>JAPQWV010000293.1:0-745000 GCA_027422505.1 Craterostigma plantagineum | reverse complement strand
GAGTCAGCCCAGTTAGCTTGCAGAGATACATGTTCCCACACACGCGATCGTTTTGACACTTCCAGTCGCACTTGTGAACGGGGTTAGGCCCATCTTGGCCAAGTATGCTCGACAAGTAAATAACACCTGCAGGAACATCAACATGAGATTTTCCAAGTACCTCCATTTCTTCAGTTAAGCAAGAACGCTCTCTCTTCAAAGAATGCTGTGACTCGGACAAAAGATGTTCTGCAGATGCAAAACAAGATGGCAATTATTAATTCTTATTCGAGAAGCTGATATATCTTGGTCGGGTTTAGGATATGGGAGGAGTCGTCTTTGGTTGAAATAGAAACGTAGCAGATGGAGATCTTTGGGTGATGAGACGATAATTCAGATTTAAAACGCAATGAAGAATCGATAAGGAGACAAGAAGTATTGTGGCAGCTCTTAGTTCCATTCCATCGACATTTCATACAACCTCTATCTATTGCACTCTCCGATTCTTACACGGTTATGAAGGACATGAAGAAATTAAACTGCAAATGCTAATACATAGTTACCAGTTGACACCAAGAATACAGCTCCAATATATTAAGGAAATGTCGAATGGTGTTTCAATTTCACAAATTTTTGAAGGCTTGGAAGAAGACAGATATGCAATTCAAACAATCCAACGAAAAATACCGAAAAAGACAACATAAATCATTGTACCAACACTTGAATATTGTAGGTGCATCACAAAATATATATAAAAAAGCTGTAGCACCAATACTTTCTACCCCTCAGCATACATGAAGTAAATAACTAGCACTTTGTTCTCTCACAAAACCACGATAACCTAGCAAACAACATAAGGAGGATTCGACCTAAAATTGTTTGAGTAATTTTAGGCATTCCTTCTCGAAAACACAGGGCTCTCTTACCACTCCCCTACAACTCGAACACACACAAGTACACTGTACGTGGCAGAAAAACACAGATCGTGCGTAAAATTCGAATGGAGCAAGATCCCAACGATGAATCTACACTCTTCACAGATCAACGGAACTCCCAAGTAAAGATCATAAATTCACATAAAATTTGAACATTTTAACAGATTCTCCAAACGACAGAAAAGGCACAAAATATCAAACACAAATCTATGCCAAAACCAAAAAGGTATTTCAAAATAACAGCAGAGAACGAAACGAGAAGCGCGAAATCCCTAGATAATATACAGAAGCTTACGCGATGACGAGACGACGACCAAACAGCACCTCCAAGAACCACGCGCCTTCTGACTCTAAGCTCCGACAACACGCGCCACCCTTCTCTCCCTCTATAGTGCTAATAGGGCACCAGAAAGAGGAGGGGGTAGTGTATTTATAGGTAAAGGATAAGGTGATCCTATTCTCTTGTATTGTATTAATTAATTTATTAATAAATCACTCTTCATACCCCTTATCTCCCACGTTAAAAAACAATCAATGCACTTTTCTCTTTTATAAGTAATACATATAAACATAATAAATTCGACCCATTCATTTTTCCATTTCGAAAATGAAACATATGCGATTTCTTTGCATAACAACCGTCTTCAGTTATTATTGTGTGGGGTTTACACGACAAAAAACAGAGAAAAACTTTGTGGTGAAAATAGAAACTTTACCTAAGTTGAAGGAGCCAACTGAAACCCTCACTATTATCTACCAAGCGAGTGCGACGGAGAAATCCATGTGACCCTACATCGACTCCGTGTATTTCTCCATAAATGGCATCCGTGTAATTAAAAAATTATTAACATACGTTACACATCTATCAATGTGCTTATATATTATTAATACTTTTAGTACACCTGTGCAAAAAATATAAAATTAATTACTAGTATATGAATTTAATAAATTATAAACTATAAATAAAATGAGGTTGTTATTATGAGTTTTAAAGTTACGTTGTCTAATAACTTTCTTTTAATAATTGATATACTAAAAATTGAATGAGGTGTTTATTATGATTTAATACGTTTTTTTTTTTCAGTATTAACTAAAGAAGTAAAATTTGTTTGGTCAATCTTGACAGACCAATTTACATTTTTTATCCCCCTAGTCTCTTTATATAAGAGTATAGATTAGCTATCACGCCCTACATATATGCAATAAAATAAAATAAAATATATATGTACTAAGGGCATCTCCAAAGGAATGCCATATTCGGCGTTCCATTGGAGATTTGCAGTTTGGAGTTCTCCAACCCATTGCCAAACACCACAGCAACCATCGCGGGGTGCACAGTGGCCCGATCTACTTTGTAGGTCACTGTTCACCAGCGATTCGCTCTTATTTTTATGTTTTGTTTTTAACTTTTTTTTTTTAATCTAATTAGGATAGATTGATGAAAAAATAGGCTGCTTCAGAGAATTGGGGAAGAAAGACGACGGGAAGAAGACGTCATTGTTCACTATCCTCGTTTTTTTCTTATTTATTTATTTATATATTTTGTTCATAATTTATTTATTTTAGTATGAAATATTGAAATATAAATTATAGTAAATGAAAATAATTAAATTTTTATTGTTATAACAGAATACAATAATTAAGTAAAATTATAAATTTTCTAAAGAAACAATGCATAAAAATGAAAAAAAAAAACTTAATTTAAAAAATAGTGTTATAAAACATTATTAATTTTATTCAACTATGACATAAATTAGTATTACTTTTTGGATAATTTTATAAATAAAATATTTCCTCAAAATAATCTAATTTTATTTATTTTAGATTTTATAGTTATTTAAATTTCATAATTTTAAATGTATTCTTAATGTTTTATTTTGGAATGTAGGTTATTATTTTCATAGATTAAATAATTTTCAACAATTTACTTAATTAATTGATAAGAAATTTTATGTATAGAGGAAAACATAGAAGAATGGTTGGAGTTTGACGATACTGATTAAACGGTAAATTTGGAGGAATGATACTGTTTCAACTCCATTTATAGAAGATTGGTTCGAGGTGGCCTAAGGGCATTTTCAATCGGACGCCATATATGGCGTCATACTTCATTTTTGGGGTTGAAAGCTCACCAACAATGATCCAAACGCTACACTACTCATCGCGGAAACTACCGTGTTCCCCTACACTTAAAGTCTATTGTTCACACGCTAAACCTTTTTTCTTTCTTATTCTATTTAGTTTAATATTATATAATCTATATGTGTATTATTTTTCATTTTTGGTGAAGAAAAAAGTTGGAAATTGAAAATTAGAGCTGGACTGCAAAGTGACAGGGGAGTCATGGCGAAGAAGACGATTGATGGAGAATTGGGGGACATTGCATATGCTATTACCACTATACCCACTAATTTACGAAAATGGCAAATGATGCCCATTATTCAAATTTACATGAAATGTAAATCTAAAATTAGATACACGAAATGTAAATATAAAACTGATATAACCAATCGACTTGGTGATAACTTTTTTAAATTCTCATTGGTTTTAGGTACGGATGGTGTTGGGAAAAAAGATTCGAAATGAATTGTTTACGAGAGGGTTTTTACGTGGTTCGGATTCAAAAAAACCATACGTCCACGGAGATTCTAACTCTTCATTGATTGTTCGAGATTACAAGATACAAGCATTATCTCTTCTCTCAATAGATTACAGAGATTCGACGAGCTTTTCTTTCTCTTTACTGCAAGAGTTATTATTTCTTCTCTCTCCAGATGGGTCTCCCAATCGAACACTGTATTTACAATACAGAAACTGTTTTTTCCGACGTTTGCACCCACTACTTGGCTCAAAAAGACATCGGTTGTCTCTACAAATCTCCACCTTAATCATCAAGTAGCTTATCATTCAGGTGCAATACAACGTCGATTCCAGCAAGCCAGGAACCGTCTTATCGATCATATCAGCAATTCCGATCGAGGGCGATATTTGGCTTTCAGTTTCAGCCATCCAACCCCACAACAATTTTCGTTTGATCCGCACCACGACGGCTCTGGTCAGCTGTGGCGACCCTACTTTTCTAATTAAGATTATTGGCGGATTTCCGCAGCGTAAGCCGCAGAAGGCCCGTCTAGTTAAAACTTTTTCCTAAAATAATATACAGTATTATAAACATCCGTCTACATCGTCATCTCTGTACACGGGCCGAAGCCCCAAAAATATCAAAAGAACAAAAAGCCCTAACGCCGCTCCACATGTCTTCATCCATGTACCGCCCTGCCCTCAAAAGTCCGTGGAGCACCGCCACCAGCCGCCTCAGTCACGACGCGCATCAGCGTCGGACTCAGTACCTACAACACGTAAACACTGAGCGATTTGCCCAGTACGTGAATAAAATGCGTGTATGCAAGTGTGCACTCAACCCTGATCCCAGTATCTCACAACATGATATAATGCACACTATTTCTTTTCCCACATTCCTATTTCACACAACACATGGCCATAGGTTAGGCTCGACACCTCCGCGCGCAATAGACTACTGAGAGGCCACCCCCAAGTCTTGCGGCGAGCTACGCCGGTAGTGCACTGATCGATCACGTCAATGTCCTCCTACCAGGTCGTATATCTCCCGCACCAATAAAAAAAAATCCCATCCGGCGGTATGCACCCCGAATCGATCACGTCCGGGTAGACAGATCGATCACATCTGTCTCCGCCAGGTGCCCAGTGAGCCCAACCTCGACTCCTCTAAGAGTCACCAATCACAAGCATCTCATTCTACCCCGTACGTCAACATCTCATATCACCGTCTCAATACGGTATAACCATCTCTCTTCCTAACGTGGTATGCATGTGCTATGCATATACATAAAATTTCATAAAGCATGATCCGCGTACAACGTAAATAAAACAGGTAAAACATATAAATCATATAAGCCACGTAAATCACATAATCACATGAAAACACATAACTGTGTTTACGTATTGTAGATGGATAATCCACCTACCTGTCCTCCTGCTATTGTCAAATAGGGAATCTGGTGTAGTCCCTAACGATCGATCCTCTGAATATATCCGTATTATTAGTATATATATATATATATATATATCTAAGGCTAAAACTAGTATAAATTAATTATATCAGAAATTATTAAAATATTCTAAACTTGGGATGACCTAGACCACCCGACTTATGATCAACTCTCAGTTAATGCCCGATTTTAAATTACTCTGAATTACCCAACTAGTCATATTTTAAAACCTAGTTTCGCCAAGATTTACTTCAATGTCCAAATTGCCCGATCCTCAATTTCGTCGAAGGCATTGGATAGTATCAAAATCGCCCGATTGTCCCACGTTGTAGCTCCCTTTTTGTCCGATTCCTATAATAATATTGTATCCTAGCTTATAATCGGCCGATTAATCATACTTCGATCATGGTTTCGCCGAGCTATTCTTATCCCTACAAATCACCCAATACATCATACAAATTAAGTCGCCCGATTTACCTAGGTTCAAGTTGCCCGACTACTACAAAACCCTTCCCTCCAATTATAGTTGCTTACGATGTCTGGTGAATTTCCTAAGTGTTGAACCTCTGAACACGCAAATATTATCATATTAGTATATTTTGCTAAATCACATAAGTTTCGATTCCACCAAATCCTAAATATCAAAAACCCTAGAAATCTCGAAAACTCTAAAATGCCGAAATTCTTTAAATGGCGAAACATATGAAATACCAAAAACTTATTAAATAATAGAAACATAGATGAACCTTACCGAAATATTCAAATGCTTAGCATTCTAAATTAATTCTAAAACATTTGCACATCAAAATCCTAAGCAAATTCAAATACGAAAACTCTATAGGCTTATGGAAACTTTTGTGATTCTTATACGTATTGGGTTATGAAAAACCTTACATTGCTCAAACACCTAAGATATCAAAACTTTGGATTTTGTGTCACAAACTTAAATACAAAACTTAAACAAGCATATACCATAAACTATATAAAATGCCACTGTTGAGAACTTATCAACATCAAACGACCTCACATGCCAATTAGATCCTCTCATCCTAGGGTTCCGAAATTTTAGACTAGAGATCAGTTTATGTACATATTTCAGATTGTACCTCAAGTCCATAAAATTACTCGCATTCCTAAATTAGTTTCAACACCAAAAACAGTACATCCTATAATTGTTTAGAGGTTATTGTTCTAATACCGAGAATTGCTTCTAAACATATCGATGTGTTCTTAACGTAGCTATCAAGAAGCCATGAGAAGTTCACATAACATATAACTTCACCTTAAGCATACATATAAAAATTGCATAAGCCACGAGAAGTTCACATAGTTAATTCTAAGTGCAAGCTAGAGCCACGTACACTATTTAATCACATGAATACTATCATAACAGTAGCGAACTGAACTAAATATTTTAGGTGTTCTAATCATGATAATCTTGAAACCTTCATGTTTAACATATGATCACGTAAAACTATATACACCTTGGAAGCATATTAAGCATATCAAGCACAAAAATCCCACATACCTTATTTTGAAAAATATGATTTCGATTATTAGTACAGCTTCTATGTTGCTGATCCCTTACTTGGTTTGAAGATAGCTCTACTTTTGAACTTCTCGTGGTGCTTATATTAAGTGGTAAAATCGATTTCCCTTAGTGTTAAGAAATCGTTTATTAGTCACTTCTACAATAACTCCAAGGCCTCCACGTGTACTCTTAGCCTTTGATTTGATAGATGAATATTATAGATGTATGTGGTTAGATCAACTCTACGTAATGCATATATATAGCCTTGTACGAAACTCTATCTTCTATGTGAAATGATACCGCGAAAACTTTCTCGGTAAATTTGATATTGAAGAAAATTTATTAGATTTCGATTCCAGTCCCTCAGTACTTCCAAATTCTCAATTAGATTCTTAAATTAAATTTCATCCTATTAAGTTACACCTAAGACCCGTATTAAGTTTTTTTTTTGCGGTTATTACATCAGCGCTTTGTCGGCTCCACCTCGTTGACACATTTGTTCGTTCAACGAACGCCATTGTGGTCTCTCGGCGATTTAACTTGGCAAATACCAATCTCGCCCTTTGGTCTCGCCACATTAGCTTTCTCGCGAGCTATTCTGGTATGCTGTCAATTCGCTGGAACTCCGCCATGTTTGGCCCCACGTGTGTTGGATTGTCCTTGCGCCATGTGGCCGCTCTGCCCACTTAGTGTGCACCCAGCTGGTCCGTGCGACTGACTGGTGCTTGCAACCTGATTTTGAGGCATTACGCTGAGTGCTCGCTCGCTGATCCTTGCAATGTTGCACACTCTTGGGCTAATCTTCAGCGGCACACTATGTTGCATGCCTCAGTTGGTCCAACCGTACCTAGATGTCTCGAACGACCTGGCTTGCGCCCTTGCTGCCAGCCTTCTACGTTGTACTCAGAGCTCATCTGGCGGACCCTCACTTTCTAGCTTGCATGTATTCGCATTGCCTGGCTCGTGCGTCGTGCGCCCTCGTTGCCTTCCTTGGCTGGCCTATGCGATGTCTAGTTGGTCCCGATCCTAAGCAAGCGACTCCCCGACATGGTTGGCTGTGCAACTAATGCCACCCGCACTGCCTAGCATGCGTGTCCAATCACCTAGCCTTGATTGCTCGGCCTTGACCGATCTTCTGTCTGGTCTGCACCATTCCTGGTGCATTGTCGCATGCCTTGCCCGCTGGTCTGCACGTCGACCTTGCTGGCGCAGCTGGGCCGTGGTTCGGCTACTTTTAGGTTCAGCCGAACATTCCTCTCAGCCGACTCTTGTCGCCGGCCGTGGACGATACTCTCCAGCCGTCGTTGACTCTCATGTCAACGGTTAACTTTGTCAACCTTGCAACAGTCTTCCGCCGCCTGATATGTCGCCGTCCTCGCCGACGAACCCGTGGCATGAGACATACGGCATTCCCTCACCTTGTCTCTCGACTGCCTCATGTTGACATTCTTCGCAACGCTGACTCGACGTCCTCATCAAAAAAGCCTAGCGTACTTGGGACGAATGTTCGTCGCCATCCTCTTCTTCCTCTATAGGCTAACTTCATTCGAGCTAATGAATTTTTCAACTTCAAACCTTTATCGAACCCATTGTTATCATGTGTTGATCCATGCTCACCGCGTTATTTGTTGGGAATTTAATCAAGATTCGAAATGAAATTTTTGACGAGAGGATTTTTACGTGGTTCGGATTACGAAAACCCTACGTCCACGGGAGATTCTAACTCTTCATTGACTGTTCGAGATTACAAGATACAAGCTTTCTCTCTTCTCTCAATAGATTACAGAGATTCAACGACCTTTTCTTTCTCTCACCTGCAAGAGTTATTATTTCTTCTCTCTCCAAATGGTCTCTCAATCGAACACTGATTTATAGTACAAGAACTGTTTTGACCCACGTTTGCACCCACTACTTGGCTCAATAAGACATCAATTGATGATATATCTCTACGGATGATGAATTGAACTGAATGGTAGACGGCCAACTTATTTATTTTGATCATATGTGGTAATTTTATTATTAATAAATATGTTGTCATACTTTTGTTTAATAAGATAATATATTATTGTTATATTATTGTTGATGTATGATTATCACTCATGTGTAATTTATGGAGTGTATAATAAAATAATATAATATAAATTCATTTATAAAAATATAACCAAATAGAGGAAATTATGGAGAAATGGTTGGAGTATGATTTCACTGTTCATACTGTAAATATAGAGAAATGATATTGTAGCAACTATATACTTAGAAGAATGGTTGGAGGCGGCCTAAATAGCTAATATCACTTGCGGTGCCAGGACTCCATACCAGTGGGGTCCAAATAAGCACAAAACATTAGTTTATGGGGCGCAATGAAAATATAAAAGTTCAATGGGGTCATTTTTACATATATTTAGTAAATTAGGTATTGATTTAAATGTTCAACTAATAATAAACTCCGTGGGGCCCATGCACTCCACTAGTTCTAAGGTGGCTCCACTCTCGCTTACATACTAAAAATAAAATGAGATAGTTATTATGATGTTTAAAGCTACATGATTTAATAAGTTTTTAAAATAGTTTCATATAAAAATTTGATAGGTTAATCTAGACTCTTTATAAACTAGTATAGATATTACATAATATACTATATGTATGGAAAAAAAATGTTCCTTCCGCTATTTAATAACAGGTACACGTGCACGATTATATTTCGAAATGGGGCGTGCCTAGGAAATGATGTGGAGTTGTCAAGTCATTGATTACTTTTTTCTTCTATCTATACTCTTAAATAAAGATCCTAGGGGGATAAAAACTGCAAATTGGTCTGTCAAAATTGACCAATCAATTTTTTTTTACTTTAATTACTATTAGAAATAAAAAACCTATTAAATTATAATAACCACATTATTCTATTTTTAGTATATCAGTTATTTAAAAAACTTATTAAACCACATAGCTTTTAAAACTCATAATAACCACCTCATTCTATTTTTAGTATATAATTTATTAAATTCATCCACTAATAATTAATTTTGATATTTTCGAACACACATATGGTGTGCTAAAAGTACTAGGATTATTAAGGAAAGAGCCTCATAACAGCTGCTCTCAAATTGATTGGTGGACAACCATCAAACTACTATTTTTCCTGAATTTTAAATTTATTCCAGTTATATCCTATGAAATTATTTTATATTCTTAAAAATAATATAAAAGTAAACCTACTATTATAAGCTCACCTATTAAAATTAAGTTAAAACTCTAAACTAATATTATACACCCTCTGTCCCATTTGTTTGCGGACGTTTGGGAATTGGCACGGTTTTCAAGAAATTGAATATTTAAATAATATAGTACAATTAAAAGGTAAAAAATTGTATATTTCACATGTCTTTTAAGAATATTTAATATTATTATATGATTGTTTGTAATAGTTTTTGCTAAATTAGGAAATGTTCAAAAGCTAGCGGGACGCCCGATATAATAAAGGGTAAATAGCATATAACCCACATGTGGTTTTAAAATTATGCACATAATCCCCTGCGGTTTATAAATAGCATATCAATACATTATGTGTTATGTTAATTTGCTCGCTTTTCCCTTTCGGTCAAATTAGGTCTTACGTTCAGAGAAAAATTAAAATTCCAGTTATACCCTTGCATAGTTTACACTACAGAAGATTTCACTTTGACAACCATTCCCGCTTAATCAAACACTGAAACACAGCTCACTCATACCTAAAGTTCAGCTCAACTCGACTTGAATCCGCTCAACCCAGCTCAAAACCCTAAAGTTTCAGACATAATCTCATTGTTCCTGCAATTTCTCAAACAGTTTGAACGAAGCCGTGGGTTCTGGGTAAATGGCTCACTCGTACTGCAACTTGTATTTTTGGGTCGACGGTAGGATTGAATGGATTTCAAAGGTGAGATACTTTGGGGGAATGAAGGTAGTATTTAGATGTGTCGATAAGGATATGCTTTTCCTGGGTACATTGAACGATTTTTACAGGCGCACTGGTGATAAATCACCCTGTGTCCAATTCTATTACTGCTTACCTGGTGCTGAATTGGATACATGTCTGAGGGTGATAAAAAATGATGAAGATATAAGGGATTGATCAACGAACATAGGAATCAGACATTTCACATTTTTGTAGAAGATTTGGGAACTTTTGTTGAAGCTAGAGACAGTGAAGGTAGATTAATTTCTGACCCGAGCCAAGAAGTGCCCCTCCTTACTTATCCCTTATCCGATGGTCTTTCTGAGTTTCCTACTGTAGAGCAGAATGCTTGCTCTGAAGAGGATGAGGCAAATGAAGATGAAGAGGATGTGGCAATGTCAGGCTCTGAGCAGACAGAAGGTTCTCAGGCAAATGCAGATGAAGAGGATGGGGCCATGTCGGGGTCTGAGCAGAATGAAGGGTCTGGGGTAAATGCAAATGAGGTTGTAAATGACAATTTTTGGATTCTGCGGACTATGCAAATTTAGAGGATAATGCAAATGCTTGTCATGAGGCATATGAGTCTGCTCCTGAGGCAGATGAGGCTGCTCCTGAGATAGCTGCAAATTGTTCTCCTGAGGAAGCAGAAGGTGACAATGAGGAGGTAGAGGGTGAAGAAACTACTGATTCAGAGGCTTCTGATTCAGAAGATGAAGACTATGTATTTGATGAAGGCTTAAAGGAAGATCTGTGTGAAGAGGATTATGACATTTTGGAGAAACAGATGGGTGAATCAGAGGAAGAAACTGCAGCAGCTGCTCCTGCTCATCCAGAGTGGGATGAGTCAACTGCTATGGCTGATAATGAGTTACCTGTGGGACTTAGATTTTTCCAAATAGAGCAACCTTTAAGGTAGCCTTAAAGGATTGAGAGTTAAAAAGGGGTTGGATTTGAAATTTGTGAAGAATGAGAAGATGGATGTGACAGTTTCTGCAAACATGGCTATTCTTGGAGGTTGCATGCTTCCCCAGTTATGGGAGGCACTGAATGGCAGATCAAATCACACTCCGAAACTCACAACTGCTCTCATCAGACCAACAATTGCAGAAGAGTTTACTCTTGTGGCCTTATTAGGACCAACAATTCGCACAACAGCTACTTCACCACATTTGCACTTGTGATTCTTATACCTCAAATTCAATTTGACAACGTTCTGTGACGATGAAGACATGCTGCCAGAATACGTTTACAAAATTGAACCAAAATATAGTAACAATGCTGCCAGAATATATACATAATAGAGAACTGTCAAAATTGAACGCATTCCGGAGGATCCTATAGTCGAGACCTAAATAACAGGGTATTGAACCAATCCAACCTAGAAATTGGAAATTGAAAGAGAGTTGAAAGAGAAATTTTCATAATCGCGAGAAATAGGGTATTGAACCAACCCAACAATCGCGAAAGGTTTTCATAATCGCAGGCAAGGCATTGAAAATCTCACCCGGTGCCACTAAACAGAGACATTCACTTCGAAATTGAAAGAGACAAGAGTGGAGACTCACGTATTACAATTTTGTCTTCTTCACGGAAGCTCAACCTTCAATGTCGTGCCTCAGTCGACTTCTTTTTTCTTACTCAGCCCTAAATAGAAAGATTCGTTCAAGTGGTGTGAAGAAGACGACAGGGAGGTTATTTCGATCATTTTACCATAAAATATTACTGTGTACCTATCGTAAACGCAATAACAACGCGTGTACAATTTTGAAAGCATAAGGGACACGCATGTAATAAAAAAAACCATGAGGTATATTAGTGAATTCGATATAACTACCAGAAGAAAAAATGGCATTACCCTATAATAAAATGTATAAAAACTAATGGGACGAAGGGCGTATATTTATTTAGCCACACACTGTGCGAAAAATACTATTGTTGATGTTCAGTGAAGTTGTTCACCAAAATGTTGACTATTGGTTCTGCTTTTAGTGGTCCTGAAAATAAATGAGCCTTGAGTAATTTGATCCGCTGTTAACGGGCTTAACTAAGTGGGCCTGAGACTGCTCTTTTTGAGCCTTATTCGCAGTCGCAGAGCTATATATGCTCATAAAAACAAGAGTATGAGTGTATGACGTACTATAACCAAACTGTGGAAAACAAAACAAAATACTAGCCAAGCTCACTAGAAGACGCTGTAATTGCGAGCCGTGAGCTGCAATCGCGAAGCTTCAAGCCACCATGGGGCAAAGAAGGAACCGAAAAGCGTTTGCTGACGGAAATCGGACGAATTTAAGGTCTGTATCTATGTTTGTGCTTCTGTATTTGGTGTTGAAATTTGAATCGGAGTTTGTGAAGCGTACACGCTTTGTTGCTGTGTTCTAAATCTTCTTCTTCCGACGAAATCCCTCTATGAAACAAGTGACGTATGACGAATCGCTTAATATTAGGTGTTTCCTCTTGATAAGGAGTCGTTTGATTTGAGCATTTTAGGTTTGTGAGGATTGTTAATCTGTTGTTCATGGTCATTCGAAGCGTTGAGTTTGCTGTGTGAAATCCTAACGAAATCGTGTGATGAAACAAGTGCCATATGACGAACCGCTTAATACGAGGTGTTTCCTCTTGCGAACGAGTCGATTGATTCGAGCATTTTAGGTTTCTGAGGATTGTTGATCTGTTGTTCATGGTCATGTGAAACGTTGAGTTTGCTGTGTGAAATCTTCTTATTCTGACGAAATCCTGTGATGAAACAAGTGCCGGATGACGAATCGTTTAACCTGAGGTATTTCCTCTGCGAAAGATTCGTTTGATTTGAGCCATTTAGGATTCTGAGGAATGTCAATCTCAGTTGAACCTTTGAGTTCTCTTTTTATGTTACGCGCTGTGAATCCCATGCGATATTCTTCAAGACTTTTCAGTCCAAGAAGTGCGACGGTGAAGATTATTTGATAGATTCATAATCATCAGATTGGATGTTTCCAACTGTAGAAACTTTTCAGCTTTATGTTAAGGTAATGTGAAAATGCCACCGCAAAGTTTCATGTGTTGAAGTTTGAAATCAGTTTGCAAGTGAATGGCTGCAAGCCACCTTGCAAGCATAAGCAAAACTGCCTTGAGAAGATGAGTCAGACTCTTGGAATAGGAAACACTTGCTTCATGTATTCCAAATTAGAACATACGAGAAGCTTCTCTCTCTCTCTCTCTCTCTCTCTCTCTCTCACACACACACACACACACACACACACACTCACACACACACCATCGTATGTTCTGATCGAGGTTCTAACACATGTTGTCTTAAGGGATTCTATTGATCTTAGAATGTCGACAGTAGAGGACTGCATAGAAATGGATCATCTATTTCTGGACTCTAACGGCAAGTATTCCTTCCATTTGCTGAAGAGTCTGCTGCCTCAAAATATCAGCATGAAAACTAAAGCTTGCTTCAGTCACATCAAGAAAACATGGGAGTGGGGAAAGCAGCAAAAATAATCATGATATGTAATAATTTATCTTCTGGCAAATGAATCAATCCCTCGACTCGAGGTATAACTTCCCCATGGCCATTGCCATGTGTGCTGCCGACGTCTCAGCAAAGACTTCCGCAAAGCCTCCATTCCCTGTAACAATGCGTCTTCGGTGATTCATAGTTCTTTTGTGTGCTCATACCATTCCGTTGATTGATGGTTTGGTACCAATTTTTTGAGTGGTATGAACTCGTTGGGCTTGCTCCTTTTCATTTCTCGAGATATCATCATGCAGTTGGCTATAGGTTTGTGCTGCATATTGCAAGGATTAGAAGATATTAGTAATCCCCTAGGCAAGGTGAGAAACCCGATTTTCATCCAACGTCGATAGTTACAGTGCGTTTGGTATGCAGAATTTGCTAGTGGAAACTGGAAAGCACGCAGAAAAAACTAAATTATCACATCAAATGTAGGGATTTTTCTGAGCTCAATTCTAGCCCAAACATATGTAAGTTTGTAGGTTTTCTACTTAAAATCAATTAACAATATCGGGAGTTAGGGCATAAGGTCATAAGGAGCTCTCGGTTCTTCTAATTCCATATGGGACTTGTGTTTGAAACTCAATATGAAGTAATGATACTTTGCACGCCAATCGACTACCTTCTACCCTTATTTTTGTTCGTTTCCTAAGCCCTTTGGGACCGCTTCGAATGGTCATGAAAGACTAATTAATTAAAACCGAACAAAAGAACGTTTTTTTTTACTTAATCTTCTTTGCATGTTTTTCTTTTTTAGTTTGTATTTTTTACTATTTTCTTGAGAGCTCACTTCCGATCGTCAAATATTACCTGTGCGTGGGCCCATACATTTTATTTTTTAACCAAACTTAGGTTTGAGAACACACAGAAGTTAATACGGAAGAAAAGAACGAATTGATTATTTTTACTAATTATTATTGTTTTACCATGCAAGTGGGTACTAATCTGTCACACCACATGCAACAACCCACTACATACATGCTCATGCTAATACGTAAGTAGTCTTCAATTAGACTTTTTGTGCAGTTCTTGACTTCTGTATAACCTGGATTATTGATTCTGAAGCTATGCAATCGTAAATATATAACTGTAAAACTATCATCATTGATCATAATACTAATTTTATGGCTTTGATTAAGAGGAAAGATATCAGGTAGTTGGAAACTGCCAAAATTTATTTAATTGTTAATATTTGTGCTTCGTCGTATATAGCATGCCATTGCTTTACGGATTCGAATGTTTTGGAATTTGGAAACTATATGCATTTGTGCATCAGCCAAAAGAAGATTACCATAGTTACCACATAAAAGATAATAAAACAAAGGGAATCAATCACTCGTAGTCCTAATTTGACGAAATCAAGTGCCGCATTACGTATATGCCTCTCGAAAATATTTATTCTACCTATTCCACTCAATTAGTGAGAGATGACTATAAACGGCCACTTTGTTCTGCCAATTTCACAAAAAAAATTAAATAATAACTATTTATCTATTCTATTAGTATTTTTTGCACACTCAATATGTGCTTTATATAAAAAAGAAAATTTAAATCAAAGGTTGAATAACTAAAAATAATGTTTAAAGGTAGTGAGTGTTTTTCCTTTACTTTTATTAATTAATGGTACAGTAAAGTTTAACTTGATAGACTAATTGAAGGTTTATATCAAGCCCTCGCGTGTAGATCGAGGACCGCCGTTAGACTCGGGATTGGATGTAGGTTCCGTGTATTCTTAGAATTAAGATCGATTAGAGCTATTTGTAGCTCAATCGGATCGAAAAACAGCACCTAAACACACACACGCTGAGACAGATTTAACGTGGTTCGGCTGATCATTTGCCTACGTCCACGGACCAACAGAGAGCTCTTTTGCATTAACACCAAACACGAAAGTTACAGATTGCCACACCTTCTACAACTTTTTAGTTTGAACTTTTCTCTAATTCTAACCCTAGAGAAAGATATGAGCCTCTGAAGTGGTGAGGTCGAAACTATTTTTCTGGTATTTATAACAACAGCTCCGCTTTGTGTTTTCCCGCCAGTATCTGAGCCGTAGACTGATAGAGAGCAAGAGCAAGGGCCGAGGCCCATACGGGTTTACCAAAGGGGGGGACGGGCTTTAGCCCACTTTTCGTGAGCAGAAAGGAGGATTTCTTACCATTAATTATTAAGATTATATTTCTATAAATAAACGGAGATCCCCTAATTAATTATTAGGATCTTCTAGCATTTATTATTATTGATTCTCTAGAATTACGTCCTTAAATAGTATCGTAGTAGAGTCTATATATAGGCATCAACCCTTCTGTAATATCTATCTTATCACATAATAAAGAAGGTTTAGCCTAAAGGCTTTGGGCAACGGTTTTCCGTTGATTTCTGTTCTTATCAAGTGGTCCGACCTGCCGGAGCCCGTTCCCGCCGGAATGACGAGATCAAACAACGATCGTTTGGATAAGTTAGAGATCGATCAAGCCGACGTGAGGGAGAAGCTAGACGCACAAGGCGCAAAGCTCGACGCACAAGGTGCAAAGTTGGATGCACAAGGTACGCAATTGGCCGAAATCACGGCGTCCTTGGCTGCGTTGTCAAAAGTGATTCTGAAGTCATTGGAGGATGAGACGAAGACGTCCGTCACGGGCAAGGTTACGCCACCCGCTGACGATCAGGTGCACGGGGGTGGTACGTTGGCGCTTTTGCCGACGTTTGAGGGAACAGATCCGATTGGGTGGATAGCACGGGCCGAACAACAGTTCGAATTGAACAACACACCGTCGGGAAGGAAGGTGGCGGCGGCTGGAGTTGCCATGGACGGATCTGCCCTGCACTGGCTGACATGGATGAAAGCGCGAAAGCCGGGAATTTCGTGGGACGAGTTCACGCAGGCGTTGGTGGCACGCTTCGATACGCGATTTAAGGGTAGCAAGTTTGAGCGACTGTCTGGAGTCCGACAAACAGGCACGGTGGAGGATTACATCTCCATATTCGTCCAATTGGCGGGTCAAGTTCCAGGACTATCCGATGCACATTATTTGGGCTATTTCATGAATGGGTTGAAGGGTCCGATCCGGGGATCATTGCGTCTGCTTCGCCCAAATGATTTGGAGACGGCAATGGAGCTAGCCAGGGATATTGAGGATAATCTATCCTTTTAGACTGGAGGACGAGGGAGTCAGACCTTCAGTGGATCGGGAATACGATCAGGAGATTTTTCGAGGCCGCCCGGGGGAGGTAATGTGACGACAAGGGGCAACCATGCGCGAGGCTCGACCGTCAGTTTCTCTAAGCCCAGCGGACAATCCTCGGTAACTACTTCGGGGTCGTCCGGACAGTCGACGGCCCGTTCTCGATTCACCCGACTTCCGCCAAGAGTACTGGAGGACCTTAGAGCAAAGGGGCTATGCTTTAAGTGTAAGAAGCCTTTTACGCCGGGGCATGATTGCCCGTTCAAACAGTTGAGAGTGATGTTGGCTGAGGAGGACGAAGAGTTGGATCTCCAACAGTACGAATATTGTGAGGTGACGGGGCAAGAAGAAATGCATGAAGAACATGTGGGTTCAGACGAAGAAAGTGGCGATCTTCCAGTTTACTCCATGGCCGGAATCTTCAGCCCCCGCACTATGAGGCTTCGAGGCGTCGTGAGAGGATGCACGGTGACGATACTGATCGATAGTGGCGCAAGCCATAATTTCATTTCTTCATCATTGGTTTCTTTACTACGACTGAACCCGGACACGACAGGCAGATTCGGGGTACAGTTAGGAGACGGGCATAGACAGGCTACACACCTACCTATCTCGTTGCCGGGGTGTGATATTAGAGCAGACTGCTATGTATTCACTTTAGGCGGGGTTGACCTAATCCTGGGAGTTGCATGGCTTGCCACGCTGGGGGAAGTCCGCACGAATTGGGAGACTCTAACCATGAGTTTCGAGTGGGGTGGAGATCAAGTGGAGTTACGAGGAGATCCGACAATGTGCCGAAACTTGGTGAGCCTTCGCACCCTGATCAAGACCACCGAGATCGAATTGTGGGCCGCTGTTTTTGACCGTGAACCAACACAGCTATCTGATACCGTGTCGGGGGCATTGGATGATGTTCTCAAGTAGCACGCTGAGGTGTTTGCGGAGCCACAAGGGTTGCCTCCACGCCGCGCGACGGACCACCGCATCGAGTTAATCCCGGGGGCAAACCCTGTGTCTGTTCGGCCTTACAGATATGGTCACTTACAGAAGGATGAGATTGAGAGGCTAGTTGATGAGATGTTGCAAGCGGGCATCATTCGGCCGAGCTCGAGCCCATTTTCGAGTCCGGTCCTATTGGTTAAGAAGAAAGATGGCAGTTGGCGTTTCTGTGTGGACTATCGTGAGTTAAACAAGTCCACTGTGCCAGACAAGTATCCAATCCCAATAATACAGGAGATGCTGGATGAATTAGCAGGAGCGGTTGTGTTCTCCAAGATAGATTTGCGCTCGGGATACCATCAAATCAGGGTGGCCGGTTCGGACATCCACAAGACTGCATTCAGGACACACAGTGGGCATTACGAATTTCTTGTAATGCCCTTTGGCTTGACGAATGCCCCGGCGACATTCCAATCCACAATGAATGACTTGTTTCGCCCCTACCTGCGGAAGTTTGTATTGGTTTTCTTTGACGACATATTGGTTTACAGCCGGTCTTGGGCGAACCATCGAGAAGAGTTGAACCTAGTACTGCGCATCTTAGCGGAGAACCAGTTCAAAGCTAATTGGAAGAAGTGTGCATTCGGATGTCTCAAGGTGGAGTACTTGGGGCATGTTATATCTCACGCCGGGGTGGCAATGGACCCAGCTAAAGTTAGCGCGGTGGTGGATTGGCCGAGGCCTCGTTCGGTCCGTGAGGTTCGGGGATTCTTGGGATTAACAGGATACTATAGGAGGTTTGTCAGAGAATATGGTCTTATCTCCCGCCCTCTCACAGCCCTTTTGAAGAAAGATGCTTCTGTTCGCTTCGTATGGCCACCAGATGCCGAGGAAGCATTCCAGCGCCTTAAGAAGGCATTGACAGAGGCACCCGTGTTAGCTATGCCTCAATTTGATCGCGAGTTCGTGGTGGAGTGTGATGCTTCAGGCACGGGCATAGGGGCTGTGCTCATGCAAGAACGACGACCCATAGCATATTTCAGCAAATCCTTAGCGGATCGCACCCTCTCCAAATCAGCCTACGAGCGAGAAATGATGGGATTGGCATTGGCCGTTCAACATTGGCGGCCATATTTGATTGGACGACGGTTTGTGGTGCGCACGGATCATCAAAGCCTCAAACACCTCCTCACTCAACGTATAGCAACGCCATCGCAGCAGGTTTGGGTAGCGAAATTACTCGGGTACGATTTTGTTATCGAGTATAAGACAGGTATTTCAAATGCCGCGGCGGATGCCCTTTCACGAAGGGGGGAGGAGACCTCGTTGACGGTCGTCAGTTGCCCTGAGTGGTTGGGATTAGCTGATGTGGCGGAAGAGCAGCGTAAGGACGACTTTGTGAGCTCCATTATGCGAGCATTGGAGGTTGCACCCACTTGTAAGCCAGGCTTTGAGCTATTGGGGGATCGATTATTCTTTAAGGGTCGTTTGGTGCTATCATCCAACTCCAAGTGGATTCCTCGACTGTTAGAAGAGTTTCACGATACGCCAGAAGGGGGACATGCAGGGGCCTATCGAACCTATAGAAGGCTGGCGCTAAACGTGTACTGGAAAGGGATGTTTCGCCGAATACAAGAGTATGTCGCCCAATGCTTGGTTTGCCAAAAGGCCAAATATGAAGCAATGTCGCCGGCTGGATTGCTACAACCACTACCCATTCCAGATTGATTTGGGAGGATATTTCGATGGATTTTATCACATGTTTACCCAAATCAAAGGGTTATACGTCCGTTTTGGTTGTTGTGGATCGCTTGTCTAAGTATGGCCATTTTTTAGCGCTCAAACCGCCCATTACAGCGCGTTCTGTGGCAGAAGTGTTTGCTAAGGAAGTAGTGCGTTTGCATGGGATCCCGCGCTCGATTGTCAGCGATCGTGACTCTCTTTTTGTTAGTACGTTCTGGAAAGAGTTGTTCTCATTACCAGGGACACAGTTGAAGTTTAGTACGGCTTATCACCCGGAAACGGACGGCCAAACGGAGGTGTTAAATCGTGTGGTGGAGACTTACCTGCGTTGTTTTACTTGTGAACAACCGAAGCAGTGGTTAAGATGGCTGCCATGGGCCGAATACTGGTATAATACTGCGTTCCAAACGGCTGCTCGAGTTACCCCATTCGAGATTGTGTACGGGAGGCCACCGCCCACCATCCGCAGATTTTTGCCCGGCGAAAGCAAGGTGGCTGCCGTTGCTGATGCCCTAGGGAGTCGGGATGCCTTAATGGTGCGCCTGAAGGATAACTTGGAGAAGGCACAACAAAGCATGGTCAAGCAGGCTAATAAACACCGTCGAGAGGTGGAGTTCCAGGTAGGCGATAAGGTATTCTTGAAGGTGAGACCTCATAGACAGTCTACTGCATTTCGCCAACCTTATCACAAGTTGTCACCGAAGTTCTATTGGCCGTTTTTGGTTGAGGCGCGCATAGGATCAGTGGCATACAAGTTGTCCTTGCCACCCACTAGTCGCATACATCCCGTTTTTCATGTGTCGCAGCTGCGGCGGGTGGTGGGAGACCATCCCGTGGAGTCATTACCAGAAAGCTTGGAGTTGCCAGTCGAGCCGCTGTGGGAACCTGAGGAGGTGCTAGCATGGCGAATGGGACGAGAAAATGGCGTGGAGGAAGAGCAACTGTTGGTCAAGTGGATGGGACAGCCGAGTGATGATGCTACTTGGATGAGTAAAACCGGTTTTCAGAGCCAATTTCCGGATTTCAACCTTGAGGACAAGGTTGTTTCGAAGGAGGATGGAGTTGATAGAGAGCAAGAGCAAGGGCCGAGGCCCATACGGGTTTACCAAAGGCGGGGACGGGCTTTAGCCCACTTTTCGTGAGCAGAAAGGAGGATATCTTACCATTAATTATTAAGATTATATTTCTATAAATAAACGGAGATAAGATTATATTTCTATAAATAAACGGAGATCCCCTAATTAATTATTAGGATCTTCTAGCATTTATTATTATTGATTCTCTAGAATTACGTCCTTAAATAGTATCGTAGTAGAGTCTATATATAGGCATCAACCCTTCTGTAATATCTATCTTATCACATAATAAAGAAGGTTTAGCCTAAAGGCTTTGGGCAACGGTTTTCCGTTGATTTCTGTTCTTATCATAGACCCAATCTGATCGGAAGTTCCAGATTCATTATCCGCGTGATCAAAGCATTTAAATCTCTGCCATCAGATCTAGCACGCACCTAGATCGAACGGCTCATGAACGCTGCGGCATCTTCAGCTCAAACTTCATTTCCAACTTTTCGTTCTTCATCCGATCAGCTTCTTCGATAGATTCCGGCATCTCTCGGCGAGGTTTAGGCTCGCATTTCTCAACAAGCTTATAAAGTAGTATAGATCTTTTTAGTTAGTTACTATCTTTAGTTAAGTATTATACCTATAATTTTATAATATATATGTAAATACAGAATTAAATTAAACTATAATTATAGCACATATTTGAGTGTGCAAAGAGTGTCAGTAAATATATGTATTTAGTCCAAATTAAATTTGGTGACCAAGTATATCAAATTCGATTTGAGATCATTATACAAGTGTACAAGGTTTATAACTTCATATGTCTAAAAATTTGGGTATTGTCCTAATGCTCCGCATGGATCTCCGGATTTCGAATTGAAATTTGGATTCATTCAAATCACCCGTTTGGCAATCCACTGGATTGGATTTCATCCAAGTTCGGGAACGATTTTAACATTTGGAATTCCTTGTATTTGAAATGCGATGATATTTTGTCTGTTTTTTCGAAATCCAAAGCCAAGTCCTTAAAAATAAAAAATAATAAGTAAATAAAAATAATAAAAAAAGCTCGCGAGCAAGAAAGGCTTTCGAGCCGGCTCGCGAGCTCGAGCTCGACCAATATGAGCTTGAATTCGATGAATATGAGTCCGCCTTTGATTTTCACGATCTCGAGCCGGCTCACCGAGCTCACAAGCTGACTCATCGGACACATGAGCCGACTCGATTGTTCATCTTTCAGCCGATGTATACCTACTCTCGAAATCCAAAATCGAAATCTTAGGGTATGCCAAACAATATATTTAGATTTGAAATTCATATTTTTGAAATTCATAATTTGAAATCACGCGATTTCGTTCAAATACATGAATCCAAACTCAACCTAGGAGAATTTTCTCGTCACTCTATTTCTGTTTTTTTAGGGAAATAAAGATCAATAATCCAAATTTGTTTCGATATTTCAATGTATTTTGCAGTAATAAAACTAGTGATAGAAAATCTAACTTGGTGATTCAAAATTACAATGTACTCATACTTATGTCGTCCACTAAAACATAATATTATAGTTTGCTATTCAAAGTTATATTCAAACAAAAAATATTAGTTAAAATCACTACACACTGAATGTTACCGCAGCTGGATATCAACAAAAATATGGTTCGTAAAACAAATTGTTCTATCCATCTTATTTCGTTCTTTATATTATTTATACGTAATTAATCCAACGCACAAGTACATGTAATTATGAAAGCCTAAGTTATTGGATTTTCTCGCCATACAAAAACAAAAAAAGTTGCCCACTAGCCACCTAATGTTATATTTACGTAGTAAAAGATTTAATATATAGAAATAGAACGTTATTTGAGTACATGCTTCGAACATACCATAATGCCCACCTTTATATGTTGGACGACATATGTAATACAAACACCATACGCATGAAATTGCGTCTATAATCTATATCTAAGAGGCTTTTCTATACAAATATTCAATTGTGGCAAGGAGTGATGCGTGTAACGCTTGGCTTCTCAATTATTTGCTCGATTTATATCAGATCGAAGTACAAACAAAAGCCCAATACGCAGCATTTTGTGGATAAATAGGAGGAAAAATCTTGATTTTCGAAGAGAATAAGTTGCTATCACAAATAGGGGCGATATAATAGGACAATGAAGCTAATGATTCTTGATTGTGTATTGGTCCCACTTGGCCTCTTATTGATGGCGGCGTATCACATATGGCTTTTCCGGCGGATACAAGGCCGACCCACATCCACCGTCGTTGGACTCAACGCCATCAACCGCCGCTTTTGGGTCTCGGCAATGATGGAGGTAATCTAAACATATTTTATTATCAGTTATTTATGTGGAATATTCATCCCCCTTTTCCGTAATACAGAAAAACTAAAATCGTTTTAGCATTTACGATGAATTCAAGCTTTGCAACTACTATTAAGAATTGCAGCTAGAATGAATGCTATTCTATTCCGGCAATGATACTTGTTGCAAGAATATTGACATGCGCTTGTTTAGTTATTGGCCTTTACATGTTTTCTGATATCATTTCTTTTTGTGATTGGTGTCTTCACCTAAAAGATAAGTCGATAGAAAGTGCATAAATTTTCGAGTAATTTTTGTTAACTGAACCCCCCATGGAAAAGATTCACTTGAAGGGGCTGACATAATATTTCAATTTTATCTATTTTATTTCTAACACGCTTTCCTCGGGAATAGGCTGATTTCTTCATTATCAAGTCGTAGACGTGTGTTTTCCTTGGTGTTCCTGAGAATTCGTCTTTCTGAGCCCTATTACCATGTTTTTTTTTACCATACTCCATTCTGATTTGATGGATCGTTGTGAGGATTGAAAGCTCAACACTTTTAAATTGACCTTGAGTCCTTGAGTTCTAATACCATATTGAATTGATACTGCACAATGGAGTAGATGTGCATTATTTCTACATTATCTAGAAATATATCAAAAATTTCCGGGTAGAGGAATAAATCGCCAAATCCAAAAAAGATCTATCTAACTTAACTAGCAACATCAATTTCCCACAGAACACGTCGAAAAACGGCATCCTAGCCGTCCAAACATTCAGAAACAACATAATGGCATCGACCGTACTGGCCTCGACCGCAATCACCCTCTGCTCCCTAATCGCAGTCATAATGGCCAACGGCAGCAGCAACAGCAACAACAGCAGCAACGCCCAACAAAAATCCATCACTGGGCTAATAATCTACGGGGACACCACAGAGCTGGGCTACTCGATCAAATTCTTCTCCATCTTAGTCTGCTTCGTCACCGCCTTCTTCCTCAACGTACAATCCATACGCTACTACAGCCACGCGAGCGTTCTTATCAACGTCCCGTGCAAGAAAATTTGCTACTATGGCGTAAGTGAGTTTCTGAGCGTCGAGTATGTTGGCGGGACGGTCAACAAGGGAAGCTACTTTTGGTCCCTCGGGCTTAGGGCTTTCTACTTCTCCTTCCCGATGTTTCTTTGGATCTTCGGGCCCATACCGATGTTTTCGTGCTGCCTTGCGTTGGTTTTCTTGCTTTATTTTCTCGACGTTGTTTTCGAGGACGGGCCGTCGTCCAGGTCGGGGTATGGGGAAGAGGGTCACGAGTTTCAGGGAATTGTGGCTTGTGATGTGTAGGGTGGCTGCTAAATTTTCAATTCAATATGATATGTAGTGACTTACAATGGGTGTAATTTTGGATTCAATCTAAGTTGGTTGAATTGAGTTAGCTCCTTTGTTTTTTTTTAATCTCATACTATATGTACTAGTAATTTAGCACGTCCTATTCATGTCCTGATATCTAAAATAATGTTAAATAAATTTTGAACATGTGATTTGTATGAAGTTCTTAATTTTGTTTAGTTTAATGAAAAAAGAATGTATGGAGTCATGTAGTATTTAAATAATTAATAATTTTTTTTATCTTATTTAATAATGGCAAATTTGGTAATTAAGACGAAATTGACGTACCAAATTTTAATTACTATGTGGTATCATCTCCGTTAACATACTGGATAGGTAGATACGTAGATTTTCTGATATTCATCGTGCTTGGCTTTCGTCATTTTTTCCGGTAATTTTTTGCAATTTATTTCTTAAAGCTTAATGTACCCGTAATTTTTGCAATTTCGTCCGTGATTATAAATTGCACTAATGCTATGATACCATCTGTTGGAATTCGAGCATCCCCAAAAAATTTCGCTTAGAATTGGCCCACATTTGGCCCCTTAGCGACATTCACCGTCGAGAAAGTTCGTAACAACGACCAAAGTAAGTGGGACCCACGAGCTCGGAATGGTTCCTTTCTGATCCCGAACCATAGTCAATGATAGAAGATTCAAGTTTTTTTTTTTCAACATATGAAGTTAGTAATCCATATTTAGGCAGGGGCGGACCTACATAGGGGTTCGAGGGGTCCATTGACCCCCGACCGACTGGCGGACTAAGAGTGAATTATGGTGGTCTGATCGTTAAAATAATAATATGAGTACATAAATAGAATATTTTATATAAAAAAAATTGTCTCTTGGCCCATTGGTAAATGACTTTATAGTAAAGTGCTTCGTATTATTTTGGCCTTGGAATCGAATCCTAAATGTTTTTTTTTTTTTTGTAATTTTAATTATAGTAAAATACTATCCATTTATTCTTTTATTTAAATTTGGCCTTGTGATCGAATCCTAATGTTTTTCTTTTTAATTTTAATTATAGTAGAAGACTATAATTTATTCTTTTATTTAAATTTTAGACATAAAATCAAGTATAAATTTTTCATGTATATTATAAATATAAATGTTTTTTAATTCTATATTAAGTGGGTTCTTTTTAATTTTTATTTTCTTAATAAAGGACTAAATGATACATTTATTCTTTTAATTAATTTTAGACATAAAGTAAGCATAAAATTTTCATGTATCTTATATATATAAAACATTTCTTACATATTAAGGGGGTTAATTCGTCCCATAAATCTCCTCTGTAGAGCCCCTCTGGGCATAGAATCCTGGGTCTGCCCCTAAATTTGTTGGAGTCGATTTCGATGAGGCTGTCGTAGTAGTAATATTAAAGTAGGCACTCACTAATTAATTAGGGACATGGAAAATTTAGCTGACACTGTCATTTTTACGGCATATATAAAGCTGTAGTAAATCTAGGCCTCTAATTTTGAAACGTAATCAACTAGTGCACACGTTTCGCAAAAGTGATTGATACCCATTTTTCGGGTGATTTACATTTATAGGCATCCGTTTGAAAGTGATTTACAAAAGTAGGCACTATGTGTAAATAGTTACAAATATAGGCACTTCTCTTTTTCCATTTCATTTTTACATTTTTTAATTGCTAATGATATTTCTAATTTATTTTTATTTAAATTTATTAAACCAACCGAACACCAAATTTCGTCTGGCACTGTATATGCAACTGATTTGTGTGGTCTCTAATTCTTTATTGATTGCGGTTCGATCCAAAAGCATAAAACCATTTTTTATTTTTTAATATTAGTAATTTAAGGTATTAAGAAATGTTATGGTGCTCACCTTGCGTGAGCACCATACGTGGGCACCTGTTGTGTGCCATTTTTTGTGCCACGCCAACATGCCAAATCAACCCCCCGACGAGTTCACAAATCTCATGTGTAGATTCCCATTGTATGCTGATTTGGTGCATTGATGTGGTTGGTGCTCACGAATGTGCTCACGCAAGGTGAGCACCATAACATTACTCATTATATATCTGTAACTATATATACAATACAATTTTGGCTAGTTAGTTGAAGGCAATTAAAAAAGTTCGGTAAATATTATACATAACAAAAGATTCGAAACTAAAACTTTTGTAACTGTAAATAATGTAAATAGGCCCTATTGATTTTCGTTTCATGCTATCTACTGGTTTTGGATTAAAAAAAAACAAGAACCGATTCCAAATCAGTTGTGGAATCAAAACTACTTTCGATCTTATTCAGACTATAAATTTTATATATTCGATTACATATTAGTCTGTTCATATAGTAGTTGGAGGTTATAATTATTGGTTTGGCTCTTGTTTTGATTTTGGCCTAAATCAACCTATTTCTTTGGATTATTCGGTCGATTTCGGTTTTTGAATCGATTTGTAATTTGCGAACACGATTTTTTTGAATAAAAATTTCTAATATGACAGAACGTTGGAACAATGTAAAACAAATTAAATGTGGATCGTAGGTTTAATTTATTTTTCATTTGGATGAGTTAACTTCTATTTTACTTTTGACATTAATGTGATTATAAAATTAATTTATATTAAGAAAATAATAAAGTGTATATAATAACTTTAATTCAAAATAAGAAAATAAAATAAAAAAAATGCCTATTTTTTTAACAAAAAACACACTGCCTATTTTTGTTATCCACACTTGGTCAAGTGCCTAGAAATGTAATTAACTCCCATTTTTCACAACACATAACGGTCATAACTAACTACCTTAATCGAAATTCAAGCAACGACCCATAAAAAGTTAAAAGAAAAAACAAGCCATTGTCCATTTGTCCTAAAACGACCACCCAACACAACACAAATCCTATATAACACCTCCACACATTTCCCCCTAATCTCTCCTTCAGCCTTAAGTCTCCCGAAAACAAAAAAAAAAAAGACGTAAGAACGAAGAGAGATCTCAAGTTATCTTTCTTCGCCCCCTTCGTTTGCTCGGTCTCTCTCAAGCTAAATTAACCCCAAAAAAATCAAAGAAACTACAAAGAAAAAAGACGAATAATGGGAGGCTGTGCTAGCAAACCCAAGGAGTTGGTCGCCGAGCAAGAGGGACCCGCACCCGTCGAAGCGCCGCCCGTCACTGAATTAGCCAACAACGCTGAGTCAGCTGTCGAGGTTTGTGAAATTTCATTATTGGGCTAACATTGGCCCACTTAAGTTGATAGGATTCCATCCTAAAACCAATTGGTAATAGGTGGAGCAGCCCAGCAAATTATAACCTACTAAATCTCATCTCAATTATTCGATGTGAGTTATTTGCGACTTGGTATATCTATTAATAACAAGGATGTTGAGGCGAAAGAAGAAAAGCCTTTGGTGGACTTGTCTGAAACAGAAGCTCCTACAAAGGCCGAGGTTGTCAAGGAAGAGCAACAACCAAAGGAAGAGAAGAAAGATTCTGCATAAATATTGGTTGTGATGCTGAACTTTTTTTCGGGAATATATTGAGGCTCGAGGAATAATTTTCGTTTGTGGTGATGACAAGTTATGATGTTAACATATAAGCAGAAATATAATGGAAGTTTGTATATTATGACAATAGCCTTTTATGGAGTTTTCCAAATATCACTTTGTGGTTTCTACTATAAATAACTTTTCAATGGCATAAATACAAAACAACGTAATTATAACTTAGTAAATATATATGAGTATCTTACAAAATAGAAATTAAATAGGTTTAAATTACAGTATATACAATCATTATTTATAGAATAATCCCGTCGGAGGAGCAACAACGATCATTTTCCAGGTTTCGTTGTCCAGCTCATTTTCATGTGGAACATTAATCTTTTTCCTCTTAATTCGTAGTTCCAGATAATTGCATTAATTTCTCCATGAAGTGAATTTAAACCTTATCGTTGATTAGCCTATAGCGAAACTAATCTTATTATTCTATGTGTCTCGTTCCAAGTACAAAAATATTACGATAGCCAATGAAATAGTACAAGCATAATGATTTCCAAATGAGGTCCAATAGAAATCCATGCATTAACTTAAAGTGGAATCACCTTCCATGCAAGGTGTCAAGCTTAGAATACTTGAAACTCCCACTAAGAATAGATTAGAATATAAAAATCCACTTAGTGTAGCTACCGGCATATTTTACGGGTTTCGAGCCAGAGCTCGGTCGGCGACCCGCGAGAACTCTAGCGCTTAGGCTGGGCGCGCTGGCGCGCGCTGCCGAGGCCTGCCGCGTGCCGCACGCGCTGTGCGCTACCGCTCCCTGGAGCGCGAGGCGTGCGTGTTCTGTGCACGCTGTGCTGCATGTGTCTGGCCGGCTGCGTGCCTCGTTGCATGTTTACTTCTCGGCGGTTATGTGCGGTATCAAGTCTTTGTCGAGTTGCCTTCAACTTAAACTAATTCTCAAAATCAGTCTACTTCGGGCGGCGATCCAATTTTTTCGCTCAATGTATGGTGACTCAAACTCGCTCGCCTATCGCGAATTCAATTGGCTGATGACCATGGTCATAACACTTCTTCATTCGGCGGCTAGCTTTCTCCAAGCTGTCCTTGGCTTTGTCCCACATGATCTATCTTCCTCTAGAGAATAGGTAAGCGGCTGGTAGTCCCCTCCAATTTCGCTAATTGATACGGCTTGAGGCGTCAATGGTTGAAAACCGTACACGACCACGAACGGACTCTTCTCTGTCGCCGATGACTTGTGATGATTATAGCAAAATTGGGCGGCATCTAGCAAAGCAGGCCAATTACGTTGACTCGTCGTCACGTAGTGGCGGAGGTACTCTTCAAGCAGGTGATTGGCTCGTTCTGACTGTCCGTCTGTCTGGATATGGTATGCTGAAGAAAATCGTAGCTTGGTGCAAGCATGCGAAACAAGACCATCCAAAATCGTCCAGTAAAGCGATTATCTCGGTCACTTGCAATTTCTTCGGGCATGCCATAGTACTGGACCACATTTCGGAAGAAAAGCTCGGCGGCAATGTCAGCCGTGCATTCCATGGGGGCAGTCATAAAGATAGACATCTTTGAAAATTGGTCTACTACAACGATAATAGAAGTATTACATTCGACTCGTGGTAGTCCTACAATGAAGTCCATCGTGATCGACCTCCATGATATCGATGACAGGGGTGAAGTAGTTCGGATGGCCTCGTGCACTTAGGCTTGTCTCGCTGGCGGATGAGGCAAGTTCGAACAAAGGCTTTGACGCCTTGCTCTATCTTCGGCCAGTAGAATATCTGAGACAGTAGCACCTTCATTCGGCCTACGCCGGGATGTCCTGCCCACTCAGGATCGTGATGCTCGACAAGCAACTCGCACATAAGTTTGTCGGCCGGGACGTAGTATCGGCTACCATGGGCCGTAAGAAGCCCATCCTCGAGCCAATAACACTTTCTCAGACCCGCCTCGACATCTTTCTTAAGCTTCCCGTAGACATGATCATTTTTTTCTTCGCGCCTTAATCTGGTTGGGAAGCTGCTCATGGGTGTACTTGATGCTGCTGCGACGTTCAAAGAAGGGATACAACTCAATGCATCCGCTACATCATTCTGACGACCTGGATGATGTATCCACTCGAAATCAAACTCTCTTAAAACTCTTGCCACCGTGCTTGTTTGGGCGTGAGCTTTCGTTGCGTCTTGAGGTACGTGTTGGCTACGTTGTCCTTACAATAAGAAATTTGGAACCAAGAAGGTAATGATGCCATACCTCGAGAAAATGAAAGACGGCTGTCATCTCACGCTCGTGCATCGTTCACAATGGACTTCATTGTAGGACAACCACGATCGAAGGCAATACTTCTATTTTCGTAGTAGTTTACCATTTTTCAAAGATGTTTATCTTCATGGCCGCCGCCATGGAATTCACGGCCGACATTGCCGCCGAGCTTTTCTTCCAGAATGTGGTCAAGTACTGCGGCATGCCCAAAGAAATTATAAACGATCGCGATACTTGCGGTACTAGACAATTTTGGACGGTCCTGTTTCGCATGCTTGGCACCAAGCTATGATTTTCTTCAGCATAACATCCCCAGACAGACATACAGTCAGAACGAGCCAATCAACTGCTTGAAGAGTACCTCCGCCACTACGTAACGGGGAGTCAACGTAATTGGCATGTTTTGCTAGACGGGGAAGAGTCCATTTGAGTCGTGTACGGTTTTCAACCATTGATGCCTCAAAGCCGTATCAATTCGCGAATTGGAGGGGACTACCCATCCGCATAGCGATTCTCTAAAGGAAGACAGATCATGTGGGACGAAGCCAAGCACAACCTGGAGAAAGCTAATCGTCGAATGAAGAAGTATTATGACCAGGGTAAGCTAGTTGAGTTCACGGTAGGCTAGTGAATTTGCGTCAAGATGACACCCCAACTCTGTCCAAGCTGGAAGCCTCAATCCCAGGCGAAGAGCTTGATGCCCAAGTACGATGGACCTTTCGAGGTAATAAGTCGAGTAGGCAAGGTGGCCTATCCAATTAAGTTACCTTCTAAGTATCGCATCCTCCCCCTCTTTCACGTGAGCTTTCTCAAGAAGTACTACGAAGACATAGACCCTGAGAGAAGGCATGAGCTGAGTGTACCCACGGCTCCTAGAATGACTTACTACTGCAAGGTGGAAAGGATCATCGCACCAAGAGAAGATCGGAGAGTCCAAACACCCTATTTGACTACCTTGCTAAATGGAAGGGCGAGCCAATGATAAGCAATTCTTGGGAGAAGGGAGAGGACCTATGGCAATTCACGGACAAGATCGAGGCATATTTAAAGACGCAATCCCTTGGGTCATCGACGAGGGCGTCGCCGATTCAAGCCGGGGAGAACTGCACGAGGTTACGGAAGGTGATGAAGGCTCGGAGTTACCATACATTGAGCGGCGAAATTGGATCGCTGGCAGAGCTAGACTGATTTTGTAGTCTAAGTTGAAGGCAACTCGACAAAGACTTGATATTGCACATAATCGCCGAGAAGTTAACGCGCAAACGAGGCACGCAACTGGCCCTACATGCATCACAGCGCTCGCACGCCAGCGCACGACACGACCCGCTCGCACGCCAGCACGCGGCAGCCTGCACGCGCGGCTCGCCACACCAGCGCACAACATGCACGCAGACGCGCGCGCGGCAGGCTTAAGCAGCACGCTACAGGCTCGGAACCTGTAAAAAGGCCCGATAACTACACTAGGTGGATATATTCTAATCTATTCTTAGTGGGTTCAAGTGTGCTAAGCTTGACACCTTGCATGGAAGGTGGATTCCACTTAAGTTAATGCATAGATTTCTATTGGACCTCATTTGGTAATCATTATGCTCGGATTAGTAAGCATAATGTGGTGTCTTCCCATCTACATGCATGGCGACATCAAACCTTAAGGAGTTGGGTTTCACTTGCTATAAATATGGAGTCTTAGCCAAGCTTGAAGACGCAGGAGAGACCAAGAGAAAACAAGGAAAGAGATAGCTAGTTTCCATGTGTATATTCGATTAGAATGTGATGAAGAGTACTAGTGTGTAGTGAGGTTATGTCGCATTTTATGTTCGAAGTCGAATCGAGTTGCCGTGGTGTTCTTAATGAAATAGGTTAGGGATTTGCCCCGTAAATTCTTGTGTGTTCGTCCCTTAGTTCGAATATCTTTCGCGTGATTTCGAAGCGAGCCACGGCATCTGATATACTCTGCATTCCGTCATGTGAGTTGAGGGAAAGTTATCGAGCGACCGAGGATTAAGGCTGATCGCTAGGTTGCCTAGTCGTGCCGAGCCGTGTCGTGTCCCGTAAAAGTGAAGAGAATTTCTAAGTCACTAGGGGTCGTGACAGGCTGGATTCCAACACACAGGGGCGGACCCAGCCTATTGGTATGGGGGGTCAATGATTTTTAGCTTAGCCTATTATATCCATCCTATGTTGGAAAATAAAATAAAAAGCTCACTTGGGGTTCGAACTCGGGTCTTTTATGACAATGACTTTTACTGTTAGTAGAAAGTATTGGACTACAGACAATTTTTATGAACTCCTATGCATATATTATACTTATTGTAGTCGAAGTCGGGGGGTCAACTGACTCCCCAATGGTATACGTGGGTTTGCCCCTGAACACATACATTTGGAGATGTCATAACTTTGTTGTTGACCTTTATGTGGAGGTAGAGGTGTCAAGCGGACAAGCAGGCGGGCCAACCCTTAGTCCTCCAAAGCCTGTCAATGTGTGGGACGGGCGCGCTGAGAAATAAAGGCCCGTCCCTCCTTGCAGGAGGGCTTAGCCTGCCATAGTAAAAAAAATTAAAATTAAGATAAAAAAAAAGAATAAGAATTCTTGTTTTAATTTATTTGTGTTACTATTGATTACACTACAAATCCTAGCTCAAAAATATAAAAACCAATAAAATTTATTTATGTACCTAATTTTGTATAAAATATATTTTAAAAATTATGGCGGACTTCCCTGTGACCCAAGGCCACCACCAAATCCCGCGGTCCACCTCCTGGCAGGCCAGAAAATATATAGACCAGTCCACCACTTTGGCGGGCGGGGCAACCGGCCGCGAGCGACAAGCTTTTTTGACACATATATGTGGAGGGTATGGACCTCTCACTAATTAGTTGATTTTTTGTGTTTTCTGCATTTTCTAGTTTTCTTATTAATAAATGATGACTACAAGTAAAAGACAAGTAATCGGAGCAGAGCTGATACATCTCCGTGACCAGTTATGATGAAATTGAATCCTTCCACACAATATATGTTGGCTCTTTTCGAGTTTGGTGATATATATTTATTTAATGGGTTTGCCACCGTGCGATGCACGGGGTAATTTGTTGCCATGAAATTGAATAATTATTAAATTAAGATGTATTATCTCTTTCAATTATATAATCAATCATTCCATTCTTAGTTAAAAGCGGGAATGTAATGCAACTCCTTAAGTTAAATACGATGATACATGTTTTCATCAAATACAATCATATTCATAATAAATGACGATAGGGTAGTGGTATACTAAGTTTGCGGACGTGTTATCACAGTAGTGGCAGCATCCACGCTTCCTTGCACAGGCGGGAAGAGACAGGGTCGTCGAACTTCGGCTGTAACTCAACTGATTTAGGAATCAATTCCTTTTAAAGTCAGGCTCGGTGACTCCATCTACTTCTCCGCATGTGCAAGGAAACTAAGTCATAAAGACTCATGAGCTGAATAGTGCTCTGGTGGTGCGAGTGCAGACTGTTTTCAGGCGATATGCAGGAAATGGCCTGAAGCTTGCAAAGGATGCCTGCAACTGACAACCTATAAGTGACTTTACGCATTGGATTAACGCGGTTCATCGCAGTATTCAAATGGTGCACATAAAGAGGAAGGATTGAGCTACGTATTTCGTCGAACATATTGTAATACCCGTAAAATTAATACGGGATTATTTATGTAATGTTCGAAATTAATGAAGTTAATTTTTGAACGAAATCAATTTTGGAGTGAGCTCGAATATTAATTTGGGCCGAAATTTCTTAGAAAGACCGTAATATAGTAGACCAAATAATATTCAAAGCCCAAATAAAATGAAGGCCCAACTTGGAAATAGTAAGGGAAAGGCCTAAGTAGAAATTTTAAAAGGTATGGCCCATGTTAGCATGACCTTGGCCCAATGGTGATTTAAGGATAAGTATGCACTATTCTTAACCTCAAGGGAAACTTACGTTTCCATTTGCTATCACCTCGGTAATTGGTCTAAAGGCCATCATTGTTAGTCAAATAACAATCATAAAGGCTAGGAGGAGAAAAACGAAAAGAGAGAATATAAAGAAGTGAGTAAGAAGTGAGGAAGCAGAGGAAACCTTGGCGAATTCAAGCTGAATATCCAACTTAGGAAATTATCAAACTAAGCTAAGGAGGTAAGGATTTTATCTAACGTGTGAACCTCCTACCAGTTTATGTATTTAGACATATTACATGTTACATGATTTGATGAATTTCCATTAAGCCGAAACAAGGAAACGAAGGAGACGAAGCAAACATCCGATTTTCGGCTAATTCAACTTCATAACAATTACATAGCTGAGCTCGGAAGTAAGGTAGATGGTTTTTAACCCCTACAACCCGTATTAACTTCCTAAAAATGCTTAGAATTCGATTGAAAGGTCATTCGAATTCAAAGAGAATTATTTTGATGTGTCTTGATGTGTTTTGATGTGTGTTTGAGCTCAATATATGAGTTCTGTATTTTATTAATGTTCTCATGTGATTCGTTGTGATGATCCTGTTAGGTTTTCTGGAAAATTTAGGGTTTATATGAAGGTTTAAAGAAATCGGGCGATTTACATTCGCGGGCCTTTGTTTAAGTTGCGAATCGGGCTAAAGTGATTTTAACAGATAGGAAAATCGGCCGATTGAAGTTTCGGGTCGCGAAAGTGTTTCGCGAGCCCAAATGATTTTTGATATGTGAGTAAAAATAGATTTCGCGGGCCAGGGCATCGAGTTTCGCGGGCTGAAGCGATTCATGGGTTGTGAGACAGTGCCGGACTGATTTTGGGTTTCGCGGGCCGACTTCAAATTGCGGGGTGATTCCTGTGAGGAGAGTCGGGCTTTTCGGGGCTCAAACTAAGTTTCGCGAGCCTGATCGAACGATTCGCGAAATCGGCGAAAGTCCTCGCGAAATCGGGCGTTGACTCAGTTTCGCGGGTTGACCAGAGTTTAAACGTAGAATCGGGCGATTCGCGAAATCGGGCGTTGACTCGATTTTCACGGGTTGACCAAGTCTTTTAAGTGGGTTTCAGGCGATTTCGATTTGGGCTTTGACCAGCGTTGACCAGTGGATTAATTTTATGCTTTTGCCCTATTTCATGCCCAATATATTTACATAAAATTATTTTCAGCCCAAATCATTTTTTAAATAAAATATTTTCGTACTATAACTTATATTTTCGGGTCAACCCATATTTTAAATTATAAATATTATTTTTGGGTTTTAAAACTTTCGGCCTAGTTTAATAGCTGTACGCTTATGTGGTTTCGATGTACGTGTTTTCATGTTGACTGATTTTGTGTGCATTTCATGATATGCACGGGAGAGATGATGATACCGTATCTGTACGGTGACACCTTACGGTGTCGGTTGAGTGGGGTAGAGTGACCGTTATTGGTCGTCAGGGTTAGACTCGCGTAGCACCTGGTGGGAGAGGGGGTGTGCGACACCCATCTACTCGAGATTGAGCCACCCGAGGTGTACACCACCGGATATTATTTGGCTCAGGGACGACCGGCAGATGTGAGATTTCTGTCTACCCGGGTTAGTGGTATACTACTCGGGGAAAACCGTCGGATTGAGATTGTGTGCGGAAGGAGCGACCCGGCACGGCCGGCGTGGGCTACCGCATGGTTTATGGCGTACTTTGCCATTGCGCGCGTGGGTGCTGAGTCTAGCCGAGGGCCGTGTTATGTATTGAGAGGTGACGTAGGTTGAGCGTGCATTTTCATGTTGTGAGGACATGGGGTTTGGGTTGAGTACACGCACGCATACATTGCATGTTTTTACTGCCACCTACTGGGCATTTTTGCTTAGTGTTATACTTTTCAGGTGGGACTGAGCCCGACACCGATAGGTGTCAGGGTTGAGATTTAGGCTGGCTGGCGGCGGTGACTGGCTTTTGAGGGCGGAGCGGTACATGGGACACGACCTGTGGAGAGGCTTAGTGTAGTTTAGTCGGGTTAGATATTTTTGGGGGCTTCGGCCCGATGTAATTATATGACGTTCGTTTTGTAAACCCGACTTTACATTATATATGTAAATTATTTACCGAAAAAGTTTTTGAAAAATCGGGTCCTCCGCGACTTTCGTTGCGGAAATCCGCCAACTAACGTAATTAGGAAGTAGGGTCGCCACACATATGGGGGTGTGTCAGCAGGTTCGCCACAATGAGAGTTTTTTTCGAGAAGTCCCCGGGAGAGGGCGTAGTTAAACAAACAAACCCAGAACTGAAATTTATGTAATAAAACGTGAAACAGTTTGAACAATCATAATCACAATATTTAACCACAATCATAATCACAGTTTGAACAGATTTAAAATTTATGTTGGCAAAATTACATATATTTAGGGGTGTTCAAATTTCGGATAAAACCGAAAAAACCGGCCGAATCGAAATTTTCGGTTTTTTCGGTTCGGTTAATTCGGTTTTTCAGCCGGTTTCAGTTTAGGATTTAGTAAAATTCGGTTTTTCGGTTCGGTTTTCGGTTTTCATAAAAAAATAACCGAAATAACCGAAAATCGAATTATATATATTATTTACCGTGTAATGGGCCAATGATATTAGTAGGTTTTAAATAAAGCCCAAAGATATTAAAGATATAGCCCAATTGAAGTTAAAGTAGAGCCCAAACAATTCAATTAAATTTAAATAGAATAAGAAATCATCATCAACCCAAGCCCAAACGTTAAAAAAAAAACATAGTAACCTAATTTTAGGCAAAATCAATCGACTACAGCTAAGTGCAAATATTGTGGTTCAACTTATGCCGATGAATGTTTTGTACCATTTTCAGACAAGTTTTCTGTTTTGTTTAGAATTTATTCCATTTTCAGATTAATGTTTGCTTCTTTCAGAACTGTAAAATTGCTCTTGCTACATGTCACATTCTACAGATCTTTCTTTGTTATTTAATAACCACAACTTTTCAACTCACAATATTTTTAATTAAAATTTTAACCGAAAAAACCGAACCGAAAAAACCGAACCGAATAGTGAAAAAACCGAACCGAACCAAACTAAAACGGTTCGGATATCAGATTAAGACTATGTAAAACCGAAACCGAAAAAACCGAACCGAATTTTTACAAAACCGGACCGAACCGGCCGATGAACACCCCTACATATATTAACCCCCCATGATCCTAAAATCCTTCTCGCAGTGGAATTAAATTCGATTAAACTTACCCTGGGGAACCTCTTCTGATCGATTGAGAGACTTATGAATGTCAATGGCGTAGTCAACCATGTTGGTGCGATTCAACAATTCTATCTTCGTCTTCAGCATGCCTTCCTCAGGATACAATACCCTCTCCTGCAAGAACTCAAGCAAGGGGAAGACCAAGTGACAGTCGAGGTTGGGGTAATGCGCTGCGAGACATCGCATATCTCCGCCATCGTACGTGCTACGGCCTCGACGATTGATTCGGGATTAGGTATAGGGCTTTCTCGCCCATTTGTGTTTGAAGCTATATGTCTAATTACTTTGTCTGGAAGTTGAGGCTCAGCCTCTTGGCATGAAACTATGGGCCATTTGTAAAACACTTTCATAACTGTAAGTGCAGCCCAAGCCATCGATTATATTTTAATTTTTTTTTTTATGTTTTTCCTGAGGAAATAAAAATAAGTAAATTCATAAGCATGGGAAAATAGTAAATATGGAAACACGCTAAGTAACAGTTCGAAGGGTTCGGCATAACTGCAATATAATTGTTTTAAAACAAAATATTGTAATGTTATCCTGTTTGCCTAATCTTATGAGAATATGCAAGGCGTTGCACGGAAATATGCAATGCATCAAATGTGAATAATTAAACTGTATACCGTCATCCAGTTTGGTGATTTTGTGATGTATTCAATTAATTGGTAGTATGTGTTGGGGCTGACATTTGAGGTGACATTATTGTAATGTGAGCATTGTAACATGGTTCATATTGCCGAAATATTGTTGGAAAACATGATACATAACAGGAATATAGCATTGCAGTCATGAAAGATTGATTAGAATAGTTTTCCAAGAGCTACGACCAGTTATTGAAGAATATCGAGGCGGTCAGATATTCTCTAAATTCTTGAATCATCTCGGGCAAAACATCGTGGACATCGTCTTCTGCAAACATAAGTGAAAATACTGATCGCATCATGTACGCATTCCCCGCTAGTACACATGTGGGAAAATGTTATGAATTATTATTTTACCAAATGGTTATTGTACAGATTAAATACATGAAGACATTTGAATTACTTGAGCGTCTGATGGGGGAAGTCATGAACCCTATAAACAGTGAAGTTGGCGATAGAGTCAGTCATTTGCAGGTCTCGAAGAATATAGGGGATCGTAAGCCGTGTTTTATTAAACGCCTCCTCAAAGAACCTCATATCCTTATCAAGCGAAGGGTCAGAATCGTGCACTGTTATTGATAGTTTTCTATAGGCCACGATGCATAGTATCCAATGACACTCATTAATGTTAACCGGGATAACTATGAGGTCCGAATCCTGCCATGGAAGAGATGGCCAGTTGTCAACAATACTGTAGGATAATACTTTCGGTTGTGCTTTGATTTAATGAGCTGTCCTTGTAATTAGGGGCGTTGATAGTAGTAGTCCTTAGTTTATGACTTAGTTTGTAATTTATACCAAATATTTTTGGTATAAATAGATGTACAAACAATTACCTTAATGAGAAGATTTAGAAAATTGATCCGAAAGGCTTGCAATTCAATTTCTAGAGAGAGAAACACAAGAAATCATCTCACTCTAAGCGAAATTCTTTCTCGCGCTCTTCAAGAAGGTTTCAATCGAAATCTCAATCTCTACAATTCTTATCCATTGCATTAGAATTCATGCCTATGATCATAGAGTTGATAAATTAGGACCTAACAAATACCCTGTACATATGGACGTATGGCCGTTAGGTCAGTATGTCCGTCACTTCGAAATTCCGTTGCAATTATCTGGTTGAATGTTGTGTTCATAAAAGAAAACCTTGACTTGGGGAACCTTGTATGCGTCTGTTACTCGATAAACCCACGTAGGCATTCGTCTATGTGCTGTTTCAGATAATAATATATTATAAGAATATGTGTAGATAGTTAACATTAAATAATATGATGTTGTACCTCATCATGTAGCCAAGTTTCCTTTGTCATGAGATCTTGGAAGAAGTGGATGCCACACTCTTCTCCTAATATGTTACTGATAGAGTCGGCCTGGTTTATAGTCCCTATCGCTGCTGCTACACGCGGAAACAATTTTGAGAGTTTCTTCACAGTTGTTGCAAGGGTCTTGTCTTTCGGAACCTTTTTCGACTTCGAAAGTTCTCGATCTAATTGGTGTGTAATTTTGCTTAGTCTTTTTTTGCAATGGAGTCTGTGTAGGCTCTTTGGGAATGTTGGAGCACTTTCTTTTTCCCGTAGGTGTCGTTTCATTAGTTGAATGAATGGTTGTTACGTTTTCTGCCGACTGTTTCCGGCCTAGTGTTGGGCTGATTTTTCCTGCCAAAACAATGGCATGTCGATTTATATGTAGTAATGGTTATATGTGACTGGTTGGAAAATACTGTTGACATACCAACCGCCTACTCTATATGTGATAGCCTCTGTTGCATTTCGGAGTAATTCTTGTTGATCTTCGTTGTCAATTCATATAGGACAGTAATCTGTCGAGTGTGCTTTGTATGCAGATCATTGAACCTTTGAGCAGCAGATTTCACATATCTTAAGCTCTATCTTGTCAGCAAATTGGCTGGCGGTCGACGAAGATATGCAACAATGTTGTCAAAATAATTTCTTATTTCATTCGTCATTTTTTCTGAAATTGTTGTGCAGTTAATTCTGTATGAAGTCGAGTTTTGAAGGCCTTATATAATGTAAAATCATGTGTAGAAAACCGTAAAGGCACAATTCATTGCAAAGGAACATTTCTCTAAAATGAATGCGTTCGCTTGGCTTGCATAAGGTGCATCGTTACATGTATTTAATTTATGTTTGTGGCGAGTGCAATGGTCACAATTATTATGGAGCAATTACCAACTGAATGAATTTTTTAATAAGTATTTGAGTAGTGGAAATGTTTTCTTAACAACGGTTGGTGTTTTGCGTGAATAGTATTGGGGCGATACAAATAGTCGTAATTATCCGTTACGGTATATTTATTTGTCATTGATACCTATTTGTTGGTTTGCCACCTGTAATTGCATTAACATGCGGTGTTAATGCAACAGTTTGTTCTATAAATCAATATATAATGGAATTATAAATATGTTTGCCAATAGATTTTGTGTAGCTTGCGTGTGTAGCACATATTTGATGTTTAGGAAGTAATAAAATTACTATTATATAAAAAGAATAACAAAAATAGTAAGTTTGTAGTGAAGGGGTCGATGCCTTATACTTTTTTTTTATAGCTATAATTCCTTGTAATTCAACAGTTGTTGTTTAATTAGTTTGCGTTATAGGGTTATTTATGTTGTGTATAATTTCCTTATCACCATACAGTCACATGATTTGTTGCCAATGAGTTTTGTCGTTCTTAGTCCAGCCGTATAGCGTGGCTATTATATCGCTCTAGTCTAACTGTATCTGTATATGAAAATGTCAGAAAATTAAAATGCATGACTATAAAAATTCATGCTAGTGAACACTATCGCTGTAAACACGTCTGGAAGTAGGTCTATACAGCAACAAAAAACGGAAGACTGTACCAAAGAGACAACAAATTAAAATATAATAATCCATCTTGTATGACTGTAAAAAAATGGAATCACAATGAACACTAACGTAGGCTAACTGTATATGTATCTGAAAATGTCAGGAGATTAAAATGCATGACTGTAAAATATCATGCAAATGAACACTATCACATTAACTTATTGAATAGTATGACTGTAACAATTACCGTTTGTTGGTAGTAATTCCTTATTATACTCCAGTCACGTGGTCTGTTGCCACTCATTTTTGTTGTTATTAGTTCAGTCATATGGTGTGGCCAGTAGATCGTCACTGTGTTATTGAATTACACAATTGCATGACTGTTGCAATTAATGCTTGTTAAGCTCTATGTCTGTTGTATTGGCAAAATGTGAGCGGTTACAACAACAATAATGTAAGGTTGAATAATTTTGTAACAACGTATGCTAAACACTACTGTCATACAACAATTTCCATGCGTTTAAAAGTTGTTGAAAACTTCATGGAAAACCATGTTTACGACCTCGTTGTCCTCCATATTGTCTTCTTTCATGCTCAATATTCTGATTCCCACGTGTGATGTGACTTTAGATAGTGCCACGTAAAGTTGCCCATGTGTGAAAATTGGACCGGGAAGATACACACCGACCATTTTTGGCTCTGGCCTAGACTCTTATTTATTGTCATTACGTAGCAGACTTTAAGTGGAAATTGTCTACGACGCAGTTTGAAGGACCACGCTGTGCCAGAAGGAGAAATAATTATCCTCAGTATTAAACCTTATTGCCAACATGCATTCCAGTTAAGATTTCTGCTTCGACAACGTTTGTTCCAAGACGCGATAGAATGAGTCTTGTTCCATTGCATAGCCCGCCTCTCTGATTTAAATTCCGTAATAACTTTACAGGAATTCCATGCTTAAGGATGAGTTTGTGGTTTGGAACACCTGAAATCTCAAGCTATGTTTAAAAACTCAACCGGATATATCGTGCTTGCGCTGATTTCCAGGTCAGTCTCCAGTTTCACGCTGTCTGAACTTAAGTATTCTGTCTCATGGCCTGGTACTATGGATAGCATAAAGTCATTCACTTCGTCAACTGTTTTGTTCCGGGGTGTCAGGACAGCTCTTTCTTTAATATAATGTTGATTAGTCATATTGTCTTCAAAATCAACATATACGTAGTTGCATGTGCTACAAATCGTATCGCCGTGACAATCAATAGACATGTTTTCTGTACCTTAATCATCTCCACGTCTGTATCTGCAACGACCTTTGCATTTCCATTGCCAGCTTGCAAAATCCAATCTGCAAATTCTATTTCCGAATGATGTAATCTCATGTTCTGGGTGAGTGTATGTACACGGCAATGTTGCCATAAATCCGACCTATTTATGGCTGATTCCACCGTATTGCCTGGTACCATTTCGTATAACTGGAAGTAACTGTCTGAAATCGCCTTCCAACAACACCGTCTTTCCACCAAAGGGCTTGTCCTCACAGTTTTCAACCGTGTTGGACATCAGGTCCCTTATAGTTCTATTCAATGCCTCAAATGCATACTTGTTTGTCATCGGCGTTTCGTCCCAGATAATAGGGATCTTGAACCTTGAATGCGCAGTTCTTCCACCTGGAAGCAGCAAAGCTGCAATACCTGATGATGCAATTGGTATTACAATTTGATTTTCTAACCTTGATTTTGTAATGATTGTTTTGTAGACATGGGTCTTCCTATCCCTCCAGGACCATACAGAAAGAACAGGTGTCCGCTGTTGTTTGCAACTGTGCTGATGACTTCGTTGAATATGTTGTGTTTCTCTTCATTCAAGGTTGCAATTAGGCGTTGATGCTCAACGTCGTTCACCTCACTATTGTAATGACTTTCTTCCATTAATAATCTGTTGTTCAGATATTTTAGTATGTTCTTTGATGGCAATGGCATTGGGGGAAGTCAGAGAGTGTCTTTGAGTTCTGAAACACTAGTTTTTTTTTTTTTTCTCAGCCAGCGCATAGTTTTTGACCTAGTCGTCTGTAAGATGCATTTTTGTGAACCCAAAGAATCGCTTTTGATGCATTGGTATGTCTTCTGATAGAGTTTTCCAGAAGCTATTCCACAGATTGAGGGGGTTGGTTACTTCGCAGAAAATCAGTAACGTGACAAAGAGCTGGCGAAGCTGAATCTGAGTCGCCCGTTGCGCAGCTTCATCCATTGCATGATGCCACTCTGAGTCTCCATCTAATAATCCCCTTCTATAACATGCTTCTTTGAAAGTTGGGAGAACTTCACCATTGACTGTACGTATGTCTTCATGTGACGTGGGCCCCCTAACGATTGTCAATAACATCTTCACGTAATATATCTCACCTGCTGTTGGATGAATGTTAACCACCCTACCAATGAAAAATCCTTTCTTCCGTGGTGTCCAACTCTTCTTTGAGGCGTACCATACTAATCTTGATGGGAACTGAATATAAGTAAGGTTTTTTGCCTCTTGACTTTGTTTGTTAGTTTCCATCCATTCCGTCATTACAGTCTTGTGTATGCCATCCCTATTCAACATATTGCTGAGGTCAACGGACTCATCGTATACTAAACTTTGTTCTCCCTCCAAATGAAGTGGCAACCTCTGTACTGCCGGCGTTCTGTAGTGCATGCCAAATGCAAATATCCTCCACATAGCTTCACAGGCCGACATATATCTACAATCAAGATATCTTGCAATTTCATCACATATCTGGGCAGCTGGTTCAGCAGAAGACTGAGTTTGATTAGCCAGATTTTCAATTATCATCTTGGCCTTGTCTACCCCTTTGTGATGTACTTGAACAGATATTTAATAGCCTTACTCGTGTTGCACCATTCTACATTAATGTGCGCCTTGTATTTCTTCAGCAGCTGTATATTATGAGGGGCTACGTATCTATTGTCCATGACAATATTCTTTTTAATTACATTACACACTTGCTTTCATTCCTCCTTCGCTTGCACCAGATGTGTCCAGCATCATCAATTGACGTACGGTTGTTGTATTGTTTTGGGAAGTGTTTTTTTACATTTATTATGTCCCATGCAAGGTGAGTTCACCCCTTCAAAACCACACGATCCATGCATCATAAATTGTTCAACTAACGCATATCCTTCTTCGTCAATTTGATGGTCAGGAATAGCGAAATTATTTCATCGACCTCCGCTGGAGTTGGTTCCGTTCCAGTTCGATTAAGCCAAACCAATAGATGTGCATGGGGCAATCCACGTTTATGGAATTCAATTGTATATAAAAATTCATTGTTTTGTAAACAAAAATAGTGGAAAAGTCGTCAACACTTAATAAGTAAAGAAACACTTAAGGAAAAGACCGACAAAAAAATGCATGAATGTAAAGCTGCCTTGTAACCGAACAGCACAGCTAAAACTGCATGACCGGGAAAATAAATGGCAATGCTTATTCGATAATATACAATGGCTTTACAGACTGCAAGACTGTGTGACCGCATGCACAATCATGAGGCTGCAGTCAGCAATGAGACTGCACTATTTAACATTGCAAGACTGTAAGACTGAACACTACTATTTGAAAATTGTAAGACTGTACGTAGGGTTGTCAACGGGACGGGTCGTAGGCGGGGATCTAATATTAGATGATTGAAGATGCGATGGGTATTAAACATAACATACCTGCTTTGCAACTTTTGAAGAAACGTTCACGTCTAATATCTTCTATTAACCGTTCCAGTTTTATTTTGAATAATCTGCATTGTAAGTCTGGCCTGTCATTTGAAATGTCGTTTCCATACTTCTATAGATGCTGACAAATTTAATCCCACTTTGGGTTGGCAGTAATGGTTATGAAAAGATGAGGATTGCCATTCTGCATAAAGCAAGTGCGTCATGATAATTTTCTACCATATACCTCGGAGATCCTGTAAAAGATGATGGCTGGATAATTTTCTTCCCAACAGTTTTTGCATTCGTTTCTCCTTTTGAAACTGCGCCCCATATATTGTTGTAAACGTCTGCCCTCAATGTTTGTTGGTTATTTCCAACCCAACGCAACCGTTCTTGTTCAACAGTCGTGTATGTATCAACAACGTATTGATGAAATAACCGACCACCTTGAATTATTCCTCTCCCTTTAGTCAACCTCGTTTGTATCTGGTATGCGTAAAACTCATGCATTGTTCCTTTTTAATGACAAATGAACTCTTTCACTGTATAGAATCTGGTTGTGGAATCCAATCTCGCCAAATGGGAACAACAGTGGGTATTGCATTGCCATAAATGACGGGTGTAACTCGCTTATTCTCTGAAGTGGCATGTCTTCATTTGAACAATTACATCGCGTTGCCCATTTGTCATAGGTAACTCTCCAACTATAAGTCCAACAATTTCTTCAGAAGTTGGAAGATCGTACTGCCTGTCTTGGCGTGCACGACCGACCAGCCTTATTGAAAATTCTGTTGCTCCTCCTGCTTCGTATCTGTCTCTTGCCATCCTAAACACTTTCGCAAGCTCGTTATTTTCATCCATATGTTGATTAGCTGTGCAACAACGCCTGCATCTAAATTCTCAGAACTTCCGCATATCAGTGTATTCATGCGGTTATAAACTTCATTTACAGTGTCGTAAATGAATAACTGAGCGAATCTCGGTCTGTCGCCCTCAACCGGTAGCAAGGAACCTATGTTATGATAGTTTTGCATGTGAATTCGATAAACGTATGCGCCTGACTTCTGTTTCACTGATGAGTCGACTTTTGATCCCATAGACGTGAATGCCAGAATTGAATTATAGACCCTGATATATTGTCGGAAATTATGTTATGAGAACTTGTTGAATAGGTATTGAGGCACCTGACGTAGTGGAGGTAATGACACCCGACCCTGTCCACAGCAGATAGAAAATTGGCAACTATTAAGTTGTCCTGTCCCCTTGTTGACTCAACTTTCCAAACCAATGCGTTACAAAAGGGCAATGCATGAGTTCTTCTTTTTTGTAATGTGTCTTCCTATGGTCTGCAAAATATTCATGTGAAAGTTAGGACACCTTAACAATTCTGGAATACTTATTTGGTCAATTCTGGACACCTTCATCTGGAGCAGTTATGGTCTTTGACGTTTCACTCGCCTTGTCAATAAGTTTGCTGAAGGCATGTCAATGTTCCCTGTATCATGAAGTTATTTGGTTACAGAATGAAATTCCTATTTAATGAATGCAATGGGACATACTTTATGCACAAATATGTTGCGCAACATTGCCCCATAGTTGCATGTGCATGCCGTTTGTTGTTTAAATGATGCTTTCTCTCTAAAATTTTGATGCGGATGTGCCTTGCATGTTTAGCGTGATCGTATACCAATTTACCTGGAAAACAGCTCTGAACGATTATCTGTCCTCTTCTTATGAATACTAAGTAGATTTTGCAAAATAAATTTGGAAAATAAATTTGGAAAACGTAAAACGTAAAACACCCATATTTGCCTTGTTTGATGGACAACGTGGTGTGCCTTCCTTATCCCACCTATTCTGAAATTGATTATGCTCACTATATTTGTTGTTCTGGAAAACTTCTGAGGCTGTATGCATATGCAAATCAACTTATGTGGTTTTGTACTGGTTATTCACAACGTGAAAATAAACAGTACAAAATGGCAATATAATGTTCCTGTGCTGGCGTGTGGGTGAGTAGGCCCGTAAAATAATTGCATAGTAGTTACATTACCAACTGTTGTACTTATTCAGTGAAGTCCAGTGCGGAGCGTTTTTTTTTTTTAAAAAGTCAGATTTGCGTCCATAACAACTAATTTTTATTTGGTGCCAAGGTTGAGGTGTTGGGAGAGTTAAATGATCTCTGGCATTCTGAAAACGTTCGTGCAAACACCTTGCAAAGAAAAGTGAGTCCACATATCAGCTGGTTAATATGTGTTGCCTCGAAAAGGAAGGAACACTTGAAGAGCCGCTCCTAAATTCAATGCACGTGTGTGTAAATATTTTTTCCATAGTATGCATTCAATTGATTGAATGGAAATTGATTGACACTATAATAGTAATGTGACGTATGGCATGTGCTGGCATATTAATGCATAAGAACATATATCTAGTTCTCTATATTATAGTCATAGACGATACTTCATAATACTGTATATTATATTATGTAATGTTATATTATATTATACTATATTATAGTATTATATTTTACTATGTTATATCATTCATATTAGATTATATTATACTATATTAAATTACATTATATTACATTTCATTCTATTATATTATACTATATTATATCATATCATATTATATTATATTATACTATATTATATCATATCGTATTATATTATATTATACTATATTATGTCATGTCATATTATCTTATATTATACTATATTATATTACGTTATATTAAATTACATTCTATTATATTATACTATACTATATTACATTATAATATTATATTATATTATATTATATTATATTATATTATATTATATTTTATGAAATGATCGATCTTATATGATTTGATACTACAATAGACTACAATAAATTATATTGTACGACGTGGTATTATATTATATTATATTATATTATATTATATTATATTATATTATATTATATTATATTATATTATATTATATTATATTATATTATATTATATTATATTATATTATATTATATTATATTATATTATATTATATTATATTATATTATATTATGTTATGTTGTATCCTATTATTTGATAAGCCATTTTATTATATTATATTATATTATACTTTATGAGAATATACTACATTTTATAATGTTATATTCGACTATAATAAATTATATTTTATCATACTATATCATCCATACGATAGTATATTAGCTTAGGCTACAATATATTATATTATCTTATATAAAATTATATTACACATTGTATGATATTATATGTATATGACATTACATTATAACGTATTATCTTACACTGTATGTTTTATTTTATATTATAATATTTGATTTTCCGAAGTTGTATCCTTCACAATAAATCAAAGTCATGCAAAGTTGGCGATAGGAATGAAATTGTTTGCTGCAACAGTCTGTCTAGTAATGTTATGAAATATTGGTTATAGGGTCAGTCATACAATAAATATACTAATTATTTGTACTAAATGCAATTTGCTAGTGTGAGCAGTTTTCTTACAGCCTTTCGGAGGGGACCGACTAACACCATAGCTAGGATTGTCGAGTAAGGTAATATTGTCAGCAACCAAAACGATAAAATAACAACAATATCATATCAGCACTTTCATACATCGGTTACAAATATCCATCAAAAAAGTAGTACGCAGATGACATCAATGGTCTTCAACATCTCTATTCACTATATGGAGGCCACTGCCAAAAATTAAAGTAGATAGACGCTGTCAAATATTTTCTGAATTCTTCCATCTGGCATGATTTAATGCTATATAAATTGTCGCCTGGAAACATCATGCCAAATGCATTCCGTAACATGTGCACGCCACATTCTCCGCTACATCGAAAACCAATCCATATGATTAGGTAAAAGAGGACCATAAAGTTTGTGAAATCGATCAATTTGTATAATGTAACCTTGCTGCGAGATTCGCCTGTCACGCCTAAAGTCAAACTCAAAATTATCGATGACTAGTTCTCGTAGCAACATCTTGATGATAATGATTGTGTTGCCCAGCGCAACACGTGTCTGTGTAAAGTGTTTATCGGCTGATTTTTCGGAATCCATCAGCAAAAATACTCGCTGCCAAAGAAAGATAACGGGCAACACCCAGTGATTGTTGTTCACGTTCACAGGCATCACAATTTATAATGCATCTTTCCAACTACACGATGGCCAGTTGGTAGCCTTTCCAAGAACATAGGGCATCAATTCCGTCAGGTCAGGCGTATTATCCACAACCGGAAGCGACTTGATGAACTGGCTGAAAACTGTGTTCATGAATGCAACTGTCTTCAGAGGAGTGGCACACCTTAGCTGCATTTCGATGAATCCGCGGATACATTCATCGACATGCTACGTTACCAATTTCAGAAAAACATGGTTATTCGAAATGCCTGGCGGACATAGAACGCTAATGCCGCGAGTCTTTAGTTCATTGAAGAAATCTTGCTTCAGCTCTGTCCCACAAAGCCCTACTACGCAGTGACTCGCGGCCATGCGTTCTATGGACTCGGCTGCTTCTGGCCACATTTTCAGTATGTACAGAACATGCTCATCAATATTTACCTTTGCGTGTGGAATTCTGGCTGCGACAGGAGATGGGTGGACACTTTTTTCCAACATTTTTTTGCCTTTTTGCTTGTGGAAGCTGAGTCCCTTCATCTATTGTCTTGGCGCCAGCTGACTCTATAAGAGAAATATGATGGCAGACATTTAGAAGATTGAGGAAAATTTTAGCTACAGAAAAAGCTATTTTTACCAGTCTCCATGGATTGTATCTTCCCTATCCTTTCTGTCAGCTGATGTAACTGGTCACCAAAGGATCTGAAAACATCTTCCAGTGGTTTACCATGCTCAATATCAGTCAGCCGCACGTTCAATCCAAGAAAGCCTTCTTTTATTTGACTGGTCATATGGAAGACCTAGTCAGTGTGGTATTCGACTAATGTATAGAGCTTTTCCAGTTGTTGCAAGACCTTCTCAGTTCCTGCCGACCTACCTTGTGACGCCTCAAAATCAACCTGGCTCATTCCTCGCTGCGTTTCCAACCCATGTACAACTAGGGCTGTAAATGAGCCGAGCTCGAGCCGAGCTCGGCTCATTTTCTGTGCTCGAGCTCGAGCTCGAGCCCTTACAGCTGAGCTCGAGCTCGAGCTCGTCGAGCTTTTCAGCTCACGGCTCGAGCTCGAGCTCATTTGCAGCCTGATGAGCTCGAACTCGAGCTCGAGCTCACGAAGCTCATCGAGCTCGAGCTCGAGCTCACGAAGCTCATCGAGCTCGAGCTCGAGCTCATTAATATAAAAAATATTAAATTAATAAAAATAATATAAATTAATATAAAAATACAAAAAAATATACTTTTCTTTTAAAAAATCGAGATTTTTAATAAAGAATTAGTAATAATAATATAAATTAATATATATTTTAAATAAATCGATTTTTTTAAAAAAATAAAGAATAATATAAATTATTATTAAAATATAAAAACATAAAAAATTAAAAAAAAAAGCTCGCGAGCCTGTTCGCGAGCTTTCGAGCCACTATGTTTGGGCTCAAGCTCGAGCTCAACTTACATGAGCTCGAGCTCGAGCTCAACATAAATGAGCTCGAGCTCATTTTTGTCGAGCTTGAGCCGAGCTTTTATCGAGCCGGTTCGTCGAGCTCACGAGCCGGCTCGGCTCATCTTTCACCCCTATGTACAACAGACGGCTCCTGGACATGAGAAGACCTAGCAGCCTCATTTTCCACAATGTTGAAGAACTCATGATGCGCATCCATACCGTCATTTCCAGCATCACCCGACGCATTCACATTGTCATCAAGATTAGTGGTCTGGTGGTGGCACTCATCAAGCACTGGCCATGAATCGTTCATATTGGGCACAACATCCACATGTGGATGAAGAGGTGACTGGATTTGTTCTACGGCATTTGATTCGATGTTGGCATTACCATCAATGACAACATTTGGCGTTTCATGCAGGGCCTTGCGCCTGGACAGGAGTTCGTTCACAAAATCTTGTAATGTTGGGGAGGTAAAGCTCCCTCATTACTATTTCCGCCCAGATTTTTGCCATCTTCATCGTCCAACACGGGTGTCTGTGGTGAATCACTTTCAGTGATGTTTCTCAATGATGGTGAGGGGGCTTGTTGAAGACCGTCGTTGGCGGGAATGGCATCCAAGTTACTATTGGCAAAATAGTAGGGCAGTTAAAAATCGATCCGACCCGCCAACCCGACACGGACCGCATCCGAAAATAGCAGGTTCGGGTTAGCATTTTGGCCTGTTTACATAAATGGGTAAATCTGAACCCAACCCAATTATTAAGTGGGTCAGGTTAGGGTTCGGATTTTCAACCCGAAATCAACCTGAAATCAACCCGAAATCAACCCATTTAACACGAATAATATATATTATTTAAATATTATTAATATAAGTAAAATAAAGGATTAGCCCTAATCCTCTATCCACTCTCACGCTACACATGACGTTTTTAGAAAAAATTGCATTAGTTCTCCTTTTTTTTGTTTAATTTGGAGTTATAATTCTATCAATTTTGTTATTTTCTTTTTTTCTTTTTAATTTTAAACGGGTTGGCGGGTTGGGTTAGGGTTAAAGCAGGTTGGGTTTGGGTTTGATTTTTTAACCTGTTTAAGTAAACAGGTCAGGTCAAGGTTGAAGTTTTCAACACGTTTATTAAATGGTTGAACCCGAAGGTGACCCAACCCGACCTGTTTACCACCCTTACAAAATAGTCTGCAATTGCCTCTTGTGCTGTAGCAATAAAGAGATTATTGACAAGCTCTGACTTCCTAACAGCGTCATCAACGTCTTGTAATCGTGGTGCTCGCTTTGTTGGCCAAGGAGTTGTCTTCCATCGGCACATACGGGGTAGCGTGTCGACCGTATCGTCAAAGGGCGTTGCATATTTCCGTGCAACGCCTGGAAAGCATTCATAAGCAAGGATCTGTTTCAAAATAAAAGTGGTAAATCTGACATTACAGTGTGAATATGCAAGGGTACGGATCATGCGTGTAGAGGGGGGTAAGATTACCTGAATTGGGTGGACGAAGCCACCCAAGCATAAGGTATGGTACTTTCTTAACCTTCATGTTCCTAGAATATTTTTAAACGAAGAGAGGTCCCTTTTCAGTGAGTCCAGAACAATGTTGGAAGCATACTTTCCAAAGGGATGGGTGTTGAAGCTGTCGAAATCCTCCACTAAGTGAAGTATCATTGGATTTATCTTCACATTCGTTCTGCAACCACGCTAATCAAGTACTCCCGCGACAAACACCACAATGGCCTTTTTTAATCGTTCAACATCAACAACTGACGATGAGTTACATCCCATCTCGCTTAATTTATCAATAGCATCCTGCAGCGTAATCTTTTGTGCGCCTGGAAAGTGCCTCCAAGCAAAAGCATGATTCCCGGCGACCTCTAGCTCGGCAGAGAATCGCAGACCAGTAATCAAACAGAATTCTATAGGCGAAAAACGTCTAGGCTTGGAATTGATAACCATTCTCAGTTCGTCACTACGAAGTAGTTGAGTCTGCGCTTGCATCATGTACCAAATTAGCTGGCTCGACAGATAGAACCTATCTGCACAGACTATGAGATGTCCAAATGGAGATCGTGCCACCATTTCAGCAATTTCTGCTGCGTTTAGCACGTCCCGTATAATTTTGCTAACTCCCTATAGTCGGCACAAAGGTAAATTTGCAGGGCAGTCTTGTGGAAGCTGAGTGTCTAATAATGTCTGAAAATTTAATAACATAGTGTTAGAGAAAATATATAACAGCATGCAAGAGCAGTTTGCAGAACATTTGAACACCATTCATCTGCAACAGATTACATAAAATACCTACATAACAAATATACGCAGAAATATATTACGAATATACACAGAAATATGGAACAACATGCAACAACATCTTAAGCCCATTTATCTCTAACAGACTGCATAATATTTCGACAAAACATCTGTAGCCCACTTATAAAAGGGGGAATCGATCGCCAGTCAACATTTTACTATCTTAATGGAGAAGACAGAATCAATTTTGACAGAAGAACTCGACATATGCAGGCTAAATGGAGCACACTCAGTAAGCATTCTTTAAAATGTTAAAACACACATAAGAACTCTGAATCAGCTGCCGCCATTGCAGTTTGTCTGATCGTTGGATGTTCGTTGTAAAATACCGCACAGGCAAATTTTTCAGACTTCAAAAGATCAACCTTCAACAACTTCTAAGTAGTATTAAGTGAAATACCGCGCACATGTGGATTGTATGACCAAGGAATAAATAGGGTGCGATACTCGGAATTTTGAAATCAGGTTAAGCGAAGGAGGATGAAATTTCTACTTTTTTACTTCCTTGATAAGCATTGTAAATTTTTCATCGGATGGGTTGGGCCGTCAATTGCATGATAGACATAATTATTTAGGGCACACTGCGCAAAATAAAATCAATTGAAATTTCGAAATGGGCTGGGCCATCAATACAAATATTCACATAATTAGTGAGGGCCTACTTGAAGGAATTTTTTTCCCCAAGTCAATGCAAGAAAATTAATACACGAAAATGGATTGTAAAAATCCGGACGATATAAAATATATAACAATTTATGTTGCATAAGCAATAATAAAAATAAGTCGAAAATATAACATACCATGATACTATGATATTGTTACGTTGTGTTGTATTATCTAATAATATATTATTGACTATTACAATAAAATCTCATATATTATTCTATGTTATAATGCAAATTTTAAACATAGTACTTTATTTATATATAACATATTAATTTGCACCGAATAGTTTATAACATGATGATACTATCTTATCTCACATTAGGCTATACCGTCACATAGCGATAATTATATGAATTTATTATATTAAGTCATATTATATGGCACTACAATATTTAGGTATATTTTATAGTATGGTGTGCCAGACACATTAGTCTTTTTACTTTGTAATATAAAATGAATGCATGATTGTCCTTAGCTTTTTTTATAAAACAAAATTACAAAACATATTCTGCATTATTACTTTTATCCAGGCTACAGTCTTACATTGTTTAACGGAGGAAGATCGTATTTAATGAACACTGCAGGCGCCAGGCCACCAATAAATACGCATGTTGAACAGTTATACATTGAACGCAGCAGAATTTTCACCAAGCCCGCTAGGCTGTCGACACAAATTGGCATAATTATCTATTACAACATATCTGTTATGACACAAATACGCCTATTGATTGGTTTTCCACTCTATTACCTAAGTGTATTCCATTGTACTGTTCAGCTATATATTTAAATAAAATTATATAACAAAATCTGAAGCAGGAAGGTAAAATTCTGTAAAAAAATTTTGTCCTATAAATGAGGCGATAATGTGATTGCATTTATGTCTGTGAAAAGTTTTCGACAATGATATTTTCCAATAGTGTTATGCAATCAGTATGTTGTGACATTAAGTTTGGAGTTACACCCGTCTTGTTAATTCAACATTTATTAAATTAGTCTGTGCTCTAAAGTTATTTATGTTTATAATATGTCTTGATACGCCGTGGGCCCCCTAACGATTGTCAATTACATCTTTTTGTAATATATCTCATCGGACGTTGATGATGTTGGTGACAATTGTTGTGCAAAGCGTGGTGATTTGAGGTTTTTCTTGAACGGGTAATTATCTTATATTATATAAATTTGTATTTTATTGTATGATGTTATATTATATTACATTATAAAATTTTATTTTATAATGTATGTTTTATTTGATTATCTGAATTCGTATCATTCACAATAAATGAACAATCATGTATGTTGATAGTAAGAATGGATATGTGTGATGCCCCAGTCAGCGAAGTAATGGTGTGAAATACTGGTTATAGGGGCAGTCATACAGTAAGCAGCTTGTAATTAAATGTACTAAATGTTATCTGATAATGTGGAAAGTTTCTTACAACCTTTCATAGAATAACGGCTACCATCATGGCTAGGATCGTTGAGTAATCTAATATTGTCAAGGACAAAAACGATAAATAAACAAAATAGCATGTCCAGAGGCATTGACATCAGTCTGAAAGACCCATCGTAAATAGTACGCACATAAGTTCAATGTTCTTCAACATGTCTATTCATTATATGGAGGTCAATGCCAATAATTAAAGTAGATAGATGCCGCCAAATATTTTCTGAGTTCTTCTATTTGGCACGGTTTTATGCGAGATAGATTGTCTCCTGGGAACATCATGCCGGATGCGTTCCGCAACATGTGGACGCCACATTCTCCGGTGCAGCGAACACCAGGTCATATGGTTAACTAAATAAAGAAGGCCATAACGTATGTGAATCAATTAATTTGTATAACGTCACCTGTAACCCTGCTGCGCGATCCGCCCGTCACGCCTAAAGTTGAATTGGAAATTAGAACACTCGATGCCTATGTCTCGTAGCAACATTTTGGTGATAAGGATTATGTTGCCCATCGCCGCACGTGTCGCTGTGAAGTTTGTATCGGCTGATATTTCTGAACCCAAAATCACTAATGATCGTTTCCTAGGATGGATAGTGACCAACACCCAATGATTGTTGTTGACGTTCACAGGTAGCACAATTACCGACACATTTTTCCAACTATACGATGGCCATCGGGCAGACTTTCCAAGAACAAACGGCATCACTTCCGTCAGATCAGCCTTTCCACTAACAACTGAGAGCGATTTCACGAACTGGCTGAATTGTGTTCATAATGCGATAACAATTGTGTTCTTGAATGCGATAACAATGTAAGGAAACAATACACTAATATGAATTTATTTTCTTGTAAACATGAGTACGATAGAAAATGCATAACAATTATGTTGCATAAGCAAAACATTCAAAAAATGCAAAAATAACATACGATGTGGCAAAAAACAGAGACAAAGATTTAGCATGGTATATTTGTATATTGAAAATTTAGCATGCTCTCTTAATATCATTATATAAATATGGAATTATACTATATTATAAATATTATTATAGTATATTACGTTATGTTGTATTATATAACATTATATTATCCAGTCTGAATATGTTCTTCATGCACTAAATTCTTCACGCCTCCACAAAACCAGTATTACACATAGTCATGTTCAAATAAAAAATGTAATGAATGTGGTCTTCAGCAGCTTAATTATCCAGGAATCCACAAAAATAGTATTGCAGATATTCGGACAGTTATACAATCTCAAAATTCACTATTGGGAAACTGCACCCTTACAGTAAAGAGTTGTATTTCGTCGTTTATGGTACGACAATGGTAAAACTATGCACGGCTTCGTAGCATTCCAAAACTTTGGAGAATGTAAGAACTAAATCTAATGTCAATATTCCATGGTCTTAGATGAAAGGTTCAAAGCTATTATATAAAGAGACAAAATAAGCAGAAAAGACCATAAACGGCGAAATTGCATAGTATAAAGAGACTCAATAAAGATTAGATGAACTAAATCTAATCTGTTACATATTTATTCGGCATGCAAGCCAAGACACATGCTCTATAAGCAGTTCCATACAACCGGTATAGTTAAGACTTGTAACACCCTGAATTTCACAAGTAGGATCGGCTAATAAATTTGTGTATATACTATGTAACTGTGTGATTTCAAACATTACATGTGTATATGCCTTGGTGATATCTAACTTGTTAGAAATATTTGGGGACTTAGGAATGGATTTCGAATTGAGGGAGAATGGAATTTGAAATATTAGGTGAGGTGGATTTTGAAACTCGTTAGGAGAAATTGGAAATTTAATTTGAAATGGGTATCAAAATTCATTGGTCATGAGTTTCGAAATTCCTCAATTTCATCTTTATATTATTAAGAAATGATTAAGACATAACCTAAGTTGAGTATTAGTTAAGTGTCTTTGTCATGTGTAATTATTATACGTTTAAATGGAAGGATAAGTTCAAAACACTTTTAAGTATGATTTCGAAATTCCCTAATGAGGGGTTTCGAAATTCCTTTTTGACACTTAATTAACATTAAAAAAATGGCTTATGCATGGCTCAAGGAACATATTAGGTAAAGGTCTTTATCCCTTTAGTGTTATCACATGTACATGCATGGTTTATTGTTAAACTTTTTAAAGCTTGAGTCAAGGAGAAGAAAACAACTTTAACACTAAAATAATGATTAATTCTTTAACTTAACGTTGGATATTGATTTTAGGATAAGAATGAATTTCATAAGAGAGGATAAACATTAAGCTAAACCGTTAAAGTCTTTGTCATTTGTTCAACCACTCCCGTTGTATAGAATAAGTTTATGAAGATGTTTCTTCATCTTATTTAACCCACGAAAATGAAGTAATAAGAGATAGAAAGTGTGGAGAAAAGCTTGAGGAAAGATCGAACTAAGCTTAGGAGGGTTAAGAATTTCTGATGCATGATCTTTACGTTTTATTCGTAATTTATATTTTATGATCTTTAGTGTGCACGACAATTTGAAGGAAGTCGGGTTTTATTTAAGTTCCGATTTTTAGAGAGTCAAAGATTGCTTAAAAGTGTTGTTGTAAGTTCAACTGGTTCTTGAGATAATCAGTTTGATCAAGAGTTTTAAAATCTTCGAAGGAAATAACGTTTTTCGCATGGTTTTGTTATGATTTTCGAAAGTTGAGTGCTTGCAAGGTTAATTTTGCATAGATTGATTTTTGAAAGGATTTTCACAATAGTTGGTTTTAGCAAAGTTGATCTCTGGAAGATTAATTTTTTATAAAAGGCAAGTGATTTCGAATTAAAATAAGGGTTCATGTGATTTTCGAAAGTTTTGTATATACTTATGATGTTTAGCAAGCAAGAAAACTGCATGTGGTTATCGTGAATTCTGGATTGTTTTCTTTTTTTTTTTTTTAAAAAAGTAGGTATATGTTCGAAGTTTCGTTGAAGATCGTAATGTTCTTGAAAACATAATGTTTTGATTGAGTGATTTGAGATTTTCGAATGATTATTATGTTTTCGTAAAAATTAATTTTCAAATGAGATTTTGAATGAAACTTTAATTTCTCTAAGGAATTCGTGAAATGAGTCGAAAGGAATTTCGAAACGTTTTGCGAAACGGGTTGCGATAGCTATTTTGCAATTCGTTTCGAAAATTTTGCATGGGTGTATATTTCGAAGCCTAGTCATTTTTTTTTACTTAGACATAGATTAACATAACATTATTTGTGTCCAGAGGCCCACAATACTAGAGAATTACTAGGCGTTAAAGTTAACTTAAGGAAGACAGGTAGGTGAAACTCACCTACCTACGGCACGTAAACGTTATGTGATTAATTACGCGATATTTTTGTGAATCGGTGAATTATGTGATTTGGAATTACATGATTTATCTATTTTAAATATTTTGCACGTTATATATATCTGATTATTTTCAATTCACTTGCATATCATGAGCACGACATGTTGATGTGAGTGTTTATGGGTAGAGCAGCGCGGAAACTCGGGTGTGTGTTAACTCTAACGTGACCTGAGCTGGCCGCCCGAGAGTACGAGAGGTTGAGTGACGGGACGTGTTGAGACATTATAGAACATTTCGAGTATTGAGCAACTCTAACGAGACCTGAGTAGCTTACCTGCTCTAACGAGACCTGAGCTGGATATGCGACTCTAACGAGACCTGAGTAGCCACCCACTCTAACGAGACCTGAGTAGGATATTCCATTCTAACGTGACCTGAGTGGGAACCTATTCTAACGAGACCTGAGCGGGATATTAGAAATGTACTTAATGTCGAGTAGTGTGGGATGTTGAGACGTGTTAGTGCTGAGATGATTAAAGACGAGTTGAGTGTCCATTTGTGAGGTGTTTGGAATGGGTTGAGCGCACATTGCATACATGCATGTTTCATCTACTGAGTATGGAGCTCAGTTTACGTGTTGTAGGTACACACGAGTCCGACGTTGATACGCGTCGCGACTAGGCGGGCTATTGGCGGTGACTCCACGGACTTTTGAGAGCAGGGCGGTACATGGATGCGGCCTGTGGAGCGACGTTAGGGTATTGTTGTGTTTTGGGCCGATAGTCTTTGCAGAATAAAAATAATGGCCTACGGTCTCTGTATGGTAAGACGTATGCGAGTGGTGCGTATATTGTAAAATATGACTTTGCGAGATGTGTGTGATTTAATATATTATGTTTTTTTTTAAAAATGTTTTAAGTAGACGGGTCTTCCGCGACTTACGTTGCGAAAATCCGCCAAAATATTTATTAAAAAGTGAGGGTCGTTACAGGTGGTATCAGAGATTAGGATATAGATTTTGTAGACTGTCCATGTACTGCCGCTGAAAAGCCTGTAGTATCAGCCTTGCCTGTAAGTTTTAAAGTTTTGGGTTTATTAAATAATAGTAATAATATACTTGTTTGCGTGAATTATTGTGGATAGTAGGTTAGAATGACGAGGGGACGTAGAGAAAATAATGGAGAGTCGAGTCGTGGAGTTGCATTTGAGTCGCCCACAACTGAGCGAGATTCCACGATCTGGCGCCTTACTGAACTGATCCAACGTCAGTCAGATCAGATCAACGAGTGGATCAATCATCGTAACTTATCTGAGCAACATCATACGCCACCCTAACGTGTAGAAATAATAGGGGAACGGTTCCGTAAATTGAACCCTCCGACCTTTGAGGATACCGTTGATATTACATTGGCTGACGACTGGTTGCGTACCATAGAGGATATGTTCATGTATGGTCGGGTTCCGGAGAATGAACGGATATTGTGTGCCGTTTCTATGCTCCGAGGGAACGCAAGGTTTTGGTGGGATACCATCAAAGTCTTAGAGGACCCAATGACTATGCCATGGGAGTGATTTTGAGAATTATTCCGTGAGAAATACTTCACCACACATGACCGAACTCGAAAAATGAACGAGTTCATAAATCTGAAGCAAGGCGAGTAAACTATTGCGGAATATATTCGCAAGTTTGAGGAGCTGTCGCGCTTTGCGCCGCACATGGTGGCGACGAATGCATTAAAGGTGGAGCGCTTCCAAGTACGTCTCAAACCTGAGATTTACCGAGATGTCAGCATGGTTGGAACACGAGAACTGGCATTTGCTCAGGTGGCTGAACGAGCACTCATCGCGGAGCAGGCAGAGGCCCAAATTTCAAGGGCCCACGAGGAAAAGAGAAAGGCGGAGAGCTAGCTAGAACGGGAGGCTAATAAGAAGCGTCAGAATTTAAGGGGCCCAACAACAATCAGAACAACCGCCAAGGGCAGCAAAATTGGCGACCGTGGCCAAACCAGGAAACGACTAATTTCTCAATTCGACCTCCAAACGTCAATCCTCAGTGCCAGAAATGTGGACGATACCATGCAGGTGTTTGTTTCGGAGCAAGGCCTAATATTAACCTCAATGTTTTAAATGTGGAAAAATAGGACATCTTGCGAGAAACTGTCAGGAGGATCGTTCCGGAAACCAAACCCAAGTGCCAGTACAGCTTCCACTTGTACCGGCTCGTGTGTTTACTTTAACAAATGAGGAGGAAGAATTGAACCCACCAGGGATGACGAGTATGTTAAATATTTAAAGTAGACTCATTAATGTGCCAATTGCCATTTTGGGTCGCACATACGGATGTGCTGGCCAAATGTCTGATGAAGGTAGGAATAAATCCTATATTACTAGAGATTTGAAAAGCTTAAGGATAGGAAAAATAATAATAAAAATAAAATAAAATATATGAACTGTCAGAGTAGCGCAACGAAAGCGTGGTAGGAATAGGATTAGTATGCTTAGAGAACATAAAAAAATATATGGGTAAGTCTAGGCGTAAAGAAATTGTTGATTCTGGAAAGCTGGCAACACATTTAAATGTGTCGCCTAAATTACGTGGTGAAGGTGGGAGTAAATCTTACCTTAATAGGATGTACATAAAAAAAAGGATAGGAGAAATCGTTACCTCGACTTATTCCAATCGGCCTAATTTCGGGGGCGAAATTCTTTTAAGGGGGGAGTATGTAACACCCTGAATTTCACAAGTAGGATCGGCTAATAAATTTGTGTATATACTATGTAACTATGTGATTTCAAATGTTATTATATGTGTATGAGCCTTGGTAATATCTAACTTGTTAGAAATATTTGGGTACTTAGGAATGAATTTCGAATTGAGGGAGAATGGAATTTGAAACATTAGGTGAGTTGGATTTTGAAACTCGCTAGGAGAAGTTGGAAATTTAATCTGAAATGGGTATCAAAATTCATTGGTCATGAGTTTCGAAATTCCTCAATTTCATCTTTATATTATTAAGAAATGATTAATACATAACCTAAGTTGAATATTAGTTAAGTGTCTTTGTCATGTGTAATTATTATACGTTTAAATGGAAGGATAAGTTCAAAACACTTTTAAGTATGATTTCGAAATTCCCTAATGAGGGGTTTCGAAATTCCTTATTGACACTTAATTAACATTAAAAAAAATGGCTTATGCATGGCTCAAAGGGACATATTAGGTAAAGGTCTTTATCCCTTTAGTGTTATCACATGTACATGCATGGTTTATTGTTAAACTTTTTAAAGCTTGAGTCAAGGAGAAGAAAACAACTTTAACACTAAAATAATGATTAACTCTTTAACTTAACGTTGGATATGTATTTTAGGATAAGAATGAATTTCATAAGAGAAGGATAAACATTAAGCTAAACCGTTAAAGTCTTTCTCATTTGTTCAACCACTCACGTATGTATAGAATAAGTTTATGAAGATGTTTCTTCATCTTATTTAACCTACGAAAATGAAGTAATAAGAGATAGAAAGTGTGGAGAAAAGCTTGAGGAAAGATCGAACTAAGCTTGGGAGGGGTAAGAATTTCTAACGTGTGATCTTTACGTTTTATTCGTAATTTATATTTTATGATCTTTAGTGAGCACGGAAATTCGAATGAAGTCATGTATTTAAGTTCTGATTTTTAGAGAGTCAAAGATTATTCTTAAAAGTGTTGTAAGTACAACGGGTTCTTGAGATAATTAATTTGATCAAGAGTTTTAAGATCTTCGAAGGAAATAACGTTTTTCGCATGGTTTTGTTATGATTTTCGAAAGTTGAGTGCTTGCAAGGTTAATTTTGCATAGATTGATTTTTGAAAGGATTTTCACAAGAGTTATTTTTAGCAAAGTTGATCTCTGAAAGATTATTTTTTATAAAAGGCAAGTGATTTCGAATTAAAATAAGGGTTCATGTGATTTTCGAAAGTTTTGTATATACATATGATGTTTAGCAAGCAAGAAAAGTGCATGTGTTTATCGTGAATTCTGGATTGTTTTTTTTTTTTTTAAAAAAAGTAGGTATATGTTTGAAGTTTCGTTGAAGATCGTAATGTTCTTGAAAACATAATGTTTTGATTGAGTGATTTGAGATTTTCGAATGATTATTATGTTTTCGTAAAAATTAATTTTCAAATGAGATTTTGAATGAAACTTTAATTTCTCTAATTCGTGAAATGAGTCGAAAGGAATTTTGAAACGTTTTGCGAAACGGGTTGCAATAGCTATTTTGCAATTCGTTTCGAAAATTTTGCATGGTTGTAAATTTCGAAGCCTAGTCATTTTTATTACTTAGACATAGATTAATATAACATTATTTGTGTCCAGAGGCCCACAATACTAGAGAATTACCAGGCGTTAAAATTAACTTAAGGAAGACAGGTAGGTGAAACTCACCTACGGCACGTAAACGTTAATGTGATTAATTACGTGATATTTATGTGAGTTGGTGAATTATGTGATTTGATGAATTACGTGATTTATCTATTTTAAATATTTTGCACGTTATATATATCTGATTATTTTCACTGCACTTGCATATCATGAGCACGACATGTTGATGTGAGGGTTTATGGGTAGAGCAGCGCGGAAACTCGGGTGTGTGCTAACTCTAACGTGACCTGAGCTGGCCGCCGAGAGTACGAGAGGTTGAGTGACGAGACGTGTTGAGACAATAGAACATTTCGAGTGTAGAGAAACTCTAACGAGACCTGAGTAGCTTACCCGCTCTAACGAGACCTGAGCGGGATACGCGACTCTAACAAGACCTGAATAGGATATTCCATTCTAACGTGACCTGTGGGAACCTATTCTAACGAGACATGAGTGGGATATTGGAAATGTACTTAATGTCGAGTAGTGTGGGATGTTGAGACGTGTTAGTGTTGAGATGATTAAAGACGAGTTGAGTGTGCATTTGTGAGGTGTTTGGAATGGGGTTGTGCGCACATTGCATACATGCATGTTTCATCTACTGAGCATGGAGCTCAGTTTACGTGTTGGAGGTACATACGAGTCCGGCGTTGATACAAGTCGCGACTAGGCGGGCTATTGGCGGTGACTCCACGGACTTTTGAGAGCAGGGCGGTACATGGATGCGACCTGTGGAGCGACGTTAGGGTATTGTTGTGTTTTGGGCCGATAGGCTTTGTAGAATAAAAATAATGTGCTACGGTCTCTGTATGGTAAGACGTATGCGAGTGGTGCGTATATTGTAAATTATGACTTTGCGAGATGTATGTGATGTAATATATTATGTTTTTTTTAAAATGTTTTAAGTAGACGGGTCTTCCGCGACTTACGTTGCGAAAATCCGTCAAAATATTTATTAAAAAGTGAGGGTCGTTACAAGAGTCATCTTCAGTTTCTTGTAAGTAAGAGTCAATTGACCTCTGCTTGCTCAGAAACAACTGAAAATGAATTTTCCGCCGAACACTTTTTTACATCGTCAGCGACACCCTTTTAAACAATTGTGGCTGCACAATCTTCACCCCTGCAGCTCCGTGTATCCATGGTCATTACCATTAACACTACCCACTGCGTCGAGCCCGTCTCTCACAATTGCCACATTACCATTGCTACCGTTGCCCTAAAAATCCCCACACAAATAAAATAGGTTATCACACAATACACAGGTTTAGCGTAAACATAAACTATCTTTGACCCATCCACGAAGACATCGTCTGACTTCTGACCAGTTTGCTCCAGCATACGGGACACAGCAAAACTTCGAAACATGCTGCGAAAATCAAAAGGCTTAACCTTTATGTAGAACTTAAAGGTTCTGCCAACCAAGCTTGATATGCAATCAGGTATGGGGTCTCAACATAATTAATATACACATACCATACCACGCCACCGCGAATCTCCTCATCTGTATAGTTTAGTACACTTTCTTGCAAGCCCATCGAATATAACGAACGTCGCAATATCAGCATCATCAGCGACCATACACTCAATTCGAAATCCGGGATGAAACATGTAAAACCGCTTTCAATCAATGCATTCAGTGGAAGTATATAAAGGGCCATGCACCACGTGTACAATACCGTAGAATGCAAATAGCTTTCGGATCGGAGCACCTATTACATATCAAAGACGAATCCGTTAATCTCCACCTTACTGGAACACTTTGAACATGAGATATAATGCCAACCATTCCTGGTCAGGATCTCAGTTATTTTAGCCACACAAATAAAATCCTTGACCTGCATATCAACCATCACCAATCAGTTACCAATTACCTTTTATAGGCAGAGGAAAACATATGAGTCCATACCTATTCATCTTCCTTATGCAAGAATGCATAGATATCAACAATACGATACAATTGCATATCAGGGATTTTTGTGCCAAGGGACATTGCTCGACTGGCCTTTCGAATAAACTTATACTGCAATTGGCAAATAATGACATCAGGCAACTATATTAACTACAAAGGAAAATAAGGTCAACAACAGTGAAATCACCTCTTGCGGAATTGCCTTCATCAACCTCAAGGTCAACATACAGTTTCGATGCGGATGAAGTATTCAAGTAAAGGGTTTCTGCAAGAACATTTTACATAAAGATAGAAAATAGAACACCCGGGGAAAAATAAACTAAATCACTTACGGCCAAAAGATCTGGGGTTCACACTTGTCACAATAACAACTACTTGTTTCCCAATTCTGGACCTAACATCGTCACAAAACTCATCAGCCTTCTCGACCCACACAATAATAGTGGCGTTTCAGATAACTTCAATATCATGAATGATCAAAACATACTAATGGATATCTTGAAAGGCCGAATTATGGAACTGGGACAACTTAATATGAAACAGGCAAAGAGCAAATACCCCTTCAAGAAAATCCTCAACTCAGCACGCTTTGCACCACCACCATCACAAACATCCGGCTCAACTACTTGAGATAATAACCTAATAACATCTACATATGGAAGCAAACAAAAATGTAAGGAACACGGAATTAAGGTTGCATCGATGTCATGTTATTTGAACAGTATCGCCAGCAAATACATGCTCGCAAAACCACACCGAAAGAAAACTACAAGGTTGTAGGCTAGCTATATATATATATATATATATCTGAAAATGTATGGAAATTAAACTGTATGATTGTGAAAAATGGCATGCCAGTCAACATAATGTAGGCTAAACTGTATATGAATCTGAAAATGTATGGAAATTCAATTGTATGACTGCAAAAATTGGCATGACAGTAAACACTAACGTAGGCTAACTGTATATATATCTGAAAATATCAAGAAATTAAAATGCATGACTGAAAAAATATCATGCTAGTGAACACTATCGCTGTAAACACGTCTGAAAGTAGATCTATACAGCAACAAAAAACGGAAGACTGTACCACAGAGACAACAAATTAAATATAATACCATCTTGTATAACTGTAAAAAAATGGCATGACAGTGAACACTAACGTAGGCTAACTATATATGTATCTGAAAATGTCAGGAAATTAAAATGCATGACTGTAAAATATCATGCTAGTGAACACTATCGCTGTAAACACGTCTGGAAGTAGATCTATAAACGGAAGAGTGTACCGCAGAGGCAACAAATTAAAATATAATAGTAATCTATGCTACACCACAGAATACCCGGTAATTCCTTATTGCGATTGGCCAACTTCATCAAAACCTCATAAGCCATGAATCTAAATTTCGAGATCTATTGAGCACGACTGGTCATCCACCTCATTCACGACAGTACGATCAGTGAATCTCACCATACAGTTCAGTCATACGATAGCTTCTAGGAGAATCAACAACCTCAAAGTCAGATATTGAATAAACATGGCCAACCTTAAGCTTAGCTGCAAATCGATCAGCCCTTTGGACATGAATAGACGCATGCATCACAGTATCCTACCAACCCCAAAAAATGAAATAAATTATAATAAACTACACATAAAACATACAGCAAATACAAACAAATTAGCAAACACATTGAACAATCACCCTCTCATCCAACAACAGCATATCTAGGCTCATGGGCTCTCCATTCTTCTTAATGTTTCTTGCCGTCCATGAACGGAAAAGACGCACAACAATAGTTCCACATTTGGTTCTAGCCTTTATATCATCTAGAGCAGAATATTTCTTTACATCACCCATTTTATAGAAATCACGGTTCGTTAAAGTCAACATGACAGACAGACCATTACATAGCCTAGCTCAAAGCCTGTTCAACTACTACAACAATAGAAACCGATGATGAAATGAAATAATAAATGATCCATAAAGACATCACATACGATTCATCATTCATCAATATTGAAAGACTGTTAAAAAATTCACTGTTGGTCAGGATGGAAATAAAGAATACTGATGGAGACATTAATAGGAAGACCAGATACAACGCATCTATCATCCTATTACCGTACACCTGCCAGACCATTAAAAGAATGAATATATAAATGTAAGACTCTAACAATCACGCATACGACCCATTAATGAACCACAATTACTGGCAAATTAATGTACTATCATTAATATCTGCTGCGAGAGAACATCGTATTATATAGTGCAATCGCTCCAAATAAAATATAGAATCATTCCTACAATGCCATGTCAGCACTTCCATACAAATTAAACTCGGAATATACCAACATAAAATCAGAATAGTAATCAGAATTTCATCCGCGCGCTTTGATTGGATGGGGGTACTCCGTTGCACACACATGTCAGATTAGGAGAGAGACCATCCAACTTTTATATATATAGATTAAATGACGTTGGTTGAACAGAAGGAGACGAAACAATTTAAAGTTAAGGCTAGCAAACATGCATATCTGTATGTTAAAATAATTGGCGAGTAGATATAGATAAGTAATGTTATTATAGGATAATGGACATCTTGACATCATTTTCATTTGAACAAATAGTCTCTCTTGATATCTAGTTTGAGAACTGATGAAAAATATTCTAGAAATACTCATTACACATACTGACTGAGCTGAGACACACGTGTTGTTATTTATGTGCTTTTATTAAGAGATTATTGATGTATTTGTTTTGAGCAAGTTGGTGTGAATAATGAGATATTTTTATTTCATTATCGCACGGAATATTAGAAAACATTCGTAGGTACCTTTGCAAGCTTCGGTCGGTCGAGGCTAATTAGTATAGTAGTGAATACAATAGTGATTTTGATATTGTCATATATGCATACAAAAATATCATTAATGTGACTTAAGAGTTTTTTGGTAAAATGAGTATTCATTAACCAAATATCTATCCATCTTACATCACAGAAGAACCAAAACAGCCTCTAAACTCTAACTTCTATAACAGACTCGATTATACATATCCAAGTCACTAGTCTTTTTCACTCTACACACAGCGCTTATCCTGTAGCTCATCTCCTTCACAATCATAGTAAAAATTTGCTCAGCTGTCTTTGAATCCTCCTCATGAACCCTTCTGTTCCGTTCCGTCCAGATGTGATATATACTGCTGAGAAGCATGCTACCAAGATACCGTTTTGCACCTTCCTTCCCCTACTGATCAATCTCAACCATTCACAGCATCCCTCCAAATTCCTGAAGCAAACATTGGTGTTTAACCATCCATTTAGTTTCTGCATCAGATTCATAGTAAAACTGCATTCTCCCACCAAATGCTCCATAGTTTCCTCCTCCATACCGCATAAAGGGCAGCATATGTCAGTAACTGTTAGACCCCATTTGATCAACCTATCCTTGGTTAGCAATCTCTTGTGCACTAGTAACCAAATAATAAAAGAATGTTTCGGTACACTATACCTATTCCATACTGCTCTACATAATGGAAATGGCTGAACTGTTCCTTTCACCCACTCATATCCAGACCTTACTGAATACTTACCATCCGCTGACCCAGCCCATATCCTTCCCATATATCCTCCCCGGAATTTACTCTTAATCCTATGTATTTTACGCCAGTGCCAACACGAGTCTTGAGCAGGAGTATAATCCCAAAAATCAGTCCCCTTCAAGTATACTGTATGGATCCATTTAATCCATAAGGTATCTGTCTTCATAGTGATCTCCCACAACTACTTCCCGGTTAGAGCCAAGTTCCATGAGACACAGTCCCGCAAGTTTAGGCCACCAAACTTCTTGGGTAAGCACACTATGTTCCAGCTAACCAGAGGAGTAGATTTACCATGTTGCTTCTTCCCCCATAAAAAGTCCCTACAAATCTGGTCAATCTCCTTTGAGACAGCTTTCGGCAATAAAAAGATTGAGCCCCAGTACCCATGAGTTGCTAGCAGCACCGAATTGATTAGGCATAACCTCCCTGCATATGATAAATTTCTGGTAGACCAACATCTTATTCTGGCAGTAATTTTTTCCACAAGCGCGTGGCACGCCTGTTTACTCCATTTAGTGGGAGCTAAGGGGACTCCCAAATACCTCATGGGGTACCTTCCTAGTTGGAACCCCGTGATCTGCAGAATCTGGGAAGCCTCTTGGCTAGGTATGCCTGCCAAGTATACATTACACTTCTGCTTATTTGCCTCCAGCCCAGCTACTCTCTTGAACTGCTCTAGGGCCTCTTTTACCACACATACAGCTGGTGTTTTGCCTTTACAGAAAATCATGAGGTCGTCAGTAAAGCAGAGGTTAATCAGTCTGATTTGTTTGCACAACGGATGAAATCTAAATCGGGTTCATTTGCTGAAACTTGTAACTTCCTCGTAAGGTATTCCATCCCAATCACGAATAGAAGTGGTGACATAGGATCTCCTTGCCTTATTCCCCGAGATCCCTTTACCATCCCAGCTGTTATCCCATTCAGAGAGATGGAATAAGACACTGTAGTCACACACTCCATAATCCACCTTACAAACTTCCTTGGAAATCTGAGTAAACACAACCATTGTTCCAGAAACTCCCATTCAACAGTATCATATGCCTTCCTAAGTTCTACTTTAAGAAGGACCCTAGCCGAGGCATGCTTTCTGTTATACAATCTGATAAGGTCTTGGCATAACAGTATGTTATGCACAATGGATATATCCTTCACAAATGCATTTTGATTAGGATTGATAATCAGGGGCAGCAACGGTTTCAATCTGCTACATATCATCTTTGAGATGCACTTGTAAATGGTATTGCAGCATGAGATGGGGCGAAAATCCATTGCTGTGGATGGGTTGCTGACTTTAGGGATCAGACAAAGTGTAGTCCTGTTAATCTACGGCTGCATTTTCCCAGTGTCGAAAAATTCCAGGGCTGCATCAGTTACTTGCTCCCCAATAACACTCCATGCCTTATGGAAGAAACCACTACCATACCCATCGGGGTCTGGAGCAGCTTCTTCATGAATAGCCTTCATAGCCTCAGCAACATCTTTCCTCGCAAAAGGTTGCACCAGTTGCAGTTGATCCTGTAAAGACAGTAGATAACCTGCCTCTGCCACATTCTGCTCTAAGCCTCCCCTTGCATAACTCCTACTCCCCAACAACTCTTGGTAATAGCTGGTAAAATGTTCATGAATCTCTTTACTATCAGTTAGTATGCCCCCCTCAGGAGTTATAATAGATATGATTTTATTGGCATATGTCCTCTGTTTTATAACCGAGTGGTAATAAGCTGTGTTTTGATCTCATTTGTCCAACCATCTCACTTTTGCTTTTTGTCTCAAAAACTTATCATTTGCCTCACTAAGGAACTTGAATTCCACTCTCAGTTTTTCTTCTCTGGCCAATAATTCCCTATTCAAAGGATCCTGTTGAACTGCAGATTGACAGTCTTCTAACATCTGTCTGCCTTGCTCAGTCCTTACAACAATATTGGCAAACATTTCCTTGTTCAGTCTTTTAAGGGCCCCCCTAAATTTTAGAAGGTTATCATAGACTTGCCTCATAGCCGAGCCCTGGTGAGTCTTCCAGTTTTCTTCAACTGTTTTCAGAAAGGAGGGTGCCATACTCCACATGTTGAAGAATTTGAATGGCTGCTTATGTCTCTGCCCTTGTCCCATATCCCTTAGTAGCATAGGCGTATGATCAGATACTCCCTCAGTTAGAAATGTCACAGCATAGTCCATAAATTTAGAAACCCAATGCTCATTGGCCAAAGCCCAATCTATCCTACTCCATATTCTCATCTCATGCCTCTGTTTATTGGACCATGTATACTGGCATCCATTTCTTTTGATTTCCTCCATCTGGCAGTGCTGAATGCACTGATTAAAATCTCTGAATTCATTAATTGTTACAGGAACCCCACCAATTCTGTCCTCTATTCCTCTTACATTGTTGAAGTCGCCCCAAACCATCCACTGATTCATACTGTCACTCATACATTTCAGTGACTCCCATAGGACATCTCTCTCAGCACTCTCATTATAGGCATTGATACATGTAAGGTATGTAACTAACTCCCCCCCTCTTGTGACTCTGAAGTGCATGTGCTGCGCTGACTTGGATAGTACCTCCAGTTCAATCCCACCTCTCCATAACACTAGTATTCTACCATTTGGATGTTCACTTAGGTTGTGACACATCTCCCACCCACAGAAAATCCTATTAATGACCACATTCATCTGATCCCTTTTCAGCTTAGTTTCCAATAGACATAGTAAATTGAGCTTTTATTTACAGAAGAAGAGCCCTAATTCTCTCTGCTTAGCAGGGCCATTTAGGCCCCTAATATCCCAAGCTACGCTTCTATCCATGACCAAGGTCATGGACCCTCTGCTCGGAAGGGTAATAGTTGATCTCAGTTGCCCCATCTGATTCCTCTAGTTGCATCAGATCAGCCCAGGAGTTTCTGTGCCTTTCCCTGCCCACAATTTCCCCCACTGCCTTGACCTTACTCTTAGTCGGGGTATGTTCAGTTCTGCTCTGGACCTTAGCCCCATTCACTGTCACATTACTTTCCGGGTTATCCACCGGTTTCCCCATTCCTGTTGTTCCATCAGTTTTGACATTTAGGTCTGAAACATTTGTATTCTGTGCATGTGCCTTAGGTTCTTTCACTGGTTTCCACACTCTCTTTTCCTCTTTCCTACATGTGGCATCCTCGTGTCCATAGTTCTTACATTTCTGGCAGAACACAGGTTTCCATTCATATGTAACTTTCTGCTCCACTAATTGTCCTCTCTCATTCAGGAATTGAATGGATTCCTGGTGTGGTGTACTCAGGTTAACCTCCACAAGCATTCGAGCATAATGTATTCTCTCTTTTATCCTTGTAACATCATCAGTCATTATTGGTTTTCCAATCAAACTTGCAAGTTTGCTCAGAGTTTTCATTCCCCAGTACTTAAGTTCCAGTTGAGGCAGCTGAATCCATAAAGGAACACTCTCAACACCTACCTTGCTCAGTTGTGTGTCTTCATTCCATGGACTCAGCACGACTGGTTTCCTGTCAAAATGCAGTATCTCATTTTGCAGTATCCTATCCCTGGACTCCAACTATCGAATCGAGCTAGGAAGAGGCCTTGCCTCACTTGCCACACAGACATCAGCCCTAAATTTGCCCATTTGCGCTTCAAAAATCCAGCCATTACTCCATATGGAGGATTGGCCCCAAGGACATAGCACATCAAAGCCGATTTCCAGTGCTCAATCTCTTCCTGAATCTCTGCACTTTCAACTTGACCTATTTTCATCCCTTCCTCCGTGATTGGTTCAATGTAATCGAGGCGATTGTAATAATTTTTCAGCATTTTCGCACAGAAATTAGTCCACGCATTGCACTCAGGGGATTGCTCAGGGTTTCGATCATTGGATCCTGATAGTTTCGGCCATTCCTTCTCCAAATCCCCTTCAGCAATCTGCTTGGTACCAGATCGACTTGTCCCAGCCTCCTTCGCCAATGGAACAGTGACTTTCGCATCAGATGAACTCTCCCTATTCTGACTACTCGCACTACTGTGAATCAACGGATCGTTCGATTGCCCGGTGGTAGAAGGCGGCGGCGTCACCACCGTGACCGGCGGCGTCACCACCGTGACCGGCGGTGCCCTCTGTGTCGCCACTTTCCTCTTTTTCGCCATAATGTGACTTAAGAGTTGCTAAAGTGTGTTTGAGGGTTTTTATTCACATAATTAAAACGTTCCGTTTTTTGTCTTTCTTTCCCTTTTGTTTTTCTATTTCTTTTTATATTTTGAGTCTCTCGGATACAAGAATATTAGACATCTTATTGTTCAAGATTAGCAGTTGCTCGGACAACAAAATAAAGAGGGCCACATGATCACGATACCATGAAATTAGTATCCGAATTTTTTCATCCATTAGATATTATTCTTTTCTCCCATGGCTTCTAGAAATTTATAAATTTAAATATTCGAGGCCTTTTTTATTATTTGAATTTTCTGTAATCGACTAATTAGTAAAACATGTTTACATTTCCTTTTTTTTTTGTTACCCACCGATTTCCGGGTTGCCCCGACTACATAATGGAGAGTACATTCATAACAAATCTTTTCTCATCGAATAGAATAAAGGCGAAGCCTCATGTTAACGGACAAGAGTTAATATGCACGAACATATATTATATAGTTTACTTTAACATACATACGATATTATGTTTCGGAATAAACCTTTTGAGAACGTGAAAGTGTTATATGAGAATGGTGGCGCACTTGTTACTTGCCACCCACCTCTTGAAAATTTTTGCCTTATTTTTATACTTTATTTTGCGGATTATTTTTTCCGTCAAAATCTCCACACTCCGACTAAGTTTATTGCGAAATGAATATGAATTTCATTGTGGACAATGTGGCTATCACGACAAAATTTGTTACTTATTAATATTAACTAGGTTTAGACCCGTGCGATGCACGGGTTGTTTATTGATGACGTGTTAGTGAAAAGGAATGCATTGTAAAGTTGTGAAATAAGCATTATACATTACAAATGATATTGTGTCGTGTTATTGTTGCATGACTGCTATTGAAGCAGTCGTGCAATTAATCATAGCGTTGCGCTTTCTCATTATACATTTTATTAGTGAAATCAAACTCTTTGCGCATGTCGGAAATCAAATAAAATGAATACAAATCGCATTTATCACAAAACATGCCACACCTTGAAAACTCCCATAGATCCCACGTCCCTTCGTACCCTTTTGATTTTTTTTTATTTAGGGTCTCGTTTGCCTTATGTTTCAGACGAACAATAATGCTCTAGCTTTATAGTTAATATATATATATATATATATGAATGATAATGTTATTTAATTTGTTGGGCCGAATGAATTTATATTGCGTTTTTTTGGCTCATGATCCAATAAGGAAAATAAGTTCGTTTAGCTTTAGAATATATATCAACGCAATATTGACTAGATACCGTTGATAATGTTTCTTTGTTTGTTGCTATTTAAGTAACGTCTTTCACGATGATTGGAGCGTTCAGCCGTCTATTTTCAGTCGTATCTTTTTCAGTCGTGTATTTTTTAGATTGTATTATATAGCAGCTAATAGGAATGTCATATATAACCGATGCAGTTTTCAGCCGTGTAATTTGGAAGAATGTGAGGTCCACTGGAAATCTTTGCCTCCATTGTGAGGGGAAACCTTTTTTGACTGTAGAATGCAGTCGTGTAGTAAATATTTGGATGGAAAGTTTATTGTAAATCTGTGGCCGAATTTTATAGGCGTAATTTTTATGTAAGACGTTGGTGGAATGTTAATGTGTTTAAGTTTAAATTTAAGAACGGTAACCTTTGAAACTTATGTTGCAAAACAGTAAGAGTAAAGGCCCTTAGATCGATTGGTTTATGATAACTACTCATTGAGAAGATCGTACCCGGTCGTGTAAGAAACAAAAGCATCTATACACGCATACTCTATCTGAGCGTAGCTAAGAACTCTGTTCGCCCAATTGCTCAAAGTCACCTTTTTTGGCTTATGCATCACCATCCCACAAATGACCCAGGCTAGTTCTTTCAATCCTGGTCCTCGGAAATACCCTGTGGGCCAACGTGCTTTTGCAACAGCTGCCACGTCGACAACATTCCCGTTGTTAAACAATGCTTTGTCACGGATTAGTTTTGCCATATCTTCTGCAATTGCAACGCCAACAAAGGTGACATTTGGATTTAACATGAAATTCTTGAGTGATTCACTGATCTCGTCGAGATGAGGTAGCAGAATGATGATGCATTTACGGTCGATGCACAGTTGCAGAGCTGCTGTTCTGCTGACTGTTCCGCGAGCCCAAACTGGTGTGCACTCTACGTCGAGCCAACCAGTTTGGGACGGAAACGTCAACTTGCTGAAGCCATTCCGTTATAGTGGTTGAGTCGCTGGTCACTATTGTTTCGATGGTCATATTGCTGAATTGTACACTCAGCATTCTCGTTGGCATTGTAGCTAATAATCTAGATTCTTTAACTATTTTTTTATAATTTAGGACCTTCGGCTCTTCATTTGTGAAGTTCGCATATATATAGTCATATGCGAAAGATTGCGAAGAGGCACATAATTTGCAGACGACTTTTGGTATGCACTCATTATTGTTTATCGAATGAATTGAATATTCCTCATTGAGTATTGGATACATTGAATGTTCATAATTTGATTATGATGAGTAAGAATTTAATAGTCTTCTCACTTGATGCTACATAACGCATTAGGAACATTAAAGGTTGCTAAGAAATACAATAATTTAATTTGGAAATTATGTATGCCATAGTGAATTTTTTATATTCTGTGTACTTTGTAAAAATAAAATGGTTGGTTCTCAAGACTCTTTGAGTCATAACGTTCGTCTCTATATCTGGGAATAAGTAAGAAATTGCTTTTATTAAATCAAATTCATTTTAACTGCGTGAGTAGTTTTTGTTATTCTGTTGCATACAATTCCGTTTTTTATTGATTTAAATGTAAGAGTATTTATCCGCTATAATGTTGGATAATTTAATATTATCAACTTCGTCAAATAATCATCATTATTCTGAACCTTGGCTATAACTATCCTACTACAATACGATTCAACAACAGTGTACTCTCATCGATTTTCGAACTCCAAGGTATGTTAATATGGTAATGCAATTATAGTAACTTCAGTAAATCAACATAATAGGAATACGAATGGCCTTGTTGTCATAATTAAACATCAACGTTTTCATTCCGTTAACCTGCGTGTCATTAATGATGATATTAAGAAATATCAATTATTCCCCTAATTAAGAAATGCACCAATGTTTAGACTCCATAAACGACCTCATTCAGTCAACTGTTTTCAGCCGCGCAAGTATTTGTAAATAATGTACTTTTAAATGGCGAAGTGTATTACAGTCGCTTATTCATTAGTGCATTTAATGCAAGTAAAACAATATTATCATAATAAGAAATGAAAAATATTTAATTCAGACTTAGATAAATATTAGCGACTATTTTTTTATATTTCTATGACTCCTCTGTGCCGCAGATAGACGAATTACCAATAATAGGCGTGCAAGACCAACTGACCTTTAGGATGCATGTTTGTATATGTCATCATAATCAAAAGTAAACCGACCTACGAAATCTGATATGGTCAAATAACAGAGGAATACAGTTCAGAACATGATTGGCTAAACATTAAAAACGTTGTCCAACATTACTAAATACATAACAGAGGAAGAAGTAGGTCGAGAATTTTGCAACAGAATATAAAGTCATTAAGAGGGTTTATATTAAGTAGCTTGCTTTCTTCTTTTTTAAGTTTCTACGGCACCTGAGGCGGCATTGTTATGATCCACGTCGTCTTTGGCAGAATGCTCAGTTAAGAAAGGTTTTTTTTTTCTGAGACAATGGAGGATCAACCACTTGTTGTCTGGAAGCAGTAAGCATGCACTTCATCTTCTCAAACCGGTTAAGAAATAGTATTACGAATAAGTAGTGAAATTCAGAGATTTTGATCTTTAAAGAGGGAAAGCATGCTTAGATAGAGATTACCGCAATAATCTGGCCACACGCGAATTGTAGCTCCTGGAGCAGCGTAAACTTCTCTTCCATTAACACGTCAATCTGTAGAAGGTAGAAAACATTTTGACGCAAATATATGCTAGTTTGGTAATAGAGTTGTAGGAAAAAGAATAATATACCTTCTTCTGTGATTTGATGTACAAATTTTTGTAGCTTATGTTCTCAGGTTGCATCTCAAAGTTGTCAACTCCGTCAACCGTTGGTTCCTTTGCGGGTTCTTTGTATTGGACTTTATCGTCTTCCTCAATTGTTTCCTCTAAACTGTAAATAACAAATTCTTCTCCACTGTCCCTGGTGTCGTCAATTTGAGATGTTTTCACCGGGCATTCTTTTTCCTGTTTGATCCTTTTTATGGAAGTTGCAGATTTGGGCCGATTTGATTTTCGAATAAGCACAGTAGAAGTTCGTTGACCATGATTCGTTGTTAAATCCTACAAAAATTCCCAAAATTAGGCATACAACCGACTGTCGAATCTACTCTACCATATATTCTTAAACGAATTGAACCCAAAAAACAACAATTACACACCAATTCGGGTTGTAGCATCTAGGGTTTGCGAGATTATTTGGGACATTTAAATAGGGCTAAGTCCTCAGTACGAATGTTGAAAGAACAAATATAGTTGCCCACCCAGCAATCGAAATAACCCAGGGTCTAAATCGAAGATAATATCGTGGTTACCTCAATGGTAGAGTCGTCCTTGTCTCTGCTCTTTTTCTTTCCCATTTGCTCTTAGCTGTTGCTCAAGGATGCAGATAGGCGTATGGAGACTAAGACTGTAATGCCTACCATTAAGACATTAAATGGTGTTATATATTTATTTCAATATTATTAGTGTCTTAATTCAATTCTATATAACTATGTGAATTCGATTAATGATAAAAAAAAAAAGAAGGGGAATTTTGCAATCAGTCCCTAGTCAGTAAGTTTCTAAAGTGTTCAGTACCTGTTAGAAGCCACATTAGTTTTAAGGACCAACTATTTCGAAAATGGAAGCGTTAAGGAGTAAAAATATGTATTGACGTAAATGCCCTTCCTAACACACTAAACTAATAGTTATTTTCCGACGACTTTTTGTTATGCAGTTAGATTATATTGTTATAAACGTCTGGTAAACTGTTATTTTTTGTCCCTCATCTGTTACTAAGATGCAGAAAATTGTTATCGACAGAAAAATATTTATTTTATGAATGTCGTTTTTACACTAAATCGAGGTCCTAAATTTCGAATGTCCACTAACCAATCTCTATCAGCATGTAAGGTAGAATGTATTGTGGTATTGACGAAGCAAGATGTAAGATTTGAATGAATCTTTGCTTTCAATTTGGGGTTCTAATCTGTGAAAATTAAGATGAAATCAAAGTTCTTTTTGGCAACGATTACATCTAATATGTATAAATTCGAAGTACCCATAGTATGGGCAGCTCGATGCGGCGTATTGTTTGCTCGTTCGTCCGGCGTTCATCTTTTAATTTCACGAAAATACGGTCGACCCTAATAATTGGGTATATTTCGACTCTGTCAAAACTGTTACTCGGAGTATGAAATCTGTTACTTGCAGTATCAAAGCAGTTACTAGCAGTATCAAAACCGTTATTAAACTATAAATAATTGTTACCATGTGTAGGGTTCTAATTTGCGAAAATAAGATGAAATCAAAGCCGTTTTTTGGCAACGATTACATCTAATATGTTTAAATTCGAAGTACCCATAGTATGGACAGCTCGGTGCGGCACCTTGTTTGGTCATTCGTTCGATGTTCATCATTTAATTTCGCAAAAATACGATCGACCCTATAATTTGGGTGTTTTTTTGCTACGCCATTCAAAATTATCAGGATCTGTTACTAGTAAATACGCTTCTGTTACTATGCCGCCTAAATTTGTTACGAAATTTCCGTGAAATTTCAGGCGGGAAAACCAGAATGAGATGAATTTTTGGCGAGAGAGTAAATAAAATCAAACATAGATTATCTGTTACCCGATATGTGTAAAATGTTACTAGTTATATGTTTATATGTTACCAGAACTATTATAGTTTGTGAATTAGAATATGTGATTAAAATCATAACCTAAACTGATATATTTTTATCTAAAACTTCGTAAAATCATATATTTTAGTGAATATATCACGTTTAAGATTAATTGAAGATGTCATTAATTTTGTTGAATCATTTATGTTAAATCGTTAGTTTGTCTAACTATTATGTTACTAGTGATGTGTATACATGTTACCCATATGTCAATTTCTGTTACTTTATCCGAAAAAATTGTTTCTGATCACGGTTAAACCGTTACTGCATAAAAACAGTAAACAGTATAGCATTTTTGATTAAGATTAATCGAATATGTCTTTAATTTTGATATATCATTTGTTTTAGGTCGACCATATAGATTGTAATAAACAACCAATAGTTCATTTCTAACACATTTTGTGTAAGTTGAATCAATTTGGTAGAAGCATGATCATCCTTTCAAGAAGAGTGTTACTTGTTCTTCATACTATATACTTCAACTTCTTCAATCTCAACATTATCTCCATGAAAATCACAAACTAAACTGATATATTTTTATCTAAAACTTGGTCAATTCATATATTTTAGTGAATGTAAAGTGTTTGCAAGATTAAATTTAAAAATAATAAAGTAAACTAATTACATGTTAAATTGTTAATAGCTATTCTGTTACTCATGTTTTGTTACACTGTTGCCAATATGTCAATTTCTGTTACTTTGTCCCAACAAATTGTTTCTGATGACGGTTAAACTGTTACTTAAAAAAAACAGTAAACAATATAGAGTTTTCAGCAAACAACAGAAGAAATAACCATAATCATGCACACAAGTTCAGCAATTGAAGCTAAATTTGTTCAAAAGATACATTATACAAATCAGTCTCAGACATACATAGCATCAATTGTAACAAACCGGCTAAGATTTGCGCCCGATATGATCGGATGTCGCCGGTGGTGTTGATTTCATCCCACGTACCAACATCATCTTTCAACAACGCGTACCCAAAGTCGTGGGATTTTTTTCCTTCTGCGTTGCTGCTTTATTCGATTTCTCGGCCAGAGTCGTGGTATTTTTCGCTCCTCGTGGTCGTCGCTGCTCTTCGCTCGTGGGATGGCTCGCTGCTTTCTTTGATTTCTGCGATTTCTTGGCCATTGTCATCGTCGGTGAATTCTTCGAATAACGCTGGTCGTCGTCGCTGGTCGTCGGGCTGTCGCTGCTCATCTAATTCTTCGATTCAATTGAGAGTTATCAATTTTATTGCTAAAATATATTTTCCAGATCTGTTATTTTTCGGACAAATTCGTTATCTGTAATAATTCTGTAGTTACTTAATGTTAGTGGTTTGGTATTCGATAAACATAAAGTTGTTATTTATTTTCAGTATTCTGTTAGTCAGGTACTATTTTATAATGTGATTAGGGTCGATTATTTGGAAATTTTCGACAATTGAAGTGAGATTCCACCACTAAATTTTCGAATTGGATTTGAAGTAATATTTCAGTATAAACCTAATTAACCTAATTCGGTCAATAACATCGACATTTCCGCGACTTTAACCTTATATTAGAATCATTGATGATTTTTGTAACAGAGCTGTTTTTGGACATTGTTACTTTTGTTCAACGATCAGTTACTATATAGGTTATATCTGTTACTACCGTTATCACATTTGTTACTTAAGTTGCATAAATTGTTACCCAGTTATCGTGTTCACAAAATCTCCAATATACGTACTTTACATCAAAATTCTTCACTACTTCTTTCCTAAACTCACTAATTCTCGTTAATTATTAAGACTCATGATCAAATTCACTCAATTTCGTGTTAATCAGCCATTAAATCGATATTTGACCCATTTATAATCGCTTTTTTTTCGAACTGGATTATCATAATAATTTCGCTTAAATTATTAAATTATTCGATGATTATAAGTACCCATGAGAAAACGAAGTCAGATCCATCTTATTTGCACCTTAACGACGAGATTTCAGTCGGTATTATAGTCCTAAAAGCAACGAAAGTCGAACGTAAGAGATGATGGCAAAATGGGTGTAATTTTTCGCAACTATAAAGGATAGAAATGTCATTTCCTGTCACCTAGGTCCTTAAAACTTATATTCTCGGTACTTTGGTCCTTGGGCCTAAGTTAAAACTATACGGGGCCTGAACTATGTTGAAACTTGGCTAATAGGGTCTGACTAGTAATATGCCCAAAAAAGAATCTTATTACCGAATAAAATAAAAATAAATAATATTATCTAGTAATGGAAATTTATGAAATACATTACCATTTTCATGGTAAAAATATTAATTCTACGAATATGTGAGTTTTTACGATAAGAATAGTACATTATTAATTTGACTCTTCTTTCCAGGCAATTAACATAGCGGAAGAACATAACGGCGTCTATTTTGTATTGGGTATGAATACAGGTCAGTATGTTTATATGTTCGACTTTTCAGCTTACAATTTGAAGGAAGAGTTGAGGAAACTTTATTTAAGAGCGCATTATGTGTAATTAATTGCATCTCATAGCAACATAGTTAATAACGTCTTCAGCCGTGTATGAATATATACTGCACGGTATAATGTTCCGCCCTTCATCACACAATGAGCCTCACATTGACAAAGAGCGAAATAACTGACCTACGATATAAAGAACACAAATGCAAATGTGGTAGAGAGTCTGAAATTAAGATCGAGGGACCGGCAGAAAACACAGAAAGTAAGTTGTTCTGTATCTGCAAGAGTCGCTATTGTGATTTTTTATGTGGTTGAATCCCATAAGCAGCAATATTGAGGAAGATGTAGCAATACCAGACATGGAAGTGTTCCAACATAGAAAATGTGATATTCAGGCTCAACATATTGGAGACTTGTTTTCTATGTGCGATGATTTTGAGAAGAGATTAGTGTCACTTGAGAAGACGACAAAAGTGATAAAATACAGTTCAAGCGCTGCTTTTTGGTCGCGTCGCAAACAGCCAAAAATTAAATTTATAACCTTACTAACTAAATATGAGTATACCGAAAGTAAGGATCGTCTCCACAGGGAAAATGGTTGATTTGTTTCTAATTTTAAATTCAATCAATAATAATATTAATAATAATGATAATAAAGATATATTAATAATAATAACAATATTGATGATAATTACAATATTAATATTCGTGGGGGTTGTTTTGTTGGGTTTGAGTGCATTAGCGAACGAGAAAACATTGAAATTAACAATGATTAAATAATAGTTGCTAACCATATTACTCAAAGCACAATTAAAATTTATAAATGCTAATCATATACTTATTAAAAGTAAAATGGTTGACCCCCTACAGCCAATCGCTGGGTGACACGTCAGATGTCAAAAGTGCAATTACCATTTTGGGTCTGTATGTTGTTGGATTTACTTGGATGGTGCGAGTAATGTGAAACGTTATTAAAACGTTAGTTGATTATATTATATTAGTGGAACTCAAAGGTTTGCCTTTAATGTATGGCATCAAACCGTTTCATATAACGATATTTTGTAGGCTTATGCGTGTATATTGTAGCGAGCTAAAGCGTTTGGCTAAATGAATCTTCTTTTATTAAACATTCACTGAATCTTATCCTGTTATAGTCGGAACGTTTGAGTTATAATTATAACAATAAATTGTTTAATTTTAAACTTTTTAATTTTCCCATTATATATGATACAACTGCATAACAATTTTGTGAACACAGTTTATATTACTCCCGGCTATTATTACGTACATATATCATTTCTTTCATGATGGCTGCATCAAATAATCATTCTGTGCTTAGTGTTTTGAGTCCTGGGATGGGCGACAATACTATCATTGTTAGGCTGCTTCGTTACTGGAGAGCTACAAATTTTAGAAGAAATGGAGAGCTGATATTAGTTGGGTTAATGTTGCTCGATGAAGAGGTGAGGAAAAATCAGTTTATTTCCCCTTTTTTGTTTTCTAACTTAGTCTAATGTTAGTTTATTCCGTTATAGGATACTCTTATTCAGGCTACAATCAATAGTTCGGTCGTTCCAAAATTTGAAGGGCTGCTTGAGGAAGGCTGCCTTTTTTCCATATCAAACTTTGATGTTGTCACTGCTCCGCACACATATCGGACAACAGAAATCGTTATATGATACGTTATAGTAACCGTATGACAATGGTTCGCAGTATTGGTGATGGTGTCATCGTCAAAAAGGAGAAATTTCAGTTTCGTTCTATTGAATATTTAGAATCAAACGCTGGTGGGCGTGAGTATTTACCAGGTTTGTATCTTTATGTCTATAAAATATACGTATCTACTTTATTTTTTAATGCAGGCCTCATGTGGTTTATATTTGTGTAGATGTAATTGCGGTGGTTTCGTCCATTGTTGAGCCAGATGACAATAGTAATTCAACACGTGCTATGGTGAATGTAATTTTGGAAGGGTGCGTTTTAGTTTTCGATGTAATTTTTCCTTCTCATTCATTGTCTCTGTTGTGTGGGTTATAATGATATGACCGTATTTTTCTTTGCAGTGGACATCGTGCAACTATTACAGCTTGGGATGATAAAGCATTTGAGTTTTACAAGAGGTTGAAAGGAACTTTTGGGGACGCTATCGTGGTTATTGCGACGAATATAAATCCAAAGATATTTTCAGGTTATTCCCATCTATACTTGATACTTTCTTTCACGAATAACTCTGACTATATTTGTCCCGCAGGCGGCCTGTATTTGAATACAACTTCTGCAACTGCTCTTTATATTAATGGAGATAGTTCAGCCGTTTCCGATTTCCGCAAACGGTGACATGTCGTTTCACATTATTTAATTTGTATATAAAATGGTGAGATACTCTCATGTGTTGTATTTATTTTTCCTAGGATGAATGTACATGTGACTTCGACAGCTATACAGACATTTAACGGTGTGAGGCAGGCAACAAAAAGCACATTGTCTGATATATACACGATTCCCAGTACGGAAGTCGAGCAGGTACTATTCATGTATTCATATAGCCTTATGAATCGCCTTTTCTTTGGTTTTAATGTTTTTTGTTCTATAGGACCGCTATTTTTATGCCAAGCTAAAATAACCGATGTCGTCAACCGGAGTGGTTGGAACTATATTTCTTGCTCGAGATGTTCGTCAAAGTTGAGAAAGTCCGAAAGCGCACTTACCTGCAACAAATGCGACAATATGAGTGCTTTGGGTGTTTTGCGGTATTGTGCACTGTCATGAAGGAAATTATAATTTCTGTTAAAGTGACCTATTGTGAATATTCCTTTTTGACTTTCTTACTTGGTGTAGTTTCCGTATTGAGACCATCGTTGATGATGGGACTGATACCGGTACATTCATTATATTTGATGGTCCAGCCAAAAAATACACAAACACAACGGCTGAAGATTTGAAGAACGGCTTGGTAGGCGAGAATGCTTGACTATATACGGTGAATAATTGTATCATAATCAGTGTTTCAATTGTCTCAGAAAAGTGTGATGGATGGTGAAAACGTTGATAAAGAAGAACTTCCTGAATGTATCCGTTCATTGGTCGGGAAAATTTTCAACTTTTATTTGAGGATCAAACCTTTTGATTTTCGGAGTTCTTATAAAAGCTTGACGGTGACCCGTATGGATGAGATTCCTCCTATTAAAGGCGCGGCTGATGAGAAGAATACTGTTGAGGTAAACGGCATATGTAACATTTATTACTATAATAGTTGTGGTCTACTGTGTCCGTGTATTGTATAGAGCTTAGTGGATTCATAAGTTGTCTTCAGGTTTCGCAGGCTCTGTCGGAGGTTGTATCCCCGCTTGAATGCGTCCTCCCGGAAAAATCGACATACTGCATAGAAATGCCTAAGGATGCTGTTTGTAAACCCGTTGTGGAGTCTGTTGTTGTTCCAAAAGAACTAATTTTAAAAGAAAACGCCACTGACGGTTTCGATATGGTTCTGTCAACGTTGAAAAGGCCTAAGCGTGTTGACGCCGATCGCATTCCTCATGTCAGAAGTAAGAAAATAAAGGAGGAAAAGATTGAGAAGTTCAAGTAATTTTTATATTGGATGCCATTGTAGGGATGTTCTGTAAATGTTATCGTTTAGAATCGTGCAAAATAAGGCGTTATTTTAATGATGTTGCATGCCTTCCTTTCTGCGATTTGGATGCGTGTGGTTTAGCTCTTGCAATTTCAAGCCTTATGAGTTACTTCTCCGTAATGCACTGCCGAATTGTGTTAAAGAAAATATTGCACTACTGAGGGTTTGACCACATTATTGCACTACTGCTGATTTGACCACAGAATTGCACTACCGAATTGAACTGCACCACTGACGATGAAAATATTGCACTACTTATCGTTTGACCACATGATTGCACTACTGCTGATTTGACCGCAGAATTGCACTACCGAAGTGAACTGCACCACTGACGATGAAAATATTGCACTACTTATCGTTTGACCACATGATTGCACTACTGCTGATTTGACCGCAGAATTGCACTACCGAAGTGAACTGCACCACTGACGATAATTGCACTACCGAAATGAACTGCACGAGTGAGGAGAAATTGCACTACCGAAGTGAACTGCACCACTGACGATAATTGCACTACCGAAATGAACTGCACGACTGAGGAGATATTGCACTACCGAAGTGAACTGCACCACTGAAGAGAATTGTTCTACGGACCAGAGCTACAGACGAGAAGTAAAATTATGAAAATGATATGATTTATATAGAGCCTAAGTTACATTGAGTTTGCACTTTAGGGTTTATAAGCATATAATTATTATGACACATTTCTTACGTGTTATACGTCAGTACTTAATAAAACTATGTGTTATGAGCTTATTGATGGATTAGATTTCCACCGTTTTATTTGAAACGTATATCTCATTATTAGGCAACCAACGTTGTAGTTGTATAAATTCATCCAACCGTTAAAATTCCATGCATGAGTAGCTAATTAATTAGTAGAGAAATGAATCTGTTCTCAAGGGGGAATGTGGCGGAGAAACCGTTAGGCTTCCAGCCCATTAATTCATGCAGTAATTTTCCAATTTGGAGACTTTTCAGCATTGGGTTGAGCGTATTAGCTTCTCTTCATTAATTATTGATAATTGCATGTGGACGTGTTTGTAGAGGTGACGTTTATTGTAGACCAATCTACGTAGGTTACTATTTTGCATATATAAATCTCATTGATGTAGGAGAAAAATAATAATAGTAACTTTGACTCAAATTCGCGATGATGAATGAGATTAGAAATTTTTTACAGAGAACTTTTGCGGAATTGCAGAGTGCAATAAGCCAGATGATTGGCCGTATTGACAGAAAGATCGATGATTATGCACAGCATGCTTCGCAGAGGTTTGCTGCGTTGCAAACAAAATACGATGTTCATGCCGCTATGTTGAAGAATATGGGAACAATGATCGATCAACATTTTTTTGAGCAAATGAATCAGAAGTTGCTGACAATAGAGAAAAAAATCGGTATGCAACTATTTCCTGACAATATATAGAAACATTATTACATTTTTGTGTTGCTATTAACCTTTTTAGTCATCAACGTTCAGGAAACGCATTCCCTACAGAACCGCATAATCCGCAACGATCAACAGGTACTGATGTACGTCCGCCACAGAAACAACAACCACAGCCCAAAAAACAACAACAGTTCCAGCAATGGTTAAGAAAAGAAAGCGAACAGTCATTCTGACGGATTCATCGCCAAACTTCGTTTCTGATGTTGGAAGAAGTACTTCTATCAGAACTGCATTTGATGTTCGTATCAGTCGAATTCTTGATATGTTCCCCGATGTATCCACGAACATTCAAAATATGACCGCGGATGTGCACGTTACCGGATATTTACATATGCAGCGCGGCAAGCAGTTTCTAACAACCCTGATGACAAACGTTGCATGGCTGCTTGATGAGGTATGCCATGTGATACTTTCCAATCATATTTGTCGTAATATGCTTGAATTAAATTTCGTTTTATGCAGCATATTGATGAATGCTTGCGGGGATTTATTGAACTTCAGCAAAAAACAAGCCTTGCACGCCGTTCCATCGCATTTATGAATATTGTATTCAACAACATTTTTACATCAGAATACCTATTGGAAGGGCAGCACAACCTTTCTGTGATCAAACCTTATGCTGAAGGGACGTTGGCTGACTGGCCCGCAACGCCATGGAGGGACACTGATTTAATTGTTGTGCCAGTGAACGTCAATCAGTGTCATTGGGTTCTCGGAATAGTGGACTACAGAGCACGGACTGTTGTCGTTCACGATTCATACCAAACATGTGACGTGAATATGAAATTGTTCAAGCACTCTTTTGGTAAGACATTACACACCATACAATTTCTGCTTGAACATCTTGGGCTGACGACTGACCGTACGGAATTCACCATTATGCGAGATGAAAAATACCCTCAGCAAGCTATTGCGTAAGCTAAAAATTTCCTTTTCGTTCATACATATATTTCATACATGCCATTGTCTGGCTTCGTTGATCCATTAGTCTAATCTTCTGGAACAGTGGGGATTGTGGTGTGTACGTGTTGCGCTCGGCGTTCGCTCTGATATTCTATGATGATTCCGTTTACGGAATTACAAATCGTCAGATAGAAGATTTCAGAAAATATCTGACAGTAGCTCTCGCATGCAATAGATGGATATAAGTGGCAGTTTGTACACTTCATATTTCTCTATAATGTAAAGTTCCCTTTCAATGTCAACAAACATCTACTTTTGTTATTACAATGACTGTGCTGTTAAAAAGGTAATCGAGTTTCTGCGTTGCACAGAAGTTTCTGCTACACCTGGTACATAGAACTTTTCTAAAAACTTTGCAAATCGAAAGGTTTGATCCTCAAATAAAAGTTGATTATGCAAATTGCACAAAAATTACTGTGTTTTTTATGAGATTAGATGAGATCTGAATTGAGATATTTTTAGATTGATGACCTGATTTCCTTTATGAACTATAAGTTTGCACTGCCAACAGCTCTGTATCTGTAAATGAAAATGATGATATGATATCTATGTATATTTTCTGTACCTTTTTCCCCCTCATGCTCATGGGACTTAATATATGTTCAATTGACACGTTACAAGATTATAAAAATAAGATGGCCGGTTACAAAGATTTTAAATATAATATGTCCACTGTGTGAGACCGGGGTATTAACGCTACTAACTTACAGAAAAAAACATAATACTTCAATCATATTTACACTGTCGTAACCCTAGCCGGACCTACTCTTTGTAATCACTGTTAATGAGAGCTTCTGCAATAAGTAATAATAAAAAAAAAGAAAACAACCTTGAAAAAAAAATTAAAATCAAGTTATTTCTAGGCCATCTAAATCAAAGAATCTAGGTCATCCAAATCAAAGCACAACCTATTCGAACCTGGTCAAAATCGGTCTTCTATTGAGTCAAACGAACGGTATAGGGTATTTGTAGATCTTATAAGTGTTTCCGAATTGATCTATTTCTACAAGAGTTGCCCATCTTACAGAACGCTTATACGGATGGCTATAATTGTCGATGGGGTATGTGATGAGCTTCGTTCTGCTTCAATGATGTAACTGATTCGTTTGTGTTTTCGAGATATATTGTTTTAAAATTTTATGTATTTACCAACTATTATAAAATTTTCAGTTTCGCCGTGTAGGCTTGCAGTATATAAATTGTTTCCGTTGTGTTTGCTGCAGATGTCATTCGAAACCGAGCTTCCCCAGGATAGAATTGTACCGTACAAATTATCCATATGCTCGGAGTATGCAGAGACCTGCAGTATTATTACAATTATCTGAATGCAGCAGAGATGAAGGAGATGATTGAGAAGTCTCAATTTGGAAACCTAATTGCACATGCTCAAAATTTCAACCTTTCAAGTCAGGTAATATGGTATATGATACAATGTCAGATCAAAGATAATGGAATTGATGACGTGTGGATGCTTGTGAGAGGAAAGCCTATCCGATTTTCTGCTACTGAATTTTGTTTATTAACTGGAATGAGATGCTCGAAACCGCGGACTATTATTGAGAATGATAGTTTCATTTTGAGGCACTTTCCAACAAAAAGAAGAGTTAGTGTGGATGATATCATTGAGAAGTTTAAAGAGATGCGTAGCCACTCATCTTCTGTGTCAGTCAGCATTGAGAAGCTCAAGTTTGCGAGCATAATCTTTGCTGCTGAAGTTCTCTACAAACGAAGTGGCAGAGATAGAATGCTGATTCCTCCTAAATTATTTCATTTAGCTGCCAATTTTGACGATTTTAATAATTACCCGTGGGGTACTGAGGCATACAATGAGGTACGTAAATCGATAAGGAGGGACATGTCTTCGTTTAAGTGTTGCGTTACAGAGACGAAAACAAAGCAGTATCGAGCTTTGACCTTGGGAGGATTTGTCCACGTACTTCAGGTTCATTTTGTATTCGTTCATGTAAATTACATTATTTTGCGCCTTTATGATTATGATTTTTTTATAAAGGTACCTTCTCTTTTGCCTTCTTTAACTCACTAATTGATTATTTTATTCTGTTTGTATTAGGTGCTTGCATATGAATATCTGCCTGGTGTTTCAGCAAAGTTTGCCGCCAAGATTGAAGACGTGAATCCAATGCTCCCTCGAATGTGTCGCTGGAAAACAAATCCTTGGAAAAAGAAGGCATCTCCTAAACTTGAAGATGCAATCAACGCAGTTTCAACGTCAGTCGTGCACAAGATTGTGTTAGAACCAACGGCAGAAGAGTGTAACTCTTCTTACATTTTGATGAGTTGTTTTGAAGATGACACCCGAACAAAACTGTTAATGCAACGAAACTTGGAGACACCTGCAGTGGTGAATTCTGTTGCAGCAACCGATGCAGGACCAAGTGTGAAACGGATAGGACTCCCGCTGGAACAGGCCCCTAAAGTGGTGAATTTTGTTGGTTGTAGTGGCAGAAAACATCAATCAGTGAAGCCAGTAGGAACCGATGTAGGCCCAAGTGTGAAACGGAAAGAAGTCATATTGGAAAAGAACTGTCCAATGGTGAGTTCCGCTTCCTGTAGTAGCAGAAGGCATAAATCGCTGAAATCAGTAGAAACCGATGTAGGCCCAAGTCTGAAACAGAAAGACATCCCAGCGGAAAAGAACCCTGCAGTGGTGAGTTCTGTTACCTGTAGTAGCAGAACAAATAAATCGGTGAAATCTGTAGCAGCAGCTGCAGGCCAAAGCGTGCAACATAAAGAAGTCCGAGAGGAAAATGAAGAGAGACGGACCGGCTTTCACGGGGATGCTAATTATTTCGATAATGTAACACTGGACGAATTCAAAAACAGCCAGCGCAATGTCGATTTGCAACGTTTGGCAGCAGCAATATCCCGACAAAAGTACATCCATTGCACGCAAGAAACACAGAAGACATTCGCGTGAGTTCCGAATACTCAAGGCGCACATTTCATGGAAGCTAGATTTGTTTCCGAAAACGGTAGAAACGATACGTTGTATGTCGGCCGATGGACAAGTATCGGGACTTTACATTACTGATCTCAGTAGAGATTTCTTGCATACTTTTATGAAGGATCGTGGTTGTCTGAGAGACTATCTAAGTCTTTTGTTTATCATGCATTAATTTATTGAGACTCTAACGCTTTGATTACCTAAATGATTATTTGTTTGCTTTATATCTATTTTACAGCATATCGATGAATGCTTGCGTGGCTTCATTGAGATGCAAAATCGATGCACGGCTAACAGGAAAAAGGTTTCATTCATGAACACAGCATTTACCAAATATGCAACGCTCCGTCATACTGCAGACCAACAAATAGATTTAGTCAGTCTTAGGCCATTCGTTCTTGGTAAGGTAGATTCGTGGCCTTCGTGCTCATGGAAAAAGTCAGAGACAGTAGTGATTCCGGTGGTGGTTAACGATGTCAATTGGATTCTGTGCATTTTCTCACCAAATGCACAAAAACTGACCATCATATACTCTAATTCGATAACTGCTGATGACAATGAGATTGCGGACGATGCTTTTGAGCGCATAAAATCTGCCATTGTTGTTCTCCAAGAAGATTTACGCCTCCCAACTTGCCAAAACCCATTTACTGTGGAGAAGCATATTGGGATTCCGAATCAGACATCCAGGTTCTCCCTTTTTTTATACTTAATTAATTTAATGTTTGTTTTTGTTGTAGGATATTCTTATGTGGGCTATAATCATTATTTCCGTCTTTCTAAAATTTGCCTAACACACATTAATAATTTGACGATTTCATCATTATCTCTCCCAGCGGAGATTCTGGTGTACACATGCTCCGCAATGCCTTCTCCCTGATGTTTGCAAACGATACGATGGTTGAACTAGCCAGTTTGGATGTCTCTAGATTTAGAAAGTATTTAACAGTCGCTATGTTCCTGTCGTATTGGCATTGGCCGTCTGAGATCAAGTGAATGTTTTGTTCTTTTCTATGTTTTAAATTAAGTATCTGACGACGTTTATTGGAAGACGTGTGCTTGAGACTTTATGTTGTGAGATTCTGTGATCTAATGACTCCATAAATTAGATGTTACGAGACTGTATGATTCGTCCAATCACTGTGTGATGCTCTAGATCGTTGGACTGGTAAGTTTCAATTGACCATGGTGACTTATCTTACACTGCACGACCCAAAACCGACCACTTATAGTCCTCAAAACGTAAGGATGAAAACCTTTACTTGCGGGATTTACTGGATGAGCAATTGCACTACTAAATCGTTGTGACTGAAAAGATATCTACACTACTGGACTGCAATTGTTGATTGGTATGAATTATATGATTAAGTAATCTACCTAATATGCAGTGTATCCTGAAAATGACGATTAAGTTCACTTCGATATAATTAATTAGTGCATGTTTCGTATCAACTTTAGCATTAAGGTAGCCAACATACATTGTATCGTTAAAAGGGTGAATTTTTCATCTATTTAATTACATATCATTATTTTCATGTCTGAGGAATTCAAAAGAACATAAACAGATGCGACTAGTTAATACTCCATAACGTTTTCCAGGAAAAAATACTTTTTATTTACAAATAAATACAATTATTGGTGAACATTCTACCACTGTCTAAAAAATAAATAAAATTTCATTTAATCTTTTCAGTACGTTATTAGTTACAATTTAATATCCGATAATATATTCAGCTGTATCTCATGTGACGCATCTAATCCCGACACAAAAGCTATAAATATGTAACGTGCCTCCTCAGATAGCTGGGAGAATGTTAATAATTGCAGTTAGACGACGGGAAGTTATGTACATGAGAAATTTTATAGAAGTTAAACTTTACATCATAAGAAAGGATTAGACTATCATCGGTGAAAAGACATCGGTATAACAGCACAGAATCGATCTATAGTGGCGGAAAGATTAAAGGATCAGTTAGAAGGATTTTGAAGATTCGGTTAAAAAGATATTTCATGGGCTACCTGTATTTCTTGATCATTTAACCGGAAGAATTTCAAAACAAGTGGACTGTCATTCAAAAAACGAGCATGATCGTTGCCGGAATCTGCTAAAGAGTTATGAGACACTTGCACAAAACATACAAGACTCCTCAAGATTTTTCCAATACCAATATATGCCAGTAATGAAGAAAAATTCCGAAATTGACCTGCAGCTCGGTAACGCCCTATGTTTTGGTATTACAACATAATTTTTACGAAAATAGCATCCTTCTTCTATTTTTATTTTTTGTTGTAGATCGTATTGCAAGCATTCAACAAAAAAGAAGAAGAAAATCTTTCGAAAAGACAAATATGAATGATTCTATCGATCATCTTCAGAATGGTATAGCAAATTTGATCAACAATAATATTAGACATGTTTTACCATACCAGATTCGAATATCATGGCGATTTTGATATACTTACTTAATATCCAAATATTTTAACAGCGCCATTTAAGAGGAAACGCTTCTCGCATAATGATCATAGAAAATTATTTGGAGACAATGAACGGATATCTCGAAGTTCATTACAAGGTAAATGTCAGTACTACAACTTTCTAAATGTGTATGTAGTAATGTCGAAAATGATGTTTTAATATGAAATAAGCGTTTGTTTTAACAGATTCCGTATCAAGTGAAAGAATCAGAAAAAATTCTCAGGGAAAAACAACGGACACCATCACTCAATGTTATTACTGTCACACACTGATATGGAAGTCAGAATCAGTAAAGGGAAAATCAATGATGGCAAACCAGTTTTTTCCCTGTGCTGTAGTCAAGGAAGGGTTTCACTGCCTCCTCTTGCAGAACCTCCATTGTATCTTGCAGAAAAGTTATCCAATAGATCTTTCCGGCAATCTATAAGGGTCTGTAACTCAATCCTTTCATTCACATCAATGGGTGCAAAAATAGACACAAAAGTCAAGGCAAGCGCAGGTTCATACGTATACAGAATTCATGGGCAAAATTGTCATACGATTGGTTCATTACTTCCCGCTGAAGGTCATTCCCCAAAATTTGCGCAGCTCTACATCTACGACACATCAAATGAAGTATCTAACCGTTTAGGTACGTTGTCGAAAAAAAGCTCGGAAAATTTGGATCCAGAAGTGGTTACTGGGCTTATTCAAATGATGGATGCATGCAATAAACTGGCTAAAATTTTCCGGATCGCACGGGACAGATATGAGTCGGGCGAAACTGCCGAACTATCAATATTACTAATTGGACGAGGCGATCGAGGAAAACAATATGAACTTCCCTCCAGTGATGAGATTGCTGGATTGATAGTTGGCGATCTTCCTGAAACAATCGGAGAAAGAGACATCATAGTGCAGACCAAAAATGGTCCGCTGCAGAGAATCAGCGAATCACATCCATCCTTCATGGCCATGCAGTATCCATTGCTATTCCCATTTGGACAGTCTGGTTTCCATGACGAAATAATGTATTCAGATGAAGTGCAGAGTCCCATCAAGAGACGTCACATAACCATGCGTGAATTCTATGCATATCAGATACAGACGAGATTATCAGAAGGACTGGGTATTGTTCGAGCTGGACGCTGACTTCATCAGTATGTTGTCGATGCTTATACCGCTATTGAAACACGAAGACTGCGTTGGATAAGGAATAACCAAAAGACATTGAGAGCAGATAATTATAATAATATTGTTGATGCTGTAACAAAAGGAGAGACGGATGCAAGATCAATTGGAAAGAAGATCGTCTTACCATCATCGTTCACTGGTTCTCCCAGATAAATGTTAGAAAACTATCATGATGCACTCGCTTTATGCAGATGGTATGGCAATCCACATCTGTTCATCACAATCACAGCGAATCCTAATTGGGATGAAATTACAGACCATTTGGCGAAATATGGCAATGACAGTTCTAATGATAGGCCAGATTTGCAATGTCGAGTTTTCAGGATAAAATTGGACAGCTTAATTTCTGACATTCGGAAAGGATTGTTTTTTGGACCTGTTGTTGCAGGTATTTTTTCTAATGGCATTATATATTCTATTCCAATGATAACCAAAATAGTTCAGAAACATTATTCGATCGTAAATGGTTCCTTTTTTTTTTCAGTTTTGTATACAATAGAATTCCAGAAAAGAGGTTTGCCACATGCACATATATTGATTTGGCTAAGCGGACATGACGGACATCCAAGTCCTTCGGAAGTTGACTCACTAATATCAGCAGAGATTCCTGACAGAAATATCGACGAGGAAGGATATTATTTGGTCAGACAATTTATGATGCATGGACCATGTGGGCCTGACAGACCAAACAATGCCTGTATGGAAAATTTCAGGTGCACAAAAAAGTTCCCTAAACAGTATAATGAATCGACTACAGTGGACGATAATGGTTATGTGAAATATCGGCGACGGAAAACAGACAGAATTCATATTATGAAAAAGAAAATCCGCATGGATAATAGTTATGTTGTGCCGCACAATCTACCACTTCTGAAAAAATATCATGCTCATATAAACGTCGAATGGTGCAATAGAAGTAAGGCAATCAAATACATGTTCAAGTATATTACAAAGGGGGTCGACAAAGCGACAATGATCATCGAAAACACAAATCCAGCTGGCGATAAAGTTCATAGCTCTGCAAAAATTAGTAATGACAGTGACGAAATTAAGAGATATCTTGACTGTAGATACTTATCTGCTTGCGAAGGTATGTGGAGAATATTTCAATTTGACATACATTACAGATTGCCAGCTGTTCAAAGATTTCCCATACATCTTGAAGGACAACAGAGTGTTGTTTATGACGATGCTGTTGATTTGGAGAGTTTACTAACACGTGATGGTGTTCGGAAAACCATGTTTACTGAATGGATGTTAACAGATTCCCGTAATAGAGAAGCAAGAACTCTCACTTACATACAATTTCCGTCGAGATTCGTATGGAAAGATGATAAAAGATCTTGGCAGCCACGGAAAAAAGGAATTTCTCTTGGAAGAATTGTAAATATTCATCCGACTGCTGGTGAACTTTACTACATGAAGATGTTGCTCATGGTTGTTAAAGGACCAACTTCTTATGAGGATATACGAACCGTCGACGGAAATATATTACAAAGTTTCAAAGAAGCATGTCACAGAAGAGGATTATTAGAAGGAGATTCTGAATGGCATCAAGCTATGGAGGAAGCTGACCGATGGGCAACTCCAAATCAATTACGACATTTATTTGCCACACTGTTGACATACTGCGAAATAACAGATCCCTTGCTATTATGGAATAGTTTCTGGAAATCTCTGTCGGAAGATATTATATGGAGACAAAGACGTTTGTTCACATTTTCATCTTTGAACCTTTCTGAAGAGGAATTACAGAACTACACTCTTATTGAGGTAGAGAAGTTATTAAAACAGAACTCGAAAACACTTGTGGACTTCCCTGGGATGCCAACTCCGCCTGATAGTATTCTGACGGATCTTGAAAACAGATTATTCATGGACGAATTAGACTTACGTGTTGATGTAAGCACACTAGAGGAGCTTATTGCTACACTCAATGAAGAACAAAGAGCAATATTTGATGTTGTAACTGAATCAGTTAGTACAAATGATGGTCAACTTTTTTTCCTAAATGGTCCAGGAGGAACGGGGAAGCCGTATGTGTACAATTTGCTAATAAAAAAAATGCAGTCAGAAAACAAGATAGTAATTCCTGTAGCATCATCGGGGATTGCCGCCTTACTGTTAGCAGGTGGAAGAACCGCTCATTCGAGGTTCAAGTTGCCACTGACATTACGTGAAAATTCTATGTGCGATATACGTCATGGAACATTAGCAGATCTCATACGTCGTGCGGAATTGATTATTTGGGATGAAGCGCCAATGACACACAAATTTGCTTTCGAAGCACTGGACAGAACAATACGGGATCTTATGTCAGCTCAAAATATAGGTGCTGATAAAATCCCATTTGGAGGAAAAACTATACTGCTTGGAGGAGATTTTAGACAATTATTGCCTGTAATTCCAAAGGGTACACGCCAATATATTGTTGAATCAGTTATAAACCGTTCATACTTGTGGAACAATTGTCGTTGCTACGCCTTGAAGAAGAATATGAGAATATATCAGTCTGAGATAGATTTTGCAAACTGGGTCTTACAGGTCGGAGATGGTAATCCAGCAGCCGCTTCAATTAACGATAGAGAAGCAGTGAAAATTCCCACTGAGATGATTATTCAGTCTTCTACAAACACTGTCAACGAGATTGCAGAATATGTCTACGACAATTTCGAACAAAATCATTCAGATCACACATATCTCAGAGATAGGGCAATACTCAGTCCAAGAAATGAAACAGTTGATGAGATTAACAGATGCATGTTGTCAATATCCTCCGGTGAAGCAACAGAATATTTAAGCTCAGATACTAGAGAAATCAATTCAGGAAACGAAAGTGAAATTGGAAACATGTATCCAGTTGACTTCCTGAACACTCTCGAATTCTCTGGTCTTCCAAATCACGGACTGTTGTTGAAAGAGGCAGTTCCTGTAATGCTACTGAGAAATCACAATCAGAAAGAAGGCTTATGTAATGGAACGAGAATGACTGTTTCACGTATGGGCAATAAAGTGATTGAATGTGAAATTATTACAGGATCACATATTGGAAACAAGGTACTTATTCCAAGAATTGTCCTTTCGCCAACAGACTCCACATTACCAGTTAAATTGCGCCGCAAGCAGTTTCCGATTCGAGTCTGCTATGCTATGACTATTAACAAGAGTCAGGGACAGAGTATAAACAAGATTGGAGTATATCTACCAAAACCAGTATTTACTCATGGCCAACTCTACGTTGCATTGTCTCGCGCAACATCACAAGCAGGAATAAAGATTCTCAGCTTGAAAGATGACGAACATGAAGATAATGAAATAGTCAATATTGTTTACCATGAAGTCTACAACATTTAGGTGAGAGATTTGTACATTACAGACATCGAACATCCATTTAACATACTTGATTCATATAATGATAATTTATTATATTTTAAATTTGCAGATCAGATACCATTGGAATTCCATCATCCTTCTACAGAGTTAAAAAAGCAGATTAAGAATTTCGAAGACTCGCTTAAAAAAAAGGTATTCTTTCAATACTTAGCACGATGGAAAACATTCCTCATGAAACAGTAGTGTTTTTCAGTATTTGGTCTTAGCTACTCTGACGATAAATAAGTTATTATTCCCGCAGTTAGTAGTAATTCTGTTTTTTTCACCGCACCAGTGTTTTCCAGTATTTGGTCATACCTACTCCAATGTTAATTAAGTTATTATTCCCAAATTAAATAATAATTCTGTCTTTTAATTGCATAATTTTTTTTATTTCCTGGTTTGCAGGTAGCTTTCCCATGCATTATGCAGGTTTATATTGTTTCATGCTCCTCAGTGTTATGTAAAAAGATATGTGATTAATTCCAGAGTTATTATTCACTGCATCGATATATTGTATTTCAGAAATTATGCCATTTATGCACTACTGAGAATTTGCACGGGTGATGTTTGCACTGCCGATATTTTGTACGACCGATGTTTACACTACTGAAACGGCATAAGAGATTTTCCAGCCATGGAATATGTAGGTTTATATTCTTTCATGCTCCTCAATGTTACGTGAAATGATATGTATTTAATTCCAGAGTTATTATTCACTGCATCGATATATTGTATTTCAGAAATTATGCCACTTATGCACTACTGAGATTTTGCACGGCTGACGTTTGCACTACCGAGATTTTGTACGACCGATGTTTGGACTACTGAAACGGGATAAGGGATTTTCCAGCCATGGATTATATAGATTTATATTATTTCATGCTCCTCAATGTTATGTAAAAAAATATGTGATTAATTCCAGAGTTATTATTCACTGCATCAATATATTGTATTCCAGACATTATGCCATTTATGCACTACAGATATTTTCCACGGCTGATGTTTGCACTACCGATGCACGACCGATGGTTACACTACTGAAACTGCATAAGAGATTTTCCAAATTTAAATGTTAATCATAATCATGGAAACACAGACCAAAACCGCAATAAAAATCATTGGTTCCCAATGAAAATGTTTATAATATAATCAAAATCGGGAATTTAATAACATATTGTCAGGACCCGTCGTCCCGCCCTCGTATTCCGTTCTAATTCTAAGAGTTAATGCTTTGTTATTGTGCGAATACGTAAAAATGCGAATAAAATTTTTCATTTTAAAACGTGCATGCGGAAGTCTAATATACATGTCAAAAGAATATTCGTAACTCGTTCTACGAATCATCGAAATCATGTCTACACAAAATACAAGTGTGTGTGTGTGCAGCCAAAAGCTCCCTATGCTCCCGGCCTTCACAGGTCGTCATCCATACACACACTCCCACCTCAAAAGCGGTCGGATTGCGTCAAAAGATCGGCCTTGCATGAAAGTCGGATCACGTACCGTGATCGTCAGTACCTACAACACGTAACATAAACAATGAGCCACCGAGGCTCAGTAAGCAGAAATTATGCATGAATGCACGTGTCCTAACGATCGACAATCCACGCCGTCGTTTTCTAACGCTCATACCCATTTTCTCTTACTCGTACTCTTTCCTACGCTCTTACTCTTTTTCTTGTATTCTTATTTTATACGGGCCCTCGGCTTTCAATTCCCACTATACGCCATATCATAGAGATCTCGATTGTTGTGGAGGTTCACACACTAGAAGGTCACCCGAAGGAATCTTCCCTTACTCAGTGTGGCCTCCACGCGGGTGCTTCACGCTGGTAGCCAACACCGAGGCCACTGACCTCGGAGGTCACCCGAAGGCATCTTCCCTCCGGGTAGTGTTTTACACGCTAGTAGGTCACCCGAGGGAATCTTCCCTTACTCAGCGTGTGCCCCGGGCCGCATCCTCCAGGTTGTACTTCCCGCATACGGGGTATTCCTCAGCCTCTTTTTCAGGCCTTAGAGTAGCCTCTTATTCAGGCCTTAGAGTAGCCTCTTATTCAGGCCTTAAAGGCTGCATAGGGGAAGCCGTGACTCTTCATTCGAGTCGACACAAACGCCAATATCGGCGAGTATACGTCGCACACAGGCGATCTTACGCACGCTCTTACCTCGCTCCTTACGTATGATGCATGCGTGCAAGTGATCATGCTTATGCTCATGTACATATGCAAGTCATGCCGTCATGCATATAAATAAATCATACATACGTACACATTTCATAGAAAGTACACGAGCACGTAAATCACATAATTGGACGCAGGCAAGTTACGTGTCGTAGTTGAATTTCTACTTACCTGTCTTCCGGGCGAAATTAATATTTTCCTCGTTCGCTCCTAACGTACGGCCTTAAAGCATAAATAATATCGTATTAGTACTGCGCCTTTGTAAGACCCCTAAGTCGAATTAGATTATGTAATCTCGTTAAATTGCTAGACTATACACCATTAAATTCAAGTCTAGGCTAAGTCTCTTGTCCCCTAAATTCCCTAAGTTAGTATCAAATTCGTGACTTAGGAAATTCGGCGAAAGTTAGAAATTGGAATTGTATTCGCCCGATTTAACCTAGCATGATTTCACCTGATTTCACATCCATGTAATTTGCTCGATTCGATTGCTTACTTAGTTAGTTAGTTTCCATTGTTACTTCTTATCCCTTCTAATCGGCCGATTTGTAAATCGCCGTTCATTTCCATTATCGTGACATCATCCCGAAATCGCCCGATTTCCTTTGCATGGGAGATGTCCGATTCGATTGCATGATAATACTATCGCCCGATTTACAAATCGCCTTCCTTTTTCATCGTCATGGCGTCATCCCGATTTCATGCATGTAGTAGAAGCTATTTTCGGTCGATTTGAGGGTTTGCAAGGGTGGAAATCGTCCGATTTCCATCTTGCATGAAATCGCCCGATTTAGGGCTTGTTATGCTTGCTCTCGGCGATTTCTTCTCCTAATGCCACGTGTGTGTTTTGATTGGAAATCGTCCGATTTCGTGCCTGACATGCTTCATGCATTTCGCCCGATTTGTCCTAGGTTGTATAACATTTCTCTCGATTTTAAATGTTGCATGAAGTCGCCCGATTTCTAGGGTATTAATACCCTACAAATCGCCGAGATCTTCTAGGGCTTAAATCGCCCGATTAAGTCGTCCCTCCAATTTGTTTTTGATCGATTTCTCTTATGCGACTAATCGGTCGATTTGTGGTGTATCAACACCAAATCGCCCGATTAAATCGAATCCTCCCAATTTAGCTACTCGAAATCATCTCCATCGTTCTATCTACCCTAAATTGCTCAGTTCTCAGGTTTCCTTCTCTGCCGAAATCGTATGGTTCCTAGCTTAAAAGCACAACTCCTAGGTTCTAAGTTACACCTTTAACTATCGGGTCATTAATTCGTCCGAATCGAGACCTTAACATGAACTTACACCTCGCATTTAGGGTTTTCCACATTCTTCCCCAACTACTTGCATTCAATGTCATTAATAATCTTCAACTACACCTAAGATACGAAATTTAATAGCTTAAAGAAGAGGGTTTTACTTACAATTTTCGAGGCTCTTAGCTAGTTGAAAGACCCTTGTTCGATTCTTGTCTCGGCTCCTATCTCCTTCCTCTTGGCTTTCGTTACTTTTCTTAAAATGGGGTCATGGTGTTAAATTATTGGGTTAGATATAGGCCTTTCCTAATTTAGGAAGAATTGTCCCCCATTTGGGCCTTTCTCATAAATTGGACCCATTTAAATTCCTTAACTAAATAAAATCCCTAGCCCAAATATGGTTAGTCCTTTCTTTCGCTATTTTCGAAAATTCCTCCTCATGCATTTGTGGTCCTTATGAACACCAAAAATTTACTTGGCGCTTAATCGCGCGTAATTCACATAGAATTCATGAGCATGAAATTCATAACATCGCGTAAGTATTCAACATCTGCGAAATTAATAAAAATCACGTAAAGCATACACGTAATTTATTGGCCGACCTAATTTCCGGGGACCGGGGTCCTACACATATCTTTTTATGCAACTCAAGCTGCTGGCCTACGATGGGATTCATGGCGCCGGAAAGATTTTTTCTTGATAGCTGCAAGATGATGAGTGACTGAAGTCTGATTAAGCTCCGAGCAAAGTTGCCAGAAAGAGAAATGATGTAGAGTATCAGTTGGGAGACGCGATTTGTCGAGGGATCATACGTCACGCCGGCCCAATTGCAAGGAGTGTTGTCTTCCCCACTATGAAGGTTCAGGACATATTAAACGATTTCATTACACTATTGCTAACAGGTGTATCAAATAAAATAATTAACATCGTCCAAAAATAAATCAAACTATATTGAACTTAAGTTACATAGAAACAATTTACTTACACTAAAACTATCTACTGTTCCAAAAGAACATTACAACAAGCCACTGAGATATTGCACAACTGATGTTTGCACTACCGACGTTTTACACGACCAATGCTTGCACTACCGACGTTTTACACGACCAATGTTTGCACTACTGAAACGGCATAAGGGATTTTCCAAATTTAAATGTTAAACATAATTGTGGGAACACAGACCAAAACCACAACAAAAATCATTGATTCCCAGTGAAAACGTGTATCAAAATCGGGCATTTATTAACACAACTTTTTAAAAAATTTGACGAGGCGACTTAAAAGTCTTTATCTATAATGAGTTCAGCACATATTAAACGATTGAATCACACTACTCTTAACAGGTGTGTGAAATAAAATAATTAACGTCGTCCAAAAATAAATCAAACTATATTGAACTTAAGTCAAATAGAAACAACTTACTTAAACTAAAACTATCTACTGCATTACAATAAAACGTTACAAATTATTTACACTACTACATTCAGTAGTGCATATGAAGTCATTACTTACACTACCTTTAGTAATAGGGCAATTTGTCATTACTTACACTACTGAGAAATGCGATTTATCCCAGCCAAAGTCGTCAGAACAAATACGAAAACATAAATGGTAATCATAAATCGAAAGAAAACACGTGTAATTACATAAACCCGAGATTAACCAATCGACGTTTTAACCTAATATTAAAGAGGGAAAATTGGAAATGAAAAGCGATACTAAACCACACCACAGTAAACGACGAAGCAAAGGGGGAAAAAAGTCAGCAACGCACCAATGAATCCAACAACGAAGCAGGTATGGAATTCCTAAAGATGACCCGTACAACGCAGTTGAATACGATACTGTTTATATTTCTGAATGAAGTTCCCAAATATAAGTGCTTGAGATTGAACTGCCCATGTCTTTCCTTCCTGTGTCGTCATTCTGTCTTGCAATCGTATCTTACTTTATTTGTTATACTATGCTGGTACCAAGAAATTAACTATTGCGTATGAGAAGTTTGTGTTATTACTGTAATAGTCAGCATTTTTATATTGGTGCACCTATTACTGTGTGACACTTTCAACTTTTGCTTACTTCCTGAATAGTGCGAAATCCTGAGTCAGTATTTTCTAAAAAAATAAATTCGCCCTGCATAACTGCAGATTGTATGCTTCAAAAAACCAATCTAAATGAATTTTTTTTTCATACAGGTGACACTTAGGGCTCAAATTTCTGAAGAGGCTGAAAGTTAAGCATTTGTGCTGACTATAAGTACTTCAGCAATTTAATAATCAATCAGCTCAACAAAGAGGAATGGCAACAGTTTCTAGAAAAATCGCCATTTGCCAAGTTGAGAATTTCTGCGGAGCAATTCAATCTGTCCAACCAAATAATTTGGTTTCTGATGAAGTCACAGGTTGAGGTGGATGATTCTGACGACCTATGGATGATAATAAAAAAAATTCCAATGCGGTTCTCGCAAATGGAATTTTCTATATTAACAGGTCTGAAATCTGGAACACCACCTACAATAAATCCGAACATGAATTTCCTGACAGAACACTTCCCTGGCAAAACAAAAATCACACTTCAAGAAGTAATAGATAAATTCTCTGATATGCCCGGCTTAGATTCAACCGGATGTAATCTAGGAAAACTGAAGCTAGCCAGTGTATTGTTCGTTGAAGGTGTACTGCAACAGCAAACTACACGAAGATCAGTACTGATAGAGAAAAACTTTCTCTATTTAGTGAGTGATTTAGACGTGTTTAACAGTTACCCATGGGGAACCATCGGCTATAGAAGAGTGCTTTCATCATGAAGAGAAATATTCTACCAAATAGGGAAACTGTCGCCAACAATGGAGGCAAAAGAACTTTGGCATTGACTTTGGGGGGCTTCGTACATCCTCTTCAGGTTTGCTTTCGTGTTTATTTCCCCATCAAATTGTCTAAATCGTTGTATTGAACCACAATTAACAACGTAGTGACAGATATCTTTACTTTGCTCGAAACAGATTCTGTCTTATGAATGCATCCCTGGAATAGCAGATAAGTTTGCTACAAGAACTCAAAATCCAGAATTCAATGGGCCGCGGATGTGCTTATGTAAAAGCAATGATTGGGGTCCGAAAAAAGCACCAAGGATGGACCAGATTATTGAAGCAGTGGCCGAAACAGACATAATCAACAATGTGCTACAACCAACTGCAGAAGAACTGGCTGAGTCGTTTTTCCGTGAAAGCCGATTTCCAGCAGCTAACATCAACTTACAGATACGCACACTCTCTGCCTATGTCAGCCAAGGTTTTACAGTGTGCCAAATGTCGTTACAAAATACAGAATCTCCAGACATCAGATCATTATCAGATGAGGGTGATAGTTCTTATGAATATTCGAGCACTTCAGATTCATCATCGGCACCAGATGATCGCAATGACCCGCCAGCTTTGGAGATAAGAACGAAGAAGAGACACGAAATCGCAGATATGGATATAACAAATACAGAATTAAGGAAAAAGATAAGGCATGACATCCCGGAGAATAATTCAGCAACCAACCCAAACGAACAGTCCATCCAACCTGAGAAGTCTCAAGAGGAAACTGAGCAGAGGGAGAAAGCATGAGAGCCACCAAACACAACAAACAACTTCGTGAAAGAACTTGGAATTCTGGAGAGTTGTAGCGATGCCATTCAGCATGACGAACCAACAAACGAAACCATGCCAGAAATATCGCAAGAATGTATGGAAGTAAGAACAAACATAAGGCATGAAATATTAGAGGTTAATGCAGCAACCAACACAAACGAACGGCATATTGAACCTGAGAAGTCTCAAGAAGAAACTGAAGAGAGGGAGAAAGCATCAGAGCCACCGAACACAACTAACAAAGTTATCGAAGGACTTGCAATTCTGGAGAGTAATGGTGATGACATTCATAGCGACGAACCAAGGAATGAAACCATGCCAGAAATGTTGCAAGAAATGAGAGGTGATGAACGGAAGTGCAACAGTCAACCTAATGATTCAGAAGAAAAGACCGAAGAGTTGCCTTCTACGGACGACGAGGCGGAAATACAAAACCCTTACATACCTTCAGAAAACAGACAAGAATCTGATCCAAATTATGTCCAAGCAAATACAGGTAAAAGATGCAAATAGTTATGACATAATGCAATTACGTTATAACGAAATATGTTATATAACCGTCAATATTATGTCATCTTGCAGGTCCAGAACAAGCAGAACATGAGCATTGTGAGCCAGTTAAGGAAGGACCACTTTTGGAAAGCATGCAATCAAAAGTTTCCGAAGTTCTAGCTGGTGTATATGACGTGGCGTACACCGTCGATTGGAATTCAGAGCAGACATACCAAATGAAAACCAATACTGAAGCTGCTCTGCATCACATCAGTGACAGGTTGACCAACATCGAGGCTGCTGAAGGAATTCATATGCAGCGAGAATGGCTAGGACAGGAACTGAAACCATTAGAGTATGTGATCAACAAAATAGAAAAAAAGATCGATGCCATAAATGCCAAGATTAATATGCAAGGTACACAATTGTCAATTTAATAAGAACGTAACATTCATAAATTAATTAATTAAATTTTTATAGCAGCGGAACCTTCAGTACGTGCAATCACCAGTTCTACAACAAAGGCTGCGACCGATGAAACTCCACCTCGAGTGCCTTACTTCTCCCCGAAAATTGACGAACATATACTATACAAGCTACAGATGTGGCCAAAAGCTGAAAAAATGATAAGATCTATGAACCCAGACGACTACAGAGAAAGTCTCCGGGGAGGAAGCCTTTGCCAGCTATTCTTTAACGAACTCAAGGCAGAAAAAGGCCAACTACGTGATACTGTAAGGAATTCTTTTCGACATAAACATACAGTATCTATAGTAAACACTTATGGCAATCATCTGACATATATTACAGCATATAGATGAATGCCTGCGAGGTTTCGTACAGATGCAGCATCTGTGCAAGTATGCTTTCAAAGTTGTTGCTTTCGCAAATACAGATTTCAGCCTATTCCTTACGAGGACTGCATTCAGTGATGGAAACTTGAATCTAGAAAATGCCTTCCCTTACATTCTGGGGAAATTTGCAGATTGGCCATCGTTCAGCTGGCTAAAAGCTAAAGCTATAGTATTCCCGCTCAAAATTGAACAGAGACATTGGGTGCTTTGCTTTGATTACCCAGCTACAAAAACCATTGTGGTCTTGGATTCAGACACAAAGTCGGATGAGGACTTACGGAAAACAAAAGAAGCCTTGGGTGATGCACCATTAATCATACCGTATTTACTGAAAAAGATAGGCGTCAAAGACTGTGGAGAGCAATTTTCCATAAAAAGGGATAGAACTGCAACAGCTTAACAGGTAGCATAATTGTCTACACATAATATAATTGAGTGCTACATTTAAATTATTGGATATCACATTTTCCGATTTTATGCATCTGCTCTCAAAGCGGATACGGCGGGATACATGTGCTACGGAATGCGTTTGCATCATTTCTTCGAAACGACAAGCTCCACAGGATATTGCCCTCACACATCATTGAGTTCAAGAAATATCTGACGGCCTCCGTATTTTTCCAATACTGGCATTGGCCGCCACAAAATGAAGATTAGTAGTTGCTGACAGTCTACTTGATTTATAATGCAGGAGGAACGTGTTAGTACAGAACTGTCTAATGACTTTTCTAATTTTCATCTCATTTCTCATTACTTAAAAACAGTCAAACGTCATCCTCAAGTGTATAAGCTTAATATCTCAAAATTACACTACCTACATCCACAGTACTGACCATCTTATTTTTCAAATGTTAATGTTGAAAGTTGGGAAAATATCGAAAATATTATCAACTGAATAAATGTTGCGGCTAATCTTCATAAGCATGTAAATTCATATGCATATCACAAACAGTCCACATCAAACCAAACTGAAAAACTTTCAATTTTTATGATTACCATTCATGTTTGGTATTTGTTGTGACGATTTTGACCGGGGTAATCGCATAAGTATATCATATCTCGCAATTGAGATTTATACTTCGACAGTAGTGTACTGAAACGATATCACTTCAACTGCACTACTGATAATAGTAGTGTATGTAATGACTTAAATTGCACTATACATAATAGTAGTGTAACTAAATTGTTTCTATTTGGCTGAAGTTAAATATAGTTTCATTTGTTTTTGGACGATGGTAAGTACTCTGTAAGTAAATTGTTTCTACTGATAATAGTAGTGTAAGTACTCTGTTTTCGTTGATGAACTGTTTGATTATGCCTTCTTTACGTAATTGTTGGCTGGGAAACGAAAAAAAAATATTCGAAAATTGTGTAGTACACGAGCTCCCTCACGTATGTGATAGAGGTTTTAATGAACGTCTATTTCCCCGGATACTTCGAATACCAAATGAGCTGGCTTGATAAATGCAAATGGTCGGCACACATAATATGATTTCCAAACTGTGTGCTAGTAATCAGCTGTTGAAGTTCATTCTTGCTCAAATTATCAACAATGAACCTACTAATCTCTTGATAATCAGTGGATATTGTTAGCTTACAGGGGGGACCACGTTTGTAGGAAATTGCGTGTCAAGAATCTCCTGAGCAGATAAAATAACACAACACACACGCTAAGAAAACCAAACAGAACTCGCAAACATGCACACACTTAATAACATTTAGCAAGTAACACTGGGACATGAGAATGAAAAACTTACTCTCGCAACAATGTCAGTAGACGTTGCTTTCTGTGATTCCATGTTCGATACCTCAACTTCGTCAGGGCGCGATCTTTTTCTTAGAGTACGAACAATAAATGAGGGAAATTTTGGAACGCGCTTATTAGTAGAGTATAAAATGTGAAGGCATTCTAAGTTCAATTTGGACAAATTCAATTTTGTGTCGACATTGACTACAATAGCTTTTCACGGCGTCCGAAAGATTTACACCTAACATTGACTTAAATTACACATTCAATCTAAATAATAAAAATACAACTAATACATGTAGAAGCGATGTTGTTGTTAAATCATGCGTAAAGATTTACACCTAAATTCTATAAAATTAAATACACTAACATAAATTTCACATACACAATTGACGGGAATATCAATGGCATATACTATACGACTGACCTAAAAATAAATAAAATACGAAGACATTGTTTTTACTATGTTTATTATTGTCCGGATAAGTCAGACGAAATTTTTATTATTAACAACCATTAGTAATTAAATTACTAAAAACGCCAATCGTCTCCATGAAACTATAATACAGAATATAAATACCCAAAATATATAAATAAATGATATACAACACATATAGACCATAACCAACAAAACGCGTTCTTTGTAATTGCATTCAGAATGATAAACTATAAACGGACTTGAGGACCCCATATCATTTATCTCCGACATTTCGTATCTGTTTCACCGTCGATTTGATTAATGGTTTGTTGAGTTGTTTTGGCTGGCTTGGTTTTGGACGATTCTAATGACATATACTTTCTTTTTGGACGAATGTTTATGAATCTGTCGTCTATGTAAACATATGCTACAATGCACGAACGTTACTAGAGCGGTCGTTATTACAGGCTGTCATATTTTACACGGCTGGTAATGTATCAGTCGTCTAATCACAGTTTACTAATAAAAAGTTGCTAAACTTGTCATGTGAATTGGACGAAAAAAGTTTGCCAATCATATGTAAATATTTCAGATTAATATATATGGCATATAGGACGAAAACAACATAATTTTCAAATACATGGTCACGAATCTCGATGGCATATATAATTACGTACTGACCAAAAAATAAATAAATCTCAACACATTGTTTCATTGTGCTAATGATTATCGAATAAGGCTAACGTAAGTTATTACTACCAACAACCTTTTGTAGTTAAATTAAGTCATCCCCTGTAATAATTACTTAAACTTATTATAATACCCATTGATTTTGGACGACTGTAATAAGACACCTGTTGTTTTGAAGTACTGTTCATTTAGGGTGTGCGCGTTGTTTGCACGACTGTTAATGAATTAGTAGTTCATTTGAAGCATATGCACTATTTCCAGGAACGTTTTGAAGCCGTCAATTATTCAAGCGTATGTTATAATTTAGACGAATGGGAATGTATCAGTTGTGTAATTCATAATTTTCTCAATGGTAGCTTAATATTCTGTCCCGTGAGTCGCTAACGACGTCGCCTCGATTGATGCGACCTTCATAGATCTGAAAGAATTTTTTCCTTAAATTTTATCCTCTTTTTTGACTTTGTTGTTAATGTTTCAGTCGTGTTATTTATAGCTCTATCATAAAATCAATTGCATGAGCTTTCCAAGAGAATTTTCCAAAAATGTAAGTTAGTAGCCATTCACGTATAAGAAAGTTGAAGATTTTTCTACATTGTGTATGAAGTCCTGTATATGATATTTGTAAAATCCCCTTTCTGGCATTAAACTATATTGGACTAATACAACTGTTAGTGAAACTTATATTAGTACTTCAAACATGACATCTATATGCATGTATTCAGTCCTTATATTCGAACAGTCCCTGTTCATCAACGATCTCCACAGCTCTGAAAACTCTAGTCAAACAGAATGGAAATTCCGAAGCTTCCTAACCCGTAAAATTAAAAAATAACACATCATCAGTGGCTGGATATATGTGAAGTAAATGCATGTTAGTCTGATAACTTAGTGGAGGAACCCATGAGCTCTTTTAATAATAAAATGTAATGTAGAAATATGTCACTAATTGTTGTAGACTTCATGGTAAACAATATTAACTATTTCATCGTCTTCAAGTTCATCTTCCTTCAAACTGAGAATCTTTATTCCGGTCGGTGATGTTGCCCGAGACGATGCAACGTACAGTTGGCCATGCATAAATAGCGGTTTTGGAAGATATACACCAACATTTTTTAAACTCTGTCCCTGGCTTTTGTTGATGGTCATTGCATCGCATACTCGTATTTGAAACTGTCTGCGGCGTAACTTAACTGGCAACGTTGACTCTGTTGGTGAAAGAACTATTCTTGGGATAAGTACTTTATTTCCAACATGCGATCTTGTAATAATCTCTGATTACATAATCCGTCCTTCTGATTTAGATTCCTCAACAGCATTTCGGGAACTGCGTGTTTGAGTATGAGTTTATGATTTGGAAGGCCAGAAAATTCAAGAGTGTTAAGAAATTCAACTGGATACATGTTTTCGATTTCACTATCATCCCCAGAATTGATTTACATGCTATCTGAACTTAGATATTCAGTTGGTTGTCCAGGGGACATTGACAACATGTACCTGTTAATCTCATCAACAGTCTCATTTCTTGGGGTGAGTATTGCCCTCTCTCTGAGATATGTATGAACATCATTCTTCTCTCAAAATCTGCGTAAACATACTCTGCAATCTGTTTCACCGGATCCATAGAAGGACGAATAATCATATCAGTGGGAAGTCTAATTGTTTCTGTGCCATTGACCGAAGTTGTCGTTGGATTACCATCTCCAACTTGTAAGATCCATTTTGCAAAATCTATTTCAGACTGATGTACTCTCATATTCTTCTTCAAGCTGTAGAAACAACAATACTTCCATAGGTAAGAGCGGTTTATAACTGATTCAACAACGTCTTGCCGTGTACCCTCTGGAATAACCGGCAGTATTTGCCTAAAGTCTCCACCAAGAAGGACAATTTTCCCTCCGAATATCATTCTATCAGCACCAGTGTTTTCAACTGACATAAGATCCCTCATTGTTCTGTCCAATGATTCGAAAGCAAATTTATGTATCATCGGTGCTTCATCCCAAATTATTAATTCTGAGCGACGTAAGAGTTTCGCTAACATTGACCCATGACGTATATCACGCATAGAATTTTCACGTAAGGATATTGGTAGCTTAAATCTCGAATGAGCTGTCCTTCCTCCCGGTAGCAGTAACGAAGTAATCCCTGATGATGCTACAGGAATGACTATCTTGTTTTCTGATGCAGCTTTTGTATTAGCAAATTGTATAAGTAAGTCTTTCCTGTTCCTCCTGGACCATTGAGGAAAAAAAGTTGACCATCATTTGCATATACGGATTCAATAACGAGCATCAAAAACCGCTTTTGATCTTCATTCAGCGTAGCAATTAGTTCCTCATTTTCCACTGTGCTTTCAATATTGAAGTTCAATTCTTCCGTTAGGAATCTATTTCCAAGATCTCTGAGAACATTGTCAGAAGGAGTCGGCATTCCAGGGAACTCACCAAGTGTTTTCGAATTCTGATTCAATAGCTTCTCCACTTCTATTAGGGTATAACATCGTAGTTCATCGTCTGAAAGCTCCAAAGATAAAAATGTAAGCAAACGCCTCTGTTTCCTCATAATATCTTCTGACATAGATTGCCATAAACTATTCCAAAGTCGCAAAGGATCCGTTATTTCACAGTATGTCAACAGTGTAGTGAATAAATGCCACAACGGATATGGAGTCGCCCAATGAACAGCTTCTTCCATGGATTGATGCCATTCAAAATCTCCTTCCAACAATCCTCTTCTGTAACATGCTTCTTTGAAACTCTGTAATACATTTCCGTCCACAGTTCGTATATCTTCATAGGATGTTGGTCCTTTCAGAAACATAAGCAACATTTTCATGTAGTATATTTCACCACTAGTTGGATGAATATTCACAATTCTTCGAAGAATAATTCCTTTTTTGCGTGGTGTCCAAGCTTTTTTTATCACTGTTCCATACAAAACATGACGGAAATTGCATGTAAGTTAGAGCCCTTGCTTCGCTATTATGCGAGTTTGTCACCATCCATTCGGTAAACATCGTTTTCCGAATACCATCTCGCGCTAATAGATTCTCCAAATCAGCAGCATCATCATAAACAACGCTCTGTTGTCCTTCAAGATGCAGTGGAAGTCTTTGAACAGCGGGCGATCTATAATGTATGTCAAAGGAAAATATTCTCCACATAGCTTCGCAAGCAGATAAGTACCTACAGTCAAGATATCTCTTTATTTCGTCACTGTTTTGTGCCATTTTTGCAGAGTTATCAACTGCAGAATCTACCGAATTTCTGCTTTGTATGATCATTGTTGCTTTATCGACTCCCTTCGTAATATACTTGAAGAGGTATTTGATTGCTCTACTCCTATTGCACCATTCAACGTTTATATGAGCATGATATTTTTTTAGCAGTGACAGATTATGCGGCACAACATAACTACTATCCATGCGGATTTTCTTCTTTGTAATATAAATCCTATCTATTCTCCTCCGCCGATATCTCACATAACCAGTCTCATCGATTGTCGTTGTCTCATTATACCGGTTAGGGAACTTTTTCGCGCACCTGTGATTTTCCATGCAAGCATTGTTTGGTCTGTCCAAACCACATGGTCCATGCATCATAAATTTTTTGACCAAATGATATCCTTCCTCGTCTACTTCTATGTCTGGAATTTCTGCTGATATTACTGAGTCTACTTCCGAAGGACTTGGATGTCCATCACGCCCAGTTAGCCAAATCAATATATGTGCATGTGGCAGGCCTCTTTTCTAAAATTCTATTGTATACAATACTAAAAAAAAAAAGAAATGCTTGTATCATTGAATACTTTTTGTAAAATGTCCCCTCATCAATGACATAAAATATTTGAGAGTATTGTGTAGAAAATATACCTGCAACAACGGGGCCAAAGAATATTCTTTTCCGAATACCAGAAATCAAGTTGTCCAGCTTTATTTGAAAAACCCGACACTGCAAGTCTGGCCTATCATTAGAGCTATCATTGCCATATTTTTGCAAATGATCTGTTATTTCGTCCCAGTTAGGATTTGTTGTGATAGTAATGAATAGATGTGGATTACTGTACCACCTGCATAAATCCAGAGCGTCATGGTAGTTTTCCAGCATATATATGGGAGACCGAGTGAACGAAGACGGTAATATGATCTTCTTGCCAATAGATCTTGCACTAGTCTCTCCTCTGGTTACAACATCAGCAATGTTACTATAAACATCCGCTCTCAGTGTCTTTTGATTATTTCTTATCCAACGCAGCCTTTCTTGTTCGATCGCGGTGTAAGCATCGACAACATACCGATGGAGTAGACGTCCAGATCGTACAATACCTTGACCTTCCGATAAACTAGTCTGTATTTGATACGCATAGTATTCACGCATAGTTATGTACCCCTTTTGATAGAACTGTGGACCCTATTTGAGTAGGGCATCTGGTCATGGAATCCAAACTGTCCAAACGGAAATAATAAAGGATATTGCATTGGCATAAATGAAGGATGTGATTCACTGATTCTCTTTAGCGGACCATATTTTTGTCTTTCCCCAATCGTTTCAGGAATATCTCCAACTATCAATCCAGCAATTTCATCAGTGGAGGGAAATTCGTACTGCTTTCCTCTACGCCCTCGTCCAATTAGTAATATTGATAGTTCAGCAGTCTCACCAGATTCATATCTGTCTCGTGCCATTCGAAAAATTTTCGCCAGCTTATTGTATGTATTTCCATCATTTGAATGAGTGCTGAAACCACTTCTGTATCCAAATTTTCTGAACTTTTTCTGGACAACGTACCTAAACGGATTGAAACTTCATTTGATGTGTCGTAGATATAGAGCTGAGCAAATTTTGGAGACTCACCTTCAGCAGGAAGTATTGAACCACTATTATGACAGTTTTGTCCATGTATTCTGTAGACGTATGAATCTGTTCTGGTTTTACTGTTGAGTCTATTTCTGCACCCATTGATGTGAAGGAAAGGATTGAGTTATAGACTCGTATAGATTGCCGAAAAGATATATCTGACAACTTTTCTTCGAGATATAGTGGAGGCTATTGAAGTGGGGGGAGTGAAACTCTTCCTTGGCTACAACAGAGCGAATATACCAAATTCTTTCTGCTGCGCCCCTGACTCCTACCGCCCATCCTTACTACTATTCTATGTGACTGCATGTGATATAAATGAAATCTATATACAAAAATGCGTACAAAATTTTTCCTTTTATATAAAGGAAATTCTTCTGTACAGTACAAAATATCCCTAGGATATAAATACAAGGTGAGTGCGCATGCGTGTTCAAAATAATCTATCGGCCCGCCACTCAGGTTGCATCCATGTACACACTGCCACCTCAAAAGTCCTCCGGAAGCTTCAAAAATAACCTCGCCTTTATAAAGATCACGTACCGTGATCCCGTGAACCTACAACACATAAATACGTGGAATGAGCTTATAAAGCTCAGTAAGTGAAAGCCATGCATGCCATGCACGTGTCCTAAATTCGCAAAGGCATCCGCGCCAATGCTCCCTAGACCTCATATTTTTCCTTGTCTTGTCTTGTCATGTAGGGCCCTCGGCTATCTTGCTATGCACCATCATGGAGCTCGAATCCACTAGGGATAAATAATATAAGTGGCAATACCCACTCAAGGGAGGCTAACCCTAGGGCGCCTTTTCTGTCCCAAGGTGGTTTCATACGCCACGCGGACGCTTCACACTGGTAGCCTAATCTGAGGTAGTCAACACCCGAGGTACCCTCGGTGTCGCGTACTCCCTCAGCTCGCATCCTCCAGGTTTCACGACCCGCCATGAGGGCATTAACCCTAAAATCATGTCTTGCCTTGTACATGTCATGTCATAACGGTAGCGCCATACGACGTCACCATGGTAGCATAGAAGAGCCGTGACTCAACTGTGAGTCGACATCAGACGCCTATATCAGCGAATCTTTATCGCTCTCAGGCGATCATATATTACACACGCTCTCATTTCATGCCTTTTGTACTAAACGTGCGTGCATATGCTCATGTCATGATTATGCGTGTCATGTCATTATATCATGTAATTAAATCATGCGTGTCATATAACGCAATTAATTCACGTAGGAAGTCACATAAAATCATAGAAGCAAATAACACATAATTTCATGCATACACAATTATGTGTTGTAGTTGGGACTTCCACTTACCTGGTATCCTTAGCTTATTTAATCTTATCGTAGGTATGCCGCTAACCTTCGAATCCTAAATATACAATCATAATAAATTAGGGTTTGTTAGTCTAGTCATAATTTCAAAGAATTGACTTTCATTTGAAAACCCTAATTTCGACTTCTATAAATTTCAAAATCCTAAAATTTCAATTTTGACCTAATTTGAAAAGTATTATTTCAAATATTATTAAACATGGTTCTTATTTAATTAAATAGTGCATAGAATTTATAGAATAAACTTTGAAAGAGTTGACTAAAGTTCTCGATATACTATTGAGCTTAGTTGTAGAATTAAATTTCGACATTTAAATCAAACATAAACTTCGACATTTCACTTTACCTACTTCGATATTTATATGTCTCGATATTAAACTAGGCACCAAAGTCTCGACATTTATAATAGCCTAAAAGATCTCGAGCTCTTATACTAACCAATATGCAAAAATCTCGATATAATGTCTTCAAGATAGACTTCGAAATGTCACAATGTATAAAGTTAGTAAATCTCGGCATAATATGTACTACACTAATCCCGACATCTCACGATTGTATCTCTAATAGGATTTAAACATGTGTTTACAAATGAAAATCTCGACAACTTACATAAATCTCGATATCTAACTGTACTTAATAATTTCGATATATATACATGTCTCGACATTTTAACTCGACATTACACTAAAGATCTCAAGATTTATTGCATGAATAAATTTCGACATATTCCATACAGAACTTCAATTTAATATTAAACACTAGGTCTCGAGTTCTTTGGTTTCCAAATTCCTTCCTCTCTCATTTTGATCTCGAAATTATCTCTACAACAGTATCATGGTTTCGACATCTACTACACTGACAAGCATATCATCCCGAAAACATTCTCTTGGCATGAAATCCTTTAATCTTTTGATAAAAACCCAAAAAAATTGGTATTAACCTAATTTCAAATTCTGGTTTAGAAACACCTTAAATCAATTCCTAAGTCTTCTATTATTCCTAAATCTCCTACAAGAAAGGATATAAAATTGATCTACAAACCAATAAATAGGACTATACCTTTTATACTGACGTTCTTGTTACTGATCTTAGTCGTTTTCTTCCCTTGCTTTTGGTGGAGCTGTTTTCTCTACTTAGGTTCTCTTATTCAACGAGAATATATTGCTAGATGTCTTTTGGTTTCCTTTAAGTTTAATCTATAGAATTGTTCTTGATAAATTCTAGGGTTTATCCAATAGCATACTTGATATGACATCTAGCAACGTGACCTTACTTTAGTTCTAAGTAATTAGTACTTATCCCAAATGATTGGGCTTTAAGCCATGGATTTCAATAGGCCCGATTAATCATATTTTTGTTAGTACTTGGCATTTAAATCCTTTACCTTGATTTCTTTAGCTAACTATTTTCCTAAGTCCCAACACTACCTTCCCATTCATACATGTCATGTTAGCATATAATCATGAAATTATTTAGGCATATAAAAGTCACAAAACATGCCTCCTTCAAATTCTATTCCTACTAACTCGTATTTTCCCAAAACGTGATATCAACACTTAATATATTAAATTAACTTTGTTTTTAGGTTAGCATGCCATGTACTAAAAACCCTAATAACATTTAATTTAAAATCATATAGACACATAAAATCGTAAAACACGTCTCATGCAGTCACGTAAGCCAAATAATATGTATGCATATTTATTGGCCGGCTTACTTACGGGACTCGGGTATTACATCCTCCCCCCTTAGAAGGGATTTCGCCCCCGAAATCAGGCAGGGAGAAATAGCTCAGGGTAGTGGTTCCTCATATCATCCTCCCGTAGCTTCTTCGGTGGACTGATTCTGCCATAATACTTTGACTAACGGAATTTCTTTATTCCGTAATCGTTTCATGTCATACATAAGGGTTTCCACCGGCTTCTCCTCGTAGCTCAAATCTGGCTTGAGCTATTGCTGAAGATTTTCAGTATTCAGCACATGGCTTGGGTCTGCGACGTATTTTCGTAACGTCGATACATGAAAGACATCGTGCACTTGAGCTAATGAAGCTGGTAGTTCGAGTTGATATGCTACTTCACCAACTTTCTTGAGGACTCGAAACGGTCCTATATATCTCGGGCTTAACTTGCCCTTTTTCCCAAACCGTTTAACGCCTTTCATTGGGGATACCTTCAAGAATACAAGGTCATCTACTTGGAACTCTAGTGGTCTACGCTTTTGGTCTGCGTAGCTTTTCTGCCTACTTTGGGCCGTTTTCATCCGTTCTCGTATTTGAACAATGGCTTCTGTCATTTCTTGCACTAGATCAGGGCCTAGTATCGCCCGTTCTCCAACTTCATCCCATTGAATTGGAGATCTACATTTACGTCCGTACAGAGCTTCGTATGGAGCCATTCCGATAGTCGCGTGATAGCTATTATTATATGAGAACACAATTAGTGGAAGATATCGGATCCAATTCCCTTTGAAGTCGAGCACGCAGGCTCTCAACATGTCCTCCAGCGTCTGGATGGTTCGTTCTGACTGCCCGTCCGTTTGGGGATGATAGGCAGTACTAAATGATAGCTTGGTTCCCATGGCTTTTTGTAAACTCATCCAGAACTTGGAAAGAAATCTTGAATCACGATCGGAAACGATCGAAATTGGAACTCCGTGAAGGCGTACTATTTCTTGAATATATAGTTCCGCATATCGTTCCATTGAAAATGTTGAACTGATAGGCAGAAAGTGAGCGCACTTAGTCAACCGATCAATGATGACCCATATAGCATCGTGGTCTTTCACGGTCTTAGGCAAGCCAACAACGAAGTCCATCGTAATGTGATCCCACTTCCATTCAGGTACTGGCAGGGATTGCAAGGTTCCTGCTGGTCGTTGATGCTCTGCCTTGATTTGCTGGCACGTCAGGCATTGGCTTACAAAGGTTGCGATTTCTCGTTTCATTCCTGGCCACCAATAGTTGGCTCGTAGATCTCTATACATTTTCGTCGCTCCCGGGTGGATGGAGTAGACAGTGGTATGGGCTTCCGTCATGACAGTCTTGCGTAGTTCAGCGTTGTTAGGAACATATAGACGTCTTCTGTAGTATAAGCTTCCGTCGTCTCGTATGGTGAAGTCTGAAGACCTTTGATCTATTGGCGCTTCTTTGATTTTTAGATATAATTCATCGTTCTCCTGGGCCTTCGTAATCTGCTCCATTAATGTTGGTCGAAGTGTTAACGCCGCTAGTCTTGTTTCGATCTCGCCCATAGGTATTAACTCCACTTCGAGCCTTTGTAGCTCTGTATTCACAGTCTTACGGCTTAGTGCATCAGCTACTACATTTGCTTTCCCTGGATGGTAGCTAATCACGCAGTCATAGTCCTTGACTAACTCGAGCCACCGTCGTTGTCTCATATTTAACTCCTTCTGAGTGAAGAAGTATTTCAGACTCTTGTGATCCGTGAAAATCTCGCATCGCTCGCCATATAAGTAGTGCCTCCAGATCTTGAGAGCAAAGACTACAGCGGCAAGCTCTAGGTCGTGAGTTGGGTAGTTCTTCTCATAATCCTTTAGCTGTCGGGAAGCATATGCAACTACGTTTCCATTTTGCATTAGAACGCATCCTAGGCCATTCTTGGATGCATCACTATAAACAGAAAACCCTCCAGTGCCAGTAGGGATAGTTAGCACTGGAGCCGTAGTGAGTCGTCGCTTAAGTTCCTGGAAACTCTGCTCGCAAGCGTCGTCCCATTGAAATGGAGTATTTTTCTTTGTTAGCTTCGTTAGGGTTGATGCGATTTTGGAGAAATCTTTGATGAATTTTCTGTAGTATCCGGCTAGTCCAAGAAAACTCCGTATTTCTGTCACGTTCGTCGGTTGCGGCCAGTTGTTAATAGCCTCGATTTTGCTGGGATCAACAGAAATTCCAGCTCCTGAGATAACGTGTCCAAGAAATGCGACTTGATCGAGCCAGAATTCGCATTTCTTGAATTTTGCATACAACTGCTTTTCTCGTAATATTTCCAGTATGATCTTCAAGTGTTGTTCGTGTTCCTCCTTGGTCTTCGAGTAGATAAGAATGTCATCGATGAATACGATAACACACTTATCTAGGAATGGCTTGAATACCCGGTTCATCAGTTCCATGAATGCTGCTGGCGCATTAGTCAGCCCAAAAGGCATGACTAAGAACTCGTAGTGTCCATAGCGGGTACTAAAAGCAGTCTTCGGAACATCCTCTTCTCGAATCTTCAATTGGTGATATCCCGACCTTAAATCGATCTTCGAAAAGACGGTTGCGCCTTGTAGTTGGTCGAATAAGTCGTCAATTCGAGGGAGGGGGTATTTATTCTTGATCGTAATCTTGTTCAGCTCCCGATAATCGATGCAGAGTCGCATCGATCCATCTTTCTTCTTAACGAACAGTACCGGTGCTCCCCATGGTGAGAAGCTCGGCTGAATGAACCCTTTTTGCAACAGTTCATCCAGTTGCTCCCTCAATTCCTTCAGTTCAGCTGGAGCGAGTCGATACGGTGCCTTAGAGATGGGTGCAGCTCCTGGCATCAGGTCAATCGTGAATTGAATCTCACGATCTGGCGGAAGTCCGAGTAAGTCTTCAGGAAATACATCGGGAAAATCTCGTACTACTGGGACTTCTTCTAACTTTGGAGATACATGTTCCTCGGATGATATCGCAAATATCAGATAAGCTTCGCATCCTGTCTTGAGTAAACGATGTGCCTTCATTGCTGAACTCTTGGGAATCCTACTAGGCTTACTACTTCCCGTGAATGTGAATGGTTCGGTGTCTCCCAGGTTAAAGGTCACTTGCTTACGGTTACAGTCAATAACTGCTCCGTATTTCGATAGCCAGTCCATTCCAAGGATTACTTCATAATCGTTCATTGGAATGACTATCAAATCAACGGGTAAGGTCCTATCGTTCACTAGTACGGGGCTATCTCGTAAGATTTGGTTGGTTCTCATAGAGGTTCCATGGGGGATGGTAACATTGTATTCGTAACTAACCAGGTTAGGCGTAACCCCGAGTCTCGCCACGTAGTTAGTAGATGCAAATGAATGCGTGGCTCCTGAATCAACTAATATGCATGTTGGGGTCGAATGGATAAGGAGAGTACCTGCCACCACAGAGGGATTGTTCTCCGCCTCTTCAGAAGTCAGCGTGTAAACCCTAGCAGGTACCGTAGGTGGCCTAGTTTGAGCAGGGGCTTGACTTCCAGACGCCGTCTCCGGGCATGCCTTGGAAAAGTGGCCTGTCTTGCCACATTTATAACAGGTTGCGTTCTGAGAATAACACACTCCCAAATGTCGACGTGTGCACCGGGGACATGGCGGTATGCTCATTGGAGGTCTTCCTTGATTAGGACTGAATGGTTGAGGAGGTCCAGGTCGATTCTGGAAATTAGGTCGGGCATTCTTGGGGTTAAAGGGTTTCTTCGGACTACCTCCACTCCATCTCGGCCCTTGAATAAACTTCCTCTTTGCTTCATGGGCGCGCATAATTCGCAATTCGGCTTGTTCCGCCATCAACGCGCGTTCAGCCACCTGAGCATAGGTAGCTCCTTGGGATCCGGCCATGTTTACATCTCTGTATAGTTCAGGCTTCAGGCCTTCCAAGAAACGTTCCACCTTTAATGCATCTGTGCTCACCATGTGAGCTGCGAATCGGGATAATTGCTCGAACTTCCTGATGTATTCTGCTACGGTCATCGGTCCTTGGCGTAGGTTGATGAATTCATTCATCCTCTGGGCCCGTACTGGGGCGGTGAAATATTTGCTCCTAAAGAGCTTCTTGAATCGGTCCCATGTCATTGTGATAGGGTCTTCAAAGGCGAGAATTGTATCCCACCAGTGGCCTGCGCTTCCTCTCAGCAGGAAGGCAGCACATAACACCTTCTCATCTTCTGGAATCCTACTGTACTGGAACATGCTTTCAAGTGTTCGGAGCCAGTCCTCAGCCGCCGTAGGGTCGACAGCATCTTCAAAAGTCGGGGGATTGAGTTTGCGAAATCTTTCCCCCACTATTTCAACCCTCTCTGCTTGAGAGAGTCCACTACTTTGTTGTCCACCCATATTGCGTTGCTGAATTAATTCTTGTATTTGGGTAGACTGTTGGCGGACTAGTTCCGTCAGCTGAATAATCGCCGTATCGCGATTATCGATTTGTGTTTCAGGTTCCTTGCCTTTACTAACGCTCCCGCTACCCTCACTTCTTGTTCTACCCATTCTTGTCCTGATACCCTAATAGTCCCTATGGCCAATAAATTACGTACATACAACATTCATAGAAGCATGAAACTTACTAGCAAGGCCGCTTCCGTGCTTTTGAGTGTGTGTACATGGACAGTCTACAGAACTTGTAACCGAAAGCTCTGATACCACCTGCGGCGCCCCTGACTCCTACCGCCCATCCTTACTACTATTATATGTGACTGCATGTGATATAAATGAAATCTATATACAAAAATGCGTACAAAATTTTTCCTTTTATATAAAGGAAATTCTTCTGTACAGTACAAAATATCCCTAGGATATAAATACAAGGTGAGTGCGCATGCGTGTTCAAAATAATCTATCGGCCCGCCACTCAGGTTGCATCCATGTACACACTGCCACCTCAAAAGTCCTCCGGAAGCTTCAAAAATAACCTCGCCTTTATAAAGATCACGTACCGTGATCCCGTGAACCTACAACACATAAATACGTGGAATGAGCTTATAAAGCTCAGTAAGTGAAAGCCACGCATGCCATGCACGTGTCCTAAATTCGCAAAGGCATCCGCGCCAATGCTCCCTAGACCTCATATTTTTCCTTGTCTTGTCTTGTCATGTAGGGCCCTCGGCTATCTTGCTATGCACCATCATGGAGCTCGAATCCACTAGGGATAAATAATATAAGTGGCAATACCCACTCAAGGGAGGCTAACCCTAGGGCGCCTTTTCTGTCCCAATGTGGTTTCATACGCCACGCGGACGCTTCACACTGGTAGCCTAATCTGAGGTAGTCAACACCCGAGGTACCCTCGGTGTCGCGTACTCCCTCAGCTCGCATCCTCCAGGTTTCACGACCCGCCATGAGGGCATTAACCCTAAAATCATGTCTTGCCTTGTACATGTCATGTCATAACGGTAGCGCCATACGACGTCACCATGGTAGCATAGAAGAGCCGTGACTCAACTGTGAGTCGACATCAGACGCCTATATCAGCGAATCTTTATCGCTCTCAGGCGATCATATATTACACACGCTCTCATTTCATGCCTTTTGTACTAAACGTGCGTGCATATGCTCATGTCATGATTATGCGTGTCATGTCATTATATCATGTAATTAAATCATGCGTGTCATATAACGCAATTAATTCACGTAGGAAGTCACATAAAATCATAGAAGCAAATAACACATAATTTCATGCATACACAATTATGTGTTGTAGTTGGGACTTCCACTTACCTGGTATCCTTAGCTTATTTAATCTTATCGTAGGTATGCCGCTAACCTTCGAATCCTAAATATACAATCATAATAAATTAGGATTTGTTAGTCTAGTCATAATTTCAAAGAATTGACTTTCATTTGAAAACCCTAATTTCGACTTCTATAAATTTCAAAATCCTAAAATTTCAATTTTGACCTAATTTGAAAAGTATTATTTCAAATCCTATTAAACATGGTTCTTATTTAATTAAATAGTGCATAGAATTTATAGAATAAACTTTGAAAGAGTTGACTAAAGTTCTCGATATACTATTGAGCTTAGTTGTAGAATTAAATTTCGACATTTAAATCAAACATAAACTTCGACATTTCACTTTACCTACTTCGATATTTATATGTCTCGATATTAAACTAGGCACCAAAGTCTCGACATTTATAATAGCCTAAAAGATCTCGAGCTCTTATACTAACCAATATGCAAAAATCTCGATATAATGTCTTCAAGATAGACTTCGAAATGTCACAATGTATAAAGTTAGTAAATCTCGGCATAATATGTACTACACCAATCCCGACATCTCACGATTGTATCTCTAATAGGACTTAAACATGTGTTTACAAATGAAAATCTCGACAACTTACCTAAATCTCGATATCTAACTGTACTTAATAATTTCGATATATATACATGTCTCGACATTTTAACTCGACATTGCACTAAAGATCTCAAGATTTATTGCATGAATAAATTTCGACATATTCCATACAGAACTTCAATTTAATATTAAACACTAGGTCTCGAGTTCTTTGGTTTCCAAATTCCTTCCTCTCTCATTTTGATCTCGAAATTATCTCTACAACAGTATCATGGTTTCGACATCTACTACACTGACAAGCATATCATCCCGAAAACATTCTCTTGGCATGAAATCCTTTAATCTTTTGATAAAAACCCAAAAAATTGGTATTAACCTAATTTCAAATTCTGGTTTAGAAACACCTTAAATCAATTCCTAAGTCTTCTATTATTCCTAAATCTCCTACAAGAAAGGATATAAAATTGATCTACAAACCAATAAATAGGACTATACCTTTTATACTGACGTTCTTGTTACTGATCTTAGTCGTTTTCTTCCCTTGCTTTTGGTGGAGCCGTTTTCTCTACTTAGGTTCTCTTATTCAACGAGAATATATTGCTAGATGTCTTTTGGTTTCCTTTAAGTTTAATCTATAGAATTGTTCTTGATAAATTCTAGGGTTTATCCAATAGCATACTTGATATGACATCTAGCAACGTGACCTTACTTTAGTTCTAAGTAATTAGTACTTATCCCAAATGATTGGGCTTTAAGCCATGGATTTCAATAGGCCCGATTAATCATATTTTTGTTAGTACTTGGCATTTAAATCCTTTACCTTGATTTCTTTAGCTAACTATTTTCCTAAGTCCCAACACTACCTTCCCATTCATACATGTCATGTTAGCATATAATCATGAAATTATTTAGGCATATAAAAGTCACAAAACATGCCTCCTTCAAATTCTATTCCTACTAACTCGTATTTTCCCAAAACGTGATATCAACACTTAACATATTAAATTAACTTTGTTTTTAGGTTAGCATGCCATGTACTAAAAACCCTAATAACATTTAATTTAAAATCATATAGACACATAAAATCGTAAAACACGTCTCATGCAGTCACGTAAGCCAAATAATATGTATGCATATTTATTGGCCGGCTTACTTACGGGACTCGGGTATTACACTTTCTACTCGCTCTGGCTCTTGCTGACTCTGATTTCCACATCAATGCATGACAGTGAGGACATTGGCTAATGTTCTCTGTGGTAATCAATGTAGAAGTTGAGATGTTCCTTTTATTTGACTAAAGCTCTCCGAGCGCCCCCTGAATTCATATTAGAACATCAATTTTTAAACTAGTCTATGACAAATTCCAAACTTAGTAAGTTTTTCAATTACCTTGTAACAAAGTTCGAGGTCTTTCTTCACAGATTCCGTATCTTTGCTGTGTATGCTGCGGCTTCTCTTTGATGCTGATATCAGAAATTTACAGATTACATACGTCGATATAATGGTCAAATATATTAGCTTTGAGCATAGCAGCACATGCATGTAGGGGAACTTTGTAGTACCAGTTGCGCGGTGATCCTTATAATCATTGACATTATTTTCCTCAGAGAATAGTCTTTTCCTTGTATGCTGCACCTCTGTATTATAATCTACAACATTAAATAATAATTGAAGAAACAGATAATTTTCATAGCAATATATTTGTAATTAAAGAAAGATTGCAATACCAAGTCGCAGAGCTGCTCCAGAATTTGCCTGCAATATTGATTGATACCGATTGTCGAAAATTCATGATCTGCATTGCATATATTGTGTAAGTGAATCGTAACTCAGCAAATTCCCACACTGTCGATTTTCAGTTCTTGAATAACAATCGACTTGTTTTGCTATCCTTCCTTCTAAATGATTAATCACATCGCGTAGTTCCCGAAATATCTTGTCAATGGAATCTTCAAAATCCTCTTCCATTATCGACTGTTGGCTTTTTGGTAAATGTACTTCGATTCGTTTTCTATTATGTCAAATCCCCTATTGCAACTATTACTTCGACTCCTTATTCTATACTCGGCAAGGGGAAGTTGTTAACGCTGTTGGAGAGATATGAAGAGTCAATTAAGATACGTTGGTTTGGAATCAGATACATACAATGTAAGACAATTGCATGAAATTTTTCAATTCACCGAAACATATAGCTATCACTGATTGTTGCAGATATTCAATAAATTTATCCATATTTAATAGGGGAGCGATAAGGTTATACATGCACGTATTAATATAAAAAATGTTCTACTGAATTAATTTATCATCCAGTTTGTCTCTCTGACTTCCTCAGAGAGGTACATAACAGTGTAGCATAATTGTATACTTGGAAAATTTGTTATTAGTATAATACTGCAAAGAATTCAATAACAGTTGCGTAAAATAGGAGATACCGTTTAATTACATGATACCCTCAGTATAGTCGTGCAATATACAGCATATCTTGTAAACTATCAGGAAACTGGAGCGCTTGTCATATAAAATCTACGTTTTGTGGTTTTAAGGGTGATCCACGAAGAAATGTTAAAATCAAATTAAATGTGTCAATGAATCGAGATTGCTGAATAATTTTGGGAGATTTGGTTAAACCTTCATAAACATTCTGATAGATTTATTGATTTATTCAAACCATACTCTTTACATCCGCAAGAAACTGGACGACCGTACGAAAATTTCTGCACAACTGTTAATAAAACATAATGCAATATTTTTACATTACTACACGTATAAAATCTATATTTGACAATATTTACAATACACGACTGGAATATTATTATGGCCCATATCAACTAAAAATGATTTCTAACGAATCCTGCAATATTATAATTATGTATAAGATACACGGACCCGTATTTTGTCGACGGAGTGTCCCACACATGCCTTCTTTAGAATACCCCAGTATAAATTATGGGAGTTTTAGAAGTGTTAAATGAAATACTCCATAATTCAACAATCAATGAAGTCGGTGTATAATGTGGATTAATCGATAACAGTAAAACCAGAAAATAATTAGGAAACAGGTTCGACGCATAGGTTATGAAAAGGTTCAAGATACAGCCTAACATTAGAAAAGACATACTTAGATACTAATGTCAACACATAGATAGCTAAAGAAATGATACCATACACCACAAAATGCAATTGTCTAATGTCAAGAAACGTCCATAACAGAAACTGCAGCAATTAACCATGATTCACACTCATTCACTCACTCCACGGCGGCCAGTGCCAGTAGGAGAAGAACACACTTGCCGCCATATATTTTCTGAACTCCGTTAAATGGGACTTGGTTACCTCAACGGCAATATGTTCAGAAAACATCGTCGTAAATGCGCTCAAAAGTACTTCGACGCAGTTATCACCACTGCATACGACGAAAACACATATCTTTAATGACTTTTTTGAATGCACATATATATTTTATGAAAAACGTCTAGAACTTGCCTGTCATCTAGCTGCGGGAGGCGTTCAGACTGCTTAATTGATAACGCGGAGTCCATTGCCAAGAGCGATAATTCCTGTAGCAAACGTCTGATTATGATGGAAACATGGTCTATTGCGTTATCGACTAACTTGGCATCTGCATGAGCTCCCCTCTGCCGGTCCCAAATTTGTATTTCAGCGCTATTCGAACGAATAACGCACATAATCCATTCACAGCTATTGACTTCCAGCGGGAAAACTATTGTCTCCGCTCTGCTCCATGGGCACGAAGGCCACCCTGGGTACTTCCCAAGAGTGTATGGCGTAAATTCACTCAAGCTAACACTTTCGTTTACACCGGAGAGCGACATGATAATCTGACTGAACAGCGTGCTCATGAAAGCGACATTCTTCGAGGGGATTTTGCACTTTAATTGCATCTCAATGAAACCACGGATGCATTCATCAACATGCTTAAAAACAAAGAATCAAACAATTCATCAGAGAACCATGAATATGCATATATATATATATATAATATATATATATATATGTAAATCTTTATATTGTTGTAAACAGTGGTGTTACATATTACTATGGGTATATATATTCAATTCCACACTTACATCATGTTGGAGTGGTTGGCTTGCTGTCATTAGGGTCCGGAAGAAAGTTGGCGAAAAAGGATTTCCAGAAAGGCCACTCTGGCGACACTACTGCATAGTTTTAATCTCTTGTTCTGCCATTGGCCAGAATGTTAGCTTATACAGAATATGCTCGTCAAGCTTATGATGGGTATAAGCTTGTCTTGAAATAGCAGAATTGTTACGTAGGAAGGCATCCTCTGCAAGCTTAAGCCTTCTAGAAGCTGGAAGCCGCTGATTCCCCTCAACTGCACATGATGTTATATTGTGCACAACATTATTTACGTTTTTGGTAATGACACCGATGTCAGCGTCTGCTCTTGCGAAAATAACTTGTGAACAGATGGTAGATTTATTTGTAACCAATGATATTTCAAAATATCAATATCGAGAATAAAAAAATAAATACCAATTGTGCACTGAGGGTCTTATAATACATCAACCTGCTCCTTGAGCTGTACGACCTTCTCGCCTAACACCTTCAAACCCTCTTCCGTGGCGTCATCCTGTCAGTTATGAAATTAATATCCAAAAATGTTCCTCCGTTCTTTTCAACACCAACCAATCTTCGTCGAATTCCCTCCAATGCTTCTTGAAATGACATTTTCACAGTAGATACTTCTCCTGACTGAAGTTGCATTTTGTGTTCCAACGCCTGAATTTTCTGCACAACTGCACGTAAAAAGTTAAGCGTTTAGACCAGGAAAATTATCAAACCGAGTACATTATGTTAGTAATGATACGTAGAGACATATAAAATATATAATTAAATCAGAATAAATCTAACAAACCCGAAATTCCTTCCGTCCGTGGAACGTCTTCATCAGGCATGTGCTGACTGCCTGTGGCACGTTGTGTTTCCGGCCGAACATCCTCATTCTCCATCTCATCGTCTCTTTTGCTCTCTGCGTTAACCGTGACACTGTGCTTCTTATTTGATAACTTTGCTTTTTTCACAGAATCGACGAACCCACTTGACGGATCGGTTTCACTCAGACGTTTTGTCTGTCGTGTAAGTTTTTTCGGTGTGGACTTCTGACCAATCACTTTGTTCTTTCCCTTTCCTGATTTCTTACCACACTTTCCTACCCTAAACAACAACAACATCTTCTGAATAGAGTCACCACTGGCTGAATCTTTCCTACCCGATGATTTCGAACTGTTACGTTCATTGTCCTCTTCTGCATCACACTCTTCCTCGATTTCTGTTGCATCTACACTCCTTGCATGCTTAGCTGAAACGTTTCCTGCTAATGGAGGACAAAGAACCGTAACTCCTTTCTCCAAACACAAATTGATCTTCTGCAGTAATGGAGTGCGGTTCTGGAGTGCGGGGTGACTTGATCTAATAAAGAACGATGCCGATTCTTCAACAGTTGGCTGCAAAATACATCTGCCAACACCTTCAGATGAAACAGCTTCTGTGACCTGCTCCAATCTCGACGAGTACTTAGTACTCCGATCTTTGGTCTTCCACCGACACATTCGTGGAATGCCAGGTTCCATTCCCTCAAGTCTCTTCGCAAACGACTTTGCAACTCCAGGGATACATTCATAAGCAAATATCTAAATAAGGATGAACAATTTATTTCAAAGTCAATGTGAAAGAATAGATATCAGTAACTGAAATAATAAACACAGTACTATTACCTGAAATGGATGTACAAAACCTCTTAAACTTAAGTTTGGATTTTTGTTGACTTGCTCAACGGTCGATGCATCAGTGTACTGGGAGAGATCCCTCTTAAGTGACGTTAGGGCTTCATTGAATGCTAGGGTTCCCCATTGGTAAGCATTGAATTTCTCAAATCTTCCACCAAATACATTATTGCAGGATCGACGTAGGCAGTATCTCTATTACTTCGTAATTGAATGACTCCGGCGAAAAACAGCAAACTCGCCAACTTTAGCTTCTCAACATCAACGGTACTATCTGAAGGGCTTCTCATCGTATTCAGTCGGTTCTTTATGTCTCGCAACATATTTTTTTTTGTTTCCAAAATGTCTTGTAATAAAGGCTGTATTAACATCTATTGGATCCTCAGGGCCAAATTTGAGGCCTAACAACATCGAGTATTCCACCGATGAAAATGTACGGGTCTATCTTCAATAACCATCCACAGCTCATCCGTGTCATCATATTTGATTTGACACTGCATCATATACCACAACAACTGTCCTGATAACTGAAAATTCTCTACAGACACTATTAAATGTCCAAATTGGCTTTTTGAAACCATCTCATCTATCTCTGCTCTATTCAAGATTTCCATTAGATGTGTGCATATCTCTTTAAAAGTGGCAAATATCATCACTCTTCCTGGCTTTACAGATCCTCTAGGGAACTAACTGTGTTTCTAATACTGCCTGTATTAAAACAATGTACGGCCAGAAATTGATACTCAGAACAATAACAGCATATCAGTTAACAACATCAAATGATACATTCAGAAACCCAAATTGATACTTAGCACAATAACAACATATCATTTACCAATATCACACGATACATTCAAAAACCCACTCCCAGAAATTTTGGAGGTTTGGAAAATATCATATTTCACAACCATAAATACAACATAGTACTAACCTCAAAGATCTTGCTACCCATGGCAATTCGACGACAAATATTAATAGATTCAATCCTACAGAGAGTAATAATCTTGTTGATCTCTCAATTGCGCAACACCAGCCTGTGCTTCCAAAGTTCCGACAACAATATACTCTGATCGTTTTCGATACTGCCTTTCTTTGCGAGGGAGGGGTTTATAGTAGCGGGATTGGAAATTTAATTCAGTAATAATAAGATAAACGTTGGGTCAGTCATTCTCAAATAACCCAGTATGCTGAAATAAAAAAATTAATTGTGGACCGATTATTTAAACCTTTACTTCTGAGGTGTTTATAGGTTTATAAGTTATCATATTGCAGTATCAATATGCAAGCTTATAATGAGTTGGTAGAAAGTTATTATGCGTTATATACATCATTTAGAATTTAATAACTGACATTACGTTGCTTTTTAGCATTAGAGTTTATCACTAACATACTTGTATCCGTACTCATATGTAATTATACGATATATTATGATTGTATGACTATATGATATGACAATGTCATTAAAAAACTTGTGATATATAATCGACTATTATTAATCGGTTGTGGAAACTTCAGTTGTACGTATTGGGAAGCTAGAACTCCTCCGATCTAACGTGACGTATAAATACTGGTCAGTACTGCAAATTAAATTATTCTATTGAATGTTAATAGTGCAACGTTTAATTTTTCTGGGCGAGAGGAAGACCATGAAATAACATAAAGTAAATGTAGCAAGGAAGAGAACACGACAAAGAAATTTAAACTGCAAACTTAAGCATTCATATCCATCTATTGCAGGTAAGAGCAACCGCGAGATATTTTCTGAAATCTTTTATTATTTTTTTGGTGTTTCCGTAGACAGAATCGCCCGTAAACATCAAGCAAACGCCGAACGCAAGACGTGTACAACGCATTCACCCCTGTCGGCAAATTAGAGGAAACGAACAATTTTCAAAAAATGGTACGTAAATTGCATGCATACACATGTATGAAATAAACATTGACGATTTACGCTGTAGCTTGGCGGGGGTAATTTTCATCTCTTGTAATGGTGAACTCAGTACGCCCATTCGTCAAATTTTCATCTCTTCTGAAGTAGAAATTGCACGGTATGCAATGTCCTACCAAAAGCCTGCCTGAAAAATCTCATATCCATGTCGCACGTTTTGTCTGAATCATGTACAGTGACACTCCAGGCTCTGTAGTCTACTATTGCAAGAACCCAGTGACATTGATTAACGTTTACTGGGACAACGATGATATCAGATGCATTCCACGACGTTGCAGGCCAGTCAAGTACGGTTCCGTCGGCATAAGGCTTGATTACAGAAAGGTCGTATTCACCTTCCAATCTGTACTCTGCTGTAAATACCTGATTGAATGCAGTATTCATGAATGCAATGGAAGGGTGTGTGATATCTATTTTCCTTTGGAGTTCAATAAACCCGAGCAAGAATTCATCAATATGCTACAAAAAAACATTTTTTATTCAATTATAGGATCCCAAATATCAGTCGTCAATATAACATAACATGCCTCTCAAGCAGCCACGCATCATTTTATATCAGCGTTGCAAGAAACTGTTGTCCACGCTGGATACGCAAAGATCCGGTTACGTACACATCCGGGCCCATGTTCTCAACGATCACAGATACATGTGGAAACATAGCAAGAATCCTACTAATACGATTATCAAATGCACTGTTAGAGGAACTATCTGTGACAGTATTTGAGGGGGAATTTGGTATTGAAGTTGGCAAAATGACCGGATGCTTCCCTTTTTTTGCCATAGTTGAAAGAGTGCGCTGTATTTTGCGACGTAGTCGTTGCTCGTCCTCCACATGAACAGCAGTATTTGCTGGTCCGCGCAAATCATCTGCATGTGTAGGAATATTAGTGCGGAAAATTCATCAGACCTGAGATATTTAATATGAAAATAAAGCATATAAATGATTACATAAATTGTCGTCAAACAGTAATACCTAATCTGTTCTCTAACGTCGTCAACTTAAAGTTGATCTGTTCAAAGTGTTGGTCGATCGTTCTTCCCATATCCTTCAGCATAGTGGCATGGACATCATATCTAGTTTGCAATGCATCAAACCTCTGAACAGCGCTTTGCGCATAGTCATCGATCTTTCTATCGATACGGACGATCATTTGAGATATTGAATTTTGTAAATCTGCAAAACTTCTCTGTAAATAACTGCGTATTTCATTCATCATATTGAGTTTTCGAAAACAACAAGTATATTTAGTTCTTTCAAAATATCGCGAGTTTAAATACCCAGAGATAAGCTGAACGGTCGTATTGAATTTAATCAGGTGCCTCAAGGTGAAGGGGCACGACCTGCATCGCAGGATACAGATCAGACGAATCAGGCTGAAATGGATATAAGAGCTGATTAAAGGGCACAATTATTTGTACTATTCACAGAATAACATCTGTCCAAATGCTATACCCCTTCACATATTCGCCCCAAAACCCTTCAGAACCCCCACGAAACAATTACTCATTGAATGTGCATTTTATTGGATTATCAAAAAAGAATTTATACGTAATTAAGTAGTTAAATATTTAAACAGGGAATTTTAAAGGTCAGTCGTAGTTCTATTTTTAATAATGGTAATATATAAGCAATAACATTTATCAATAACTAAATAAATACAAAAGACATAGCCTAATTTTAAAAGGATCCTTTAACAGCGCAATTAAGCAATGCAACTTATGCAATTAAGCGATTATAAGATACAATATTCAGTACTACGCTTTCAGGCCTCAATTTTGAAGGATGTCAACAAATTACATTTTTTGTAACGGTTTTCCATAATATACTCTCAGTAATATAATGTTGGTATCAACCACTAACCATTATTAATACTGTTACCCTCGGGTTTTATAGCCAACGGAAAAATAACGTTAACTATTGAAGAACTCCCGCGAGCAGCGAGGCGCGAAGGGAATAGGAGGGAGCCTGATAGGAGACTCCGATCGGGTGAGGATAACCCGAGGAAGAAGGCTTCAGAGTTGAGGGGGCTGGAAAGAGAGTGGTCAGGTCGGGGAAGCTGGGGCAGAGAAGGGGCTGGAAGGCCCGACCCGACATCCCTTGGGAAGAACCAAGGAACAGGCCACAAGGAAGTCCTCGAGAAGGCGGGGAAGGTTAACATGCTCGAAGAGATTCGACCAAAGCCATGTGACAAGGGAAGCAAGGTCAGACCAGGGTGTATGGGCGCAAGCCAGGTGAACCCTGAACGAGCCCGAGCAGGGTATACCTCGGGGCCAAGAGAGGTTGGCTCGATGGGAATGAAAGGGAAAAATCGGGAGAATGGGGCCGGATTAAGTCGGGACTCCTCGACTGAACCAAAGGCCCGACTAGGAGAGTATTATTGAGAAGGGAACAGGTATGAAGGGGAAACGAACGAGACCAGGAGGTGGGATCGTGGGAAGAGCCACGTTCCCTCCACGAGGCCTGCGAAAAACACGGGCCAGGGTGAGAGACTAGGTCAAGGAGAGATGAAACGAGGTTAGTATAAATAGTAACGGTTAATTCATTTCCCAGGTATGCTTTTTATAAACCCCAAAACATCACTTTACGAGCCAACACACCTCTCTTTCACCTATTTTCTGACTTAAGCATCGGAGGGGATACGCCAGCACCAACCCCGGCCCCCTTCTGACGTGTTTTTGAGCTTTGGGTGTTAGGTTCGACGGAGATAGCCGACGAAGAACAAGGGATTCGCGCCAGAGTAGATACGAGGGAATAAGCAACTAATCCAACTACCGTTGTCAAGAAGTCGTTTTACGCGGTCCACATCATTGGCGCCGTCTGTGGGAAACGATATATCAGTAATATGGTGGACTCCGCAAACGACACCCAGCCACTGTCGAGGGAAGAGGTGCTAGTGAACGACTGGACGGAGGAAAACTAGGAGGAGACGCGCAACGATGACCAGACCGAACTGAGGAAATTGAGGGCAGAGGTAGAAATGCTAAGGGCGGATCGAACGCGAAAAACTCGCGCGGAGTCGCCACCGCGACAGGAAACGGAAGAAGAAGAGGCGGAACGATTGGGTCGCGAGGAGGAACACGCGAGGGCCAAAGAACGAGAGAAAGAGACAGAGGAAAAGACGCTGAGGGCGGAGATCAACATCTTGCGAGCCGAGAGGAAAAAAGCTCTGGAAGAAAGACAGACCGCGGAGTGGGAGCGGATGAAGGAAGAGATTCAGAGGTTAATGGAACTAGCCAACCCGCAGATGCCCCTCCCGATTCAACGAGGTTCCCCTTTCTCGGAAGAGGTCCTTCGTGCTCCCTTACCGAACAACTTCAGGTTCCCAGACATGAACCGGTATGACGGGTCGGGACCTCCCGAAGATCATCTGGCCAGCTTCGACGGGAATGCTGCATTGTACCAATTAGGAGACGCAATCAAGTGCCGAGTATTCGTTACCACCTTCGCGAAAGGGGCCCAACAGTGGTTTACCCTGTTACCCGCGGGGGAAATCCATAACTTCGCGGATTTCACTCGGGCTTTTCTGAGACAATTTTCTAGCAGCCGAAGAAGACCTTTTTCGGCTGTAAACTTGTTGAATATGAAGCAAGGAGACCAAGAGAGTTTGCGAGACTACTTGAAGCGATTCAACCGGACCATGATGGAAGTCCCAACCGCCACTTCCGACTTGTTGATCGGGGCCTTCCACAATGGGCTAAAAGAAGGGGACCTCTATCGGTCGTTGGTGAAGAAGTACCCGGCTACAGTGGAAGACCTGATAATCAGAGTAGAAAAATACGTGAGGGTGGAGGAGGCACACAACTTCAAAAAATGAGATAAGAAGAGAGCGATCGGGACGGTAGAGGTTGCACGAGAGCCCGCACGCCCCGTAGGACCAAAGGAAGAAAGTCCCCGAGTGGAAACCCAAAGAAGGTCCCGACCAAGCAATATTCAGTGGAAGGTGAGTAAAACTCGGGCGTTGGAGATTTGCGAAGGAGGTACTTCATTAGAAGACCGGCTAAAAGTAAAGAGGGACCTAGGAATGCAGTCTCGAAATCATATTGTGAATTCCACAGAGAGTACGGCCATACAACGGAGGCCTGTTTTCACTTGAACGACAAACTTGAAAGAATCGTGGCGGCCAATCCGGAAACCCGAGCAGAGCTAGTGGTCGGTGGAGAAGCGGGTGCCTCGCGAAAGTATTTCAGGAAGGACTTCGAACAAGGACCTAGGAGAGACCACCTATACGCTGGCGACAGAACGCGAAATAGATTCGATCGGTCTCCGGAAAGAAGGCGGGTGGAGTACGGAAGGGAAGACAGACCCATACAAGAGCGAGGAAACAATCGAAGAACACCAGAGCGTGCCTGGGCGCCATAGGAGACATATGTGCCACCACGCAGGATTAACATGATATTTGGAGGACCCGCGGTCGGGGACTCGAACAGAGCCAGAAAGGCGGAGGTGAGGAAGCTCGAGAGCCTGGGGGTGACGTCAGTACAAAGGTGATCGGGACCCACCATGTCCTTTGGGCCCGAGGACGTTCATGGGGGAGACGACGCGCATGAAGACGCCCTAGTCATTCGAGCCGAAATAGCAAATCATGATGTAGGCCGAGTCTTTGTCGACAATGGGAGCTCCGTGAACATCATCTTCAAAGAGACCATGGACCAGATGGAAATGAGAGAGTATCGGATGGACCCTGTGGAAACGGAGTTATTCGGGTTCACAGGCCATGCCATCGAAGCAGTAGGACTGATCCAGCTACCCTTGACCCTGGGATCGGGGGAATTGAAGAAGACCTGAATTGCCCCCTTCCTGGTCGTCGACATGTCTTCCTCTTATAACGTCATACTGGGGCGTCCAGCACTCAGTTCTTTTGCGGCAATCACCTCAGCTCTACATTAGAAAATGAAGTTCCCAGTGGGAGACCGAGTGGGAGAAGTACTCGGGGATCGGAAGATAGCGCGTAAATGCTATGTAGAAGAAGTGAGGATCGAGTTAAAATCATTGAAAAGCCGTCGCGAGAGCCATCCTAGAAGCCGAGGAGCCTTCTACGCCATACACGCCCTCCCGGAGGTGGGAACTGGGGGTGAAATAGAGGAGGTCATGATCAGGCCTCCATCGGGTACGGTCAAGATTGCTCGAGATTTGCCTCCCGAGCTAAAGGCCGACCTCATCAAGCAGCTGAAAAAGAACGAAGATGTGTTTGCCTGGTCGGCGAATGAACTCACCGTGATACTAAGGGATATAATGGAGCACCGACTGAACATCTCTCCCACGGTCAGACCAGTTTTCCAGAAAAAGAGACACCTCGAAGCACAGAAGGACGCGATAGTCAAGGAACAAGTGGCGCACCTCCTGAAAGTCGGGTACATTCGGGAAATACAGTTCCCGACCTGGCTGTCAAACGTGGTATTGGTCCCCAAGTCAGCGGGAAAATGGCGCATGTGCGTCGACTTTCGAGATCTGAACAAAGCATGCCCAAAGGACTGTTACCCACTACCACGCATCGACCAATTGGTGGATTCCACAGCCGGGCATGAGCTTATGCTTCCTAGACGCTTTCCAGGGATATCATCAGATAGGGTTGGCCGAGGAAGATCAACCTAAGGTCAGTTTCATCACTTCAGAGGGAACCTTCTGTTACGTGGTCGTGCCATTCGGGCTGAAGAACGCGGGAGCCACCTATCAGAGACTGATGGATCGGGTTTTCGCGGCTCAGATCGGAAGAAATGTGGAAGTTTATGTGGATGATATCCTGATCAAGTCCAAGACAGAAAGTAGCTTCTCAGGAGATCTCCGCGAAACTTTCTCTACGGCCCGAAAGTATGGCCTGAAGTTAAACCCTGCTAAATGTACATTCGGGGTCCGTTCGGGAAAGTTCCTGGGGTATATGGTCACCCGATCTGGTATCGAAGCCAATCCGGACAAGGTGAAGGCCATCACTGCATGGCTTCCCCGAAGAATCTCAACGAGGTCCAGAGGCTAGTAGAGAGGGTCATAGCCCTGTCCCGGTTTATTTCCAGGTCTGCAGAAAGAAGCATGCCGTTCTTCAAAGTGTTGAGGAAAGTCAAGGATTTCGAGTGGATGCCCGAGTGCGAAAAGGCTTTTCAAGAGTTGAAGGAATACTTGAAGGGACTACCAATATTGAACAAGCCAACGCCCGGGGAGGAACTCGTCGTCTATATTTGAGCCACTCCTCGGGCAGTCAGCTCCGTGACGGTCCGGGAAGAGGAAAAGGTGCAGAAGCCAGTCTACTGGTCACAATTGACTATTTCTCTAAATGGGTGGAGGCCGAGGCCTTCGCGCGGATTACTGAAGTAGCGGTGATCGCTTTCCTATGGAAGAATATCTTATGCCGGTTCAGGGTCCCGAGGAGATTGATAAGCGACAACAGAAGGCAGTTCAGCGGACGCTAGCTAAAGGAATGGTGCGAGGGGTATGGAATCGAGCAAATATTCACCTCGGTGGCCTATCCACAAAGCAACGGCCAGGTAGAAGTAACTAACCGAACGATCGTCCAGGCGTTGAAGGTGCGGCTCGATGGATTGAAAAGGGCCTGGTTCAACGAGCTGCAGAGTGTACTTTGGTCTTATCGGACCACTCCTCGGGCCGGGACAAAGGAGACTCCTTTTAGCTTGGTATACGGAAGCGAAGCAGTACTGCCCGTGGTGATAGGACAAGGAAGCACTCGAGTGGTAGGATATTTGGAAGAGAATGACCAAATCCGGGCTGATGAGTTGGACCTGATCGAGGAAGGAAGGCAAAAGGCCGCGCTCCGGATGGCAGCCTACCAGAGAAAGATTACCCGAGCCTACAATCGGAGAGTGTGCCTGAGAAGGTTCGAGGAAGGAGAGCTCCTCATGAAGGAAATACAACACAAAGGGGAGCGTGGAAAGCTAGATCCCAAGCATGAAGGACCGTACAAGGTGATCAAGAAGGCGGGAGAAGCCGCCTATTATCTGGAGAGCTTGGACGGAAAGAAGTTGGAAAGGTCGCACAACGCTCGACATCTGAAGAAATACTACCCGCGAGGCGTTCTCGGGACCGCATTTTATTCGTCTATCATGTTTACGCTTAGTCTATTTTCTTAGTTAAGGAGTCTACGTCGTACTAGTCGCTTGTCTTTATTTCCGAACATTGGCACCATTCGCACGTTTTAAATGAAGTTAGTTATGTCCGAAAGACCGTGGAGTATGAAAGCGAAGAAAAGTCCTCGGATGAGGCCCGATCACCCATAAGGGTGAAGAAAATCTCCAAACGAAAACGAAGAAAAGTCCTCGGATGAGGCCCGATCACCCATGAGGGTGGAAAACGAAAAACGAAGAAAAGTCCTCGGATGAGGCCCGATCACCCATGAGGGTGAAGAAAATCTCCAAATGAAAACGAAGGAAAGTCCTCGGATGAGGCCCGATCACCCATGAGGGTGAAGAAAATCTCCAAACGAAAGCGAAGAAAAGTCTTCGGATGAGGCCCGATCACCCATGAGGGTGAGGAAAATCTCCAAACAAAAACGAAGAAAAGTCCACGGATGAGGCCCGATCACCCATGAGGGTGAAGAAAATCTCCAAACGAAAGCGAAGAAAAGTCCTCGGATGAGGCCCGATCACCCATGAGGGTGAAGAAAATCTCCAAACGAAAACGAAGAAAAGTCCTCGGATGAGGCCCAATCATCCATGAGGGTGAAGAAAGTCTCCAAGCGAAAACGAGGAAAAGTCTTCGGATGAGGCCCGATCACTCGTAGGGGCGGAGGAAATCCCCAAGAGGAAACAGGGGGAAGTAAAGTTATAGGGAAGAGAATCGCCAAGTAGGAGGCGATAATCGGTCAGTAGCAGAGCAAACGCGCGCAAAGAAACAGGAACGATGCTTGACCATAAAAATAAGAGTGCTAAGCACAAATACGAAAAACATAAAGTAGCGAAGTCGGCCCGGCATTTGCAGAGTCAGACAATCAAACGATAATATGTTGGGCAAAACAGCATAAGTAAAATAAAATATATATCGCTTTATCTCCCGAGCATAGGGCGTTCTCTGATGACGAATCCCCGAGGAGGCGAAAGTCTCTTTATCTTGAGGAATCCTCTTACGTCTTGACGCCGAGATCCCGCCCGAGTATAGGGAGAAATTACGCGGCACACGGGTAGGGGATTGAGCCCGATTGCTTCTCCCTCGAGACTCCGGGAGGATACCTTGGTTCTCAGCATGGGAATCGGCCAACGACTCCTTTAGCTCGGCGATTTGCCGATCCTTCTCGCCCAAGAAGGTGGTCAGTCGGGCACAAGCCTCCTCATAATATTGAAGCAAGGCGCATTGCTGAGTATAACGCCAAAGTCCCACGCAAGAAAGTGAATAAAACTGAGGAAGAAAAGTCAGGAAGAAATAGTGAAAGAGGTGAACTAATCAATGAAGATCGGGATCACTGACCCGACTTTCACTTAAAGCCCACCAGTCCCAGAAGCTGGAATCGGGGAATTTCGCCAGACGCCGCTTCTTGTCGGGCTCCAGGAAATTCCCCATGAACTGACGGGAGGAAGCACCGTCGGCCTCTAAAAGGAAACGAGGGGTCGGGCGAAATCCCTCCAGGGAAGGAACTCCTCGAGAGAGGGGAGCCATGACGACTTGGCCCTCCCTGTGCGGAAAATCCGCGTTCGCGTTTGAGGGAAAACCTGTGGCCTCCTCCCACAAATCCCAAAGAGGGCGTGATGGGGGATTTGAAGGGAGGTTCCTCCTAAATTGAGAGGGCGCTGCTCTGAGATCCATCAGTGGATTGGGTAAAGAATATAAGTTCAAAAGATAGACAAAACGAGTACAATATGAACTAGTAAGAAAAAGGAGAGTAAAACCCCCTGGGAATAGACGAGATAACCTGGAGAAGATAAATTCAGTGAAGCCTGATAAGGAAAGTGAAGCCATTGGAGTAAATATCGATTTTATAAAGAGATATCCCAAAGGTCGGACTGTTACGAAGGTCGGAATCCGGGGGATTTGAAATTTGAAAGAAAGAATGGAAGAGTGAGGATAAAAGAACCGTTGGACAACGGTCAATAAGATGCCCGAACAAGAAAAGAAAGAAGGGAGAGATAAGTGAGCACTCGAATGTAGGGTTTGGGGAACACGGCTCGGGGATATCGACCGATGCCCTGGCAAAGCGTCGCGAGGAAAGAAGATCCCGAATGCTGTTATAATTACAGAGAACTTGTAAAAAGAGAGGATTATAAGCGCGCGAGGAGAAGATGTGTGCGAGGATAACCATTATGATATGCCGAAGAAAATTACCAAATACGCTAATATAATAGAGTCTGACCAGGAAAAGACATAGACAAAAAGGAAAGAGCATAGGGTCCGTACAAAAAAAAAGAGACAGACATGAAAAGAGATAAATTCATCCACACGGGCAGGAATTTTTAAGGGAGAGCGGCCGAACCGGCCTGATTCAACTCTCCGACACTTGTTTCGACTTCGACCACCACCGACTCGGTCTCCGTAGCCACCAACTCGACCCGAGGGGCTAGCTCTTCCTCTTTCGGAACTCGAGCTTCCGCTCCCTCTTGTGCGGGCATCTCCTGCTCAACTTCGGGCGCGGGCATCCCGACGGACTCCTCGGGATTCTCGACAGGGGAGCGGACGGTCTCTTCAGTCTCCTCGCTCGAAGGAGTGGCCACTACATCCTCCTGGACGTCATCCCCAGTACCGCCTCGAGCAAAGCGGTCGGGCGGATATCCCCCTGGAGGGCACTCGGTGAGGGCTCGATCAACGTCCAACCAGTCGAGCTTCCACTTCTGACCAATGCCCGCCACCCTGAGTTGGTGGACGCATCCCCAGAAGCCGTGGTGGAAGTACTCGACGACTTGCCTCCCATACGCGGACCGGGGTAAGTAGTCCCGGACCACGCTTTCCTCCAGCTCGCGGAAATTGCTCTCCGCTTCTTCTCGGGCATCTCTCTCCTTGAGTAGCTCCTTCTTCGCCTTCTCTGAATCCGCACGGGCCTCTCGTGACAATCTCTGCAGCTCATCTTCTTTCCGCTTAAGCTCCTCCTCGAGTCGAACTACTTCTCCCTTTAGCTTCGCCTCAGATTGGGTAAGCTCGATGCAATCTTCATGCATAAAGAGCATCCTCTCTAAGGCCTCAGCAGCGCAAGAAAAGCCCTGGCAGATGAGGTAGAAAGGTGAGGGAAGAAGCAAAAAGGGGGAATCAAAAAGTGAGAAGACCCGTACCTGGCCCAGGTGCTGGGCGAAAAGTGGGAAAAACTCCCGAGGCTGTAATCCCGATAGATGGGAGCAATTGGTTTCAGAACGGAAGCCGCGCAGGTACTCCACGCATTGAGCCCCGCGGGGGCGGTGGAAGTAGTCGGGCTGCTCGACAGAATCGGTAGAAGCGGGGGGTCCTCGCTGGCGCCCACACCTGATCGGGGACCGGCTTTGGCCTTCTTGCTCGAAGGATTGCTGGAAGACGTAGGCGCCTTCCTCTTTGGGGCTGCCTTAGGAGAGCCCGAGGAACCAGCAGAGGTCTTGGCCTTTCCCTTGTTAAGGGCTCGAGTGACTGAGGCTGGTGGGGGCGCCTGGGAAGAACCACCTTCCTTCATCTCTCGAGAAATCTTGAGCAAATCGGCAAGATCCATGCGCGAGTCTGATAAGAAAGAATAAAAAGCTCGATCAGAGATAAAAGTAGGAAAATGGGGAGAATTCAAGAAGATACACCTAAGTCGTCCACTACTAAACCCTTGGAGCAGTAGCCAAAATGACAGAGGAGATCATCCTTGACGAGCTCGGGAGCGCTAAAGCTCCGATCCCCGAGCATCTCCATGAATCTTTCAACTTCCGAACTGGAAGCAGCGGGGAGAGGAGTAGATATGGATACGGTTTTAGGCCATGTGATGATGGTGTCATTTTCGGGACTTCCCTCGGGAGATCGGACATAGAAGAATTTCTTCATCCATCCCTTGTGAGAAGGGGGTTCCCGAGGAGAAACTCTTTAGAGGCGGTGGAAGAGAAAAAGAATTTGCCAGGCTCTTTTTGGTTTATCTTCAAGAAGGCTAAGAGAAGGGGAAGAGATGGGAGAATCTGAAAATGCTTGATGAGGATGGCTAGGGAATGCAAGAGGCTATAAGAATTGGGAGTTAATTGGCTAGGGGAAATCTGGTGATAATTACAAAGTTCGGCTATAAAAGGAGCGAGAGGGAGGCGAAGACCCATATCCAGTTGATCCAGGAAAAACATGTGGAAACCCTCGGGAGGGTCGCTAATTACGTCCCGAGGACCAGGGATTCGGACCTCAAAGTCGGGGCTTAGGCCGGCCCGATTAACAATGGCGGGGATGTGGGATGCCCGAAGAGAGGATACGTTCACCTCGTGCCAAGGTAGCTTGACCTGTTCACGAATTTCCTCCATTTGAGAGGTCCAGTCGAACAGAGCTCGAAGATATGTTTTCTTGCTCGAGTACCCTATACGTTGAGGAGGGCAAAAAATATCCAAGTCAGGGTAATTATTCAGGGCTTCCATGGCGTCGAGGAATGAAACGAAAAGTGACGAGGAAGAAGGAGAAGAAGGTGGCGATTCTGTGTGGTCTAGGTTTGAAACTGGAATCGAACGATGGGAGGATGGAATCGCAGGGTTGCTCATGAGGAAGGAAGGCAGAATCCTAAAATCAAGAACCCTAAAAACAACTAATGGAACGAATACAGAAGAAAACGGCGAAGAACAGGGAAGACGAAATCTTAAAACGAAGGCGAGATTCAAGGCAAAGGGGAACAAAAATAACGAGTTAGGAGAAGGGGAGAGAATAACTTACCGATAGCGACGACGGAGCGGATGATTTGCGAGGAGCAAGCAGGACGCCGATTTGGGGGAGGAAAACCTGGTGCGCTGGGGTTTTCTTTTAAGTGAAAGAAGGAGATGAAATGAGGAAGATGAGATCGAAAATCCTAAGAGAAGGGGAAAAGGCACGAAAAATAAGGAAAATAAAAAAATAATAATAATAATAAGGGAGAGAGGGAGGGGACGTCGAACCTCTCTGCGAGAGCCACGTGTCGAGATTGATCTGATAGTGATTTGATTGGGCGGCAACTTTCCCGCCCAAAGGAAATCGCGACGTGGCGTAATAAGAGGGTACCAAGGGACGGGGAAAAGGCATTAGAACGCCCGAGAAGGTCCCGAGAAAGACCAAAAGGCCTTTCGATTGGTTATTTTACCGATGGCTAACGTCCAAATACTCGTTACACTCTTTTGGACTATTTTAGGGGGACTATTGTTACCCTCGGGTTTTGTAGCCAATGGTAAAATAACGTTAACTATCAAAGAACTCCCGCGAGCAGCGAGGCGCGAAGGGAATAGGAGGGAGCCCGATAGGAGACTCCGACCGGGTGAGGATAACCCGACGAAGAAGGCTTCAGAGTGAGGGGGCTGGAAAGAGAGTGGTCAGGTCAGGGAAGCTGGGGCAGAGAAGGGGCTGGAAGGCCCGACCCGACATCCCTGGGGAAGAACCAAGGAACGGCCACAAGGAAGTCCTCGAGAAGGCGGGGAAGGTTAACATGCTCGAAGAGATTCGACCAAAGCCATGTGACAAGGGAAGCAAGGTCAGACCAGGGTGTATGAGCGCAAGCCATGTGAACCCTGAACGAGCCCGAGCAGGGTATACCTCGGGCCAAGAGAGGTTGGCTCGATGGGAATGAAAGGGAAAAATGGGGAGAATGGGGCCGGATTAAGTCGGGACTCCTCGACTGAACCAAAGGCCCGACTAGGAGAGTATTATTGAGAAGGGAACAGGTATGAAGGAGAAACGAACGAGACCAGGACGTGGGATCGTGGGAAGAGCCACGTTCCCTCCACGAGGCCTGCGAAAAACACGGGTCAGGGTGAGAGACTAGGTCAAGGAGAGATGAAACGAGGTTAGTATAAATAGTAACGGTTAATTCATTTCCCAGGTACGCTTTTTATAAACCACAAAACATCACTTTACGAGCCAACGCACCTCTCTGTCACCTATTTTCTGACTTAAGCATCGGAGGGGATACGCCGGCACCAACCCCGGCCCCCTTCTGACGTGTTTTTGAGCTTTGGGTGTTAGGTTCGACGGAGATAGCCGACGGAGTACAAGGGATTCACACCAGAGTAGATACGAGGGAAGAAGCAACTAATCCAACTACCGTTGTCAAGAAGTCGTTTTACGCGGTCCACATCAAATACTTAAATAAATACAAAAGTCACGACTTAATCTTAAATGGAACCTTTAATTGTGAATAGTTAGATAGTCGAAATTGAATAAATATTTGACCCTTAAAAACACAATTAAGTAATAGAACTTGTGCACTTTACTCACATTCGCCTTCGGAGTATATGCGGATTCATGAACATACGTTGGTATAATTGTATGTCTGCTAGTAATAAAAACAATATTCAGTCATTCGTTTCCAGTTGTCAAGTTTGAAGAACATCAACACTTACATTATTATAACAGCTTCCTATAATACAGTGTTGGTACTATAATGGACTGGAAGCTAAACAGCTGTCCTATTTCATTGTTATTATAAACGACTTGATATGTATTTAAGTAATTCAATAGTAATTATGGAAAAAATTATAAGACTCTCACATTTTATTTTCAATTGTTGTGCATTTTATTGGATTATTATAAAAGAATTTATATGTAATGGAATTTTAAAGGTCAGTCGTAGTTCTATTTTTTAATAATGGTAATATATAAGCGATAACATTTATCAATAACTAATACAAAAGGCATAGCCTAATTTTAAAAAGAATCTTTTAAAAGCGCAATTAAGCAATGCAACTTATGCAATTAACCGATTATAAAATACAATATTCAGTACTACGGTTTAAGGCTTCAATTTTGAAGGATGTCAACAATTATATTTTTTGTAACATTTTTCCATAATACACTCTCAGTAATATAATGTTGGTATCAACCACTAACCATTATTAATACTTAAATTAAATAAATACAAAAGTCACGACTTAATCTTAAAGGGAACCTTTAATTGTTAATAGTTAGGTAGTCGAAATTGAATAAATATTTGACCCCTAACAACACAATTAAGTAATAGAACTTATGCACTTTACTCACATTCGCCTTCGGAGTATATGCGGATTCATGAACATCCGTTGGTATAATGTATGTCTTATAGTAATAAAATACAATATTCAGTCATTCGTTTCCAGTTTTCAAGTTTGAATAACATCAACACTTACATTATTATAACAGCTTCCTATAATACAGCGGCAGTAATATAATGTTGGTATCAATTTCTTATTGGCAATATTATTGTTGTATATATTCATCATATTGAATGATAAATGAACTTAGAATTGCAAGGTAGACGATGAAATAGGTAGCTCAACATACTAAAGAAGATCAAAACAACGGTAAGATAAGAAAACAGTCCGAAAAACTAATGGGGCTGGTCCATTGGTTCCTTCTTGATCTTCTTGCGTTTACCCTTCTGAAACGTTGCTAAAACAGCATCCTCATCATCTGTATTGCTTTCTATTGCACAGAGATCCTTTGCAGCAGCTTGAGTTCTCATCACGCTTTTTCCCACATGTGCCTTTGGTTTTTCTGTACAATCCTGCAATTCATCTGAAAGAATGCGTTCAACCATGGATACCCTATCCGACAGGGGATGCGAAACCTGAAGAGCACCAACCGATCCCTGCATTTAGAAAATGAAACACAATCAACCACCATCAAAACATTCGCAGACTATCTCTGGCTTTTACCTCGGCTGACTTTTGCTGATCGGACACGTCCTTAACATCAAGAATTTCCGACATACGGGTAAACGTCAAGCTTTTATATAAACTTTGAAAATCAAACAGCTTGATCCTCACAAAAAAGTTAAAGGACTTCCCAACTAAAGAACGAATACAATCAGGAAACTCTTCAACTCCAATATCGTCGTCTTCAATTACAGTCTTCTTTGACAATTGAAAAATACGTGACGACAATTCTATTATCAACATATAGGTAAAAATAGCTAGTCACCATAGTGTTCCTCAGGTCTTCCGCCGTTGTATTCGTATATTTCTAGCTGACCCATCAAATATAACAAAAGTACCCGATTCAGAGCCATCATCAACGGCCACCTCAATACGGAAACTATGCAAAGAAAAACGTAGTAAATAAATACGAATGAATTACTTCACCGGGCGGTAGTTGTTAATATATCACAATGAACAATACCGCAACCCCCCCCCCCCCCCAAAGCATTCAAATTGTCACATTTGTTGCAAATTAGCGATTCCTCAGACTTTTTCAACTTGGATGAACATGTGGAGCAAGAAATATAACTCCAACCACTTCGGCTAATTATATCAGTTATCTTTGTCTCGCATGAAAAATCACTCTCCTAATGAACAAAGAACGTTAGTGCAATGGAACGACGTAGCATGCTATCGTATAAATATATAAACAAACCTGTTCAGGGTCCGAACGTAGCATAGCGTATATATCCGACAGATTGCTCTTTGTTACTGGTCTGACATTGGTAAAAATGGTGTAGATGTAGAACCGATTCATCCTATAAAAAATAAACATAAACTGTTAAATCAATAATAAAAAATACGAAATTACAGAATAGATGGAACTGTACACATGAACAAAGGAATTCTTACCGTTTGTGGAACTCCAAAACCGACGGGCCATCTCCATGTAAAGAGCACTTGAACAGGTTGTATTCAGATATAAACCACCTGATTAAATAATACGATTACAAATATTTGGTGAGCAGAAAACAGTACTTCGACATACAAAACACCTTAAAACATCCGTGGATTGATATTCGTCACAATAATCACAGTATCGCCCCACACAATTTCTTTGAGCCTCTTATAGAACTCGCACGACTTCTCATCCCAAGCAGTAACGGTTGCACGGTAGCCGCTACAAATAAAAACATTTCCTCATCGACAATTGACAAAATGAAGACTATGAAAATAATAAGATTGTTGACAAAAAAACATACCCTTCCAGAATTATATTCACCATAGTCCGTGATGAATTCCCATTACCATTGTCATCCGACTCAACAATGGATGAAACCAGTGCAATGACATCTAATGGGGGGGGTTAAATTTCTTTGATGAACCAATATAACTCCGTGTGGCCCAAAAGGAATACATAGCCATTCTATAGAGATAGGGGAGTAAACCTGGTAAATAAATCTGCAAACCGGCATTTGTCTCCAAATACTGAGAGGAATGAAACTGAAATTTTTCTGTTTTTATCATAAGATCATGAGCAACACCCCGAGACATAGCCGTACGTCTATTGTAACGATATCTTTCTGGAGAACTGACAATATCGAAGTTTGATATTGAAAACAGACAGCCCTCTTCAAGTAGCCGCTCAAAATTTTCCACCAGCGCACTCTTAATTGTAGCTTGCATGAGAGTATCCTACAACAAAACAAACAAAATTAGACTGGGTAGGGTGGGGGGTGGAATTGCATATAAAGTAAAAATTTAATACCTCTTCATCTAGTAACATTAAGCCAACTAACATCAGTTCTCCATTTCTTCTAAAATTAGTAGCTCTCCAGGACCGCAACAGCCGAACAATTATTGTAGTGTTTTCCATCTTCGGGGTTAAAGAGTTAAGTACGGAATAATTATTCGATACAACCATGATGATTTAAAAACTACATAACTAATACTGTTTCTTAATATTAAGAATTGGACGAATGATTCTCTATATATATAAGAGCAATATGAAGCGATTAATTGTCATAGGATTAAAAGAAAAACCTTTCAACTACAATAAGAGAAGATTAAGCGAATGTATCTCAAACGGGTATACAACATGTTATTGTCATGAATAAAGGAAAAGTTATTTCTACACCGTTTTATACATATCATTCAGAAAACAGTTCATTATTCAGTAGACTGTTTTTCAATCGCATAAATAATTGTCAATATCGCAAATTTAAATGCCGTAGTGTATTACAAACGATTGAGACGTCATCAATTAACAAGATAACCATATCAATTTCAGCAGTAGTGTACTCTAATCGGGGTCCCAACATTGGCTATAGCTATGTCATCCTAATACGGATAATGAAATTATAGTAATCTAATGATAATGCGAAATCACTGATGTTCAGAATTAAAAGCATTGAAATACAATAAGATTTTCAACGATATTGTATTATTTATCTATTTCCCAGCCATGTCAATCGCCATATTATGTTAAGTACGGTTAATGTAATCATAGCATCTCTAGTAAATTAATTTAATTAGAATACGAAACGATTTGTTGTCATAATTATAATCCAAACATTTAAACCACAATAAGATAATATACAGACAAACCCGTGAAATTCAGCAGTAGTATATTCTTATCCGATTCCAAGCCTTGGCTATAACTATCCCACTACAATACGATTCAAGAGCATTGTACTCTGATCGACTTTCGAAACTTGTCTGTCTCCAAGGTATGTTAATATGGTAATGCAATTATATTAACTTCACTAAATCAATATAATAGGAATACGAATGGCCTTGTTGTCATAATTAAAAAAACGTTTTCGTTCCATTAACCTGCGTATCATTAACAATGATATTCAGAAACATCGATTATGTATAAGACACTAATTAAGAAACGCACCAACGTACAGATTCCGTCAACGATCTCATTTAGTCGCCTCTTTTCAGTAGCCCAAACATTTTTTCATAAACGTGTTAATACGACTCCATAAACGACCTCATTCAGTCAACTGTTTTCAGCCGGGCAAATATATGTCAATAATGTACTTTTAAATGGCGAAGTGTATTACAGGGGCTCATTCATTAATACATTTAATGCAATTATAATAACGTTATTAAAACAACATTATCATAATATGAAATGATTTATTGTCAGAAGGACAAACAAAACCTTTGGACTACAAAAACATTTTCAACAGCATTGTATTCTCATCAATTTCCAATCCCTAATCCCTATAATGATGACAATGAAAAGCCAAATCTTTCAACTACAAATAGGATAATATCCAGACAATGTAGTTGGAAATGGTGTAAAACAGACCGACATTAGACGGTCATTCAGTTGCCTGTTTCTCAGATGTGGAATTATTATTGTCAATAGCGTAAGTTTATATGCCCTAGCGTACCGCAACTGCTCATTCATTAACATGAAAGTCCAGTATGTATGAGACTCAGTAAGTTAACCTCTGAACTACAAAAATCCTTCAGACGTTCACTTAATGAAATCATAGTAACTTTAACAAAACAATACGACGCGATTATAGCATTGTTGTTAAATAAACACACGCATCATTAAACAACCCGTCATACCTATTAAACGACCTTTTATCAATATAATGATAATACGAAATGTATAGCACAACATCTGAACTACAAATCATCTGAAAGGTCGTTTCGAGTATGTATGCCACCCTATTTAAGAAACAACGATCTCACTCATTAACACGTTTAAGATCGAGCATGTATGAGCCCCTATTTAACAGACAACGACCTCATTCAGTCGCGTGGCTAAAGTCGTGCATAAACTTTCAATAGTGAATTTTTTATGACGCAATGGATTGCAGTCGCTCAATCATTAATACGTTTAACGCAATTACAGTAAATTAACCCCTGAACAACAAAATCCTACGAACGTGCATTTAATGGAATTATATCAACTTAAACAAAACAGAACGACACAATTATATCGTTGTTGTTAAATAAACACATGTATCACTCATCAACACGTTGAAGATCGAGCATGTATGAGCCCCTATTTAAGAGACAACGACCTCATTCAGTCGCGTGGCTAAAGTAGTGCAAAAACTTTCAATAGTGCAATTTTTATGACGCAATGGATTGCAGCCGCTCATTAATACGTTTAACGCTATTACATTAAATTAACCTCTGAACAACAAAATCCCTCGAACGTTCATTTAATGGAAAAATATCAACTTTAACAAAACAAAACGACACAATTATATCATCGTTGTTAAATAAACACATGTATCATTAAACAACACGTGCTACCTATTAAACGATATTTTATCAATATAATGATAATACGAAACGTATATCAAAACCCACGATCCACAAAATCATCTGAAAGGTCGTTAAATGCAACATCCGAGATGACCCTTGGTTTTCCGACCTATGAAATTCCTAGCACCGCATATCAAATTTAAATGAATAAAATAGTACAGATCGTCCATAAATCAAATAAAATGAATACAAGTCAGCGTTTATAAAAAAAATGCAGCACCTTCAAAACACCACACGAATCCCACGCAATGGGATGATAAGTGCACGACTGTATCATTACAAAACACCAACGACGATAACCAAAAAATGATGCTACCAACCTTAGAAATATGCTTTCGACATCAAACAACGTGCACGACATTACGCAACGGAGATATAACTACACGACTGTATCACTTGTAACCTGAAACAGTAAACAAACAGGCGAGACATAATCCCACGACTGTATCGAATTCTATCACAACTTCAGTAGACAATATTGAAACACATAGGTAGAGTAACGACTGCAACATAGCTTGGCGACAACAAACAAATACATACCGCATATTAAATTAAAATGAATAAAAAATCGCATTATCACAAAACGCGTACATGCAACACATTCAAAACACCACAGGAATCCCACGCAATGGCATGATAGGCGCACGACTGTATCATTACAAAACACCAATGACGATAACCAAAAATGATGCTACCAACCTTAGAAATATGCTTTCGACATCAAAAAACGTGCACGACATTACCCAGTGGAGATATAACTACACGACTGTATCCCTTGAAAACTGAAACAGTAAGCAAACAGGGGAGACATAATCCCACGACTGTATCGATTTCTATCACAGCTCCAGTAGACAATATTGAAACACGTAGGTAGAGTAACGACTGCAACATAGATTGGAGCATGCGACAACAAACAAATACATAGAGGGTCCATTAACAGACCGGAAGGCAAAACAACCTAGACAACACCAAACTGTAAGACATAGCATATAATTAAAAAAGAATAATAAAAAACGGCCAAATATCAAATTATAAAGAAGCACACTTATGACGATAACCAAAAAAATGATCCGACCAACATTAGAAATATTATTTCAACCGCAAAAAACATACACGACCTTACGCAATCGGGAAATAACTGCACGGCTGTATCCTTTTAAACCTGTAACAGTAAACAAACACACACATACAGAACAACGATAAACAACCATGAAACGCAAAAATCATTAAAACACCTTTAGATCTTCAAACCCGCATGACGCTGCACGACTGTATCATAGCTTGAAACCTGCAACAATAAAAAAACACACACACATACGGAGGATCAATAAACAACCATGAAATAGAAAACAACCACAGCAACACCAAAGCGTCAGTTAGAACATATAAATAAGACTTCTATCCGAGATGACTCTTCGTCTAACGACTCATGATATTCCAAGCACCACGTATTAAAAAATGCATAATACAATCATATATCGATCTAATACAAATCGCATTTATGATGCCACTGATGCAATACAACCCACACAAAAGGCTAAACTGGACATTATTTTTACTACTTTTTAATGGCATAAATACCCTCATGAACAGCTGACGTGTCATATAGCAGCCGGCTATAGGGGTGGCAAGTTTCGTAATAAATTCAACATATAAGCCTAGATTCAAAGGCCTCGACGAACTTTTATATATATATATGAATATATGATTTTATTATCAGCTATGAGACGATATCAGCTTTCAGCAGAAGTGATTTTTTTGACATGTTTGTCTCGTTCTACGTTTACATAGACAAATATAATTAAAGACTAAGTAAATTTTAACTCGTGACCTCCACATAGAGATATCATGACCCGATGACTCACAACCCTCCGATTACGTTCAGTCTTATATAGATCTGAATTCATTATCGACTATGGGACAACGCTGATTTCCAAATGCACCGAGTGCGATAGTATTTTCATTTATTGAAATATTAAAATTCGAATAAATTAATAAAAAGAAATATTCTAGATGCAATTTGCCATTAAACAACGCCCACTGATTTATTTTTTTTTAAAAGACGAAATTATAAAGCAACTCTCCGACTTCCGAGTCACGAACAACCAAACAATACATTCTCTGCATTTTCCCCCTCAGCTTTTCTCTCTCTCTCTCTCTCTCTCTCAGATCTCTTGGAAACGAAGTTATGCATTTTGATTTGAGCGCGCGCAGTTATTAATTTAATACTTTTCTCGGCGCATGTAATAAAAGAAGCATCCCACAATAACCTTTTCTTTTTCCGCGCAAAAAAAGCTGTAGTTTTTCTGCGTTCTTGTTCGAGCCATATTCGTTCTTTTTCTTTGGTTGTGTACCTTTTTTTGATGTACGGATGGGAAAGAAAATGAGGAAACTAAACATAGGGAGAGTTTCAAGAATCGGGCGTTACGCAGTAGCCTCAGCGATTACAGACCCAACTTGTATTTCTTGCACGACGTTCAATATCCTTGCACCTATTTACAAAAGACTCGATCACAAGGTAACTCGTATGAACTAATATTTGTTGCTATTTCTTTTATTTGTTTATGGGGTGCAAATATTGAGTTTTTTGGGATGAAATGCGCATTTGCTTTTTGTCTCGGACAGAATCCTAATTACAGGGAAAGCGATGTAAAAGGTTATTGGTTAGATAGGAACCAAAAGATTTTGGATTGGTTATTGCGCGAGAGATCTTCTATCATCTGTCTACAGGTTTTTTTTTTTTTTTTTTCATATTTGCTCTTCCATTATCTCCTTCTGTGTGGCCTATTTCTTGGATAAAGAGATGTTCTTTTTTTTTTTTTCAGGAATTTTGGGTTGGGAATGAAGAGTTGGTGAATATTTACGATAAGAGGCTCGGCGATGCTGGCTATGTTAATATTAAGCTTGCTCGAACGAAAAATCGAGGCGATGGTATGCCCGAAAAAAGCTTAATTTTCTATGTTGCTGCTTTACATGATTGAACTTCTTTTCTTTCTAGTATAGATTCTTTCATCCTTGTTAGTGAGGACTCTATGCCTTATCGCCCTACTTTCGAGTCTCATCGAATCGATCGAACGAACTTATCTCGAAAAATTTGCGAAGGATCTTATAGGAAAAGAAATTCAGAACAGATAAAGCGTTTTCGTGGACAAAACGATAGATATTCTCAGAGGGAAGTGTGTATGGTTTCTAAGATAAAATGTGAGGAGACAAGAAAGTACTAAGCTGTAATAAAAATTCGATCTTTTCCTTAATTTGATCGAAGTAAACGAACTTTGGCTTGCAATTGTTCAGGTCTTTTGACTGCTGTACATAAGGATCAGTTCAAGATTATAAGCCACCGTGAGCTTCTCTTCAATGACTTTGGAGATCGCGTCGCTCAGCTATTGCACGTCGAGCTCATTACGCCCTTTTCGCAGAATAGAAACAATAACAACGTATGCCAAGAAATTCTCATAGTAAACACACACTTATTGTTCCCACATAATTCAAGCTTGTGCTTGGAGCGACTACGCCAGGTAAATTTATCCATGTGTAAAAGAAAATGTTCCATAAATCGCATCTCAATAAATTCTTCTACTCATCGAAATTTGATGTTCTCAGGTCTACAAAATCTTGCAGCACGTTGAATCGTACTTGGAGGAAAAAAAGCTCAATCCTTTACCTATCCTACTATGTGGGTACGTAATATTTTCGTACATTTTCTATATTCTAACGTAATATTCCCTAGATGAAACCATCGACCTCGTGTATTATTACAGTGATTGGAATGGGAGTAAAAGGGGTCATGTCTACAACTTTCTTAGGTCCCAAGGCTTCGTATCATCGTACGATACTGCTCATTTGTACACTGATGCAGACGCTCACAAGGTAAAAAGTAACATCTCTAACGACTTTTCGAAAAAAAAAAAGAAACGTCTCCTTTTATTGGCGACTTATCTGTTATGGTCTCGACATTTCTTGGTTGTGGAGTGGGTGAGCCATCGAAACCATCGAGGGAACATTTGTGGAGTTGATTTCATATGGCTTCTCAATCCAAATAGATATAGCAAGTTGCTCAAAATCAGTTGGAGTGGAGCAGTCTTTGGAATGTTTAGGGTACGTAAAAGCTTTTTTTACAGCTCGGAAAAATCGTACTTGTAATGTTAATAACAGATTTCTCGTTTGTAGTATCAACTTAGGCGAGCGTCGTTGACCGAGGACGACGCATTTGCTTTCTTGAAAGCCGATAGTGATGGAGATTATATTACATTCTCTGCCTTTTGCGGGGCGTTGAGGCAGGTAACTAATGTGTTTGACCTTTTTTCGTTCGACTTTTTTGTACGTATGGTTTATGGGCTTTGAAATTATACGGATTTTTGTTGGTTAGCTTCATTTGATCGGACATTCGAATGGGTTGAGCGACGAGGAGGTGAAGGAACTCTGGGTCCAGGCGGATATAGATGGGAACGGTATTCTTGATTATAAAGAGTTTAAGGTAAGTGCCAAAAAAACAATATATGAACTTCTGACATTTTGAAATGATGATGAAATAAAAATGGGTGCTTTTCGTCCGATAAGTTATGGGGGTGACACTTTAAGTCACAACTTAAGAGATTTCAATTTAAGGATGTGAACTTATAATGGCGAACCAACTTAAGGCACAATGCATCGGAAACCTAAATGGTGAAGGACAGAAGTTGCGATGCATTATGTCCTTAAATTGCTCAATTTTAAAATTTAGCGCCCAAACCGCTTACTTTTTGGTGTCCTGAAAGTGCCACCCCCTCACATACTGAATGAGAAAAGTAGTTGCACCAATGAATATACTTGCTGTTACCTTATCAAATTTTACGACTGACTACGTCCATCCTGATTCCCCCCATTATATCCAACCCAACAAAACCGAAAATCACGAGGCGCCGATCGATCCTAAAGGCCTAAGATTTCAATTGCCACCTTGACGAAAATCAGGGTGAGCGTAGTCGGTTGCAAAATTTCAAAGATCGACAAAGACAATTGCCAAGAAATTCTTTTAGTTTATATGACATGATTCTCATGTAACGATGATGTGAATTATAATTATAATATGTAGCAACGGATATGGAACTCGTCTAGGGCCCACGATCATCAGACCGATGTCGAAGAAGACTGCAGAACGGTGCAGACGATAGGATTGAGCGTGAAGAACGCAGTGCTTTTTCCTACGGAAGTGGAGAAGGGGATGTGGCCGGAGGATTACTCTCTCTCCGACCACGCCCGTCTCACCGTCGTATTTTCGCCCGTCAGAATGCCTTGTACGCGGCGGCCGACGTGAATTTTTCCCGGACTGAGCAATATAGGTCATTGGAATACGCAAATGAAATGACAGGTTAACGTTTCGATACAACTTATCGAAGGTGGTTTTGTACGTAGCGTAAGCTACAAAGAGAAAACGATTCGTCTAGTGATGTAAATATCTGCTATAAAGGATAGATTATACCGACGCAAATGTCGACTCGAACTGTAGTCGTCGATGGGATGTTTGTACGTATTTTTGGGGTCGGGCTATATTTTAGTCCCCTAGCTAACTTATTTTTTTACTCATTCCGACCGCGCCAACCTAAGGTAATCAATAAGTCGAGTAAAGTTGCAGCTCGACTTGTGGGATGCGTTCCAACTTGCAACTCTACATATAAAAGTAATTGTTTCTAAAAGAAAAAATAAAAATTAAACTTCTCATGAGCCGGACGTAAGCTTTTGATCAATCACTCGAAGATTGAGTTCGGCAGTCGTGTGGTCGCACAGGGCTTTGGTTGAACTGGCCCGACTCACCTTTTCCCTCTAATTTATAGATAATCACCATGGAAGTTCAAAATCATATTGACACGCACACAAGCTACCTTTCTAATAAAGTGTAATCTCAAAATATATTTTTTGAATTCAATATCGATTGCAATGACGTATATGTCGTGGACTTGTGGTGCTTTCCCTAATTATTGACTAGTCATGTAAAAGACCGAATTTGGACCCGTTTATGGGTCTATTGCACAAGGCCGCCAATTTTAAGGGTTAGCCTCCATTGAACAGTACAATTGCCCTCTATATAGATTTTAGGTAGAGCCGTCAATGGCTCGCGGGCTGCGAGTTTTAGGCCCGTCCGCGTGCTTTGACTGGACGGGGTAGCCCGCGGGCCTGCCGCCCACTTATGTAATTATATCTTTTGTATAATATATGTTATATGGAAATAAATATTAAATTAATTAGATACCATGGCATAATTATTAATACACACATAGTTAATGGCATGTTTGTACGTAAATTTTTAGTAAATCCATAATTAATAAACAATTATTAGTAAATTAAATTTTTAAAATTAACATAGATAATATTTTACTTTTTTTCTAAGTGGGCCAAGGCCCCGCCGGGGGCGGGCTCTAATTTGTAAGGTTCGCCCCGCCAAACTGCGGCCTTTGGTGGTGGGCGGCCTGGCCCAAATTGGTTTGGGGGGGTTAATATTAATGTATACAGGATCGGATGTTGGTCCGTGCATCATGATCTAATGCAAAGCACCAGGCAATTTTTACTGTTCTTTTGATTGGAAACATCATTTTCATTGGTTAGTGTTATATATTCTATAAAACGCGAGTTAAAAAATATAGGAAAAAATAACTTAAGCCAGGTTGTTGTACGTAGGTAAACTTCAATAATTATTTGAGCTTTTTTATTTGATATTTTGTTTTTTAGGCAAGTAATTGTTGTAATGTTAATAAAGGCTCATCCAATTAAAATTAGTCTCACAGCAATTAGAATTCTTTTTATCGAGAAGGTAAGACATATAAGAAATATTCATCTTATCTTTTTAAAATAAAATGGTTTCAATAATGTGGATATGTCTATTATGTTTGCTAAATTATAGTTTTGTATTTAGAATTCTACAAAAAAAAAAAAAGAAAACTTATTTTTATTTTTCCTATATTCATATGGTTAAATAATTAGAAAATAATGACAAAAAAATGAAAAAGGAAGCTAAAACATGTGTAGGGGTGTTCAAACAGTGATTTACCGTACCGTACCGAACCTCCGGTAACCGAAATTTTCGGTTTTCAAAATCTCATACCGAATACCGAACCGAAGTAAACCGGTTCGGTTCGGTAATAATCGAAAAATTTCGGTTATTTTCGGTAAATAACCGAAAAAACCGAAATAAATTAAAACAAATTGAAAATTAATGTTTATGAAATTAGATATATTTAATTCTTCATATTTTTATATTTTTAAATTATTTTTTCCTATTTTTATTATTTTTTCTTATTTTTCCCTATTTTTATTATTTTTTCTTATTTTATTTTTATGTTTAAATTGTGTATATATATATATATATATATATATTATGTATAATATATATTTCTGTAATTATATATTTTATATTCTTATATATATTTCGGTAATTCAGTTACCGCCGTAGCGGTACCGAAAAATTTCGGTTCAAATTTTTTTATACCGAATACCGAACCGAACCGAAATTTCGGTATTCGGTTTGTACCGAACTTTCGCTATCGGTTCGGTACGGTCGTTTTACCAACTTTTGAACACCCCTAAACATGTGGGAGGGGAAAGATTCGATCCCTTGGAAGGAGGGTGAAAACAACAGACTTGACCACTACACTACATGCAATATTTTTATAAATTAGCATACAAAATGTCTATGTACGTACTAAAACGTAAATTATATATAGGGCCCATTTTGTCCTATATAAGCCCATGTAACAGAGATAATATTAAATAATACAGTGTTTGGTTTTATAATTGCAACCCGAGATTTATATTCAGCCCGATATTAGAGTACAAGCCCGGTATAGATAAACTAATTTATCATACCAAGATAACTTATGATGGGCTCATGCTAAATAATTAATGGTGGGCTTTTATATTACCCTTATAACCAAACCGGCCAATAGTACTACAATTTTTGGATATTTTCGCGGGGCCATGTCCCCCTGGTCCATAACATAGATCCATCCCTGAACTCCAGTTGATGAGATTAATAAATCCTCACATATCAAAACTACTACCGAGCAACTGAATGAGCACACATAATTTCCAAGGAGTAAGGCCCGATGCCATGTGCTTTTGTACCTTCCATTGCTCAAGGCCTATTTATCACACGCCTATATACATAAGTAAACTAACTTTCATGAACAATGTACATTAATATCTAATAAATCACCTGCAATTGATCTCCAATGTTGGCAACAAATGCATTAGGGACGGGCTTAACGATGAGCCATCCCATCCTTGAGAAGCTGAAGGCCCGAGATATGAGTTTCTAGGAGGAGAATTGTTAGTGTGTTAGGGTCCGTATGGGCGGGAAGCCCGAAGGTCAGCTCGGGCTCGGGAGATGGTGGGTAATTGATGGCCATGTGTTGCCCTTGCTCGCCCGAAATCATGTTAATGTAGTCCTTATCTAGCCCTAAGCTCTTCGATATAGCTTCTTCCAACCTCAACCCTAGTTGTCGAACCTCAGCGCAATATTTTATAACGATTTCTTGATAAAATCATATGTATACCTTTGGATGGTTAGAATTATCCATGGCGAGACGAGATATAATAGACATAAAGTGGTTGTTTGGCACTTGGCAGCTAGATTTATATTTGGTAGGGTTTAAATTAGTAAGTTTAATATAAAGCTAATTAATGGATATAAACACATGCTTTGTAAACCAATGTACCAACACTATAACATCAAATGAACTAACATGTAAAGTACATCATAACTGAACAAAGCACCAACAATCTACTAGCATCACCCTTAGTTATCAAAGTTCTTATCCCAGGCGACAACCTTCTGATTGAAATTTTCTCCCAAAGTAGAGTTAATGCCGTTTTAGTCCCCCAATGTTTGAAGGCATTGACGTTTCCTGGCATGACTCGTAAACTCGGTGCTAACTAACAACTAAGTTAACCCAAAAACTAAAAGGACAATCGAGAACATTGGGGAACTAAAAACACCATCTCGGAATTTGCCGGATAAAAAAACTCATGCCACAAATATGGGGACCAAAAATTTTTATTCTCCCGCCAGATGTAACCCCATAAACCTAAGTATCATGCTTTCACTACAATAAATTGTAGCTTTAATTTTCTATCACATAAACTGATTTTGCCAATAATAGATACAGATATGAGGATCACTAATGGATCAAAAGAGTGGGTTGAACTTACTTGAAAGACTGAGGATTCGTGGGCATATCTTTAGCGTACTTGTCCAAAGGGTGGCATTGGAGCCTAAGATAATCCCTCCAATTGTGAATTTTCTCTTTGTGAATGTTAGAACTTGTGCTTAACCTCGTGGTCTTCGTTGGATCATTAGAGTATAGCTTTATCTTCTCTTGGGAGGTAGATTGAAGTATTCATTAGCCACCTCCAGCATTTTTCCATTGTCTCCTCGAAATCCCATCGTTTACCACCTTCATAATTAATATAAAATGTAACTCAGATTAGTGCAAAAGTTGAGTGTGTTTGCGTGTCTTGTGCTGACAAATATATGATATGATTTTAGATCACTTGTCCAGAATTGGTAATATGTAATTAACGAATACAACACATCCATGTCCTGAATTTTAATTTCGATTATCGCCTAAACATGAGAACAACAAATAAAGAGATAATTAATTGCACAATGAACTTACATGTTCGATCAATAAATAGTACTCACTAACTTTGACTATCAGACTATATCAAGAATTGAATTAAATTGTAGCTTGTAAACAGCGTATTTACGTGGTTTAAATTCCTGAAGAATCTTATGTCCACGGAGAGGAAAAGAGAATAAAAAGAAACTATCGCACCTACAGACCTTTTATACATACTACTGAATTTAAAATACAGTCAAAACGGTTAGGTGACTCAGCTTAAGTAAAACGCTGCTACCATCAACATTTTAATAAGTAACGAATCACTTCATACTGAACACGCTTTTATTAATGGCTTATCACGTCTTATGATCAGAACAGGGGTGTTCTTCAGCTGTTTTAACTCCAAAATTCTTCATTTGATCCTGCAATATGCCCCCACAAGATGGATGAAATAAATTTATACAGCCATCTTGACTAGAAGACGCTGCAATAAAGGTCCCGTGAGTGGCTTTGTGAAGAGATCTGCTAATTGGTGGTCTGTTCTGATTGGAAGAAGCTTAATTGCCCCAGTTGTGATATGATGCCTAACAAAGTGGCAGTTCACTTCTATATGCTTCGTCTTCTCATGAAACTTGCGATTAGATGCAAGTACGCAGACTGATTGTCACAGTAAAGAACAGGTGTTTGATGCTGCTGTATGCTTAGTTCTTTAAGAAGGTTTTTGATCCAAAGCACTTATGCCACGAGTGATCCCAGGGGCCCTTACTCAGCCTCCGTGGAAGACCTGGAGACCGTAGCTTGCTTCTTTGCCTTCCAAGTCACCAATGCATCACCTATGAACGTGCACTAACCAGTAATTGATCTCCTAGTGTCAGCACAAGTCCCCTAGTCTGCATCTGAGAAGCCTTTTAACTCTGGACCTGCAGTTGAGCTCAACAAGATGCCTTGACCTGGTGAGGCTTTTAGATATCTAAGCAAGGGATGTGTTGCAGTCATGTGGCTTGTTCTAGGGGCTGAAATGTATTGACTGAGCTTGTGTGCTGCAAAGGTGATGTCTGGCCTAGTAAAGGTTAGATAAAGAAGTCTTCCAACTAATCTCTTATAGCTGAATGGACTGGACAGCAGCTCCCCAGCATCTTCTGTGAGTTTGCTACTTGGATTCATGGGAGTAGACAATGGCTTGGATGCTAAATATCATGTGTCTTCAAGTAACTATAGTGCGTACTGCCTCTGGGAGATATAGATCCCTCCTTCACTTCGGTCTACCTCAATGCCAAGGAAAATCTGAGCTCTCCCAAGTCTTTAATCTTGAAGTGTGTTTGCAAGAATTCCTTAGTCCCTGTTAGTGCTTCCATAGATGGTCCTGCAAGAATTATGTCATCTACGTAAACTAAAAAATTACTAAGTCACTACCTCTGCCTTTCAAAAATAAAGTATGATCGGACTGTGTTTGTATGAACCCAAAAGCCTTAACAGCCTCTGTAAACTTCCTGTTCCATTGCCTCGATGCTTGCTTCAGCCCATATATTGATTTGTGTAGCCTACACACCATTTTGGCTGCTCCATGTCTGGGATAATTCTTGTAGAAACATTCAGGCAGCTCCATAAACACCTCTTCTGTCAAGTCTCCGTTTACGAAGGCATTGTTCACATCTAACTCCTGTATGTTCAACTTGAGCTTGGCAGTAAGGGAGAGGATTATCTTGATAGTGTTTGTCTTAGCTATCGGTGCAAATGTATCTATATAATCTACTCCTTCCCTTTGATCATATCCTTTTGCTACCAAACGGACATTGTGCTTTTCTATCTCACCCTTCGAATTGTGCTTGGTTTTATACACCCATCGACTGCCTATTGCCTTTTTCCCTGCTGGTAGAGGCACTATAGTCCAGGTCCAATTATCTTCAAGTGCCTTCAACTCTTCATTCATAGCTTCTAGCCAATCTGAGGAGGAGGACGCTTGAGAGTAGTTTTTAGGATCCTATGTCATGGAGATGCTGCTGACAAAATCTTGGTATGGCCCTGAGAATTGATGGTATGATAGAACCTCTGAGATGGGGTATCTCTCTGTGAGCTTATTGCAATGGTAGTCCTCCAAGTAGGCTGGTTTTCTGGACTGTCTCCCAGACCTCCTCTCTGTTTCCTGAGATGGTTGGTGCTCTTCTGGTTGTGCTAATTGATCATGAGCCGTGGGAATTCCTTCTTGAGCTGGGATTTGTTCTTGGACTATAGGAACTTCTAGCTGGGCTAGCACAGATGTATTCCCTTGTGAAGGCAATGGCTGCTTCAGAATTAAATGGAGCTGTTCCAGCATCTGGGAATGGAGCACAGAACAGGGAAGAACATGAGAAGGAAAGGGATCTTGTGGTAGGAATGAGTCTTTATGCTTGAAAGGAAACTCATCCTCCTTGAATCTGACATCTCTGGAGACAATAACTTCCCTGGTTTCTAAGTCGAGTACTTTGTACCCTTTTACCCCATTTGGATAGCCAATAAAAACATCCTCTCTGGCCCTCACATCAAACTTATTATTCCTTTGTTTTTAAAGAGATCACTCAGGTTAAACTCTCTCGCATTATCTGATCTCACAGTTTTCACCTTCATTTAAAATGTGTATCTACATAAGCTAGAAAGGAACCTATGACTGCTAGCACCTCAGATTTGTATTTAATCATAAATGGCCAAGTAAACCGTGTATGATCATCTACTATTGTAATGAAATATTGGTATCCTAAATGGGAAGTGACATGAAATGGTCCCCAAGCATCGCAATGTATAAGGCCAACGGCAGAACAAACAACCTTACTATTATTTGGAAATGGATTTCTCCTTTTCTTAGAGATGGGACAGATTTTACAGAAATAACTCCCAGGACCAATATCATGTCTCAAAGTTCCCCTAAGTTGTAATACCCGTAAAATTTAATACGGGATTACGGTGTAGTTGCCGGAATAACATTGTAACTTAGAAATTTTAATAAAGAAAATATAAGTTTTAGAAGCTTCAATTTCAATTAAATTGATTGCTCTAATGAAAGACGTATCCGAAAATATTAAATGGTTTAGTGGAATATTTTTTGGACTTTAAAGTACGTTCTTATTGGTGAGAAATTTTCGTGGGCATATATATTATATATACCAAAATTTTCACGAGTAAAGACTAAAAATTTTCATTTCATATATAATAAAATATTAAATGAGGTGGAAATATTAAGTTTTTAGGAGGGACTAAATTTTCGTGACTGACATTATATTTATATATATAATGATTGGTTTACACACACATATGTATATAATAATATTACACCATGAAAGGACTTAAAAGCAAGCAGACGTGGTGGCCATCAAGGTTATTATCAAGTATGACTAATAAGACTTTCTTAAAGCATACACACGTGTCTATATACATATGATTATAGGTGTGGGTGAAAGGAAATTCATATAGAAGACTTAAACAACGAAAACTAAGCTTTAGTTAGACCCAACTTTTCATAGGATGTGGATAGCATAAGAAATGAAAGTCTTCGTCGTGGCCATACAAATATAAATATTATTAATGATAGGGGATAAGGACGAACTTCAGAGAAATAAAATATTATGCATAACGTAAGGGAATGAGATAAGTACACTAACGAATCATTTCATGAAAACCCTGTGATCAACTAACGAAGAAAAGGGAAAGCATAGCACGAAAATAGTGAAGACGATGTAGACAAATTTTTATAGTTAAGTATATTATTTTAGGAAAAAGTTATTGTTAGACGGGCCTTCCGCGGCTTACGTTGCGGAAATTCGCCACTAACGCTAATTAGAAAAGTAGGGTCGTCAGAGGTGGTATCAGAGCGTAGGCTTTAGATTCTGCAGACTGTCCATGTACTTCCGCTCAAAAGCCAGGAGAACCAACATGGCCTGTAAGTCCAATACGTGAGTATGTGATTACGTGTTATTTGAAGTGCGCTTTGTATGAATGAACATAGATAATTATTGAAAATGATGAGAGAAAGGGTAGAGCATGTAGATGAATTTATCATCTACAACACTTAAATAAATTCGAGTTAATGATTAATGACATGCCTTCATGATTTAATTTGATTTATGCGCTATTATGTGCTATCATGTTCTAGGAGTTTTATTTGATCTAGATAAATTTTTGAATATTGCATGTAGACGAAGACCCTATTTTCTGGAATAGAATGTGTGTTGACATTTCCTGTCATATTTCCTATGTGCTTAGACTTGTAAGAGTAAAACAATTTCGAGTAGAGGAATTAACTCTTCGAGTAATTGAACTTATTTTGAGTCTATACAATTTACATGGAATAATGAGGAAGTTCGAGTAGATGAGATGAGATTATTTACAGGTAACATAATATTCTTGAACATAGGCTAATTTCGGGTAAGAAGAAGATTCGAATCCAGCAATGATGACGGGTATGTTGAAATGCTTATAACCATACCCATTCCTATATTAGTTAATTTCAGGGGTCGCATGTTTATTCGTGCTGAATAAATATGTGACATAAGTGACAATGATTCCTGCTCTATTTAAGTACAACCACGTACCACCATTATTCTAATTTGCTTAATATCAGAGCGCAGCGGAAGCGTGGTGGTGATAGAAATAAGTACGCCTAGAGGGTATGGAGAATACACGAATTAAGGTTAGTCGTAGAACCGAACGTGAGTCCTCCACCACTGAATTTCAGGGACGAAATTCTTTTAAGGGGGGAGGATGTAATACCCGTAAAATTTTTACGGGATTACGGTGTAGTTGGCGGAATAACATTGTAACTTAGAAATTTTAATAAAGAAAATATAAGTTTTAGAAGCTTCACTTTCAATTAAATTGATTGCTCTAGTGAAAGACGTATCCGAAAATATTAAATGGTCTAGTGGAATATTTTTGGACTTTAAAGTACGTTCTTATTGGTGAGAAATTTTCGTCGGCATATATATTATATATACCAAAATTTTCACGAGTAAAGACTAAACGTTTTCATTACATATATAATAAAATATTAAATGAGGTGGAAATATTAAGTTTTTAGGAGCGACTAAATTTTCGTGACTGACATTATATTTATATGTATAATGATTGGTTTACACACACATATGTATAAAATAATATTACACCATGAAAGAACTTAAAAGCAAGCACACGTGGTGGCCATCAAGGTTATTATCAAGTATGACTAATAAGACTTTCTTAAAGCATACCCACGTGACTATATACATATGATTATAGGTGTGGGTGAAGGAAATTCATATAGAAGACTTAAACAACGAAAACAAAGCTTTAGTTAGACCCAACTTTTCATAGGATGTGGATAGCATAACAAATGAAAGTCTTCGTCGTGGCCATACAAATATAAATATTATTAGTGATGGGGGATAGGGACGAACTTCAGAGAAATAAAATATTATGCATAACATAAGGGAATGAGATAAGTACACTAACGAATCATTTCATGAAAACCCTGTGAACAACTAACGAAGAAAAGGGAAAGCATAGCACGAAAATAAGAAGGTACATGCTCCGATGTCTATGTAATTTATATGATATGAAATATATGATGAATTATGTGATATATGCTCGAGCTAGGTTAGAGCTTTGAAGGACTTATGTGAGGAATACGTTTGTTCTTAGAAGATTAGTTTTCATCATTAGAATAAGGGTTGAATTATTAGGGTTTAATTTATTTGAGACACATGATTTTTCAGGTAGGATGGTTTTCGATATCTGTTAACTTTTTGGTAATTCTAGGCTTTGGCTATCCTAGGTCTCGAAATATTTATGTGATTTAGATGTTATGTGTGATTTAGGTGGTATTAAAGAATTGATGTGATCATCGTGACTTCATCTGTTAGGGTATCTTCAGATTTTTAAATAAGCCATGATAAGTGTATGTTAGTATTTATTGGAGGGGTTCTCGATATTAGAACAGTGATTGAAACGTAAGGGATTTATAGTGGTTACTAATTTTGGGGGTTGGATTAGTTTAGGATATGATAACTTTTGGATTTAGAATGGACATCAATACATAGATATGTATGTTCCTTATGGTGTTGAGGTTTTCGGGAAACCCTAGGAAATTAATCTTAATTTTCGGCACTTTAGATAGATATTACAAGCTGTAGTTCCTGTATGAAAGTTCTCGGTGTATTACATTTAGAGAAAAGATTTTTGTTTTGTATCACATTAAGTTTCGGTATTGATACTTTGGAGTTTTTGGGATTTCATATTCAGCCTAAAGTTTTCGGAGTATTATGTGATGTTCTTTAGAATTTACTGTTTAAGATGTACGGTTTTCTGGAATTAATATAATTTTCGAAGGTGATCATAGCGATATGAATTTAGATAATTTTAAGTTTTTGGAAGAATTTTGTTATTACTTTGAATGAATTTTTAGTGTGTTTAGTGACGTCAAGTGAACTTCGCGAATCGAACGAAGTTCGCGAACCAGTAGGGTTTTCGCCAGTTGACCGTGACTTCGCATTTAATCTCGAAACTTAATTATTTTAGACCAGTATAGTTTGAGAATTACCCTCATACTGATCATAACTATATGTGCAGAGGTCCGAGAGTTAAGAAGTCCACCAGATACCGTAACCGATTATCGAAGGAGGACAGGTAGGTGAAACATTCATCTACAATGCGTAAACACGTATCTGATACTTATGTGTTTCTATGTAATTAAATGATTTACGTGTTTTATGTATTTTACGTACACGTGGAAGCATGTTTTCATATAGCATCACATTTATATGCATATCATATCACAGGGGAGAGATACTCGTACCGTATTGAGACGGTAATACTTTGACGTACCGGTGAGCGGGGTAGTGTGAGATTGTTATGATTTTGTGACTCGTTGAGGAGTCGAGGTTGGTACTCATATGACACCTGACGGCAGACAGGCGTGATCGATCTGTCTACTCGGGCATGAACGTCCCGAGGTGCAAAACCGTCGTGATTTGGTTTTTAGCGGAGGGACATTGACAGGGCAGTTGCGTGAACGTCTAAACGCTGTCAATGTCTGCAACCGCTTACGGAAGAGCGACCTAGTAGGGCAGTTACGTGAACGTCAAAACGCTGATAGTGTAAGCTTCCGTTATGTTATAGGCGCGCGAGGTGTCGAGTCTGACCTAGGACCCTGTGTTGTGTGATTTGAGATAGGATTGTAGAAAAAGAAAGAGTGAACATTGCATGTGACATTTGGGATCGGGAATGAGCGTTCACGTGCATAAATGCATTTTTATTCACCTACTGGGCAAGTCGCTCAGTGTTTACGTTTTGTAGGTACTGAGTCCGACGCCGATGCGCGTCAAGACTGAGGCGGCTGGTGGCGGTGCTCCACGGACTTTTGAGGGCGAGGCGGTACATGGATGACGACCTGTGGCGTGGCTTTAGGGCTTTTGTAATCTTAATATTTTGGGACTTTGGCCTATGTATAGTGAAGACGATGTAGACAGATTTTTATAGTTATGTATATTATTTTAGGAAAAAGTTATTGTTAGACGGGCCTTCCGCGGCTTACGTTGCGGAAATTCGCCACTAACGCTAATTAGAAAAGTAGGGTCGTCACAGGTGGTATCAGAGCGTAGGCTTTAGATTCTGCAGACTGTCCATGTACTGCCGCTCGAAATCCTGGAGAACCAGCATGGCCTGTAAGTCCAATACGTGAGTATGTGATTACGTGTTATTTGAAGTGCGCTTTGTATGAATGACGATAGATAATTATAGAAAATGATGAGAGAAAGGGTAGAGCATGTAGATGAATTTATCATCTACGACACTTAAATAAATTCGAGTTAATGATTAATGACACGCCTTCATGATTTAATTTGATTTATGTGCTATTATGTGCTATCATGTTCTAGGAGTTTTATTTGATCTAGATAAATTTTCGAATATTACATGTAGACGAAAACCCTAATTTCTGGATTAGAATGTGTGTTGACATTTCCTGTCATACTTCCTATGTGCTTAGACTTGTAAGAGTAAAAGAATTTCGAGTAGAGGAATTAACTCTTCGAGTAATTGAACTTATTTTGAGTCTATACAATTTACGTGGAATAATGAGGAAGTTCGAGTAGATGAGATGAGATTATTTACAGGTAGCGTAATATTCTTGAACATAGGCTAATTTCGGGTAAGAAGAAGATTCGAATCCAGCAATGATGACGGGTATGTTGAAATGCTTATAACCATACCCATTTCTATATTAGTTAATTTCAGGGGTCGCATGTTTATTCGTGCTGAATAAATATGTGACATAAGTGACAATGATTCCCGCTCTATTTAAGTACAACCACGTAGCCCATTATTCTAATTGGCTTAATATCAGAGCGCAACGGAAGCGTGATGGGAATAGAAATAAGTACGCCTAGGGGGTATGGAGAATACACGAATTAAGGTTAGTCGTAGAACCGAACGTGAGTCCTCCACCACTGAATTTCAGGGACGAAATTCTTTTTAGGGGGGAGGATGTAATACCCGTAAAATTTAATACGGGATTACGGTGTAGTTGGCGGAATAACATTGTAACTTAGAAATTTTAATAAAGAAAATATAAGTTTTAGAAGCTTCAATTTCAATTAAATTGATTGCTCTAATGAAAGACGTATCCGAAAATATAAATGGTCTAGTGGAATACTTTTGGACTTTAAAGTACGTTCTTATTGGTGAGAAATTTTCGTGGGCATATATATTATATATACCAAAATTTTCACGAGTAAAGACTAAAAGTTTTCATTACATATATAATGAAATATTAAATGAAGTGGAAATATTTAGTTTTTAGGAGGGACTAAATTTTCGTGACTGACATTATATTTATATGTATAATGATTGGTTTACACACACATATGTATATAATAATATTACACCAGGAAAGGACTTAGAAGCAAGCACACGTGGTGGCCATCAAGGTTATTATCAAGTATGACTAATAAGACTTTCTTAACCCTAAAGTAATTTGTAAAGCATACACACGTGTCTATATACATATGATTATAGGTGTGGGTGAAAGGAAATTCATATAGAAGACTTAAACAACAAAAACTAAGCTTTAGTTAGACCCAACTTTTCATAGGATGTGGATAGCATAACAAATGAAAGTCTTCGTCGTGGCCATACAAATATAAATATTATTAGTGATGGGGGATAAGGACGAACTTCAGAGAAATAAAATATTATGCATAACATAAGGGAATGAGATAAGTACACTAACGAATCATTTCATGAAAACCCTGTGAACAACTAACGAAGAAAAGGGAAAGCATAGCACAAAAATAAGAAGGTACATGCTCCGATGTCTATGTAATTTATATGATATGAAATATATGATGAATTATGTGATATATGCTCAAGCTAGGTTAGAGCTTTGAAGGACTTATGTGAGGAATACGTTTGTTCTTAGAAGATTACTTTTCATCATTAGAATAAGGGTTGAATTATTAGGGTTTAATTTATTTGAGATACATGATTTTTCAAGTAGGATGGTTTTCGATATGTGTTAACTTTTTGGTAATTCTAGGCTTTGGATATCCTAGGTCTCGAAATATTTATGTGATTTAGATGTTAGGTGTGATTTAGGTGGTATTAAAGAATTGATGTGATCATCGTGACTTCATCTGTTAGGGTATCTTCAGATTTTTAAATAAGCCATGATAAGTGTATGTTAGTATTTATTGGAGGGGTTCTCGATATTAGAACAGTGATTGAAACGTAAGGGATTTATAGTGGTTACTAATTTTGGGGGTTGGACTAGTTTAGGATATGATAACTTTTGGATTTAGAATGGACATCAATACATAGATATGTATGATCCTTATGGTGTTGAGGTTTTCGGGACCGAGGAAATTAATCTTAATTTGCGGCACTTTTAGATAGACATTACAAGCTGTAGTTCCTGTATGAAAGTTCTCGGTGTATTACATTTAGAGAAAAGTTTTTGGTTTTCTATCACATTATGTTTCGGTATTGATACTTTGGAATTTTCGGGATTTCATATTCAGCCTAAAGTTTTCGGAGTATTATGTGATGTTCTTTAGAATTTACTGTTTAAGATGTACGGTTTTATGGAATTAATATAATTTTCAAAGGTGATCATAGCGATAAGAATTTAGATAATTTTAAGTTTTTGGAAGAATTTTGTTTTTACTTTGAATGAATTTTTTAGTGTGTGACGTCAAGTGAACTTCGCGAATCGAACGAAGTTCGCGAACCAGTAGGGGTTTCGCTAGTTGACCGTGACTTCGAATTTAATTTCGAAACTTAATTATTTTAGACCAGTATAGTTTGAGAATTAGCCCTCATACTGATCATAACTATATGTTTAGAGGTCCGAGAGTTAGGAAGTCAACCAGATACCGTAACCGATTATCGCAGGAGGACAGGTAGGTGAAACATTCATCTACAATGCGTAAACACGTATATGATACTTATGTGTTTCTATGTAATTAAAAGATTTACGTGTTTTATGTGTTTTACGTACACGTGGAAGCATGTTTTCATATAGCATCACATTTATATGCATAGCATATGCATATCATATCACAGGGGAGAGATACTCGTACCGTATTGAGACGGTAATACTTTGACGTACCGGTGAGCGGGTAGTGTGAGATTGTTATGATTTTGTGACTCGTTGAGGAGTCGAGGTTGGTACTCATATGACACCTGACGGCAGACAGGCGTGATCGATCTGTCTACTCGGGCGTGAATGCCCCGAGGTGCAAAACCGTCGTGATTTGGTTTTTAGCGGAGGGACATTGACAGGGCAGTTGCGTGAACGTCGAAACGGTGTCAATGTCGGCAACCGCTTACGGAAGAGCGACCTAGTAGGGCAGTTGCGTGAACGTCAAAACGCTGCTAGTGTAAGCTTCCGTTATGTTATAGGCGCGCGAGGTGTCGAGTCTGACTTAGGGCCCTGTGTTGTGTGATTTGAGATAGGATTGTAGAAAAAGAAAGAGTGAACATTGCATGTGAGATTTGGGATCGGGAATGAGCGTTCACGTGCATACATTCATTTTTATTCACCTACTGGGCAAATCGTTCAGTGTTTACGTGTTGTAGGTACTGAGTCTGACGCCGACGCGCGTCACCACTGTGGCGGCTGGTGGCGGTGCTCAACGGTCTTTTGAGGGCGGGGCGGTACATGGATGACGACCTGTGGAGTGGCTTTAGGGCTTTTGTAGTCTTGATATTTTGGGACTTTGGCCTGTGTATAGTGAAGACGATTTAGACAGATTTTTATAGTTATGTATATTATTTTAGGAAAAAGTTATTGTTAGATGGGCCTTCCGCGGCTTACGTTGCGGAAATTCGCCACTAACTCTAATTAGAAAAGTAGGGTCGTCACATAAGTGCATCTAATACCCCTTTTGAGGGATGTCCCAGACGATTATGCCAAATATCAAATGACAAACTATTCAGGAAAACAGAATCATCAAAAACTGAAGAATGGAAAACAGGTTCAGCTTCTAGCACATAAAGTCCTACCCTTATCAATCATTTGCCAAGATTGATCATGTATCATGAACTTGTCAGCCTCAAAAAAGAACTTGTAATTATATTGGTCAGTCAAATAACTTAGAGAGACTAAATTAAAATGGAACTCTGGGACAAAAACAACATCTGTTAGAACAATGAACTTGTTGATTATAACTGACCCTGACTGATTAACCTTAATGATTGTACTATCTGGTAGGATCACATTGCATTCCTTAGTTTCATGCAGGTTAAACAGCAATCTTGGATTAACACAGACATGTCTGGTGGCTTCAGAATCTACCAACCACAGTTTATCATCTGTAATTTTTGGAAGATTGCAAGATAAGAGAATGCATATTTCCGTTACTCCTTTTAAGTAGAGTTTACACTCATTGGCACTTCTGCTCTCTTAACGGGGCAAGACCAATAAGATGATTTCTCTTTCTGTTGAAGTGAGTCCTCCATTTCTTGAGGTTGACTAAAGGCTAGTTGGTTCATTAGAGCCTTCAAGCTTTGAAGTTGTAGAGGGGTCATCTGTATTTGCACCAGTCCATCTCCCAAGCCATCAGGCCTAGTGAGCAATGTCCAGTCTGATGTGTATCTTTGCCTGTTGCATCCATCACAACCTGGTTTACCCTTGTTGACCTTTTTGGTCCATGAGCGTTAGGAAGTTTTGATGAACAATGTAATTGTAATGACGTTAGGTCTATAAATTAAGCAATTCGATTTGTAATCAATATAATGTCTAAATACATGATAATATTCGACCATGCATCAAATCGTTAAAGTGTTGAATATTTGATTCACATGTGATTCTGTGTTTATTTGGTGAAACTATGTGATCGCATGTTATAGGCAACCCATGTGATAGGATATATCGTTTTGTGCTATATATGGAAATAACTCATGAGATATCCACTGAGTTATAAAAGGAAAATATGCAATTTATATATGAAAAATGATATATCCGTTGATACTAGTTTATTCCTGGGTGAAAATCGCATAGAATCATCTGCATGCATCCAACTGATTTAAATGTGCGAAATGGTTTTGATATCTTTCCTTATACTGAATATGGTGTTATAATTAGGGAAGATGTGATTGATTGACTTTGTGGATGACGTGCTAGTATATATGGTATATGCATATTGGAAAATATCTTTGAAATATAGAAAGATGTGCCATGATATAATAATTCGAATAAGATATGCTCTGATCTGATTTATGTGCTAAACAAGGTAATATATTAATATGATACTATGAGCTTTATATGGAAAACGTACTGATATGATGCTATCTCGTGTGCTATACTTGGAAAGTAAATCTGGATTGACTTGTTCTATAAACTGATAGCAGAGAATCTCATATGGAAAATTATGTTAAGATCAATATAATTCGTAAACATTGAACATGCCTTGAGAATGAGTTTGAATCTTTATATGAATATAATCATTCATTAATGTGCTTATGAACGTTGTGAATGTCTATTATGGGCATGATATATATGGCATGTTGACTCTCGAAAATCGCATGGAAATTATGCTTGATTTGTTGTTTATTATATGTTATGATTTTCCATGTGAAGTGCTAATTGAAAAGGTTTATATATGAGCTACACTTCATAATTTCGAAAAACTAAGAATTTGCGAACATACGACTAAGAGCATTTTGAGCAGAAACATTATTGAGAGATTCCTGAGCGTTCATTTGCGATAGCTTTCTGCCTACTTGAGCGATTACTTGCGAAGTACTGAGCATATTGAGATATTCCAACCCCCCACCATATATTGTGTCTCTGGACGTGTTGTCTGCGGACGTGAGAAATACACGAGGAGGCAAGGGCAACATTTACGCGCACGTGAACGGAAGGACGAGTTCCGGGGGCCCTTCGGCAGCAAGCTGTGTCTGTCGGGATCAGGAGATTCCGAGGAACGAAACTCGGCATGTGGTAACCTAGTATGTCTAGTGTTCGACTTTTTTTTGGTTGTGTATTGGGCTAATCAATCAGTTTTGTATCCAGCTACGGTGCATTATACCGATTGGTTAACTCTTGGGGAGCAAACCCCAAGGAGAGGAGTAAAACCCAGTTGGGGATATAACCTCTATAAAAATCCTATCTCGCATTTACTTTACAGTTATTTCCTTTTCACTGTGAGACAGACCCGACACACATCCAACGTTACTAGGATATCAGGCATACTCGTCACAAGCATCAGTAGGCATCTCTAAGTCACTACATCTTAGGATTTGTGAAAAGAAGAAGTAAAATTTTTTTTTATAAGCCTAATTCACCCCCCTCTTAGACATGTTTTTATCTTCATTTGGTATCAGAGCGGGTTACTCAAACGACAGGCCTAACAAGCCTGAGTTAAAGATCTAATGGCTTCTTCGAGTTTTGATGTTTTTGCATACGGACAATCCAATTCCAGGTCACCACTGTTAGGATATTTAATTTGTTGTGTCAATAGTTTAAGTCTTGAGACTTATTATGTAATTATCTTTAGCTTGGGCTTTGGACTAGAGTGTAATTATTTTATTATTAGTGATTGGGCCTTAATATACCTAGGGTTAATGTGGTATATAAGGTTTTACCAACTCACTTTGAAGGTAAATCAAAGATTAAAAAGCTAAATCTCGTTTTCACACACTACACACACTTGAAGGTGAGAAACTCTCCCTTTTACATTCCATCTAGCTTCTTTGATTCCTTGTTTGGTGCATTTCGGGACCAACAAGTGGTATCAGAGCAAACGTGGATCGATCTTCAGTGATTTGAATCCAGTTTCGTTCGATTCCAAGCAAGATCAAAGGTGTTTTTGAGCAAAAATAGTTTTCGGGCATTTTGAGCTTGTTTTGGGGTTTTGATGCTTCGTTTCAGTGTTTAAAACCCTCCCCCAGATCGAGTCTATGCCTAAAATGTTTTTAGAACACTTTTGGATCAGTTTTAACGAGTTTTGAGCGAGATTTAAGCAGAAAATTTTCAGAAAAGGACATTTCGGCCATTCTCTGTTTTCGGTCGATTTGACCCAGTTTTTGTTGTTTTCAGCTCACAAATCGGTCGGTTATGTGTTTAGGGAAGGATTTCTGAAGTTTAGGATCAAGTTTGAGCGATTTTGGTTGAGATTTGAGTGAAAACGGACGGTTTTTCTGGAAAATATCGCGACATACCAATGGAACAGTACTTGATGTTCTTGGCCGCGAAATTTTGCTGAAACGTTCAAATCCGCGAAAGTTTCACCTTTTAAACCGCGAAACTTCTCTGTCACTGCATTTTTTCGCAACGGTCTGCACTCACAATCCGAGAATTTTTACACCGCGAAAATTTCACTATCATTGCAGTTTCTCGCAACAACCTATACTCAAAATCCGAGAAAGTTTAAAACCGCGAAATTTTTCTTAGGCAAAATTTTTTTCAACTTCGGACTCTTTAAAATCCGAGAATTTCCAATACCGCGAAAGTTTTTGAACTCTGTGAAAATTTTACGTCCGAGAAATTTTTTAAGGCCGAGAAATTTTTGAAAGTCACGAAAATCTTTACATCCGAGAAAGTTTTCAAAGCCGAGAATTTTTGAAATTTTACATCTGAGAATTTTCTCTTTGACTGAGAAAGTTTTGAAATTCGTGAAAATTTTACATCCGAGAAATTTTTTTAAGGCCGAGAAACTTTTGAAATTCACGAAATTTTTACATCCGAGAAATTTTTTTAAGGCCGAGAAATTTTTGAAAGTCACGAAAATCTTTACATCCGAGAAATTTTCAAAGCCAAGAAAATTTATCTCATCTGAGAAAGTTTTCTTTAAAAACCACGTCTCGTTCAAATGTGAGAAAATTTCCTAAAATCACACTTCAACTCTTGACGCTATTTTTTTCTTTTCCGCGAAATTTTCTTGTGAATTTTTAAAAAACTCTCGAACTTAGAATTATTCCCACATGCGAAACTTTTAAAAACGAGAAATTTTCACTTGAGAATTTTCCTTCAGACTTTCTCTTTAAAATTCTCAAACACCGAAATTTCTCAAACACCTAAATTCTCGGATAACACTTCATTTATCACGTCTCCTTGAGCTGCGAATTTTTGTGTGTGTTAAGTCTTTTTCTCGTGATAAAATCGTCTTGGGTTAAACTTTTCTCAAACTTTTAGGATTTGATCCCTACACCTTTGTACTATCCCTAAAACCCTGAAATTTCTAGAACTTCTCCTAAACTTAAGATATATTTCTCTTTCATACATTATCGACCATCACACACGTTCACTTAGTTCTAAGAAATTCTCTAAACAATTTTATTCTCAAAACTCTACTTATTAAACTCGTATTTCTCATATCGTTCGTTACTAACTTTCTTATCTACGCAAGATCAAAACCACGGACGATTCGACTGCACCAACCATGTCTACCACGAATGACATCTCCATAGTGGGCTCCGACACCAGGCCTCCGATGCTGCGACAAGGCGACTACAGTATATGGACAAACCGCTTCCTCACGTTCATTAGAAACAAAGGCGCACCACTCTCTCAATACCTTCTGGACTCCATCTTCAATGGCCCAGCCCAGTTCTGGACAATCGTCCCTGCACAACCAAACGCAAATCCTCCCATGGATGAACGCCGCACTCCTAGAGGTCCCATCAATGAGGATGAACTGGCTCGGGAACAGGCCGACGAGACTGCCAAAGGATACCTCTTCCAGGCTTTAGGAAACGAGGTCTATGGTCACGTTGAGTGCTGCACAACTGCCAAGGAAATATGGGATGAACTTGCAGAAATTATGGCAGGCACAACTGAAAGTGCTCAGGGGAGGAAATCAGCGTGTCTCTCGCAGTATGAACACTTCCAGGCCTATGAAGGAGAGGAACTGCGTGACACATACCTCCGATACTTGAAGGTCATCAATGAACTAAAAAAGGCCAGGATCTCGAGGGACAAATTCGACATCAACAACCGCTTCCTTGGTAGCCTCAAACCACACTGGGGCAATGCAATCGTGATGATGATTCAGAGTAAGGACCTCTCGAACACTTCCATCCATGCTCTTTATGATAGTCTGTCTGCCTATGCTCCTTATGTGCAACCACAGTCCACCAACACTCGAGTCGACCCACTAGCACTCCTCTCGAACAAAACCAATGAACGATCTTCCACCACTAAGACCAAACAGAACAAAGGAAAGCTACCAGCTGCTGTATCTGACACCTCTTCAGAATCCGAAGCCGACACAGAATCAGATGAAGATGTTCGTGACATACGCAAGCAACTGGCAATGCTCACTAAGTTGGTCTCAAAGAAGATCGGGAAAAAATCCTCATCCTCCTCCAATCGCCAAAGAACCTATAGCGGCACCAAAAAGACGACTCCCACGGAGGACACTAAGCCAACAAAGAAAGCAGAGGACTCCGCACCTCAAAAGTCTGTGAAGTGCTTTCGGTGTGGAAAGCCAGGCCACTTTGCCAAAGAATGCCACGCCCCACGCGTGAAGGACTCCGGGTACTATGACCGAAAGGCCAGAATGACCCGCAAGATGGAAAGTGGGAAAGCCCTACTCACTGAAGAAGCTGAATGGGTGAATGACACTTCAGAAGACGAGGAGCCTAAGGATGAAGATTGCTGCATGGCAAGGCTGGTCGAACATGACGAGGACGAGGAGATGGGTCACACCGGTGAAAACACAGCTAAGACTCCTACCAACGCTGAGTCTGAGGTACGAATCTCGCAACTTGATGATGTGTTTAATCACCGACACGCCATTAAGAATCCCACAGTAGACGCTAGGGATTGTGATGAACTTAGGCTAAAATTTGAAAATAATTATACCTTACTTAGTCTAAAAGTAGAAGAACTTGCCTGCGCAAACGAACGTCTAATAGCCTCTGAAGCGTTAGTCAAACGTCTGCAAAGTAAGAACAAACAAAGTGAGACTAAGGTTAAGGAAACTACACTAGCCATTAGTTCATGTGAAACTTCTCGCCTCCTGACGGCCGCCCAATACGAACTGCTCACAAAGGAAAGAGTTAGGCTATACCGCAAGGTGAAAGAACTTGAAGAGCAACTTCACCTTAGGAAAAAGGCAGCAAACATCTTATGTCTATTAAACCAACCAGCTGAAACAGAATTCTACGACGCCCGGATGGGAATCGGACTGGCCACCAACTGCGATCCAACGCCGCTAATTGTCAAAAGGTATAACATGTACAGTACAGCATTCCTAAAAACAAGGACAGGGACTCCCTCTCAGCTCATGCCTTTTGTAAGATCCTCCTCCACCATGCTGTCAGAAGAAAAGAGGAAACAGAACATACTTTGGGCAGAGATCGCATACGATTACACAGAACTGAATGCTAATGATAAGACTAGAAAGCCCTCACTATCTGAAGACATCAAATCTCAGTTCCCAACCGAAGAACAGGAAATCGCTCTCCGAGAAGCACTTTCTCGCATCTATGTCCCAGAGAAACTTCTGGTCATAGCAGAACTAGAACGAACCATAGAAGTAGAGCGAAAAGCCTTTGCAAAAGAGCGAGAAGATCTACTTTATAAAATCTTTACCCTAGAACAATCTCGTAATACGAACGAACCTTCTACGTCAAGTCAAGTACCCGATTCTCAAACATGTAAATGTAAGAGGACGGCGAAGATAACTCCTGAAGCCGACATATGTTCTAACACTAACTCTAGTATTCTTATGGATACAGGGAATGTGAGTTCGACGTCTCTGGAAGGGAGTTCGTACCAGATAAAGGAGAATCCGCTCTTCGATGACAAGAAGAAAAGACCATCCTATATTCATTCTTCCTCTCTATGTACTGAATCCCAATGTCCTAAGGTCGTAGACAATTATGTTGCCAAAACTCATCTCTCTTTTGCCAAGCTTATGTCTATGTGCTGCTGCAATGAATTTGTTCTTCCACGCTTCCATGAATACGAAACACATGAACACGCAACACTCCGACCACGCAAGCGAAGTTCATCTACGACGTCCTTGAATTCGCCCATCTCGCCTAAACCTAAGGTTAAGCGAAAACGCCTCTCGCCGTCAAACGCAAACTCACCTACTACTCGCAAACCAAAGGCGACCAAAACCGAAGCGCGAAAACAACAACCACATTCCACACACCATTTCATGTATAAGGCACCATACATGCAAGCACAAGTTAGGAAAATATGGGTTAGAAAAACCATAATCCCGCCTAATCAAACAAAGGACAAAGGGAAAGCTAAATTAGAATCGACGCAATCTGATTTAGAAACCACATTTCCCTTTAAGCGCATGAAAACTTTACTTGTATCACAAGATAGCCCCGTCCGAATACGGGGATCCAACGTTTGCTGATAATTGCAGGTCTGTCATGTGTGGTATCTAGACTCGGGTTGCTCCACACACATGACAGGGAATATGGAGCTGTTGAGCAACTTCTCCGAGCGCTATCTCGGAAGGGTCTCCTTCGGAAACGGTCAAATGGCGCCAATTCTAGGAACTGGCGATCTCGTGCACGATAAACTGACAATCAAGGGCATCTCCTATGTCGAGGGTTTGAGCTACAATCTCTTCAGCATTGGTCGATTCTGCGACAAAGGATACAAGGTTCTCTTCGAATCTGACATCTGCAGCATTATGAATGCCTCAGGACAATCTCATCTTTCTGGAACGCGCACGTCTCACCTTTACGTGCTCAACCTCACGACCTCTCGACCAGTATGCCTTCTCTCTCGAGCCGCACCCAAGTTGAACGATTTGTGGCACCGTCGTCTTTCACATCTCAACTTCAAGACCATCAACAAACTGCGTCAGAATAAACTCGTCAACGGTCTACCCCAACTGACATATCAAAAGGAACACCTCTGCTCTGCCTGTGAATTGGGGAAGATGAAGCGCTCGTCCCATGTCTCTAAGGAAACACCGTCCTCTAAGCTCATCCTCGAACTCTTACATATGGATCTATGTGGCCCAATGCCTACGGCCACACTCGGAGGAAGACGGTATATTCTGGTGATAGTCGACGATTTTTCACGCTACACGTGGACGAAACTCATTCGTACAAAGGATGAAGTTCCTGATATAATCATTGAGTTTGTTGTTACATCCCAAACACTCCATCAACAGAAGGTTCGGATTATCAGAAGTGACAACGGAACTGAGTTTAAGAACAAAAAGCTCAGTGATTTCTATGCCAGTCAGGGCATCACTCAGCAGTTCTCAGCTGTGAAGACACCGGAACAGAATGGTGTCGTTGAGCGCAAGAACAGGACACTAGTTGAAGCTGCAAGGACTCTTCTCATCCAATCCGGACTTCCTCATTCTCTTTGGGGTGAAGCTATTCAAACGGCTTGCTACACACAGAACCGGGCTTCCATTCACAAGAGATTCAACCGCACCCCATACGAGATGCTGAATAACCGTCGTATTCCCGATATATCTTATCTAAGGGTCTTCGGTTGCCGATGTTTTGTGGCCAATGATCGCCAACATCTTGGGAAGCTTGATCCAAAAGCTCTTGAAGGCATCTTTGTTGGATATTCACTAAATTCAAAGGCATACAGAGTCTATCTTAAGGAGAAACGGTCAGTAATAGAAAGCACGAATGTCTCTTTTGACGAAAGCGAAGGCGATCTCATAGCTTCTGGCCATATCAGTCCAGAACCAGGTCTTCTACAGACGTTGACAAAAGGTCAATCTTCAACGGCGGGAACGTCCTCATCTGAGGGCAATTGTGGCGAACTGGATCTCGATCTGCTCTTCGAGTACTTCTACCCAGTTCACAAGACTCCCGTCGCCACCACTCAACCTACCGCTGCACCCACTCCACATACACCACCAGCTACCGGCAATAACGTCGTCCCTCCAAACCTGGATGCTCTCAATCTCAATGAAGACGACATATTACCCAACCCGGGGAATATTGCTGATGCAGAACCCTCTCAATTCAATACGATTGAGATCTCTTCTTCAGACACCGGGCCCCAATCTAATGAGCTTCAAGTAGACACTAATGCGGCCAGCTCCTCACAAACCAACGTGCCACTTTGGGCTCGCTCTCACCCTACCGATCAGATTATTGGGGATCCCACATCCGGTGTTTCAACACGTTCGGCTACGATGAATGAAAGTTTGTTTGCTTGCTATCTCAGTCAAGTCGAACCATCACGAGTAGCTGAAGCTCTCAACGATCCTGATTGGCTGATTGCAATGCAGGAGGAAATAAATCAGTTTGAACGCCTACAAGTTTGGGAACTCGTCCCACGACCTCACAATAGATCCATTATCGGCACAAAATGGATCTTTAAAAACAAAAAGGATGAAGATGGTGTTGTTATTCGCAACAAAGCAAGACTTGTGGCTAAGGGGTATAACCAACAAGAAGGCATCGACTACGATGAAACCTTTGCCCCAGTTGCCAGGATCGAAGCCATACGAATGTTTCTTGCCTTTGCTGCTCACAAGAACTTTAAAGTCTACCAAATGGACGTGAAGACGGCATTTCTGAATGGATTTCTCAAAGAAGAAGTGTACGTTGATCAACCTGAAGGGTTCTTGAGCGAAGAGTTTCCTCATCACGTATATCGACTCTACAAGGCCCTCTACGGACTAAAACAGGCTCCCCGGGCTTGGTATGACGTCCTCTCAGATTTCCTCGTTCAGTCTGGATTCAAGAAAGGATCTCTGGATACAACCCTCTTCACCAAGCGGAGTGGCCCGGACATCATGATTGTACAGATTTATGTCGATGATATCACTTTTGGATCAACTGAACCACAACTATGTGAAGAGTTCGCAGAATTGATGAAGGAAAAATTTGAAATGAGTATGATGGGCGAGCTGAATTTCTTTCTTGGTCTTCAAGTAAAGCAACTCCCCGACGGAATCTTCATCAACCAGTCCAAATACATCCATGACATCCTCGAGAAATATGGAATGAAGGATGCTAAGACTGCTGCAACACCTATGTCTCCCTCTGGCCGACCCGATGCGGACCCATCTGGTGCTCCTGTTGACCAAACCATCTATCGAGGAATAATAGGATCTCTTCTGTACCTCACTGCTAGTCGACCAGATATCGTTCTCTCGACAGGAATCTGCGCTCGTTTCCAGGCAACACCAAAGGAATCCCACCTCACTGCTGTTAAAAGGATTCTCCGCTATCTCAGAGGGACACCTAATCTGGGTTTGTGGTACCCCACTAAATCGGACTTCAAGCTGGTTGGATTCTCTGACTCGGATTATGCAGGATGCAAGATGGACAGAAAAAGCACCTCTGGAGCTGCACACTTCTTGGGCGGTAAACTCGTAAGTTGGTCGTCTCGAAAACAAAACTGTGTCTCAACTTCGTCGACGGAGGCAGAATATGTCGCCGCCGCTAGTTGCTGTTCACAGCTTTTGTGGATGAGAACCCAACTACGAGATTTTAATATTCATATTGATAAAATTCCCATTTATTGTGACTCAAAAAGTGCTATTGCGATGACAAGTAATCCGGTACACCACTCTAGAACAAAACACATAGATATTCGTCACCACTTCATCAAAGAACATGTAGAACAAGGGACAATTGAATTGCACTACGTCACAACCGAAGACCAACTGGCCGACATTTTCACAAAACCGTTGGATATCAAACGATTCCAACACCTAGTGACTATGTTGGGCATGTTGAATATTCAGTTGTGATCAATCGTCTCTACATGAACTTTGATTAAGTAGACATATTTCCTTTCCACTTCACTCTATTATCTATGTGTCTTCTGAATTTTTATGTGTCTTCTGGATTATGTCTGTTGAGGGGGAGTTTTTAGATTAAGGGGGAGCGTTTGATATTTCGTTATTTAAAACGGGAATTTTTCGATTAAGGGGGAGCATCTGATATTTCATTATTTAAAACGGGAAGTTTTACGATTAAGGGGGAGCTTCTTATTTTTCATAATTTAAAAAAAAAAAAAAAATTTGGGGGGTTGAAATTTTAAAGTCTGGTCAAACTGAGTCAAAATCGGACAAATCAAAATTTTGGGCTGAATTAAAATTTCTCTGGTCAAAAAGGGTCAAAATTGGGACCAAATCCGCGAAATTCAGCTAATTTGAGGTTTTGACCAAGCCCGCGAAATTTCGGCCCACTTTCTCAAAAAATTCGCATGTACAGTGCCTACAATCGTAAAACCCCAAAACCCGTAACGTTTTTTCACTATTCAAAAATTCCCGAGAAACTTCAAAAAATTCGCAACCCTTTCTGTCAAAAATTCGCAACTCCTCGCATCGTCGTCTTCGTCAAATCTGCTTTCAAACTTCGTTTCCTGCTAACTCAATCATCGCAAATCAGCTTGTCGGTATGAATACACCTTAAATAACCCTTCTGTTCGATTTTACCCTGTTTTGCCCATTTTAAGTAAATCTGTTAAGTTAGGGTTAAAATTTTCTCGGCTCTGAATCGAATGTATGCTAGGTTCTTTATGCTTAATATCCCCAAATATGCATTACCCATTCCATTACGAGTCGATTAAGCCCAGATTACAGCATTTTGGTTGAGATTTGAGTAGGTCTAAGGCTAAAATTTATTACGTCGTTTCGCTATTTTCGCACTGTGTTCATCACCGCGAAAATTCTCAAAGTTTTGCTTTTAAACGTTAAAATTCGCTGCTACAGTAAGCAGGGTTCCACGAAATTTTATCCGAGAAATTTCGAGTGTTAAAATTTTCGCTACTACAGTGAGTTAAATTCTGCGAAAGTTTTCTATCCGAAATTTCTCATGTTCAAATTCCCGTGCTACAGTATGCATAACCCTGCGAAAATTATATCCGAGAAAATTTCCTGAAAATTACTTTGAACATTGATTTTTTCGCGGCTACAGTGAGTAAAATCCCGCGAAGGTTTTATGCGAGAAAAATTTTTCCATATGTCATAATTTTCGCTGCTACAGTAAACCATACCACGCGAAATTTTCGCACCCTTCCCTCCATATCACATCTTTTCGCATACGAAACTTTTCTCAATGCGTAATTTCCATAATATGCGAAAATCTTCATTACATGCTAAAAATTTGGACAAACTGGAAATTCTCTAAACTTGCGAAATTCTTATACTTGCACACTCAATCTGCGAAATTTCTCACGTCATGACTCCTTCATAACTTGCGAAATTCCTTCACTTGCGAAAATTTTCCTTTCATGCGAAAATTTCTATGAACTAACACTTGCGAAAATTTCTCATGACTTGTCTATGTGCATTCATATTTGCGAAATTTCATTCAATCTGCGAAAATTTCTCTCACCGTGTTCATGAGTTATAATCTGCGAAATTTTCACTTACATGCGAAAATTCTATCTGAATGCGAAATTACTTCAACATGAGAAAATTTCTTAAGTTGCGATTTTTTTTGTATCATTGCACGCGAAAAAGTTTTTACAATGTGCGAGACCTCTTAACTTGAAAAAAATTTTCATACTTGCTAAATTTTCAACAAAATGCGAAAATTTTCAAATTTCAAATCTTAACAACTATGTCAAAGGGACCCTATATTAGCTAAATATGTGAATTCTTTTCCTATATATAATTTTGGGCAATTCTATGTCTAGTTCTGTCATTCTCGTGACACTAATCATCTTATAATTATTGTCAAGCACAGAAATGACGGACAAAGACCAAAGTACACTCGAGGCACTTGAGCAGGCTGCAATCCAAAGAGAGGTCACTCGCATCGAACTCCATGCGCGTACCTATGTCCCACCACCGGAGGAGATTTTTTCACTAAGTCAATGGGCGGCCCTGGTACCCAACAACTACAAGGTGGACTTGGACAGTTTTCGGTGCGATGCCCCTGTTATTGTAGAGATTCTCAAAGGGCACCCACTTTGCCACGCCCTCACTCATGGCGAACCAGAAGCACAGGTGTACCTTCAACAATTCTGGCACACGCTGCAGATTGCTGGACCGCTACGCCTTGCCAAGACCTTATCAGCCCAAATCGACCAAGAAACGGTGGTCCTCACTCCCAGAATACTCCAAGAAGTTCTTCAACTCCCGGTCTACTCACCATACGATCCACCACCAACTCACGACCAACTCATTGAAGACATCGACAGACTGGGCTATCAACCAGATGCTAAGAAGAAGAAAGGCCCACTTGTCCTCAGTGAAGTCACGACCCGCAATCTACCACAACCCTGGCGGACTCTGTACCTGCTGGTGAACAAGTGTATGTCTGGAAAGCATGCTCGCGGAAACATTCAAATCCTCACAATCATGACCGGCATCGCTCACAACCGCAAGTACAACTACGCCGACATCATCTGGGTGGACCTAGTCTCGATGATCCAGCGACGCGACCGGGAAATCGCCAAGGGAGTCACGAACCGGTTCATCCCGTACATGCGATGGCTCCCAGCTCTGATCAAGCACTTCCGCCTGCACTCAACCAACATCCGCATCCGTTCGGCAGCAGAGCACTACCAAATCCCAACTGTCGAGAAGTTCGCCAAGAAGAACACACCGGCGAAGGATCGACACGCAATGGTGATTCCGGACGACGTGCTCGCCTACGCCGACCAGACCAACCCACACGTCCAAGAATACCGTGCCTCAACCGCATCCTTCCGTGAAACCCCGCACCCTCTATCCACCGTCCCTACGGAGCAGATCAACCCCCCTGCTCCTAACCTCGGGACTAGCCAAACCCCCACCACCACCTCAAAAAGGTCATCGAGTCGCGCCGCATCCTCCTCCACCCGCGTTCCGAAAAAACGGTCGCGTGAGGATGACGTAAGCCGCCCCACGGAGCGTCGATCGAAACAAAAACACGATCGACCTCCTCCGCCACAAATAAGCCGAGCCGAACCAATAGGTACAGGAGGTGATGTGTTCACCTCCCGAGTAGAAGTCGTGGCATCTGGCTCAACCACGCAAACAACCCCACCAACCCACTTATCTTCATCTCTACAGGAAGGTATTTCATTCCACGAGGAGCCACGTATACCATCGACATCCCACTTGGAGATGATCGATGTTGAAACAAGCAGTCCCTCGCCTCAGACTGCATCCTTTTCATGCACATCGAGTCTAGTGCCCTCACTCCCCATAATTCCTTCCGTTTCTAGGACACATACACCTCTTACCGCACCACAGAGTCTTCGTGACTCTGTCAGAACGCTCGGTGATGTCTCTGTGACTGAGAGCGGAAGACCTAGCACGGCCAACATCACAACAACCGTGAGTCTAGGCCATCATTCGATTGAGTCTGTCTCATCGATGATGCTAACGGGAAGTCTGAGTGACCCCGTCTTTTCCAGTCCCGTGCAAACGGGCGGCCGATCGGCGATATTCACCGAGTCGGTGTCAGTTGGAGTTCTTCGTGACTCCAACTTGTTAGATTTACCCCACTTCGTCACCGAGACCGCGCTAGAGACACGTCTTCAAGAGTTTGCAAAGACTCTTGAGGCGTCGATTCTCGATCAAGTCTACGCGCGTCTCGATGCGTCCACCGTCGATAAAGGCAAAGGTGTGGCCCCGGAGACGCCACCACCCATGCAACACACGGACGCCGATGATCTTCTCTCCTCCATCTCTGCCAAGGAACTATTCTACATCCTCAGAGCAAGATTCGAGTCCATGACAGAACTCGACGAGGAGGAACAGCAGATGAAGAAGATCATGACACAACCACTGTCTTGCCGCACTCAAGGCGAGACTAGCAGGACCAGACGCGACGATCAAGATGATGATCAAGATCGCCGCGAGGGGGAGAATAGGCAGCTGAGCTCACAAGGATTCATGCAATCGACGCCGCCCTCCTCCTCTGGACCTGAAACGACGTCCGCACCAGAAACCTCACAACCCACTAGCCAAAAATCCCACCCTGTTCACCCTGAGTCACTAGCCAAATCACCCTCACCACCACCCACTACCGTCTCCGAAACTCTAATCGTCACATCGACGTTAGAGACCACCTCAACATCATCTCCACCCACCACCTCGGAGCCTCTAGCTGTCACATCGACGCTAGAGGCCACCACCATATCTACGCCGCCCGTCACCCAAATCATCGTTGCCAAAACCATCACCTCAACCGAACCACCAGAATCTCCACCAAGTCCATCCCCACAATCCACTAACTCCTCCGAAGCAACACCCTCGCCATCACATAGCCACACCCCTCTCGACATCGACTCCAACCTGGCTGTCGAGGACGTCTACTGCGCACAAAATGAGATTGAGGCCTACATCTTCAACGATGAATGGCTGTACACACCCGCCGACGCAGTAGCAGCCAGGAAGTTGGTGGAAAACGCTCGACGTCTGCTAAAGGAAGCCTCGCTCACGCTGATCAACACCGCAGACGACGAGAACGGAGAGGAGTACGACGCGGAACCGGCCGAGCTCGAGAACATCCTTCAGTTCCAAGCGCAGCAGACTGAGGCTCCTGCTGCTCAAACGGATGTGCCCACGGTGGATATACCGGAAGCACCGTGGGAAAATAAAAAGATCACCGCGCCATTTCAGGAAGAGATCAGGAAGAGGATCTGGCGGCGCAAGGAGAAGATCGTTACCACCTTCGACGAGTATGAGCTGATGAACATCCAAAGTTGGAGCGAGAGAAAGAAGCAACTCTATCGATGGAGCCTTCTGTGCCACAAATGCACAGATAGGACGCTGTCCGATGAGGAAAACATCACTCAGGAAATGAATCGGGCCCCCATCTGCAAAGTCACTGACCTCCGCCACGAGTCGAAAGGACCTGTCCACTACCCAGTCTTTACAGTAATGAGGCAGGATGAGAGCTACAGTGAAGTCAGTGAGGCGGACTTCAAGTTTCTGCTCCTGGGTGACCTATACAGCATGCTGGAATCCCTGAAACAGTTCAGACTCGTCCCCAGAAGCCTGGACATCTCGTACGTGCTGAACCGGTCACCATGGGATATGTGGCCATCAAGCGCCACATGCTCCGACAGGTCAGATTCTACGCCACCCACGATCTGCAGATGGCGGTGGAACATAATCTCAAGAAGGTGAACTTGACGCGCCCATCTTTCAAGAATGCAGACGACTATCGAGAGGGCGATGTGATCGACGGAGATGATCCGGCGGTCGCCTACTCGAACTACAAAGGAAAGATGAGGCTCCTGCGTTGCTCCGAGGTGGCAAAATTCTCAGATGGGACGCTCACAGTCATCCAAGACAAACTCATGAGAATTTGCCGCATCCTTTCGGAAGAAGATCCCCTCTGCCGATCCAAGTTCGCGAAGCTCATTGACGCTATTGCTGACAGAATGGTTCTTCGAAGGAATCTCCGCGCCTTCGAGTTCAAGCTAGGGCTTCGTGAAACACTCACACGCTAATCCACCTTCCAACGCCCAAGATTCAAGACTCCCAACAATTGACACAAAGGGGGAGATTGTTAGGATATTTAATTTGTTGTGTCAATAGTTTAAGTCTTGAGACTTATTATGTAATTATCTTTAGCTTGGGCTTTGGACTAGAGTGTAATTATTTTATTATTAGTGATTGGGCCTTAATATACCTAGGGTTAATGTGGTATATAAGGTTTTACCAACTCACTTTGAAGGTAAATCAAAGATTAAAAAGCTAAATCTCGTTTTCACACACTACACACACTTGAAGGTAAGAAACTCTCCCTTTTACATTCCATCTAGCTTCTTTGATTCCTTGTTTGGTGCATTTCGGGACCAACAACCACTATTCGATGGGACCAACTACGCCATATGGAAAAACCGTATGAAGGAATTTCTGCTTGCTGCTGATTATGATCTGTGGGATATCATCACGACTGGACCTTACAATCCCAAAAAGGCAGATGGAACTCCAAAGAAAGCAACTGACTACGATGCAACAGACAAGTGAAGAATCTCACTGAATGCCAAAGGAAAGAACATGATTGCTTGCGCGCTTACAAGAGAAGAATACAATCGTGTGAGCTCATGCGAATCTGCCAATACATGTGGGAAATGCTAGTCACACATGGGAACCGCTCGAGTTGTACAAGAAAGAATAGCCCACTTGACTCACCAATACGAGCTGTTCAAAATGGAGGACAACGAGACTATAAGCCACATGCATGCAAGATTCATGAACATCATCAATCAAATGTTCTTGTTGGGAGAGAAAATACTAGACGGTGAGAAGGTGCGAAAAATTCTGAGATCTGTTCCAAGAGAATGGAATCCCAAAGTGACTGCCATCTACGAAGCAAAGGACTTGGATGAGCTTTCCATTTCGGAGCTGATCGGATCTCTAACCACGTACGAGATGACTGAGATCTCATTCAAAGAGAAACCACCAGTCCGAATCAACCAAACATTGCCTTCAACACTGAACAAGAAAACGACTCTGAGGGCGAAGAAGAAACTGAGGAAAACATACTGGAGCAGATTGCCATGCTGACTAGAAAATTTGAAAAATCTCAACTGAGAATAAAGTTCAAAGCACACTCCAAGTTCCAACAGAGAAACAAGGGAATATTATCATCGGGGAACAACATTCAGAAATGCTTCAAGTACAACAAGCCAGGCCACTTGGCCTCAAACTACCCGATCGCAAATGGTGACAAAAAGATGAAGAAGCAGAAAGCCATGGTCACAAACTGGGAAGAGGCCGGAAGTGAAGAAGAAGAAGAAGATCTCGCCTACATGACCGATGATGATGATCAGGTATCTTCCTCGTCCATTATTAAGAAAATTCTTATTCTGAATGAATTATATGCTAGGAAAGATGAATCTCATGATAATGCTTCTTTAGTCTCTGAAGTAGATGAAAAGGAAGAGATGTTCGAAATAATTCAAAATGCAGAAAAGAAGATTAAGTCGCTCCACGGTCAAGTAAAGAGATTGGTTAGACAAAAAGATGACATAGAAGAGAGAAGCACCAGACGGATATAGATAATGCATGTCTAAGAGCCAAGCTAGAAACCCTTAAGGAAGAAAAAGCTTTGTGTAATTGTGAACTTAGAAAGCAAAATAGTGATATATCTAGAGACATCCCTGTTCTTAAAATTCCTTAGAAGAAAAATCTCGTACTGTTGATAGAGACTCCTTGAAGGAAAACAAAATTTTGATATGTTACTCAATATTCCTAGAAATGTTGGAAAATCAGAGATAGGATATTCCATGACACATGAACATGCTGCACCACAAACTGTTAGAAAGCCTAAGTGTTTTTCGCGACCGTCACGGTCATTATGCTAACAAATTTTTTGAAGAGAGCTGATAATTCTAGATATGTCCAAAGAAGGTTCCTGATAATCAAGTCTCTAACACTGACCAACCCGTGTTTAAGAGATCACAGTCTGTAACACATCATATATCACGTGTTAGCAGGAGTTATTTTGCCACTAACCTTTTGGGACTCAATCAAAATTGGGCACCTCAGAAAAGAATTGATTCATGCAGGTGCAAAGAAGAAAATCCAGCAAGAAAAACAAGTGGTATCTCGACAGTGGGTGTTCCCACCGTGTACAGGTGATATCAGTAAGTTTGTATTGGTGAAAGCGTATGACGGATGATATCTCAAACACAAAAGCTAAGATTATTGGGGTTGAAAATGTCGGTAACACATTACATACTACTGTAGATGACGTATGGTTAGTTAAGAATCCGGAACATAACCTCATTAGCATTAGTCAATTATGTGATAAATGTCATATGCTTACCTTTGAAAATGATAAGTGTGTTGTTAAAAATGATAATAAGGTGTTATTTAGTGCATCTAGGGATAGAAATATCTACTGCATTACTCTTGATGATATAACTGACCAGAATGGTTATGGCACAAACGCCTAGGACATGCTAACATGGAACTGCTTTCGCACATTACAAGCAATGCACTAGTCCGAGGTATTCCTGACATAAAGTTTGTCAAGGACAAAACTTGCAAGGAATGCCAAATGGGTAAGCAGACCAAGACATCATTTAAAGCAAAGAATGTGAATCCACATCCAGACCACTGGAACTACCTCATCTCGACCTTTTTGGTCTTGTTCAAACGATGTCTCTGCGAGGTAAAAGATATGCTTTTGTAATTGTTGATGATTATTCCAGGTATACATGGGTGATATTCCTTGCACATAAGAATGAGACATTAGATAACTTTGCCTCGCTAGTAAAGAGACTTGAAAATGCAAAAGAAATGAATCTATGTAGGATACATAGTGATAACGAATTAGAATTTAATAGTAAGTCATTTGCATCATTCTGTGATCAATATGGATGTAGTCATAACTTCTCTGCCCCTATAACTCCCCAACAGAATGGTGTAGTTGAACGGAAAAACTGGGTATTACAGGAAATGGCTAGAGCTATGTTACATGAGTATGATATTCCTAAACAGTTCTGGACGGAAGCTGTTAGTACAGCTTGTTATGTGTCTAATCGTGTTTTCCTTAGGCCGACATTAAAGAAGACACCTTATGAAATATGGCATGGTAGAACTCCAATAATAAGTTACTTTCATGTGTTTGGATGTAAATGCGTTATCTTGAACGATAGAGATAAGAGAGAAAAATTTGACTCTAAGGTAGATGAAGGGATATTCCTTGGTTACAGTCTTAATTTTAAGGCATGTCATGTTTATAATAAAAGTAAGCTGACTGTTCAGGAATCCATACATGTTACCTTTGATGAGATACCTCACGCAGATGCTACTGATGAGGAAGGTATAGATTTGCCTTATGCAGAATTGCAGGATGCTAAAGACGGTGACGGAGATATTCCAAAAGATGAAAATGCTGAGACACTGGTCCAAATCTACGTTGATGATATCATATTTGGAAGTATTAATAACCTTCTTTGCAAGGAATTCTCTAAGTTTATGCAGAAGGAATTTGAGATGAGCTTGATGGTGAGCTGAACTATGTCCTCGGGTTGCAAATAAAGCAACTTGACAATGGAACATTTGTATCCCAGACGAAGTACAGCAAGGAACTACTGAAAAAATTTGGGATGAGCGCTTCCAAAGCAATTTCCACCCTTATACATCAGACCACCAAAATAGTCAGTGACGCATCAGGTACTTCAGTTGATCAAACAGAATATCGAGGTATGATCGCTAGCCTTCTTTACTTAACTGCTAGTCGCCCTGATATTATGTTTGCTGTTGGTATGTGTTTTCTAGATATCAGTCTGACCCTAGGGAACTTTACAGCAGTCAAGCCTATACTTAGATATATCAAGGGTACTACGAATTTTGGTATGTGGTATTCTTATACGGATGAATTCTCATTAATGGAATATTCTGACGCCGACTATGCCGGCTGTAGGGAAGATAGGAAAAGTACTAGTGAAACTTGCCAATTACTTGGAAAATCCCAGGTAACTTGGTCTGGTAGAAAGCAAAATGTTGTCGCCCTCTCCACAACCGAAGCTGAATATATGGCTTTAGGAAATTGTTGTCATCAAGTTCTATGGATGAAGCATAGTGATTTTGGGTTAGGTTATGACAAAATTCCTATTCTGTGTGTAGCACTAGTGCCATTAGTATTACTAAGAATCCCGTGCATCATTCTCGTACTAAGCATATAGAGGTTAAACATCATTTTATACGAGACCATCTTCAGAAAGGGAATATCAGTGTGGAATTCATAGGAACAAATGATCAGCTTGCTGCACGAAGCCCCTAATTGAAGCAAGATTCTGCGACATCCGTGATCGATTAGGAGTCATCGAGCTAAATAAGGTTAGTAAATCTGCCTAATTCTCCCATTTACTCCAAGATGTGTTGTTTTAGATAGAAATTCGTAGATATCCATTCAGCCCTTGAAATATTTTTCGGATCTTATAGATCATTCCCTTAAATGCGATTTTAGTATTTTAGGAAATGATTCATAGTTATTCCAGCATAAGACTTCCTTGTAGTGATCAATTTTATTTTAGGAATGATCCTTCAGATCTTTTAGTAGAATGTGATTTGGTTATTTTAGGAAGATGGTAGATCTCTTTCCAGCCGCTAAGTTATTTCAGGAAATCTGGATCCTTCTTATTCAGCCCTTATCAAATCTTTTCCTTATTTATGAGATCCCGTCAAATCACTCTGAGATCCCTGATTCACTGACAGCCAGTTTTCTACTTTTCCTCTTGAAATTCAAAATTCGAATTTTGAAATTCCATCCTTATCCTTTCTCCAAATAAACCGACTCCTACCTCTTTAAAAATCCAGAACCAACCATCAATCTTCATTATCTCCTACAAACTTCTCTTCGACCCTAAAGTTCTCAAAATGGTGAAAGCCGTCGGAACAAAAACCGCCAGCGCAGAATCTTCAAGCCGCAAGCGAAAAGAAACCCATGTCCGATGAAGCTATGTCCGATCCTTCCCCAGATTCATCCAAACAAGTTTTGCTCTCACCTGCCTCTGTTAGGAAAACTCGTTCCAAAGCCAAATCTGCTGAACCGAGTCCCTCTCCTACCAAAATGCCAAAAGAAGAAGAAGAAAAGCAAGAAGGCTAGCCTCACTCCGACTACGACCCCTATTCCATCGCCCGAACCTAAAAAATCTGTTTCCTCCCATGAAATTCCTGAAGAAACCTCGAAACAGCCTTCACCAACCCCAACTCCTGAGTAATCTCTGTCCCCGCTTGAAGAAGTTCAGCTATCTCCAAAACCTACCCCAAAGGAATCCAACATACCACCTCTTGATCTCTCCAAACCCAATGAAATTCCTGACGAAGCCCTATTTCTGGAAGAAAGCGCCAAAACCAACTATAAGAGTTTCAACAACAGAGATATTGCCAGAGGTCACAGGGTTGCATTTGATAAGTTACCTTCCGGGATAGTTATCACATGGTTAAAGGACTTTGGCTGGGAACAGTTCCTGAGTATCAACAAGTCGTACTACCCAGAGGCTGTCAAGTTGTTCTATGCCAACTTCGACTATGAGGAGCACGAAGAACACCTTAGTATCAGCTCCTACGTGCTGGGATGAAGAATCATTTGGACCACCAAGGAGATTAAAGCGATGCTAGGAGTTCCCGATGAACCCTTCTACCACTACGATATGAAGTATTGGTGCCACGCTGATGATTTTGACACCAGTGATGTCTTTCTTACCCTTTGGAATACCCGCAGTAAGCCCCGTTTCTCTGACGGTGTAGCCCTCAATCAACTCCCCATTGACTTCTTCCTGCATAAGCTGCTCAATATGACCCTGTTGAGTACAAAGATCGGTAGTGGAGGCCACTTAACAACGATGACTTCATGAGCACCTTTGCTGTTTTCATGATATCTCAGAATCGCAAGTTCAACTTTGGATATGTCATCATGAAGCACATGATCCAGGCCTTTGAGAGCAGAGACAAATCACTTCCCTAAGGGATGTTACTCATTTACTTACTTGAGAGTGAAGGTATAGTTCTGGCCCCGGCATGGGAAGACAAGGCCATCCACATCGTGGATTTGGTGACTCTGAAGCGCATGGGAATACATCACACCAAAATGGTTGGTTCGAGGCCAAGGAGAAGAGGTCAGTCGACAGTGCCCAGAAAAGGTCCGCCTCGAAAGGAAAGGCGAAGGTTAAGAGCGATGACGACGACTATGAAGACGAGCTCAACGTCGTGAAGGAAGGAATCTCAGTGATACGCCGTGATATCTCGATATTAAGGCTGACAACCAGAAGCGCTTCCGAAAGATCAAAGAGCAGTACACTGAACTGTCGCTGAAGTTGTCTTAGCGTTTCAAAATAATTAAGACATCCCTTCCCCAGTTCGCTGATTCCGAAGATTCTTCAAGCCAGTAGGCTGCCTTCTGATCTTAGTTGCCCTTAGGTTATTCCCTTATGTTCGTTTGGTTTTTAGGTGTTCCTCCCTCTTTGATAATGAAGGTGGAGTAAGGTAAGTTTTGGGCGTTTAGCGTCTAAGTGTTTGATGTTTCGGAGTAGTAGGTTGGTTGTGTGTAGGGAAGTTCGTGGAACCCTTAATATAATATTTTGCTCTTATGATATATCTCCGATGCTCTTATGCGATGCTTAATATTTTGCCCTGATCTTACGATATACCTGTGATGCTTTTATACTGCAATGCGTGATATTATGCTCTGTTAGATGATGCTCTGATACTTATATGTGATATTAACGTGTGTGAGATTTCTTGATAAGTGATAAGTGTCTGCTGCGATGATTGTCTGCTGTTTGAAACGTGTTTGGAAAATGCACACTTAATTAGGGGGAGCACACTTACGGGTAACTTTAAAATTTCGTATTTATGATATATCGTTGAGTGTGACAAGAGATATCTGCACTTAGATAGGGGGAACAAATTCATCATGATATATCTTTGCATGTCATACAGAAAACTGCACTTAGGCAGGGAGAGCAAATAGGTATCATATGTGATTCGGAAATATCATATGCTATGCTTTGTTATTATAGAACACTTAGACATATGCGCTAGGACTTGCGTAATCGAATATGCGTACATGCTTCCGTGCTGCATCAATTACATGTCATCATAAAAAAGGGGGACAATGTTGACCTTTTCGGTCCATGAGCGTTATTTTACAAGAACATCTTCAACTAATCCTTCGGGATAAATAATGGACCTATTTGCTAATTGAATACAAATATTAGTGCACTTAAGAGGTCCCATACTCATCTCATTGAACAATGATAACGGCATAACATTGATAGAAGCCCTAAATCTAACATGGCATTATTTATTTTTGTCGTCCCTATAGTAACCGAGATAGCAAACATACCTGGGTCCTTACATTTTTGGGGAAGTTTTCGTTGAAGCAGCGGAAACATTGTCACTTACTAGAATTTTTCCTTCGGCTTTGTGTTTCCTTTTGTTGGAGCACATTTCCTTTAAAAATTTTGCGTGGCGTGGGATTTGCTTGATAGCATCCAATAGTGGAATGTTGATCTCAACTTTGCTGAAGGTCTCCATTATGCTCTTTTCTTCTTCTTGTTTTACCCTAGCAAACCTTCCAGGAAAAGGTGGAGGAATAACAATATTAGGTTTATTGATATTAGTGTTATTACTTACCTTCAATCCTTTATCTTTTTGCTTATCACTAGGAGTTTTTGAAGGGCCCTCGTCATGAGTTGTTGGTTCTACCTCTTTTCCGTTTCGAAGAGTCATTATACTTACATTTTCCCTTGGGTTGATCTCGACTTGTGCCGGCAGTTTTCCCTTCTCATTTTGTACTTGACTCAATTGTGTGGCCAACTGTGATACTTGCCTTTCTAAATTTTGCACGCTCGAGCGTGTTTCGTTAATGCTCGATCGAGTTTCCTGTTGAAAAATGGCAGTACTGGCTGCTAAATTCTTAACAATATCCTCCAAAGACATACCTGGTTTTGATGGTGCGGCTTGTTGAGGAGGATTTGGTGGTCTTGGTGCTTGCTGCGTAAAACCTGGCGGTCGATTTCCGTAACTCAGATTGAGGTTGGGGTGGTCACGCCATCCGAGATTGTATTGACTCGAGTATGGATCATAGCGTCTTTGAGACGGTCCTGTGTATCCTCCAATTGCATTGGCTTGCTCGCTATGATCAAATTGAAGAGAAGGACAATTTGCTGTTGCATGTCCAGCAAATGTACATATACCACAAGCCTTTACCTGACTCGTTTTTTCAATCACAAGTTTTTCCACAAGAGACGTTAGCGAATCTAATTTTTGCTCAAACGAAGTAGCATTTACCTCGTTCATCCTGTGTTGGCCTACGTCTTGACGTGTTCCAAATTGTTGTGCATTTGTAGCCATGCTTGAGATAAGCCGACGTGCCTCGTCTGCCGTTTTATCGACCAGCGCTCCTCCACTTGCTGCATCAATCATGTTTCTCTCCATGGTAGCAATCCTTCGTAGAAATATTGGATAAGCGCCAATTCTGAAATTTGGTGATATGGACAGCTTGCGCACAACCGCTTGAATCTTTCCCAGTATTCATGCAGAGTTTCTCCGATCATTTGTCAAATATTCCTTACGAATATTTGCGGCACGAGATGCAGGGAAAAATTTTGCAAGAAATTGTTTTTTAAGTTCGGCCCACGTAGTAATTGAACCCGATGGTAAGTAATATAACCAGTCTTTTGCATGATCCGCCAGCGAGAACGGAAATGCACGAAGACTTATTTGATCTTCCGTGACCCCGTTTGGCTTCATGGTTGAGCAAACCATGGGAAACTCCTTCAAGTGCTTGTGCGGATCTTCACATGCGTTACCATGAAAAGTAGGAAGTAAATGAATTAATCCTGATTTTAATTCGAAAGGTGTTTGAAGAATGGGAAATTCAATGCAAAGCGGCCGTTGATTAACATCCGGCGTAGCCATATCCCTCAACGTAAGACGGAGTGGTTGTTGCTGTTCGGTTTCCTCCATGTCGCTTGCTGAAAATTCCTGTTCGGATTCCGTGCTAGATATTGATATAGTCGAATCTTTTTGTCTTTTTGCCTTTCGATTCGCCCTCGCTGTTCTCTCGCTTTTTGGATCGAATATTAATATACCTGTTCGAGAAGATCGGGACATAAACTAGAACAAAAAAATCGAATTAAAACTAGAAGTAAATCAATTAAGACACCACCTTCCCCGGCGACGGCGTCAAAATTTGGTCGCGTCGAAACGGGCCAAAAATAAATTAATCACCTTTATTCACTAAACACGAGTATAGCGACAGTAGGGATCGTCTCCACAGGGAAAATAAGTTATTTACTTCTAATTTCAAACTCGACCGATGATAATAATAATAATAATAATAATAATAATAATAATAATAATAATAATAATAAATAGGATATTAATAATGATAATAATAATAGTAATAATAATAGTAATAATAAGGGGGTTTTGAGGAGTTCTTTTTTAATACAAGATTGAACGAGAAAATATATCGAAATTAACAATTATATAATAATATTCGTTAACCATATTAATCAAATGCAATTCAAAATAATAAATGCTAATGACTAATCAAAATAACAGAAATAATGCTTACGATAGATATTGTAAACTTCAGCTCTGTGAGATTTGAGATGCAGACTAACATAAAGGTATTCTGATGATGATTTGATGACTGTAATATAAAGGAACAAACTAACTTAAATCATTAAACAAAAGGAGTAAAAAGAACCGAATGATTGCCAACATCACCAAGCATATGAAGACAAAGAGAAAGCTGAAAGTATTTTTCTTCTTTTGCAGATAAACTTCGCTACACTAGAACTCCCCTATCGATCTCTATTTCCCCTCCTCAATCTTTCTCTGCTCTCACAATTCACATAATCTATCACGCAATCTTTCGATATTTTATTTCTTCTCTGTGTCTCAAACTCTTTCTTAAGGTATGAACGCAACTATTAACTCAATATCAATAACAGAAAAATATATGGAATCGAAAGTTTTTGACAATAATCAAAACAATGATGAAAAAGTGACAGAACTGCTTCTCTGCTACGCGCAAATATAAAATAAAAACATAAATCAAAGTACCAATCTATGAACGCGGATGAGACACTCTCTTAATATAAAGTGAAAATAAAAATATAAGGATGAAAGAACTAATCTCTAATAGACCTCTCCTATCGATCTCTCATGGGTTGTGTATTTATAGAGCTTGAGACCTTCTGTGAATGCATCTTCGACTATCCCTTTCATTCATCGATCTCTTTTTTTCTCAACTTGGAAATCTTGTGGCCGCCTTAATATCTTGCTTTAGTCTTCAAAATCATTTTCTTTCAGCGACAAACCCATACATCGAGCAGCCTAATATCAATTATCTGTATATCTTTTCTTGTTTTTTTCTCTTCCTCGAACAGTGTGTGAGTTCGACCTTGAGCTATTTTCTTGATGTGAAGTATCTGTTGTATTTTCAGCCGTTCAAGTGGTCTTCTTCTTATCTCTTCTTATCTCATATATTTAACAATATTAAATTGTTAAGTTGCCATTGGGCCGAAGTCCATCACGTGATTAAGTTGTCCATACTCGTTAAGCAACAATTCTTCAAGGCTCACTTATGATTGATCATGGGAAAATTCATTGACAGTGTTGGGAATGAATGATTGCATGAGCGAAGAGCTTGCGAAGTCGTGTTCTTAATTTCTTCGAATTCTTCCCACGTTCGGATCTTCTTTGGTTTATTTTACTCCCATATCCTATCAAATATGAAATATAAAAATATACTTATATCCGAGCAAATTTCGACCGAAACACGCGTTAATGAGGTCTAAAATATCATACAATCGCAACTTATTAACCATTATCAAGGTACAAATTATGGTCGTAGATGTGATTGTATCGTGGGTAGCGATCCATCTGAAACATAAAAGATATAAAAAGTTCATTAGTTCAAAATTTAATTTTAGTCGAAAAATTGATTTAGTTTCATCAAACTATAGTAGTGTATCAAGTCATGACATGTGTGATGAATTTTGAATTGAAATCGTGTAGTATGCATATAGTATAATTGATTTTGAAAAATGTAATGGCATGTTCGTAATTTTGAATGAATCATATAACGCGTGAAAAAATACTTTGAAATTTTCTAAGTGTTTGATCGTGGAAAATGTCACCGTTCATGTCGAGATATTTTACGCTCGAAAAATTTGATTTTCAAATTGATTTCCTATGCATTGATTTCAATTGAAATAACCTTGCTTAATTTTACGATCGAGAAAATTTTACTCGCTAACTTTCGCTACAGTGTAAAAAGACTTAGAAAAAAACTTCTACGTGTTGAAGTTAGAATCGTGAGACTGTAGCCGATCAATTTTTCGATCGAGAAAAATTCCGCGTAAATTTACGATCGAGAAATTATTTCTCAGGTAAATTTACTATCGAAAAATTTTCTTCGATTGAATAAAATTTTTCGATTTGAAATTTGTCGAGCGGTACGTGATTTTCGATCCTAAGTAAAATTTTTCGCTGCGATATTTTTCTATCGAGAAATTAGTCAACGAAAAACTAAGTCGATCGTCGAGAAATTTTTCGATCAATTAAATCCTAAGCGGCGAATTTTACGATCGAAAAATTATGCGTTGAACAATTAATTTTTCGTACCTAAATAAAATGAAATCGAAAATTCTATTTTGCGATAGTAAGTTTTACGCTCGATCTAATTTGCATCCAAATTGTCTATTCAACGCTTAAATTTTTCGCTCGCAGAAAATCCTAATTAGATTTCTCGACGGTAAGTGATTTTTCGGTCAAAATCTTCTTTCTTAGCGACTAAGTCAGAATTTAGCGATCTAGAACTAATTCGATACAAACAGTATCTCAATTGAATCGGAATTCAATTAAGACTCTTTGCGATCGACAAAGTTCTTCGATGGCTTCAAACATCAAATACCCAGTTTCTTTCAAAACTCAACTTAGTAGTCTAAGATGCAGATTTTTCGAAAGTTTAAACTACCAAATTCATAGAAAACATCGAAACTATCTTAAGTGCAGGCATTAACCTAGATTAAATTCGTAAACATGCCTAAATCACTATAAAATAGTATACGGTTTTCTCAGTTTGAAGAACAGCCGAGAATCTAATCCTAATCATGCGAAAAACTATAAGATGCAGATGCTAATGGAGTTAAATCGCACGCAAATGTCAAATGAATCTCATTTCTACCTTAAACAGACAATTTGGTGTTGAAAATCGAATGATTTGTGAGAGATTTGAACTATCTGTGAAAGTTTTTCGAGAGAGAAATTTTGCGATTTAGGCTTGCGTGAGATAAAGTTTTTCGACTGACAAAAAGTGAACTTTTATTAACTCACTGTAAGTCAATGTTGGGTTTGCGATTGGACGTTTTGCGATTAAATGGATCAGGCCCATTACTATTTGCGCTCGAGAAATATTGATTCAAAAATTTCTCTTCAATTCAAATTCTCGGTCGTAAATTATCGCGGCTAATCAAATCGTTCCCAACACTGTTTACGATCGAGAAACTTATGATCGCGAATTAAATCTTATATCAAGTTTTTCGATAGTAAGTACTTCTAAACTTTTCAGATTAAGCCCTATTTTAAATAAAATCACATTGTAAAGCTCCCCCTCAAAATTAAAATAAATGCAATTAACTCCCTGTATTTTCTGTGTAGTAACGTGTAGCTCCCCTGGCAGAAAAAAAAATCTGTACCACTTAGAGAAAAAAACGATAGAAATAATAGAGTTAATCAACAATTATTTTTGGCATGTTTTCCTTTGAAATATTTGGTCTGTGACAATAGGTCCTTGTCTTGTAGTGTCGACGTCTCACTCCTTTATTTTGTTTGAAGAAATCTGAAATACTTAGAGAAAAGCGGCAAAAATATTTGGAGCTAATGCACGATTTTTATATTTACTCCCCCTCAAATAATGCGCAAGAATTGACTTAACAAAAATATGAAATCAATTCAGTAACAAGCAAAAACATGTATTGAAGATATTGCGTGAGGGTAAGAGCAATGAAAAATTTATCGGATTTTACACAATTTAGTACCAATGCAATCTAAAATTGCATTTAGAATGTGCGACAAACTAAAAAACTTCGCATTTATTCAATTCAACGCATATGAAACATAACATTTCATGTCAAAATGTGCGAAGTTTTTCTTTTCAATTGATTTTATTATTATTATTATTATTTAATTTTTTATTATTTATGTAATTATTTTTTTTTATTTTTCAGAAATAAAAAAAATATTATTTTTCTATATATATATGTATATAACAATTTTATTTATTTATTTTTGTTTTATGTATATAATATGTGTCTATATGGGGTCATATTATTTTGCTTTGATCAATCGTCACACCTAAAATTTTACGAGACATTTGAAAGAAGAAAATGCCGTCAAGTTATGTCGTCAAACTAAAGTCCTAAGTTCATAGACTGGTCCATTTCGACAATTCTCACTCGGTTCGCTCTTGCACTCAATTATTTCTAACTTGGATTTTTATATTTATAACACTCAAGTCACAAGCAATTTTAAGTCAATTTACCTGTGATCGGGGCATTTTTAATCATTTCACCTAAGCGAGAGACCGTCGTTTGGAATCAAAGGGTTGTAAGGGTTATAGTTTGGCTAGGACTTAGAAGGGAAGGAATTTAGAGGAAAGTGAGCTTATCTCTTTGTCATCTTCCATTTCTACGTCTGTCTCCTTTTTTTTCGGCATCTTTCCTTTTTTTTTTTTAATCTTTTCTCCCTCTTTTTCTTTCAAGAACTATCCCTTTTTATGTTATGCTCAAGCTGAAGCTCCGCTTCTCCACGAGGCTATATGAGATTATCGTAGGCGAAGTTCTTCTTGTTCGTTCTCGGGCCGATACCGTGCTCCTCTTCTCTTAATCCCTAGAGAGGTTTCAGAGATTATCTTTTTGGAAAAGTTCACGGTTATGGAACTCGTACCCAAGGCTGCGCTCCTCTTCTCGTTTCCCGATATAAGACCGGATTATCGTTGGAGAAGTTCACCTCGTGGTGCTCCTCTTTCCAGCCGTTCTGACGAGCGTACGAGATTATCGTTGGAGAAGTTCACAGCAGGATCCATGCCATCTTCTAAGAGATAGTCGGAAGGCAGGTTCCTTTGGTCTGATTTTTGCGCGTTGAGCAATGCCATCTTTTGTCATCATCCCCTTTTTCTTTTGTTTTCTCCCCCTCCTTTTCTCGTTTGAACAACCATCCGAAGAGTATAGAATACGGTTGACGGCTAGGAATGGGATTTAAAGGAAGAAAAGGACAGGAGATGGCTCAAAGTGGATGACTAAGGGCTAATGTGAGGGAAAAAATTTTATAAGGCCGAGTGAGGAATAACCTAAGCGCCCTTATCATTTTCCTAATGATCTAAGGCAAGGTGAGTATGAAACAAGTATCACTAGTTAAGACAAGTAATTGATGTGTGACTCACTCCAGAAATAGATCCAAAGAAAGGAAAAAGAACAAGGCTAGAATCTCACATATGTATAGTGGCTTTGTGTCTAGTGGAGCAACCTAATGACCTTTAGACACAAGAATGCGACTTAGACTGATAAAATTAAGCAATTAAATCGATCGCATGTCGGGGTAAAATTCTAAGTGACTTTAGATCAAAGCATCCTAAAGGATTTCGTCATCCACCAAATTATATATATTTATAATGTTTTTGAAAAAAAATTATTATATTATATATATTTTTCTCTTATTAATTTTTTTTAAAAAATTTATTTATTTCACGCAAGATAAAGCAAATAAGCAAAGAAAACACATATCATAGAACATTTAGCAGCACAGAAATTCAGGTAAAGCACATATTACGGAAGATTCAACATGCCTAATTTTCCGACAAGGAATTGAAATCGTTTTTCATCCAATGCCTTGGTGAAAATGTCAGCTAGTTGGTACTCCGTGTTCACGAAATACATATCTACGGTGCCTTTTTCTACATGATCTTTGATAAAGTGATATCTAATGTCTATGTGTTTTGTGCGTGAGTGATGAACAGGATTGCAAGTGATAGCGATGACACTTTGACTATCACTATATATGGGTATATTATTTAAAATGTACCCATAGTCGCGAAGCTGAGTCCGCATCCACAGCATCTGGGAGCAACAACTGGCGGCAGCCACGTATTCCGCTTCGGCCGTCGAAGTTGACACACAGTTTTGCTTTTTGGATGACCAGCAGACCAGCTTTTCGCCTAGAAATTGAGCGCCACCAGACGTGCTTTTCCTATCCATTCGGCAACCTGCATAATCAGCATCAGTATAGCCGATAAGTTTGAAATTCGTACCCTTTGGATACCATAGTCCAAGGGGTAGAGGTGCCCTTAAGGTAATAATCCTTTTAACTCGAGCATATGGGATTCTTTGGGATCGGCTTGAAAATGGGCACTTAAACAAACATGATATCCGGCCGGCTTGAGGTGAGGTAGAGAAGAGATCCAATGGATGCTGCGATACAGCGTGATGTCGACCGATTTTGCAGAGGGATCGGAATCCAACTTGCAGCTTGGTGACATAGGAGTGCTCAGAGGCTTGCTCTGATCTTGATGGAATTTCTTCATAATATCCTTGATGTATTTTGTCTGACTGATGAAAATCCCATCTTCGAGTTGCCTGACTTGTAGGCCTAAGAAGAACTGCATCTCTCCCATGTGACTCATCTCAAACTTGCTTGTCGTTAGATCTCCAAACTTCGTGCAAAGCCGTGGATTAGTTGATCCAAAGATGATGTCTTCGACGTATACTTGGACGACCATCAGATCTTTGTCTTGCCATTTGATGAAGATGGTTGTGTCTATCGTTCCCCGTACGATCCAGAATTCACGAGGAATTCACTCAGGACATCGTACCAAGCACGAGGGGCTTGTTTTAGTCCGTAGATAGCTTTGTCCAAATGATAGACGTGATCGGGATGTTCTTGATCGACATAGACTCCTTCTTTTAAAACGCTGTGGAGAAAGGCAGTCTTAACATCCATTTGATAGACTTTGAAGTCTTTGTGAGCCGCATAAACTAAAAGAATGCGGATAGCTTCGATTCGGGCAACAAGAGCATATGTCTCGTCGTAGTCGATGCCTTGCTGTTGATTGTATCCGTTCGCAACTAGCCTTGCTTTGTTCCCGATCACTTCACCATCTTCATTCTTCTTGTTTTTGAATACCCATTTAGTTCCGACAATTGTTTGCCCATGCGGACGGGGTACTAAGGTCCACACTTGAAGACGTTCGAATTGGTTGGTTTCCTCTTGCATTGCAATTATCCAATCCGGGCCTCGTAGTGCGTCTGCTACCTCGGTAGGCTCGTTTTGGCTCAGGAAGCAGCTGAAAAGACTGTGTTGACGACGTGTCCTCACTCCATCCGAAGGATCGCCAATTATCTGATCAACTGGGTGACCTCTAGTCCACTTGCGGTCATGAGGCAAGGCTGAAGTCGATGCATCAGCCATCTGTGGGTCTAGATTTTCTATAGTCTCCGATTGATCAATTGTTTGAGGAAGTTCCAATTCCGTACTTGGATCAATCGTCCCTGATGATTCTTCCTCAATAACCATTGTAGGTTCTTCGTTATTCTGTGGCAATTCTGAATCGGGTGAGGTAGGGACGTGAGAATAACTTGATACGTCGGTCTCGTCGGGTGGAAAATCCACTGTAGGTGTAGCAGTGTGTGACCGATATACTGGCTCGAAGAGAGAGTCCAAATCGTCTAATGCAAGTCTCGTTGCTTCTTCTGACGTTGAATTCGGAGTTGTTGCCATGTTCTGTTGGTTTTGTGCCAACACACCAGTGAAATCAGGTTCTGAACTGTTATATTCAGAAGCTATCTGGTTAGGTACGGGTCCTGAACTGAGGTGTGCAGGAGCCATCGGGTTGAGCACGGGTCCTGGACTGAAGTGACCAGAAGCCATCTCGTTCACTTCGTGAAAAGTGACGTTATAGGTTTCCTTAATTGTGCGGTTGGACTTGATGTATACCCGATACGCTTTGGATGTTGAAGAATACCCGACGAAGGTTGCTTCGAGTGCTTTAGGGTCGAACTTATCACGGTGCTCTCTGTCGTTCGTCAAAAGCACTTGCACCCGAAGACTTTGAAGAAAGAGATGTGGGTACTCGTTTGTTGATATTTTCGTACGGAGTCTTGTCGAACCGCTTGTGAACAATCGTCATGTTTTGAGTGAAACATGCGGTATTTACTGCTTCAGCCCATAGGAAATGTGGAAGACCAGAGTGGAGGAGCATCGTATGCGCGGCTTCCACTAGAGTTCTGTTCTTTCGTTCGACTACCCCATTCTGTTGAGGAGTCTTGGCAGCTGAAAATTGTTGACTTATTCTAAGTTTCTGATAAAACTCACTGAGGTGATTGTTCTTGAACTCAGTGCCGTTATCTGTTCGAATAACTTGAATAGTCTGTTGCAGCAAATTTTGAGTAGTGTTCACAAAGTTGATAATCAAGTCACCGGTCTCATCTTTGGTTCGGAGGAACTTTGTCCACGTGTAAGTAGTCATCGACGATAACTAGCACATACTTGCGTCCATTGATACTCTGTGTCTGCATTGGCCCACAGAGTTCCATGTGGATTAGTTCCAATGGGCGAGAAGTAGACGCAATTTGTTTGACATGATGAGACGCTCGCTTCATTTTTCCTAATTGACATGCCGAACATTGATGCTCCCTTTGTAGTAGTATAGTTGGAAGACCGTGGCCAACTTTTTCATAGAAAGGCGTTGGAGAGCTTTCATATTCAGATGAGACATTCGTTGATGCCATAAGCTGTTCCTCTGTAAAACAGTCTGAGAGACGAGGCATATAGCTGTCGCGGGCCGCACGGCGTCAGGTTTATCGTGTATAGATTTGATTTCTGAAGTCCTTGAAGGAGTTCTGTGTCCTGACTATCCAAAATTCTGCATCGGTCAGCATGAAAGACCATCTGAAACCCTTTATCACAGAACTGGCCTATGCTGAACAAGTTATGGCAGAGGCCTTCGACGTAGAAGACATCTTTTATAGTCAGATTCTCTAGAATGATATCCCCAAGTCCTAGAATCGGGGCTGAATTGTTGTTTCCAAACCTGACTTTTCCATTCAGTCGGTCTTGATAGTTGCTCAGCAGCTCTAGATTTCCCGTCATGTGTGTGGAGCAACCAGAGTCAAGGTACCACACATGATGGAGCTGCAAAAACAATTTAGAGAGCTTTAGGTACCCACTTAAAAATGGGTCCTCTCAGATTAGCAGATTTAGATTTTGGTTCAAATATGGTTCCTAAGTTATTATCGATAGGAACTTTAGCGACCCAAGTTGCCTTCGAGGAAGTAACTTTAGCTTTAGCTTTAGGAGACTTAGCCTTTATGGCTTTTGTCTTCTTCGGAGTTGTTTTAGGAACCCAAGTGGGTTGAACCAGGCAGGGAAGTTGAATTTCAGCACGAGCAAATGCACGAGTAGGCTTGAGTGAGGAAAAGATCTTTTCATTGGATAGTCTCCTAAGGTGCTTGGGGGATTCAATCTTCAGTGAATACCTTAGGTGAGAACAAGCATGTATAGTGCCATATGCTTTCTTTATGGCTGGATCTTGTTTCCTACGTATCATCCTAGATGCATTTGTATTAGAATTGTTAATTTTTGTGTTCGATGTGGAGCTTATTTCGAAATTAGTGCTTCTAAATGTGATTGGTTTGAGGGAGTGTGTAGAAGCAAGTATTTGAAACGAGGAAATGACTCTTTTATTTTTCCGAGTGTCTTTTATTTTTGCAGAAGGAGAAACAATATTGGAAACATTCAATTCCATTGACTCCTTCTCTATTTTTATTCTAGACATCCACGCCTTCGTATCTAGTGCTGGCCCTACGCTCCCTGTAGACGTAGGTGAAATAGTGTTAGGCTTAGCACTTCTAATAATACGTTTATGATCTACTGAAGGCGCTTTTTCAATTTTCACGCTTTTTGGAATAGCGTGGGAAATAACTTGGGATGTTAAAGAAGCTTTGAGATTCTCAATCTCTTCTAGGAACTTTTTCTTTTCAACTTCAACATTCTCTGGTTCTATTTTTAATGAGCCTCTTAACTCCTCAATTTTCCTACCAAATAGGTGGTATATAGAGAGAATTTTCAGAATGATGATTTTGTGCTTCTTCTTTAATAGAAAGATCTTCCGGTAGTTTAATTGACTCAAGGCTCCAACCTTTGGGAAGTTCCCTAATGTTGTAGCTTTGATTCAATTCGGTGTAGGAGAAGGGAATTTCAACCCCAGTCTTGGCTTTTCTTTTGGTTTCTTCTAAAGCATCTATTTCTTTAGCATTAGTAAAAACCAGAAGATCTGTTAATCCTAAACCCATGTATTTAATGTCGTAAAGTTGCTTACAGTCAACTTTTGACAAACACCGTGGGTTCTCAAAGCCTAAGCCAAATTTATAATCATAAAATTCTAAGTCCCTGGTTTGATTTAAAAATATTGTCTGTTCAGTCTGTCCCCTTCTAACAAGAAGATCTTCTAACTTTTTAACCTTAGTATATAACTTCTTTCGTTCTTCCCCTAAAGAGCCTAGTTATTTTCTATTGTAATTTTGGAGACTTGACATGCATCTAATTCTACACCAAGTTTACTAACTTTTGCATTTGATTCTTCTAATTGGGCTTCTAAGTTAGTAATTGTAGTGGTAGCTTCGGTTATCCTACATCGCTTTCTCGTTGAGATTCCTAACCAAACAATTGTAGTTATTTGCTAGCCTATCCTCCAATTCTTTAATCTTCACACTATACTGCTCTGTCTTAGATGAGCTAGTCTCCCTAGAATGTAAGCTCTTAGTGAGTTCCTCTATCTTCGTATGGGAACTTCTAAGTTCGGATTTGAGACTAGTGATCTTCTCTTTAGACCTAGACAATTTGTCTTCTACTTCCTTTATACATTTCTGCTCATGTTTCATGTTACGTATTCTATTTTATACATTTCTAACATGGTCAAAAATGTGGAAGGAGAGTCTACCTCTTTTGACGAGGTGGATGCATTGTCTTCGTCCGTCCGGTTGGATGTTTTGGCGTCCGATTCATTGTGGAGACGGGCCATGAGGGCTTGATTCTCTTCTCAGAACTCCACGTGTCCTTGAGCCATTGGTCTTGTTCGGCCATGAGAGCTACTCCAGCTTCCTTCTGTTTAGTCAATTGCAGCTTCCTGGAGTAGTAGTTGGCATCTCTCTTCTTCGGAAGAGTGCACTCTCTGGCAAAGTGAACTGGCTTGCAAAAGTTGAAGCATTTGTTAGACTCTTTTGGGTTCTTGACTTCGGAGCTCTCTGGTGCACGTTCTTTGTTTTTAGAGCTTGTAGTCCGAAGTCTGTTGGCTGAGGTTGAAGACTTCTTCTTGAAGTACTTCTTACTCATCATTTTTCCAATTAGAGCCAACTGCTTTCCTAGAGCTTTCATGTTTGGCTCAATGTCGAAGTCCGACTCTTCTTCTGACTCTGAAGGAGAAGGAGGCCTAATGATCTTTTTTTTCTTGATTTTGAGCTCCTCTTCTCCGAGACCAAGGCAACAGTGTCGTCGATCTGTTTGCCCTTCGGCTCCTTGTGAATCTCGCTTATATCATCCTCATGTTGTGCGAAATTGTCAAACACGGCATGGATATCCAACTCCTCTAGATCTTTATTGTGTCGAATTTGAGTGGATATTTTCTTCATTCCGCGGGCAGAGAAGAGAGAAATCTGATGTTTGTCTCCATATTGGTCTTTGTGATTTCTATCTTCCTCATCTCGTTGAGAAGAGTGAGGTATCTTTGGTAGATCTCATATAGACTCTCCTCCGGCTTTGCTTTGAAGGAGTCGTAAGCAGTGAGAATGTTTGCCTTTTTGGCCTTTATGCCAACTTCCGTCCTCTGCATCATCCTATGCAGTTCATCCCACATTCCAATAGCCGATGAAAAGGCTATCAATCTGTCTATATATGTCGTTCGGGATGCCCTGCATGAGGGTATTCAAGGCTACTAGATCAGACTTAGCTCGAGCCCTTTCCTCTATAGAGTATTCCCTAGGCTCCTTTAGTCGCCTAGAAGGTGGAATTGGAGGAGTAGCTGTTTCATCTCCGGGTACATGGACCCAGAATTGTGCCGGTCCCTCTTCAAGAGACTGCAGTAGATTTTCAGCTTGATCTTTTAAAGCGATGAAATTGAGGAAGCGGCTTCTCCAAATGGTATATTCGCCTCGTTGCAAAATCGGCGGACGGTTGCCATTTCCAAGAGAATAAGCATCCATTTTGTGTAGTAGTTGAGTTGTTGAAGGATCTTCGTTACGTGTTTTGAACGTTTGAAGATGATGCAATGTGCTTCACAAGTGACAAAGTTCGTTAGTAGCGTTTGATTCGAAAATGATCGAGAATTGATTTCGATACAATCTTTAAAATATGATCGAAATTAATTTCTTTGATTTGAAAAGATGGTACTGTTTTCGCGCGTCAGTTACTGTTCAAAAATTTTCGAACGGAAAATGACTTGAACGTAATCTTACGCTGAGAAATTGTGCAAATAGTGAGATCAATCGTAAAATTATTGAGTAAGGTTTTGCGATCGAGAATTTTAAGCGTCGAAAAATTTTGTTGACCAGAATCCACAATGTAGAGACTCGAAAAAATTGACCAGAATTTTCGAGCGTAAAATTTCTTTTAATTGATTTTGGTCGTAGAGGTACAGTACCCTAAGGAGTTTCTCGCTGAGTCAAATCTAAATGGTTGACCGAAAAAGTTTACGGGCGAGAATCAAATATGTGTGAACGACTAAGTTTTTCTAGAGAAAACGTTTTGCGCGGGGGTCAGAATACTCAATTCTAATCGAAATTTTATCGCTCGTAAATTTTTCTAAACACGTTCTTGACAACAGCGACTTCAGTAACTAATCCGTATTCTAATTGAGCAAAATTTCTCGCACAGAGATTTTCAATCGAGAAATTAATTTCGATCGAAGACTTAGCGAGAAAAATTAAAATTCACAGTTTAAACGCAGAATAAAATTTTAACACAAATTCAAGCAAATACAGGAAATTAATCGATGAAACTACAGGTACATGCTCGAAATCAGCTACTGAGTATTCACGAACAGAAGATTAAACATGTTTTGAAGCAAATAATGTTCAATTTGACGAAAATCAAAACACGTTCATATTGTTTTCGCACGAACAGTAATCTCACAGAATCAAAAATTCTACTCAAATCATGATTCTGATTGCTACCGATCTAATCCTGATTGATTAATACTACTTATGCGAGCACAAAAACATCAAAATCAGATCAAATAAGCATAGAATTAACACTGTTGGGCCGAAATTCAACTTCGTGCCAAAACTGTTCTTCGTTGGAACAGTGACAGAATAAAATTTCGATCAAATTCTAACAATTTTCATTTCAAAACAAAACGAATCTGCTCTGATACCAATTGTTAGGTCCTACGATTAACAACTCTATGATCCTAGGCACGAATTCTAAGTAATTCGATGATAATGATCGACATTGAGATTCGATCGATAAACTCAAATGAAGAACAAGAAAGAGAATTCGAGTAGAGTGAGAAAGTTACTATTGTTTCTCTCTCTAGAAATTGAATTGCAAGCCTTTCGGATCCAAAACTTTCTCTATTCAGCACAATTTGTTTACATGTGTTTATACCAAACAAACTTGGTATAAATATCAATTAGTCCTAATCTAAGGACTACTATACAAAACGCCCCTAATTACAAGGACAACTAATAAAATCAAGCAAATTAAAATATATACTCTATAACCTCTATAAAAATCCTGTCTCGCATTTACTTTTCAGTTATTTCCGTATCGCTGTGAGACAGACCCGACACACATCTGACGTAACTAGGATATATCAGGCATACTCATCACAAGCATCAGTAGGCATCTCTAAGTCACTACATTAGCATTGTGAAAAGAAGAAGCACAAAAATTTATTAAGCCTAATTCAGCCCCCCTTCTCTTAGGTACATTTTTATCTTCATTTGGTATCAGAGCGGGTTACTCAAACGACGGGCCTAACAAGCCTGAGTTAAAGATGTAATAGCTTCTTCGAGTTTTGATGTTTTTGTAGAGGGACAATCCCATTCCAGGCCACCACTCTTCGATGGAACTAACTACGCTATATAGAAAAACCATATGAAGGAATTCCTGCTTGCTGCTGACTATGATCCGTGGGATATCATCACCACTGGACCTTACAATCCCAAAAATGTGGATGGAACTCCAAAGAAAGGTGACTAATACGATACAGCAGACAAGCGATGAATCTCACTTAAAGCAAAAGCAAAGAACATGATTGCCTGCGCGCTTGCAAGAGAATAATACAATCGTGTGAGCTCATGCGAATTTGCCAAAGATATGTGGGATATGCTTCAAGTCACATATGAGGGAAACCACCTACGAGACTCAGATCTCCATCAAAGAGAAACCACCAGTCTGAAATCAACCGAATATTGCCTTCAACACTGAACAATAGAATGTTTCTGAGGGCGAAGAAGAAAGCGAGGAAGACTTACTGGAGCAGATCGCCATGGTGACCAGGAAATTTGAAAAGTCTCGGCTGAGAAGAAAGTCTATTGGAAACTCCAATTTCCAACCTAGGAACAAGGGAATATCGTCATCCGGGAAGAATGTACAGAAATGCTTCAAGTGCAACAAGCCAGGCCACTTCGCCTCAAACTGCCCGATGGAAAATGGTGACAAAAAAGATAAAAAAGCAGAAAGTCATGGTCACCAATTGGGAAGAGGCCGGAAGTGAAGAGGAGGAAGATCTCGCCTACATGGCCGATGATGATGATCGGGTATCTTCTTCATCCACTATTAAGAATATACTCTTTCGAAATGAATTATATGCAGGCAACATGAATCTCATGATAACGCTTCCTCAGTTCCTGAAGTAGATGAAAAGGAAGAGATGTTTGAAATAATTCAAAATGCAGAAAGGAGGATTAAGTCGCTCAATTCACAAATAAAGAGTCTGGTTAGGCAACGAGATGATGTAGCTAGAGAAAAGCACCAAACGGATCTAGAAAATGAATGCTTGAGAGCCGAGCTAGAAACCCTTAGAGCCCGTTTGGTTGGGAGTATAGGTTTAGATGGTATTAGTTTTAGTTGGATTTATATAATGGAGAGTATGAATATTTTGGGATGTTTGGTTGACGGGTTTAAATAATGATGCTCGATATGTTTGGTAGATGGGTTTGGATGGTATTATATTAAATTAAGTTAAATTACGAACCTACCCTTATTTTGTTCTGATTGGGTTATATGGTCCTAATTATGGATGGCTATGTTCGGAGGGAGAGATGGATTAGAGAGAGAGAGGGGGGGAGAGAGAGAGAGAGAGAGAGAGAGAGAGATGGATTCAAGAGAATGAATGAGAGAGAGAGAGAAATGGATTCAAGAGAGAGAGATAGATTCGAGAGAGAGAGAGAGAGAGAGAGAGAGAGAGAGAGAGAGAGAGAGAGATGGATTCACGAAAGAGAGAAAGATGGATTCGAGAATAGAGTGAGTGAGAGAGAGAAATATATATGGAGTCGAGAGATATAACGTAGAGTGAGAAGAGAGATAGATAGATAGAGAGAGAGAGAGAGAGAGAGAGAGAGAGACCATGGTTTAATTATTTTTAAATAAAAGAAGATAAAAAAAAAGAAATGAAAGGATAAAATTGTCTAAGATGGGTGGGATTAGGTAAAGGTATGGGAGGGGATCGCTTTAATTAATACCTTGGTATTATGGGGGTATTAGCCAATTCTCCCCTTTAAATAATCCCCCGAACCAAACACCACTTTAATAAATTCTAACCCCCCTAATCCCACCTAATACCCCCAACCAAACACGCCCTTAAGGAAGAAAAAGCCTTATGTAATTGTGAATGGCTTAGGAAGCAAAATAATGATATATCTAGAGACATGTCTGTTCTTAAGGAATCCTTAGAAGAAAAAGCACGTACTGTTGATAGACTTCTTGAAGGAAAACAAAATCTTGATACGTTACTTAGTATTCCTAGAAATGTTGGGAAATCAGGGATAGAATATTCCACAACACATGAACATGCTGCACATCCACTAAATGTTAGGAAGCCTAAATGTTTTTCATGCGGCCATCACGGTCATTATGCTAACTACTGTTTATTGAAGAGAGCTGATAAGTCTCGATATGTCTGGAGGCCAAAGCAAGTGTCTGAGAATTAAGGTTCTAACACTGGTCTGCCTGTGTTTAAGAGATCACAGTCTGTGACACATGATATATCACGTGTTAACATGAGTTATTTTGTCGCTAACCTTTTAGGACCCAATCAAAGTTGGGGACCTCAGAAAAGAACTAATTTATCAGGTACAAAGAAGAAAATCCACCAAGAAAAACAAGTGGTACATCGACAGTGGGTGTTCCCACCATATGACAGGTGATATCAGTAAGTTTCTGTCGGTGAAAGCGTATGACGAAGGATATGTCTCCTACGCCGAAAACACAAAAGCTAAGATTATTGGAGTTGGAATCGTCGGTAACACTTTACATACTACTATAGATGACGTATGGCTGGTTAAGAATCTAGAGCATAATCTCATTAGTATTAGTTAATTATGTGATAAAGGTAATACGGTTACTTTTGAAAATGATAAGTGTGTTGTTAGAAAGGATAATAAGGTGTTATTTAGTGCGTCTAGGGATAGAAGTATTTAATGTATTATTCTTGATGATAACACTGACCATAATGTCAAGTGCTCAGTTACATAGGATAACACCTGGTTATGGCATAGATGCTTGCCAACATGGAACTACTATCTCATATTACAAGCAATGCACTGGTACGAGGTGTTCCTAACATAAAGTTCGTCAAGGACAAAACATGCAAAGCATGCCAAATGGCGTAGTTGAATGGAAAAACAGGGTGTTACAGGAATTGGCTAGATTTATGCTACATGAGATGATATTCTTAAACAGTTCTGGGCGGAAGCTGTTAGGACAACTTGCTATGTGTCTAATCGTGCTTTTTTTGGCCGATATTAAAGAAATCCTCTTATGAAATCTGGCATGGTAGAACTCCAAATATAGGTTACTTTCGTGTGTTTGGATATGTAAATGTTTTATTTTGAATGATAGGGATAAAAGAGGAAAATTCGACTCTAAGGTAGATGAAAGGATATTCCTTGGTTATAGTCTTCATTTTAAGGCATATCGTATTTATAATAAAACGAAGCTGACTGTTCAGGAATCCATACATGTTACTTTTGATGAGATACCTAACGCAGATGATACTGATGAGGAAGGTATAGAATTGCCTTGTGGAGAATTACAGGATACTAAAGACAGTGAGGAAGGTATTCCAAAAGACGAAAATGCTAAGACACTAGAACCAGAAGCTGATGAACAACCATGCAGAAAATGGAAACATGCTTCCGGTCATCCAACCGATCAAGTAATAGGAAATATCACATCTGGAATCAAAACTCGAGCAACTGCACGAAATCAAGATACGGAGGAATCCCACGATGTACTGCTCTCAATGATGGAACCAAAGACGGTTCATGAAGCTCTAGATGATATATCTTGGATCTATGCTATGAGGATGAGCTATCTCAGTTCGAAAAGAGCCAAGTCTTGATACGCGTAGAGAGACTAGATGAAAAATCCATCATAGGAATCAAATGGGTCTTCCGCAACAAACTCGATGAACATGGTATTGTCACTAGAAACAAAGCAATGTTAGTTGCAAAAGGTTATTCCCAGGAGGAAGGTATTGATTTCGATGAAACTTCTGCTTCGGTAGCTAGATTAGAGTCTATACGTGTCTTACTTAAATATGCATGCTTTAAATGTTTTACACTTTTTCAAATGGAAGTAAAAAGTGCATTTTTAAATGGTTTTTTAAATGAGAAGGTATATGTAGCACAACCACCGGGTTTCGCTTGAGGAGATTTTCCAAATCATTTGTTTAAATTAAATAAGGCATTATATGGTTTAAAATAGGCTGCTAGGGCATGGTATGAAAGGTTAAGCAAGTTTTTGATTGAGATAGGATTTTCGACTGGAACTATTGATAATACAATGTTTACTAAGTATAAAGGTGATCACATGATACTGGTCCAAATCTATGTTGATGATATCATATTTGGAAGTATTAATAACCTTCTTTGCAAGGAATTCTCTAAGTCTATGCAGAAGGAATTTGAGATGAGCTTGATGGTGAGCTGAACTATGTCCTCGGGTTGCAAATAAAGCAACTTGACAATGGAACATTTGTATCCCAGATGAAGTATAGCAAGGAATTACTGACAAAATTCGGGATGAGTGATTCCAAAGAAATTTCCACCCCTATCAGACCACCAAAATAGATAGTGACGAACCAGGTACACCAGTCACTCAAACACAATATCGAGGTATGATCGGAAGCCTTCTCTACTTAACTACTAGTTGCCCTGATATTATGTTTGTTGTTGGTATGTGTTCGAGATATCAGTCTAACCCTAGGGAATCTCACTTGAGAGCAGTCAAGCATATACTTAGATATATCAAATGTACTGTGAATTTTTGTTCTGTGGTACTCTTACATGGATGAATTCCCATCAATGGGATATTCCGATGCCCACTATGCCAGTTGTAGGGAAGATAGGAAAAGTACTAGCGGAACTTGCCAATTACTTGGAAATTCGCTGGTAACTTAGTCTAGTAAAAAGCAAAATACTGTCGCCCTCTCGACAACCGAAGATGAATATATGGCCTTAGGAAATTGTTGTCAACAAGTTCTTTGGATGAAACAGACCCCTTGGGTGGTGGTGGGGCGATGATATTTCGGCACTCAAGGGCTTATGGATCAATAGCATCATCATCTGTCATCGACATTTGGGGGTTGAAATGAAATTGACATTTGGGGGTTAAAATGAAAGCAATAACCTGACGAACTTGGCTATTATATCATCATCATCGTCGTCGTCGTCATCGTCATCATCATCTTCTTCTTCTTCTCTGGGCCACTTCGATAGGGAGACCCTTCAGTCCAATAATTCTTCTTTATCTCTGTCGTCTGAATCAATTCTGTGTCGCAGAGGTTTAATCTATCTGGCTTAGAACAAGCAAATGGTTTTATTTCAGCAAGCTCCTCATCACAATTGCAGCTTAGAACAACCACCATTTTCATCTATCTGGCTTAGAAGATGCTCGCCTGCATCTATGTTACGGTAACGTCGATGACAATAATCGCAAGGTCAAAAGGAGGAAAGAATTAAGATCCCAAAAAGCACTTCCCAGTACGTCTTCCAGGTAATTCATTAGTTATTCGCGAGCTTCATTCTAATCAAAACAGTGCGTCCAATTTAGTCGCCATTGCCAAAAACCAATCTCTTCTCTGCGTTTCGTAGATTAAATTATTGCTGAGGAAGGTAGAAGCTTGATAACAGAGAATCATGGACAGTCATCAGCTCGATTTTACAGATGAGGGTTGCTGGTCTGAGCTGGTCGATTACAGGAACCTATTTGCCGATGTTACTTCACCTAACGATGTTTATTTATACAGAAGGGGACAGACAGAGAGCTTTACAACTATCCTCGGCCAGGGTTCGTTTGGCCCAGTGTATAACGCTGTAATGCCCGCTGGTCAAGTGGTTGCTGTGACAGTTCTTACTTCTTATTCAAAGCAAGGCGAAGGGGAGTTTCAAACAGAGGTATGCATATAATATGGAAGTCTTCATCAGTAGCTTATCTATATATCACATCAGCTTCTTAAACTTGACAATTATTATCCTTATATGCTATGAAGTATCGTTGTGGCTAGACTGCATCATTGAAATTTGGTGAATCTAGTTGGATTTTGTGTCGATAAGGGTCAACGTATGTGTACATAGCCATGGAAGCTTGGACAACCTCATTTTTAGTAAGCGTTTAGGATTTAGACAAGTGCCAAATGTATACTTTTGTATGCTTCTATCGTCTTATTATACCGTTCTTGATCCTTATGTTTAGATTATGAGGACCAATCTTTGAGTTGGGATGAGAGGTGACAAATAGCACTAGGCATCTCACATGGGGTAGGCTGGCCTAATCGGGATATTTATAATCGACAAGTTTTCCAGAAAAAATTAGCTTCATTTCGTAAAATTCATTGAAAACAGGCACCTCCAGCCGTGGTACATCGAGATTTGAAGTCAAGCCAACATCTTACTGGTTCATTCCATGACAACAAAGGCAAGTTAGTTAACCTCTGTTTCTTGCAGCAACCTATTCTGTAAGATAGATCGAATTTTTCTTCTGTTAGAAAGGTTGCTGATTTTGGGTTGTCGAAGGAACAGGTATACGATGGCCAAAATCCGGGCCCTAAAGGTACATTCGGGTACATCTATCTCTCATACATGTCGACGAACAAGTTTACCGCGAAAAGCGACGTCTACAGCTTTGGCATTATTCTCTTCGAACTAATTTCTGCTATATACCCCGACCAAAACTTGATTGACTTTCTTCTTTATATTTGAGATGTGTATTTGAATGCATCTGTCTTTTTTTCTTGAAAGGCGTTTATGAATCAAGAAGGTGTCGACGAAATAATCGCTAAGAAAATTGCGGGTATGTGTGACCCGCGTAAGGAGCCTAGCTAAGATCGCTCACAAGTGCGTGCTATACTCCACACGCCGAGACCACAGTAAGTCGGTTAGATTTCCAGAGTTCTATGCGGTTGATACTTTGTGATGTGTGTGTGTGTATTTTATTTATTTTTTGTTCCGATGGGTATTAAACAATAACGAAAGAAATGAGCTTTCCATCTCTAAACTCTTTCATTAGCTGAATGATTTGATTTTTTTGCTCGACCTACAGCAAGCGGGCGAATGCAGGGAAGGAGAATGCTCAAGAAAAAGGTACAGAATAGAAATTTGAAAGGAATGTGGTTCAACCTAATGTTTTGCATAGTTGTTTATAAGACAAATGTCAAGTGCAATCATTTTTTACACTTGAGATGGTCATATTTGATTGCATTGGTCAGATGTATACTTTTGTATGCTTCTATCGTCTTATTATATTGTTCTTGATCCTTATGTTTAGATAATGAGGAACAAGCTTTGAGTTGGGATGAGAGGCTACAAATAGCACAAGACATCTCATCTCACATGGGATTGAATATCTTCATGATGGGGTAAGCTGGGCTAATTGGGATATTTATAATCAACAAGTTTTCCAGAAAAAAATTAGCTTTACTTCGTAAACTTCATTGACAAAAAGGTAGTGCCAGTCGTGGTACATCGATTTTTAAAGTCATCCAACATCTTATTGGATCATTCCATGAGAGCAAAGGCAAGTTAGTTAGCCTCTGTTTCTTGCAGCAGCCTATTCTGTAAGGGTAATAGTTTGAATTTTTCTTCTGTTAGAAAGGTTGCTGATTTTGGACTGTCGAAGGAACAAGTATTCGATGGCCAAAAGGTACATTCGGGTACATCGATCTCTCATACATGTCGACGAACAAGTTTACCACGAAAAGCCATGTCTACAGCTTTTGGCATTATCTCTTCGAACTAAGTTCTGCTAGACACCCCGACCAAAACTTGATGGACTTTCTTCCTTATATTTGAGATGTGTATTTGACTTTAAATGCATCTATCTCTTTTTTTCTTGAAATGCGTTTATGAATCAAGAATGTATTGACGAAATAATCGATAAGAAAATCGTGGGTATGTGTGACCCGCATAAGGAGCCTAGATAAGATCGCTCACAAGTGCATGCTATATTCCACACGCCAGGATCAGAGTAAGTCAGCTAGATTTATGGAGTTCTATCATTGTTGATACTTTGTGATGTGTGTGTGTGTGTGTTTTGTGTTTTATTTATTTTTTGTTCCAATGGGTATTAAACGATAAGGAAAGAAATGAGCTTCCCATCTCTAAATTATTTCATTAGATGAATGATTTGATTTTTTGCTTGCCCTACAGCAAGCAAGCAAATGCAAGGAAGGAGAATGCTCAAGAAAAAGGTACAGAATAGAAATCTGAAAGGAATGTGGTTCAACTTAATGTTACGCATAGTTGTTTATAAGACAAAAGTCAAGTGCAATCATTTTTTACACTTGAGATGGTCATATTTTGATTGCACTTATCAAATGTATACTTTTGTATTACCATTCACGATCCTTATGTTTAGATGAAGAGGAACAAATTTTGAGTTAGGATGAGAGGGTGCAAATAGCACTAGACATCTCACATGGGATCGAATATCTTCATGATGGGGTAGGCTTGGCTAATTGGGATATTTATAATCGACAAGTTTTTTAGAAAAAAATAGCTTTACTTCGTAAAATTCATTGACAAACAGGCCGTTCCTGCCATGGTACATCGAGATTTGAAGTCAGCCAACATCTTATTGGATCATTCCATGAGAGCAACGGCAAGTTAGTTAGCCTCTGTTTCTTGCAGCAGCCTATTCTGTAAGGGTAATAGTTTGAATGTTTCTCCTGTTAGAAAGGTTGTTGATTTTGGGTTGTCGAAGGAACAAGCATTCGATGGCCAAAAACGGGCCCAAAAGGTACATTCGGGTACATCAATCTCTCATACATGTCGACGAACAAGTTTACCGCGAAAAGCGACGTCTACAGCTTTGGCATTATTCTCTTCGAACTAATTTCTGCTATATACCCCGACCAAAACTTGATTGACTTTCTTCTTTATATTTGAGATGTGTATTTGACTTTAAATGCATCTGTCTTTTTTTATTGAAAGGCGTCTATGAAACAAGAAGGTGTTGACGAAATAATCGATAAGAAAATCGTGGGTATGTGTGACCCGCATAAGGAGCCTAGCTAGGATCGCTCACAAGTGCGTGCTATACTCCACACGCCGGGATCAGAGTAAGTCGGTTAGATTTATGGAGTTCTATGCGCAGTTGATACTTTGTGATGTGTTTGTGTGTCTGTGTTTTATTTTACTTTTTGTTCTGATGGGTATTAAACGATAAGGAAAGAAATTAGCTTCCCATCTCTAAATTGAGTCATTAGCTGAATGAGTTGATTTTTTTTGCATGACCTACAGCAACCAAGCGAATGCAAGGGAGGAGAATGTTCAAGAAAAAGGTAGAGAATAGAAATTTGGAAGGAATGTCGTTCACCTTAGTGTTCCGCATAGTTGTTTGTAAGAAAAGAATTCAAGTGCAATCATTTTTTACACTTGAGATGGTCATATATGATTGCACTGTTCTTATTCATTATGTTTTATCTGTTATTTTGCATGATCAGTCTGGTTGTGCTATTTTGCAGGGGATGCGTTGACTCTTATAGTTATAGTGGGATGGGAAAAAATAATGCCGGGAGAGGATGAGAAGAGAGAAACTAAATGACAGGTAAGAACATCAACTTAGTCTTTGTCGAACTCGAATTCGTAGTTGGTACGCTCTGAGGCCTCACTTGCTTGATAGAAAAATCTTGGCATGACATGAGTTTCCTGGTAGGGTTCTTTGCAAAAGTAGCCCTTGGCCATCAATGTGAATAGCATAATAAGATCACAGTCGATTTTTTTGTCGGTTTAGGTTTTCAGAATTGTCTGTTGTTTTAGCGCCTGGAATAACTGACAAAACCGACAAGTTAGCCTTACTCAGCGATGCCACTAGAGTTGTGAACCAATCCCAAGAGTACAATGAGATGAAGTAAAGGCTTCTAGATGAGATCAAACATTGAAGATAAGACTTCTCAGTTCTCTTAAGCCTTATATACAACTACCCATGCTTAAAGAAATTTTCTTATGTCTCAAGGTTCAAGAAAAACAGTGCATGATGATAACAGAGTGCTGAACATGTGGTAAGAAATGAAGACCACGAAGGCTCCACCTTCATCCTTTGTTTCTTCTTCTGCAAGCAAGTCTCTCTCTCTCTCTCTCTCTCTCTCTCTCTCTCTCTCTCTCTATCTCCCCCCTCCCTCTCTTGATTTCATGGTTTTTCTTATCATCGCTCCATAGTGTTAAACTAAGATAATTTCGCTTAATGACTGAATGCAATTACATCGAATAATATATAGAGTACAAGACCAACGTAAATTAAGAAGATAATAAAGGACATAAATAACTCAATCAATTACGTAAATAACTCAATCAATTATTGCTTGATTATCTCAATCAATAATTGCTTGATTATCTCTAACACATAGTAACAACTATGCAAAGGCATGATGCAACTGCTCCAACCCTAGAGATATCAAAGAAAAGGAACATCATCAACAAGTTGATATCAAGAAAAGGAAACATCATCAACAAGTTCTTTCAAATCCTCTTTTACCTACACTTTCTGCTGATAAGCCTCTCAGTGATCGCACTCACTATTTGCGGTGTTTTATCAGCTCATCATTTCTAGCCAATGAAATGGTACCCGTCGATCCTCTCTTCACTATCAGTCGCAAGTTACATCAGTTTCATAGTGCAGAGATACACAACCTCATTCCCTTCGAAGGCCTTTAAGGCCAGATTTTGGACAAGCTCTTCTTGCCTGTGGATCCGATATATTACTAGGTCGAGAAAGTGGATGGTTTAGGTCGAGGAACTGATGATTTATTGATTCTTTAATTTTGCAGATGTGGAAGCATCGAAATTCCATTGCCTTTAGTAAGCGTTATGAGCCCTACTGTGAGTTCATCCATTCCCCCGACGAAAAGGTGCTCTTCGAATCCTCAAAATCATGAGAAAATTTCCCCTTATAATCATCTTACTACATCTTTTTTTAAGAGGAGCGCATTTCAAGTCAGAGGTCCATTTCTTTTGGGGTTTACTGACTTTAAAATTATCATTGTGCAGTTGGCATGTGTTTGTCTCAAGGCCAAATGGTATAGACTTGGAGACGCCTTATTCTCTCAAGGTAACAGAAGAAACACCTCTCAATCAGGTTTGTGGTTTTATTTGTATAGGATTTTGAAATTGAAGGAGCGGTGCCTGAGAAAGTTCCCTGCTACCAAGGAGTCTTTTACAATTATTTCAACATAGGTTACTATTCATGTGTCAACATTATTACTTTCCTCTCTTCAAAGTTTTTTGGTTATGGTGTGTTATGAATATGCAAATAATTTAGGAATGGATGCTAGAGTTGCCTATGGTTTCCATCTACCAAACAAAAAAGCCTTACGCAGCGTAGGGCCCCATCTCAAATAAGGTGTTATTACTCCTCCATCTATATTTTACTCATCCATCTATATTTAGACCATTCACCAAGTTTTTCGTGACTTGTATTCCGTGTCAAGTATTCATTGTTTGAGCCTCTTCGGTGGTGGAATCTTGATATTCATTATAGCTTTGAATTTTCTCTGATTAACCATAGTTCTCAAATGCGGTATTCTATTCATTTTATTTCGAATGCAGTTGTGAGTGAGTCATAGCTCATTTGAATAATTTTTAGTTTATATTATAAGTGTCTTTGTAATGTTCATTTATGCATCATTTCTTACTATTTTTGGTCACCAAATTGGGAATTACATATTAATATAAAGTGTTTAAAACTCTGTCAATAGTGCAAACTTTGTTTTTTTTTTTCTTTACAGTTACAGTATAATGCGACTCTTGAGTTGTATATTCATTTAGACCTTACCCGATGTGGTCAAAAGCCGAAAGAATATATTGCTATTATATTTAACACCTGAAGTTCCTAATGTAAAAAGACTTGAAAGTCAAATATATGTTCTTAGAATTTCTCAATACAAATATAGTATTGAGATTATATTGCTTTCTCTGTCATCATTCAGGCGTTTGTAGCAGTAGTGCAAATTATATGTTTCTAATGACTAGCAGTCGCTCAATAAGAAATTTATAAGAAAGTCATTACAAAACCGCTATCAGAAATTCTAGGAAGGCACCAATGCAAGATTTCGTTTACTCACCGGCGCTTTTATACTATACCTCGATGTATAACATTCGTCCCACAATTCCTGTCTACGCCATAATAATATTCATTAGAAGACCGTCAACATCTCCGTAACAAATGTTTATATCTTTATCAGCAGTGTAAATTAGGTGTATAATGCACGGAAGCCGCTCAGTAAGTTTGTAAGATATGTCTAAGTCTTGCTTAGTAGTTTCCAATAGTGCAAATAAAATGCTTCTGATGAATGGAAAGCGCTCAAAACATTTATAAGTCATCTAAGTCTTCAGTAGTAGCGTATACTACGTTTTTTCATAAGTATAAAATAATCTTCTAGTTGTGTATACTCATATATTGCATGATACATTAGAAATTATTTTTAGTTTATGAGCCATAATAATATTTCAGTGTTCTCGAGGGTTCAGGTTTTGCATGTGCAGCAGGTACGCATTTATCTTTTAGATTTCAGATTAGGTTGTATTTGTTTGTATTTGTTTATCTTATCGTCGCTCTATTTGGTTGTATTTGTTTGTATTTGCATCTCAGTCGTGTATTGTGAAGAATGCCAACATTCAGATGTTCGTATTGAGTAGTGCAGATTAAATGAAGTCTTCCATAGTAGTTGTTAGTAGTGCAAATAAAATGTATGACGAGAAATCGCACGACTATGAACCTTACAAGATGTCTGGACCTAAAGTTCTAGGACAAATCATTTAATTACATGACTGCTTCAGTAACAGTCGTGCAAAAATAAGACTCACAAAGATCATGATTAAATGATGCCGTTCCCAAGTTGACATATAATGCAATATTATTTTCGCATAAAAAAATATATTTGACATTCTTTACAATGCACGACTGAAATATTGGCCTAGATCAAGTAAAAGATAATTTTTAGTATATGTTGGCATTCTTCACATAGCACGACTGAACTAGTATTATGGCGCACGTCAAAAAAAAATGATTTAATGTATGTAGCAATATTTTTTATACTGTTACACGTAGAAAAAATATATTTGACATTCTTTACAATACATGACTGAAATATTATTATGGCGCACGTCAAGTAAAAATAATTTATAATGTATAATGCAATATTTTTTATCTTGTTTCACGTATAAAAAATATATTTGGCCATTTGTACAATACACGACTGAAATATTATTATGGCCCATATCAAGTAAAAATACTTTCTAATGTATGTTGGCATTCTTCAAAATACACGACTGAAATATTATTATGGCCATTTCTAATGTATAATGCAATTTATATTGTTACATGTATAAAAAATATATTTGACATTCTTTAAAATACCCGACTAGAATATTATTATAATGCATGTCAATTAAAAATAATTTCTCATGTATAATGCATAATTATGATTATTTATTGTAATATTGCATTACACCTTATTACTCTTATAAAGTTATTCGGCGATTGGCACTCAATAGAAACATTTAATTTGCACTACTGATACGAACATCTGAATGTTAGCATTCTTTACAATATACGACTGAAATATTATTATGGCACACGTCTAATAAAAATGATTTGTAATGTGTAATGCAATATTTTTTAAGTTGTTGCACGTATAAAAAAAATAAATTTGACATTCTTTACAATGCACGACTGAAATGTTTATGGCCCAGATCAAATAAAAAAATTGTAATGTAGCATGTTATAATTATTTATATTTTAATAATTCATTACACCTTACGACTCTTATAAATTTATTTAGCCAATGCCATTCATTAGAAACATTTAATTAGCACTATTGAATGTGAACATTTGAATGTTGTCATTCTTCACAATACGCGACTAAAATATGCATGTCAAATAATATAATTTGTAATGTATAATGCAATATTTTTTATATTGTTACACGTATAAAAATAATATTTTGACATTATTACAATACAAGACTGAAATATTATTATGGCTCAGATCAACTAACATAATTATTTCTATGTTACACGTAAAATAAACGTATGTTTGACATTCTTTACAATAAACGACCTTCATAAGTAGTGTATGCCCGTATATTTTCTGTATGTGTAACAATAAAATAATTATAATATTGCATGATACATAGAAATTATTGTAAGTCGCACAAGAAATTTGTAAGAGGCGTCTAAGTCTTCATAATAGGGGTGGAAATTGGCGGGTTCGGGGCTGGTAATGGACATACCGTCCCCATACCAAAGTTTCATTCTTAATACCATCCCCACTAATTCAGCGTTTAGGATTGGGCGATGGGTAATCACCGCTCGGGGATCGGGTTCCCCGTGGGAGATTAGGGTTCTCCATATTCATGTATATCAAATAAATTTATTTATTTTTTGCAACAAAACATAAAATAAGTAATATAGACAAATTAATATGTAAAATGATCTTTAGAGTATAAAAAATTGTTATAATATGTGATTGAAATATTCGTGTATTGTGAATAATGTATATTGAAAGTTGAATTTATTTTTCTTCTAATTACGATCTTGGATATAAAAGGATGCTCTATGAATTTTTTGATTCAAATTTGTTTTTAATATTATTTATTAATAAATCTATTCGGGGAATGGTGAGTCACCATTTGACTCAAACGGGGACGGGTTCGGGGACACGGATGTGTTGGAAACATGATTACCATCCCCGTCCCATCCCCGCTCTTTCACCGACGGGAAATCACCGTCAACTCACCATCCCTATTTTGGCCGGGGATTCCCCGTCCCAATAGCCTCGGGTCCCGACGGGAATGGTTCACTATTGAAATTTTTCCACCCTACTTCATAAGTAGTTGTCCTAGTTCAAATTAAATGTGTCTAATGAGTAGAAATCGTTCAATAAGAAACCATTATTTGGCACTTCTACGACTTTCTGTGTGTTGCTCTCTCTCATTGATATCTTCAATTATCAATAAAGAAGGATATATACGAGCATGCCATGATGAAAGAATAAACGCCATGATAAAAGAAGAAAGAGCAAAGAGTGTTGATTAGTGTACGAAACCGTCGAGTGCCATACAATATCGTCGGATGAGAGATCTCTCAGCTTCCACATCCGCATCAAAACCCGCCATATAGTATTCTCGGACAAGATAACCCTAAACCCTAACAGAAGGGCTTACGGCTGTCTTCTAACCCTCCCTATGTATCCTCTTAAAGAAATAATAATGAATGTATGAATGAAACAAAACTTAAAAGGAAACTAGGGAAAGAAAATAATCAGCAACATCATCAAAAAATTACTTAAAATGTTAAAAGACTCACCGAGTAATTAACAGATGCATGTGCCTTAGACGATTGATTTAACAGACTGTTTTATATACCCAAATCCATCTCGAGCGAGACGAAGGGCATTTGCCGCCAGCTTGGTGACCATCGATTCTAAGAGGTTATTTAAATGCTTATGTTAGTATGGAACATGTAAACAATTGTCTGAAATTTGAACGACCAACACCTTATAAAGATGTGCATCATATGACCATTGCGGGTGCAAAAAAATGTATGGAAAAAAAAAGCTACACCTCAATATGCCACACATTTGAAACAAATTTAATCTACAGTGAATCCGAACACTACTAATCAGACACTGCTATCATATATATAGGAAATTATATTGAGTAATAGTTATGGAACCGAGATATTGTCATATAAACATATAACTCAATTACCAAAAAAAATATGTTTTACAATTATTTAGCGTTTAAATAGCCATAATCATATATGATTTAGGGTTTTCATATGTGCTTTATCTTGAGACACTAATAATCGATATGTGCATACAATGTAACAATGTTTTCCAAATGGCATCAGTCAAGCAACAAAGAACATTACATACATTATTTTGAACTTTGTAACAATCTTTCGACATTTGGCAGCAGCCACATACCTATTCAAGAAGCGTTCGGCCCAATCTTTTTTCCATTACATTAGGGTTTACAAATTATTTTTGCCTTAACATCTTTGGTAGGTACTATCAATTAATAAGATTCAGTTGTTGAACCTAAAGAGAGTTGACGTATACCTTCCAAAGTTGGTTGTCATGCATGGTCAGTTGTACGTTATTGTGTATTGAGATATGTGTCCAGTAGCTATCAAGATTTTAATCATCAAAGGAAGGGATATACCAAATTCTTCAAACATTCAGACATTATATAATATCTTACCGTACTTTTTATTGAATATTGTGTATGAATGTATTTGATGAGTATCAGTCTCGCAGTACTTATATATCATGTTTTATATTACTTTGTTTTGCATTTTGCCTTCTTTGATCTTCAACGGGTCGAAATATGAGGAAGAGATCTCAAGTCCACTCTACCCACCTTCAAGCTAAGAAATAGGAGATTGGTAAATTTTTTTAACATCAATATTGCAAGACTGCTCCATTGATCGGTTATTCTATATAATAAAAAGTTGAACTTGTTGATAATAACAATGTTATAAGACTGCTTCACGGGTTGACACTATATTAGGTTATGATAAAATTAGCTTTGTAAGACGGTAACTAAAAGACTACTTAATATAACAATCGCTCGAGAGTCAAATTTCTCTGCCTCAAACGAGTCAAATATCAAGTTGTTTGAACATTGGTCTCGCACTCGGTTATGAGACTACACTACTTAAACATTTATGACTGTAAGACTGCACAACTAATACTTAAACATTGTAAAGCATACGATGCACATTTATCACCTGCACTACTTAGACATTGTAAGATTGTAAGACTACACGGCTGAGAGACTGTAGAATATGATTTTTATTATTATTTTTATAAAAAGCAATGGATAGTCCTGCAATGATTTTATATTACACAACAAAAAGATTGATCTGTGTGACAAAACCTAGCTAATGAAAGCATTTTGGTATTGAACTCAGATAGAATGTGGGATCAAGAAAGAAGATGAACTTGAAGACGATGCAATACTCAACATTGTTTATCATGAAGTCTACAACAATTAGGTGAGAAATTGATTACATGAAGGTATGCAATAAGAACATAATACTACTGTTGTATACTGTTATAATGCACTACTGTGTCGTTCCACGACTGTTTCAATAATAGTCGTGCAATAGTTTTCGTACAGTCATGCGGTTTATTGCGGGTGTAAAGAGTATGAAGTATACCACAATTACGTGAGAGATTGCTTAAGTAACGGTATGTAATAAGACCATAATGCACTGCTGATGTATACTGTTACAATGCACTACTGCATCGTTCTTACTCCTGTTTCCTAAATTACATCATTGTTTCAATAACAGTCGTGCAATAGTTTCCGTACAGTCGTCCAGTTTTTTTTGCGAGTGTAAAGAGTATGTATTGGAACATTTATTCTGATTTCTTTGTTTGAAGTTCTACATAATTACGTTTCTAATGCCATAATGCATGATTAACATTTATTTAGGATTTGTCCTGTTTTTGCACAACTGTTATTGAAGCAGCCATCTAATTTCAGGGTTTGTCCATTTTTGCACGACTGTTATTGAAGCAGTCGTGTAATTTAACAAACAAGGTGTGCATATTCAATGGATCTGAACCATGTAAGAACGTCGCGAGAGTGCATTATAACAGTATACAGTAGTCGTGCATTCATATGCAAAATGTTACGGCCGTAAGTGAACATAATGCATGCTATGTTTTTAAGGTTTGACATGTAATTGTAACATCTCATCGGAAAACATTATATTGAACCAAATTTAAGAAAATATTGATAGATTTATTTACTTTGTGCCAAACAATTTGTCTTATGAATGCATAGAACATTGGAAATCTATGAAAATACACTACCGACGAAAACTTAAACGACTCTTACAAAATTGTTCGCCCACTGCAATACATTAGAACATTATATTCGCACCACTGATAAATATTCAAACATGTCACACAAAAATGTAAACGATGACACGATTAATAAAAAAAAATATCATTACAAAACTTGTATGGATTACTTAATCACACGAAATTTATTTCATATAATACATTAATGTTGACCATATAATTTTCAACCGTGATTACAAATCTTAAGAATGAAAAATGAGAAGTAGCAGTTATGAAAAAACCCTCCCACAGTATATTATTTTTTGCCATTTAGTTGTATAATTGATTAAGTATTTTCTACTACCAGAATTTATATTGATTTCCTGAAGTAACTATAATTGCACTAGTGACCATCAAAACTAATGGCAGCTTATTCTTTCCATAAACATTCTTATTGTAAGATTGAACCAAACTGCCTTTGGATATTGCAAAACCATTATGAAAAACATAAATATTTAACATAATTGTTAATACAAAATATCAGATACTGTGACAATTGAAATATTTTACATAATATTTTCCAATTTTTGTTCATGGTTTCTTAAAGCGGAGACGATAGTGGAGTACACGTTCTGCGAAATGGATTTGCATTATTTGTTCATCATGACAAAATCCACAGGATCTTACTATCGCAGGTTGATGAATTTACGAAGTATCTAAAAAAGCTTCCGTGTTTTTTAGTATTAGCACGGACCTCCTCAGAATGCGGATTAGTAAACTTCTACTTTTGTTTTCTTTTTATGCTATATGACTGAAACATTCCTGAACAAGTATTTGAACGACCTCGATTCGCTAAAAATATCAAACTTTGCACTACTGACAGAGATTTAAATATCTTAATATGTAAATGCTAACTTGGTGACTAAAAAAATTATGAATGATTCATAAATGAGCTTACACATATAAATATTACATTAAATACAGATAAAATGACATAACAATTAGGGTAGCAATGGGACTTGGACGGGTCTAGAATCGAACCCGCCAAAACATGGCTGGGTTTCGGGCGGGTCTGGATTTTGCCAACCGTGGCCCGAAACCCGCACCGATATTTTGCCAACCGCGGCCCGAAACCCGCACCGATATAACTATAAAGAAACAGATATTTAATAAATAATAATTATATAGGAAAAATTTATAAATGCGGGACAATTTTTTTTTCTGAGGCGGATCTCGGGTCCACTATAAAAGAAATGGGTGGGTCTGGGGTCCAATATAAAATAGATTGCCCGATCGCGAATATCGTGTCATTCCGATAATAATAGATCTAAGAACCAAAAAAAATCTCTTGAAAATAACCCGTGCAACGCACGGGCCTTAAACTAGTTTTCTTCAAAATTATAACATCAGTCATCTTTTAGCTTAAGAAACGCATATTATTATGGACCTCCCATCTTTCATGGTCAACATCATAAACTCCTTTCTCAAAGTTTGAGAGAGCTCTTCATTGTGATAGAGTCTCAGGGGAGAGTCTCGTCCTTCTTCATAAAATAAAATCCCAAATATCCTTAGAAGTATCTTCATGGTCCACTTATTGAATTTCCGTTAGAATTTGTGTTAGTTGCTGCCTCTTGAAATTTCAGATTAAACATCGGATCAATACTACTCCTTTGACTGCAAAAATATCTCCATTAGCATACTCCAATAATCATAGGGAACATCAAAACGAGTTATCCGTTGCATGCACAAAACATCCTTTCGTTGCCACTTGATGTTTCACTTTTCAACAGCGACATCGTAGATCAATGCTCTGATAAGACTGCTAAACAAAAGAGGAAGATACATATATTTGATAAACTGATAAATAATCAAAACACCAAATACACGTTTTTAGCTAAACAACATTAGCTCTAACAATACTTCTAAGAACAACAAACAAAAATGAAAACAAAAAATCAACTGAATCAAAACCATCCTAACACCCAAATCCTCGTATCCAGAAAAAAAAAAATACGTTTTTAGAACAAAGAAAAGAAAAACATACGTAATCATCCCATGTAATAAACAAACATATACGTACGTACCTACAATGCCAAGCTCCGTAAACCAAATAAAAGAACGATGCCTCTTTACATGAAACAACTACGTGGATCATTTTTTTTATTGAAGTAGATAATCATTTTCACAGTAGTTTCGTCTATCGTCCACCCTCGTCTTGGAGCTTAGTGTACTTCCTATGTCGCCTCTCCCTCGCATAGACGACCCAGAATATGAGTGAGAGCATAACCGCCGAAGAAACCATAGCCAAACCTATGTAGACCCAACGGCTGTACTTTCTCAGTCCCGGGCAGTGGTCTGCGTATATCGCGGTCAGCGTGTCTCGAACGAAAGTGCAGTCGACCAAGTTGCTGAGGAACGGCCCGTAGTGGTCGAGCCCGTAGCTCACGTTCACTGCACTGCTCATCTGACCGTATAGGGACGGGGTTAGCCGACCCACCGTCGTGCATACGTTGTTGTTGGCTTCACATTCGTAGCCTCTCCATACCTGCATATCAGCAACATGGAAGGATAAGTTCATAAATTTTTTGGGCCGACGTAAAAAATAAATAAATTAGTCTAATAATAAACTGTGGGTTTTTATTATTTCCAACACGGCGCAATTATTTGTGCCACGTGAACATATTTCAGGCCGGAGGGTTGGATGCAATTAGTGAATTAGGCCATCTCCAACTCATAATACAAAAATATAGTCAATTTAGACAAAATACATAATTGCTACAGTGTGCCATACTACTTTTGACACATAAAAAAATTCAAATCCTAATTAATTTATAAAAAAAAACAACATATATTAAAGTTAAGATATATGCCTAAATTATCTATTATTTCTATTTTACGAAAATAATATATAATAGCAATTAATATTCAAGATTCTTCAAACTATAATTACCATATGGGGTCTTTACACACAAGTACCTATTTGGATAAAAAATTGTAATTTAGTACCCCGTCAGGATTTTATTATATGTAGGTACCTAACAGAATAAATTTTTTGCACATAAGTACCCGATCCCTGAAAGTACACCATACAACACATTTGGGTACCCTATATCAACACATTTTGGTACCCTATATAACAGAAAATGGTACGACGTATGCTATATTTAGGTCCGCCCTATGTAACACACAAGTATGCCGTAGGTTCGACGTATGCTATAGTTAGGTACCATATATCATCGTGTTATGGTACGCAATATACACACAGGAAGGTACTACATGACTAAAGAAACTGGTAAAAATTAAATTAGGTACCTACCTGTAAAATTTTCTGACATGGGTACCTATGTGTAAAAAATTTATCAAATTGGATATTTTTCTATAGATTCACCTTACCATATTACTATATAATACATTATTAAATTGAAAATGAAAAATATAATAAACAATAATATATGTTTAATTATAATGGGATAAAATATTTTAAAAATAATTAAAACAAGTTTAAAATTAAAAAGAGGAACATAAATGAAGATTCTAATGTTTTTACATTGATAGTGTTATACACTAATATAGAATATAGAATAACACTAATGAAACAACAAATAGCGTTCAATTTGCAATTGGATCAAAGATTTACTCTATTTTTGTGTTTCACACGGCACAAAAAGTATCAATTAGAGTTGCTTATGTAATAGAGTCGAGAAATCATTCTATGCACTGACTAATTGGAGTATAATAAAAGGACTTACTTGTGTGGCATTGGTGAGGTCGACTTCCCCGGCAACGCAACTCCTATTCGTCCCATCGGGATTGTAGGGATTGCAGAGGAGTGGAACGGACGGCCCGGATTGATTGTAGTTGATCGGAAGTCCGAGATTGGGTGGAGGATTTATGTTCGATACGTTTCTTATAATAACGTTTACGAGGTTGACCATGTCGAACGTCACGTCCTTGCTCTGATTGAGTGCTTGTTGGGCCGTCGCGGGGTCAACGCAAGGTATGATCTTGTCGAGCGCCGTGTGGGCTGCGGGGTTTCTGACCCACTCGTTCATGGCCACGCAAGTGTCTCCCATTAGACTACGACGGAGAAAAATAATTTCAAAAATTACAAAAAAATAGGTAAAGAAGTTATCGAAGTCGAAGGTCTTGCTTGTGGTAAGAACTTACTTGTGAAGAACGAGAAATACGCCGCACAATATGAAGGTAATAGCCACGAGAATCCAACCGACGATGACCAGTCTGCGAAAAAGGTAATAAAGTTTTACAGAAGCCAGTAATTAAGGCTGTATCATCTAGGCTACGTTTGGTATGTGAAATTCGATGCGGAAAAGAGAGAAAAGTATAGTGGCACGCATCAAATCATTGTACGTTGCGCTTCATGTCTCGTACCATTACACTTCCTCTTTTCTTTTCTGCAATGAATTCCGCGTGTCAAACGCATCCTAGCGTGTGTTTGGATCAAAGAAATGGGTGAGGAAAAGAAAACTAAAGAGAAAACGATTTTCTCTTGTTTTCCTTCATTTTCTTGATCATTTGGTAAAGAAACTGCTTTTCCATGATTTTAGCTTAAATTGGGTTTAAGTTTTCTTTTCTTTTCTTTTCCCCATCTATTTCTCTAAGCAACCAAACGCAAACTAATTTTCCTTTTCCTTTTCTTTTCTTTTCCTCACCAAATTCCATGAACCAAACATACCCTTAAAGGAAGTAACATGGAAAAGAAAATTGGAGAGAAACTAGTTTTCGTAAGTTGTTATTTTTTTGCCCCATAATTTGGTGAAGAAACCAGTTTTCTTAGTTTTAAGTAAGAACTTAAGCTACATTTCCTTTCCTATTTCATTCGTTATTCATTTTCTTCAATTAACCAAATATAAAAAACTAGTTTTTTTTTCTATGTTGTGTTCCTTTCCCTGCTAATTTCCTCAAACCAAACAGAGTGCAAATCAAACAAACGGAGGAAACAAAAAGAAGCTTAAAGACGAATGAAATAGGCACTCACATGTTAACAAGAAATGGCAGGCCCAAAATAGACAGCACTGTGCCGGAAAACAGTAAAGAAGAGAAATAAAACAAAAGATTCAGCCAAATTAGAGCAAAAGGATTCAAGAAATAGATAAAGCAAAAGGATTCAAGAAATAGATAAGAACACGCTTACAGAAGCCAAGCACTGCTAGCCCTAGCATAACCGCAGCTACAATAATAAGAATCAACCCACTGCACCAAATTGGAAGAAACTTTAAATAAAACAGAATATGAAATAATGTAAAAAAAAAAAGGTCTAACAAGTTTCAAAGTGCTTACACGTCATTCAAATAACGAAATATGCGATCTTTATTTCTACTGGTTGTATTCCCAAGTGTATCCGCAGCACTGGTGATCAATCGATCGACACCGTCGATTTTTCTCTGAACATCTTGAGGAAGAAACACTTGATCAACCCCAATATTCTTAGCGGCTGCTAAGAAACCAGATACATTCCTCAAATTTTGCTTAGTTGAATTGGCTTGGTCCAAGACATAGTTTAACGTATTCTTCGTAGTTTCGTGAAATTTCCCTTGCCCAGTGTAGAGAACAATAGAACCAACACTGTAAGTAGATCAAGAAAAAATACGATTTACAAAATGGGATCATAACTAAAGATTTTATTATCTTTTGTCATTGGTTTCTCTTCAATCCAGCCATTTTACCTCTAATATTGAGAGAGAGACCGAGAGAGTTAGAGAGAGAGAGAGAGAGAGAGAGAGAGAGAGAGAGAGAGAGAGATTCTTACACAGCAGCTATGGTGAAAAGGGCGAGGAGAATGAGAGAGAGTGCATAAGCAAATCGAGAATATCCATAAGAGCGACGCCTGCAGCAGCAAGTGTACATACAAGCCAAAAGCAAGAAAATCCCGAAAACGATAAACCATATAGCAGCGATTAGGAAGAGAGGCGCCCCAGTGTAAATAACGGACTGTTAAGATATCAAAGCATCAATCCCAATAGTCAGTGCTATACAGAACAAGTAAGGTATGCGATTAGGATAAATACAGATTCTTCTTCCTTCTAGAGAAAGTACCGTAGCAGGGCTTGAAGTGCGATGCATCTAATTTCCCTATATTTTGTAATTATTGGGAAGAGCATGGATCACACTAGATAAACTCAAATGACAAACTTCTGCAAAATTGAACTCAGTTTCTTGAATGATTGATTTTCAACTTTTTACATAACTGGCACTGAACAGAATAAATTCAGGGCTACGTCGCTCTTGTTGCTTGCTTGGTCTTGATAAAGAACACATTTTTACCACAACCATCATCGGGTTATGGTGTTCTAGACCTCACAATATCACAAAAAACTCAAATCCCAACTGATTGAAGAGTAAAATACAAACCAGCAATTGACTATAAACCCCCCAAAATTAACTAATTTCAAAATCGTCAACTGCAAAAAATAACCCCAAAAAAAAAACACCACATAAAGCTCCATTAACAAGACAATTCAAGAATGGAGCTCGATGAAAAAAAAGAACATTAAACGAACACATAAAGCTTACGGATATGTAATGGTCGTTGCTAATATTCCATCCTCCGTTATAGTAATTGAAATGGTCGGTTGGGTCTTTTCTGTGAGACCTCTCCTTAGCCAAAACCAAAGATGAGGAATTACCATCTTCCAAAACCGACCTACCAATCAAAACGACACCGTTTGGAGCAGCAGCACCTGAGAATAAATTCAGAGGGTTAAAAACTGTATCTTTCACAATCACACGGTAACAGCTAGTGAAAAAAAAATTAAAGAAAAGTAGAAAACCCAACTCACCCAGTGAGGAAAAGAACGACGAATACAAAAATAAGAAGGTTGCGAGGATGAGCAGTGAAGAGGGTTTAGGCTTCGTCGAGACCATTTTCATCAGCTCACATTTGTGGGTGGAATCGTTAGTCGATGATGTTAAATTGTTAATAGAGAGGATAGAGATATATATAATTGCACGTTTGACGCTTATACGTACAACAGTTTGGATGCTGTAAGTGATGTGGACCGCGTAAAACGACTTCTTGAAACGGCTATTGGGGCAACTGTACTGTTAGGAAATATTTTGTAGTGTTCAATTTCATTATATTATCTTTGTTGGTTAACTTTATTAAAACTTTGGGCTAGTTCTTAGTTGGGTAGTTCTTAGTTATTTTGTAATGGGCTTACACAAGGGCCCAAGTATTATATACCAACTTGTGGTATAAATACTAAAACCCTAACACATAGTTAGGTGTGCTTGTGTGTGAAGATCAAATAAACAATTTTAGAGTAAGAGAGTCTCCTCAAGAACACCACCAAGCCCCACACGCCCCGAACCTAAATCTCGATCTTTAGGCGTATTTAATCCGTCCGAAGTCGTATTGTTGGTGAAATCTCGGACCAACAATTTTCCCTCGTTGCCTCTCCGGCACGAGTTCTTCGGCCTCGTCGGTCGTCTCCATCGAGCCTAACACTAAAAACTCAGCAAAAACACGTCAGAAGGGGGCTGAAGTTGGTGCCGGCATAGCCCCTCCGATGCTTAAGTCAGAAAACGGATGGAGATAGGTGTTGTTAGGCTCGTAAATCAGTTTCAGTTACTTCGAAAACGTACCTGGGAAATATACTACATGTTGCTATTTATACTAACATCAGTTCGTCCCGCCTTGACCTAGTCTTCCACCATAACCCGCTTTTCTAGCGTGCTCCGCGGAAGGAACGTGGTTTTCCCGTCATCCCACGTTCTTCCGTCATCTTCTTTTCATCAGTTTCCTCCTCTGACCCATTCTTCCTCCTGCGGCATCACCCTGCTCGGGCTCCTGCCTCATCCAAGGAGTTTCGACTCTGCTCGGCCTCGTCTCCCTGGTTCTTCTGTTCTCGGGCGACCTGTCCTCGGGCAATTCAGTTTTTACGATTTTTCGGGAATCCCGGCTCCGTATGGCCTTGTTCCTTTTGAAGTTGGGACTACCCAAGCAGCTCCTCGGGCACTTCATCCCGATCTCTCCCTTATTTCCTTTACTTTTCGGGGGGACTCACCCGGGCATTCCGCCCTCTTCCGGGCTCGACCTTCTCGCACAGACTGTTCAACCTCTCCTTGTTAGGGGATCTTCCCTCTCGAGCTCTTCGCCCGCTCTTCGGGGAGACCCCCTCGCGCATCCACTCCTGACTCTCGAGCTCATTCTCGAGAGTATCCTCTCACCTGCTAATGTTTCTCTCACGCCCTATCATCCGCAGGTTATTTTGCAGTTAATGTTATTTTACCGTTAGCTAGAAACCCCGAGGGTAACAATACTCCCCCTAAAATATTCAAAAAGAGTGTTACGAGTATTTGGGCGTTAGCTATGGGTAAACTAATTGGTTATAAGGCCCTTTGACCCTTCTCGGTGGGTCATCTCGGGTTCCCTTATGTCTTTTCCCTCGCTCTTCGGGCGGTCTATATTCTTTTTCCTTTTTGGCTATCTCTCATTAAGCCACATTGTAATTCTCCTTTGGGATGGAAAACTACCGCCCCATCTAATCAAGTTCAGATATGCCTCGCCCACGCGTCACTCATCCGAGAGCCCAACGTCTCGTCTCCTCCCCTTTCTTCTTTGTCGCTTTTCCTAAGGGTTTTCAGTTGTTCGCTCTCTCACTCATCAGAAAATCTCTCTGCAATTCTTCCAGCGCGCCTACGACGATTTCCCCCGTTTCAGAGTGCTTCCTCTCCGCGATTTGTGTCTTCATCATCGTTATCATTGGTAAGCTCTTTCTCCTCTCAGTTTCGTTTCTTTTCCTCTGCTTTTGGGTTTTCTTTTCGAGTCTAGATTAGGCGATTGTCGCCATGAGCGATTTTCCCATTTTTTCCTTTACCTCGTCTCTTTTCACTTTCGTCTGTGTTTATTTGCTTAGTTCTTTTAGGACTTTATACACCCTTTGCCATGGGCGACGTCACGACCTCATCCTCCTCAAATCAATCGATTTTTCCCTCACTTTCAAGCCCAAAATCTCCTCCTCCTCTCCTTCTCCTCCTCCTCCTCCTCCTCCTCCTCCTCCTCCTCCTCCTTCTTCTTCTTCTTCTTTGTTTTTCACTTCATTTCTCAAGGCGGCGGAAACCCTAAGTAACTTCCTTGACCTGGATATTTTCCTCTCCCCTCAGATTGTAGGGTATCCTAACAAGAATGCCTACCTCGAAGATTTAGGCGATTGGTCTTTGCGAATGGAAGATTTTCGCGAGCGCATCAAGCTTATTCCCGAGGGTTTTCACACCTTCAATCTCTTCTCGATCAGGTCGGACTTACTCCTGAACAAGAAGTGCTAATTCCTGGCCCTCGGGAGGTGGCTAGCGGGCCTCCCGAGGGTTTTCACACCTTCAATCTCGATCAGCTCGACATGGGGCTTCGCCTTCCCCTCCCTCAATTTCTAGTCGACTTTGCAATACTACCAAGTCTCCCCAAGTCAATTAACTCCGAATTCCTACAGCCTTCTTATTTCCTTAGCCATTCTTATCGAACATTTCCAAATGCAAGTTTCTATTCATCTTCTGCTGTCCTTCCTTAAAATTAACCATAAGGAGCACTGCAAATTCTTTTTCTCATCGAATGCTTTGGAAGAATTCCTTCTCGGGAACCCCTCCTGCCATAAGGGATGGATGAAGAAATTCTTCTTCGTTCGATCTCCCGAGGGGAGTCCCAAGAACGATACCGTCGAGGATTTGCCCAAGACCATCTCCGTGTCAAGCCCTCTTCCTCCTGCTCCCACTCGGAGGGTGAGAGATTCAAAGAGGCCCTCGGGAGCCGACGCTTCAGCGCCCCGAGCTTGTTAAGGTTGACCTCCTCTATCACTTTGGTTTCTGCGGGAAAGGGATTATAGTAGATGACCTGGGTATATCTCATAAGTTTCCCTCTTTTTTTCCTCGGCCATGTTTCTGACCGAGCTCTTCTTTTCTTCTCTTTTCTTCCTACCAGATTCCCGCATGGATCACACTGACCTCCTCAAGTTTCAAGAACAAATGAAGAAGGGCGGCTCTTCCCAAGCCCCTCCCCCTGCCTCAGTTATTCGGGCGGCTCTTCTGACCAATATTTCCTTTTTCTTTCCTCACCCCATGCTTCCTATCAGGGTTTCGCTTGCGTTGTGGAGGCTTTAGAAATGATGCTTTTTATGCATGAGGATTGCATCGAGTTCGCCCAGATCGAGGAGAAGCTGAAGGAAGATATGGAGCATGTGAGAGAGGAGACCCGGCGGAAGGAAGAGGAGCTGAGGAAGCAGGTGAGGGATGCCCAGGCAGAGCTGGAGAGGGCAAAGAAGGCCTTGGCTGAGGAGAATGAGGCTCGGGAGGAGATAGAGAATAATCTTCGCGAGCTCGAGGTGGGCGTTGAGCGAGATTACATGCCGTGGGAGACATACTGAAGGCAAGTATTCACGTACTTCAAGTACGGCTTCTGGTGGCTGCCTCCGCCAATTTCGAGAAGCTGGCTTCATCCGCCAGAAATACAAGGTCGACTTCCTAATCGCGTCTCCTAGTTGATAGAGCGCAGTGTTTCCGTCAAAGCTGGCCAGATGGTCCTCGAGAGGTCCCGAGCCATCGTACCGGTTCATGTCTGGGAATCGGAACTTGTTTGGCAGAGGGGCGCAAAGGACTTCCTCAGAAAAGGGTGAGCCTCGTTGGACTGGTGGGGGTATTTGCGGATTGGCCAGCTCCTTTGGCCTCTGGATTTCCTCTTTCATTTTCTCCCATTCCACGACCTGCCTCTCTTCTACAATTCTCTTTTTCTCGGCCCGTAAGGTGTTGATTTCTGCCCTCAGCGTCTTTTCTTCCATTTCTTTCTCATGCTAGTTGGCCCGCACTTTTTCAGCTTCTTTGTGTAACCGTTCTGCCTCCTCTTCTTCCGTTTTGGGCCGTTCCGGCGACTCGATGCGAGTTCTTCGCGTCCGTTCCGCCCTCAGCATTTCCACCTCTGCTCTCAATTTTCTGAGCTCAGTTTGATCAGCGTTGCATGTCTCCTCATGTCTTTCTTCCGTCCAGTCAGTCACTAGCACTTCTTCCATTGGCGGTGATGGGGTGTCGTTTGCGGTATCCACCATGTTGTTTATGATATATCATCCCACAGACGACGCCAATTGATGTGGACCGCGTAAAATGACTTTTTGAAACGACGGTTGGCACGTCTGCTCTTTCCCTCGTTGTCTCTCTGGCGCGAGTTCTTCGGCCTTGTCGGTCGTCTCCGGTGTAGCCCCTCCGATGCTTAAGTCAGAAAACGGGTGAAGATAGGTGTTTTAGGCTCGTAAATCAGTTTCATTTACTTCGAAAACGTACCTGGTGAACTAACCGTTGCTATTTATACTAACCTCAGTTCGTCCCACCTTGACCTAGTCTTCCACCCTAGCCCGCTTTTCTCTCATACTCCGTGGAAGGAACGTGGTTTTCCAGTCATCCCACGTTCTTCCATCATCTTCTTTTCATCAGTTCCTCTGACCCATTCTTCCTCTTGCGGCATCACCCTGCTCGGGCTCCTACGTCATCCAAGGAGTTTCGACTTTACTCGGCCTCATCTCCCTGGTTCTTCTGTTCTCGGGTGACTTGTCCTCGGGCAATTCAGTTTTTACGATTTTTCGTGAATTCCGGCTCCGTATGGCCTTGTTCCTTCTACTGTTGGGACTACCCAAGCAGCTCCTCGAGCACTTCGTCGCGATCTCTCCCTCATTTTCTGTACTTCTCGGGGGGACTCACTCGGGCATTCCGCCCTCTTCGGGGCTCGACCTTCTCGAGCAGACTGTTCACCTTCTAACCTCTCCTTGTGAGAGGATCTTGCCTCTCGAGCTCTCCGCCCCCTCTTCGGGAGACCCCCTCGCGCATCTACTCCTGACTCTCGAGCTCATTCTTGAGAGTATCCTCTTCACCTGCTAATGTTTCTCTCGCGCCCTATCGTTCGCGGGTTATTTTGCAGTTAACGTTATTTTACCGTTAGCTAAAACCCCGCGGGTAACAAATAGGAATCGTTGAGCTCCGACTAGGCACTAGACAAAAGTTGGTATGAGACTATGTTTATTTTAGGGGTGAGCGCGGTGCGGTTTGGGCGGGTTTTATCGAAATTTCAACCCGACCCAATGTATTGCGATTCTTGAAAATTTACCCCAAACCCGATCATAAAAATCTTAACCCGATACGTTGCGGTTTGCTTGTGTTGGGTTGGGTTGGGGCGGTTTTTGCGGTTTTTTCGATACTTTTTATCACGACGAAAGAACCACCATAGTAAGTAATGTAAAAATACATATCATAAACTTGGATCAAAAATAAAATATACATAGTATAATGTCATCTTAACAAGAAACAATAGTAACAAGCAAAAGTTGGATAACTCACATTCCCGAGAATAGGAAAAAATATTAGTACGTCAAATCAAATGATTTTTTAAGTTGTGTGTGTTACAATCGAAGGCCCGAGCCTCCCTTCCAACCTCTTTGTACTAACTTATTGGCTATTAATATTTTATTGAGCTTTCCTATTTCCATTTGGGTTTAGGGTTTAGGCTTTAGGGTTATATATATATATATATATATATATATATATATATATATATATTTTATTAAGCCCCAGGCCTTTGGTTAAACTGTCACTAATTCAATTAATATAGTCTGTCTATTGACCAATATATCTCATATACAAAATAATTATTTTTTAAAATAATATAAAATTAAAAAAGATAACTACCCACTGCCCAATGTTTTTTAAAAAAATAATACAAAAACTAAAAAAAATCATCCACTATCTTTTCCTGCAAAATCTAAATTTGGTATGTAATTTTATATTTAAATTATAATTTACACTATGTATTTTAGATAAAATCAATATAGTATATGTATATGCACATGCATTTGAGTATGCAGAATTACTAGTATATATTAATGCTTATGTCTTCCTAGCTAGACAATTTGAATCAACTATTGGTACAACTATTTTATGAAATATTTTATAAAACATAAATAGTAAAATTATTTTCTTAGTATATGCGGTTGGGTGCGGTTTTATGCGGTTTAAAAAATACAAATCCAAACCCGACCGCAAAATATGCGGTTTTATATTCTAAAACCCAAACCAACCCATCGACCCGTTAACCCGACACTTGCGGTCTGGGTTGGGTTGGGTCGATTGGATGGGGCGGTCCGACGGGTTAAATGCTCACCCCTAGTTTATTTATTCTTTGTCGTTGTTGCTTTACATATATGCCCAATGCCCAATGCCCAATTAATTATATCCGTGACCTTAGGTTTTGTAAATTTTACTATATCGAGCGTCCCGATAGCTTTTGTACATTTTCTAATTTAGCAAAAAGTATCACAAACAATCACTATAATAATATCTTAAAAGACATGTCAAAATATACACTTTTTTTTACTTTTTAATTGTATTATATTATTTGAATATTCAGTTTCTTAAAAACAGTGCCACTTCCAAATGTACACAAACAAATGGGACCGAGGGAGTATTTTTTACCCCATAAATAAATGAATAATTTAGCAGAATGGTCAATACGTGGAGTACTGAGAATGAAAAGTTCGACTTTAGTTAGTTTAGTTCCATTTATTTTGATTATTATTATTATTTATTATTATTGTTAAACACCCAAAATGTCATATATATGTTATGCAATTTGTATTTTGGAAAACAAAGTCAGGATTAATAAAATGATAAAAACAAAGTTTATCTTTTATATCAGGATTAAACCGAAGTTAGAATACACACGCATATATTAGTATATTTATATTGTTTACGTGGGATTAAACAAAGTTTACCTTTCCATAACCACGTTACCTATATTTATATTTAAAGGTAACGTTTCTTTATGCTTAGTAAACGGATTGGAAAGGTCCACATTAATGGTGTCATTTACATATAGTTTAGTGCGTAATAATTAAGGTTGTGACTAGTGGCGAGTTGGTGTAGTAAATGCGAATAATAATGTATGAATTTACTTTAGACGTTTTGACTAATCGAGTCGCAAAGCCTACCTGTCGACAAAGTTACTAGACAAGGGCCACGATCTATGTTTCTATTATATGTTTAGTGATCAGGATTCTTATATAAATATATCTATAACTTTAGATATTTGGTTTCAAAAAAAAAAAAAAAATAAACTTTAGATATTTATTATTTTTTATATAATAATAAATGGCCAAACTTGTAGATGAGGTTTACGCGGTTTGTATGGACTGATCCTAGTGAAGAAACGGCCAAACGGTATGTACAGAAATATTGTGGTTTTCTAAATAACCTTTATAAATTACTATACGATTATACAAAATAACATTTTGTTATAATAGAGGAGAAAACCTTTTATTGGATACTAGGTTTAGACCCGGGCGATGCACGGGTTATACTTATTCTTTTGACTGTTTGTTGGATTTTGGTTTACAGACGTAATTAATATAGTTGTGTGCTAAAACCTAGACATGCCATGTACAATGATGTTCTTGTCTAATCGTTGGCGAAGAAGTTCTTGGGCTCCATTAATGCTGAGAGAGATGATGGGTCGTCTGCAGTTTGTAGCTACATGAAAATTCTATGTATGTGTATTTGTGTGTGTTGAGAATGAGAAAGGGTTGCTGCTTTTATACACACCCTTTGTTGTCATCGGAGACTGTTCAGATGCACCAAAACCATAAAATGCTTCGCAAGACTGCTTCGCTGTTCGGGGACAGTTCAGATGCCCTAAAAAACACTGAATAAGACGCAAAACTGGAGACTTTGGGATGCCTTTCTGCCCAGAAAAGAAATAAATTCAATGAGATCATAGCACGCCAGCATTTCAGCACCGCATAGCAGGTCAACAGTCACATGCGTTGAAGATTGACACACGAAAACAGTTCGAAAAATAAATTAATAATTTTATGCATCCTATTCTCATTATTCAGTTGCTGAGATTGTAAGAATTAGTGCTAGGAAAATATGTAGATTAATTTTATGAACAATATTCAAATATAATGCTTTTTAATACTGAATTATACATCTTCCGGTGCAATTTATCCTACAAAATGCATTTATCATATATGGAATTATGTGACTACCAAAGTTGTATTATGCCTGACCTAAGAATCGACCGCATCGCAAAACTCATTTGCCTTATTTTCACCAACTGTAAGGGAGACATCCCGAAAACCACAAAAGAATTTTCACCTTAGTTATGACGATAAATTTTGGTGAATGTTGCTGAATACTTACTGGTAAACTATGTTGGTAACCTCGTGATCGTCTGCGCCACCTTCGTTCACGCTCAATACCTTAGGTCATGTTGATGAGGTCGCGCGAGAAAGTACACATACAACTGCCCATGCGTTAAAATAAGCTTTTGAAACGCAAGCAGCGACGTTAGCAACTGTGCGATGCACAGGTTATAGTTATTTATCAGACTATTCATTGCATTCTGAATGGCAGAGATAATTAATTCGTATTTCTTCATAAAAGTTATGTGACAACGGAGTCATGCTATGTAATGTAATTCACATAAACGTAGGGCTCAGTATAGCTGATTGGACAAAATTTATCTTATGCACATCAATCAATTGCTAAAATTGGTAAACGAAAATACTCAGCAGAATTTAGGAATAAAACATTTGAATACAGTATTATACATCTTTCAGCGGGAAAGTAATTTTCCCACACTAATTATTTTGGTGAATGTTGCTGAATACTTCCTAGTAAACTATATTGGTAACCGACGTCGTCTGCGCCGTCTTCATTCATGCATAATACCTTAATTCCCGTCGATGATGTCACGCGAGAAAGCGCAACATACAACTGGCCATGCGTGAAAACAGGTTTTGGAAGATACACCCCTACTCTCTTTAGGCTCTGTCCTTGACTTTTGTTTATTGTCATTGCGCAGCAAACTTTAAGTGGAAACTGACGACGACGGAGTTTGAACGGCCATGTTGTGTCTGACAATGTTGTAAAAATTGCTAGGCGCTAGTCGGGCGCCGGGAGGGGGCCTAGCGCTTAGGCAGCCTAGGCAGGGCCTAGGCGGTTTCTAGGCGGAAATTATACGGTATATTATTATTTTCCATATATCAAATATATAAATATCGTATCAAATTAAATGTACATCAAATTTATAATGACATTTTAATAAATATTCACACAATGCAAAATAACATTAATACAAACCCAGTGTTTTAAAATTATGTGGGACTTAGTTATGCTAATATTTTTAATTTATATATATTATTTAATATTTTAGCCACGTATAATAACCTCTCTTAGTTAAATAAAAAGATTACAGCTTCAAATTTTGATAGATATAATTTTCTTTGTTAAATATTTAATAACTGTTCAATAAGCATATCTATCCATTGTTCTTATATTTTTTTGAAGAAGGAGCAATCGATAGATAATTTAATATTGATAGATATTTGCCTACTTAATGTTGTCCCACACCGCTTAGCTGACAGAAAGGGAGCTGAAAGATTCGCTATAAATACGTACATACATACCTTGTCATAAGCATCTACTGCCTTTTCAGTTAGTGGGCTGCTACGGGCTTTTTAGTAGAAATTTTTCTGGGCTTGTGGTGGGCTTTAATAAAGCTCATAGGCCGACTACTCGCCCGATTAGCCGATTAATCCGATAAGTGAGAGTAGTCGTCCGATTAGTCGCCTGTCCGATTAATTAGCTGATTAGGCTATTTTCGCCGCGGTTGGGGTCCGACCAGCGATTCGCCTAGGCGGGCGCCTAGTCCGATTTTTACAACAATGGTGTCTGATGGAGAAAGGATGATTCTTGGTATTAGAACATTTTTCCCTATATGAGTACTTGTTAAAATTTCTGCCCCAACCACTTTTCTTTCCAAATGTGATACAATCATTCTGGTCCCGTTGCACAAACCATCCATCTGGTTGATGTTCCTCAATAACATGACAGGAATTGACGGCTTCAATGTTAGTTTATGGTTAGGAATACTAGAAAATTCAAGAGTGTTTAGAAACTCAACTGGATACATTGTGTCCATGTTGTTCTCCAATTCGGCATCTAGCTCAACACCGTCTGCACTTAAATATTCAGTAGGAAGGCCTGACATTATTGATAGCATGTAACTGTTTACTTCATCTACCGTTTGGTTTCGTGGCGTCAGTACTGCTCTTTCCTTGATATACTCATGCTCTGTCATACGATCTTCAAAATCTGAGCAGACATACGTAGCTATGCCATTAAAAGGTGTCACCATGAGTGTTAATATACATATCCTCTGGCATTTTAACTGTTTCCATGGTTTTATCTGTGTCATCTCGAATATTGCCATCTCCAACTTGTAAAATCCACTTGGCAAACTCAATTTCATAGTGATGTAATCTCATGTTCTACGACACACGTGTAGACACAAAAATCGTCCCATAAATATGAGCGATTAATGGAAGCATCTATTGTATCTTGTCTCGATCCTCGAGCTATTACTGGCAGAATTTGCCTAAAATCACCACCCAGCAAGACAGTTTTGCCACCAAAAGGTCCAAGATCTGAGATGACAAATGCCATAGACATAAGGTCTCTCAGTGTTCTGTCTAACGCCTCAAATGCGTATTTATTGGAGCCTCATCCTCGATAATTAACTTTGAACGTGTCTGTAACTCATCCAGCATCGTTCCATGCTTTATATCGCACATGGAGTTCTCTTGGAGAGTTATTGGAATCTTAACTCTGGAATGTGCTGTCCTTCCACCTGGTAGTAGTAATGCTGCTATACCTGAAGATGCAACCGGGATGACAATTCAACTCTCTGATCTTAATTTTGTGATTAACGTCTTGTAAACATGTGTTTTCCTCGTCCCTCCAGGTTCGTATAAGAAGAATAAGCCTCCTTTGTTGTTGTGCACTGAGTGAATAACGTCATCGAATCTTCAGTCAGAGTATCAATAAGACTTTGGTGTTCAATTGTGTTCTCTTCAATGCTGTAATTAGATTCTTCCATGAGCATCCTGCTGTTGAGTTCTTTTAGAATTGTCTTTGAGGGTGTAGGCATCGGTGGGAAATCTGAAAGAGTCTTGGAACTCTGCAACATGATTTTTTCAATCTCTGCAAGGGTGTTGTTTTTCAATTTGTCATTTGTAAGTTGCAGTTCACTTATGCCAAGTAGACGTCGTTATCGTATTAGCATGTCTTCAGAAAGACTCTGCCAACAACAGTTCCAGATGTTCAAGGGATATGTGACTTCGCAGAAAATCAATAGCGTAACAAATAGTTGTCGAAGCTGATTTAGGGAAGCCCATTGAGTCGCCTCGTCCATAGCCTGATGCCAATCTGAATCACCATCTAACAATCCCTTTTATAACACGCGTCCTTGAAAGTCTGCATAACTTGCCCGTTTACTGTACGTATGTCCGGATATGATTTGGTCCTTTCACCATAATAAGCAACATTGTCATATAATATATTTCGCCTGCCATTGGATGTATGCTCACAATCCTGCCAATGATAAACCATTTCTTTCACGGTGTCCATGCCTTGTTGGATGCATTCCATACAAAGTTCGATGGAAACTGCACGTAAGTAAGATTCCTTGCCTCAGGACCGGACTTGTTTGTTTCCATCCATTCTGTGAACATAGTCTTCTGGATGCCACTTGTAGCCATCATGTTCTCCAGATTGGCAGATTCATCATACAACAAACTCTATTGGCTTTGCAAATGAATTTGAAGCCTTTGCATAGCAGGTTTTCAGTGATGGATGTCGAATGCCAGTATTCTCCACATTGCTTCACAAGCAGATAAATATCTGCAAACTAAAAATCTTGATATTTGGTCACCATGTCGGGGGGTTTTCCATGTGGATTGTGTGTTCGCGGACTCAATTATCATCGCCGCCTTGTCAAGTCCCTTTGTGATATATTTGAACAAATACTTTATTGCCCTTGTTGTGTTGCACCATTCCACATTAATATGTGCCCTATATTTTGTCAACATTGCCAGGTTATGCGGTACCACGTAACCATTGTCGAGGATGACGTCTTTTTTAAAGATAAATCTACCATCATCCCTTCGTCTATAACGCACATATCCGAATTCGTCAATTGTTATCCTAGCACTATTGTTTTGGGGAGTTCTTTGTGCATCTGTTTTTTTCCTAATGGAGAATTTGGTCCATTGAACCACACGGTCCATACATCATGAATTATTCGACCAAAGCATATCCCTTTTCATCAATTTGACGGTCCGGAATCTCTGTCGAAATAATTGCATGAACCTCTGCAGGAGTAGGATCAGCGGCTGCTCGATTAAGCCATAGCAGTATATGGGCATGTGGCAAACCACGTTTCTGGAATTCAATAGTATACAACGCTACGTTACCGTCAAATATATGAATTGTTAGAAATGTTTACGTGATTACTAAAGCTATTGCGTAAATGACATACCAGCCTTAATATTAGGGAAGAAGCATCCACTGCGAGTGTCTGCCATCAGTTGTTCAAACGTTATCTTGACGTCATCACCATACGTTTGAAGATGATCGGCGATCTCCCCTTGATACTGCATCGCATATGTTGCCATAAAGTTTTGCCCTCAACGTCTTCTGGTTATTGCTGACCCAACGCAATCTTTCCTTTTCTATGGCTGTATATGCATCAACTACATATTGGTGAAAAAAGAGGGCCCGCTCGAATGATACCATTTCTTGAGACAATCTAGTTTGTATTTGGTAAGCATAAAACTCCCTCATTGTTATACATTTCCTCTTGAACGTTGCGTGCATCACTTCGTTGTATGGAATCTGATCGTGGTAACCAATTTCACCAAAAGGAAAAAGCAACGGGTACTGCATTGCCATGAAAGAAGGATGTGATTCACTGATTCTTTGAAGTTGGCCATTTTTCATCTGGACAATCATGTCCTGTTCCCCAGTTGTTACCGGCAGGTCACCGACTATTAGCCCTGCAATTTGGTCTGTTGCGGGAAGGTCATATTGCCTCTGGTGCCGTCAGCGACCTGTCAGCCTTATTGATAATTTAGTTGCTCTTTCGGCTTCATACCTGTCTCTTGGCATCCTAGAGATTTTAGCCTGCTCTTTGTTCCCATCTAGCATTGTTATTAGGTTGGCAATGACACCTATATCCAAATTCGTAGAGCTTTCTCTAGAAAAGTGTGTTCATTATGTTGGAGACTTCATTTGCCGTGTTGTAAATGTATAGCTGAGCAAATCTTGGCTTATCTCCTTCAGCTGGAAGCAGAGAATCAATGTTGTGATAGTTTTGTCCGTGGATCCAATAAACATATGCGCTTGATTTTGGTTTGACCGATGTGTCAACTTTTGCTCCCATGGTTGTAAATGCAAGAATTGATTATAAACCCAGATGTACTATCGAAATGATCTGTCAGAAATCATATTGAGCAAGTATTGAGGTGGTTGCCTCGATAGGGGAAGTGACACTCTAACCCGGTTGCAACATATAGTGTAGAGCAAAATTTTTCCATGGTCTTGTTTTTTTTTTGTGGACTCCGCTTTCCAAATAAGCGCATCACAGAATGGCTCTTTTACGTATTGTACCGAGGATAAAATACTTGTTCGTTGTCTTCGATTACTTTCTGCAATCAATGCTTAACGATTTCAACAACAGTTAGCATTAATATTTGTGTTTGGTGATATATTGCGGAAATTTTACTTGCATACCATCTTGTGTTCCTAGGTTTTGTTTACTTCTCTCTGTAATCCTCAATCGTTGTTTAGATTTCATAATTTCCAAAAGCTTCTGTCTTGCTTGGCTTGATGGGATCGGGATTTTCCAGGAAATAACAAATGCATGTTGTCGTCTCGTGTTCCTGCGAATGCGTGCAATTTTTAATTTAGTAATAAAACACTAAACAGTGCATGAAAATATTGGATGGGCTTGCATATAAATTTCCTGAAATAGATTACTAATGGTGACGTCGATGTTGGCCAATTTTTTGTGAATCTTCATGTAATGTTCATTGACAACGCCGAGCATGTTTTCAACACTTCCTGTGAGAGTATCGTACCTTACTTGGAACACGTCGTATGTACATTCTTCAAATAGCCTGTGGCAATTTATCTTCGCATCGATCCTTTCCTCTATCTGGTTCATTAAAGATCTCAGGTAGTCACGCTGCCAATCCACGAGTGTATGGACGTTAGTATGCATAGTATGAAAACTGATGAACTGTAGAAATTATATGCAGCACTGGGCCATTGTTTAGGTTGATTGTATACGTATTTTTGCGAGTTGCCTGTTTTCCGATTTAGTATGATTGAAAATTGCTTCTGCAGCTATAAATCTGTTTATAGTATATAAGCACTTACACTGTTTAGCATTTTGGTTCCTTATTGGCTAATCAACCTTTGAGTGCAACGATTTTATGGAATGTAATTTTGTTGACTGTTTATATTCACGGTTACCGTTCATGAACATCACATACAACGGTCTTCATTAATTAATTTTGTCCATGTGTTCGATAATATTCCAGCATACTGCTTGAAATTCGCCCATGACTGTTCATATTCGGGTAATTGAGATAAATGTAGCAATGCAACAATAACGTGCATCTGTCTGGATTTCAGTAACAACAAATACACATGGATGTCTGACGGATCCCATGACTGCATAGTAACGTTTTTAGTAATGCTGACTTCGTAGGATTTATCATTAGCAATATACGTTTTGTAAGTTATGCTACATTCATGCTAATGTAATGTCATAAAATCCATACATTCGCACATAAACATCGAAAAATTGTACCCACCCAAGAAGCATAGACATTCACTAAAGCGTCCAGCCCATTTAGCATTCTAGTTACACACTAAGGGCACGCTTTTCATTATACCGCTACAAAAGATGAATGAGAGTTTGACATATCTATCCATTCGGCCAGGCCCAGCATGACAGAAAAACTGATACAACCAAGTACTGCCTAAATGCATATAACTGTGAGCTCGTTAATTCGAACAGATCATCTTCCGGAAAATCATTGCAAAAGCATTCCGCAACATATATATGCCACAATCTCCACTGATATGCATAAAAATATATTGGTGAGTTTCAATAGCGATAAGTAATGTATAAATAAAATATAGGCATCGAGATTACCCTCCAGAGTGTTGCGGAACACCAAGATGTTTCTGTGCGACCAGCGGCTTCTCTGAATTAGGAGTTGTAACTCCTCTTGCAGCAAGCGTATGGCATATGCCAGTTTTGTCACTACAGCATTAGTGTAGGTGAGATCTGGATCACACCAAATATATGAATCTAGAATAGTCATCCTCTGAGTTCTGGGTTTGAAGACGCACAAAATCCAGTGTGATCTTTTAACAGTCAATGGAAACCAAATTGTATCCGTTCGTCTCCATGGACACGAATGCCATCCTTCTGCTTTGCCAAGGGCAAATTGCCTCAAAGAGGTTATACCAGCACCCCTATTTTTTGAATTGACCGTTGTTGCAAGCCTTGTAAATGATGTGCTCATTATTACAACATCCTTTTTTGGAATCTTGCTTCGGGACTGCAGCTCAATGATTCACGCAGGCATTCGTCGACATGCTGTCATAGACCGATAAAGTAAAGTCGTGCGATATTCATAACTTGAGATATATATTGATAGAACGCATTATAACAAATGTATACTTACGACATCATTGAGCCAGCTGTCGTTTATCATCAATGCAAGGAAGAACTCTCGTGTCAGTTCTGATTTGTAAAGTCCCGTCACAAGATGATGTTCCTGCATGGCCTTTATGCATTCCACCACTTTTGGGAACATTTCAACCTTGTACAGTACATGTTCATCATCTTCTAGTTTTTGAATGCAACTCTCTTGGCCTTTTTCGATGTTGCGGGGTGGGGGGGGCTTTATCGGTAGAGCTTAGCTTTTTTGGGTCTTGGTGCTGCAGCTTATTCGACATTTGTGTATCTTTGATATCACGAACGTCCTTGCAAATATGTGCTATTTTTTCAGGAATCATTCTTACGGGGATCATAGTAGGAAGTGCCCATGTTGATGCTTCATTATGAGATGACGATCTTGATGTCTTACACTTATGAACTCCGTCGCCCAAACAACTTCCAGAAAAGCTTGAAGATGATATTTTTCAGGTGAACTGCCTACACTGTTTGGCAGGTCTAGTGTCAGCACTCTATTCCTTTCTTGCACATGGGTCTTGTTAACGGACTGCTTGGTTCTTTCTATAATTTTTCCACGAACACGCCTTCTACTAACAATGCATACGTACGTTGTCAACGTCGATAGCTCTCCACATGCGGCACTGCACGAACCTGAACCTCCATCCGTAGTTTTAATTTTCTTTCTCTCTCGGTGGCTGTAGGACCGCAGAATTACCAATGGTTCCGAAATGGGATGCCGAAATGTATCCCGTTGCACTTTCTTGAACAGTAGGCAGCAAAACACTTGGCTCCACGGTTGACTTGGACATTATCTCAATGATATAATCCAATCTTGGCGAACCTTTTCTTCTCCAGTCGACAATTCTCCAACGGCACATGCGTGGGAGTGTTGTATTGACAACGCCTACGTATCTTGCAAATGCAGCTGCCACGCCAGGTATGTATTCATATGCAATTACCTAAGCGAAAGACACTACGAATTAGGAAGAATGATTTGCGTGTCTGACAAACTAAAATGAAAATTGAAGTAAATACTCAAATTATACACACTAATATGAAGACAAACAAAACACTAGATGTAATCGATGCTGATAACCTCAAGATGATGCACAAATCCTGCGAAGGTCAGACGACGGTCTTTCTTCCTACAAGCCGTTGCAATATCACAGTTAAACGAACTAAGATCCCTCTTCAATGACTTCAGAACTTCATGATATGCAACAGTTCCCCATGGATAATCGTTGAACTCGTCAAAATCGTCACCAAATATAACCACTTCGTATCAATCAAGGACGTTTCTCTACCACTTCGTTTCTGCAGTACACTTGCAACAAAGAGAATGCTTGCCATTTTTAGCTTTTCAATATCGACGGCAGGCGTTTTGCCTGCCCATCTCCTTCAATCGGATTCTAACATCCTGTATTGTAATCCTCTCATTCCCCTTGAAAGTGCCTTGAAATGAAACCCTTATTTTTAACCACAACTGGCTGAGCACAAATTTTCATGCCTGTCAGCAGGCTGAACTCAGAAGCTGAAAAGTGCAGGGGCCTGTTGTTTATCATCATCCATATTTCATCTATATTCTTTTGCTTAGTCTGAGACTGCATCAAATACCATATAAGCTGACTTGATAACCAGAAATTGTCCGCATGTTCAATCAAACTCCCAAATTGTGATATTTGGACCATTTGTTCCATCTCTATGCCGCTGAGCATGCTCCTAATGATATTGCACGTTTCCTTGCAATCTGAATAGACTGATTACAATGTATGACTCTATGCTGGGGAAGCTGATTTTCCAACTTCACTTGAATATAGGTTGTTTCATATATATTGAAGTCACCACACTACGCATTATAAGACAAAAACCAACAAATCTTCAAAAAGGGTTCATGATGTTGGGTTACCCGGTGTCTCCCGGAGACACCACATCCCCGAGAACGATGCGGAACAAAAATTTTCCGGGTTCCCCCATTGCCCTCGTAGCTCGGATCAGAATAGTAACACATGGACATGAAATAGGGCGGGTCAAACTCATAGAGAATTACCAGTTGACGCGAGTGGCAGCTCCTCGTCCTTTTCTTCAAGACTTCATCGATGGTGGTGGATGGCACTAGATCGTCACGCCGACCTCGCAGTGTACCACGGAATCAGTTCTCTGAAGATGGCTAGAGAGAACTGAGCCGTCGCGTGGGAGAAACGTGTGTGCGTTCGGTGTGTGTTTTGTGCCTTTGGTTGATTTCGAAAATCACCTCCTTTTTCTCTTCCTATGGAGCACGAAATTCTTAGCCTATTTAAAGGCTTGGATTTCGATATCTTAGTCCTTAAAGTGTGAGAGATTTTTGCCAAATCTTACTCTCTTTTGAATTCCAAATCCAAACTTAAGGAAACTTACTATTATTAGAAAACTAACTTAAATACCAAGTCAAACTAAGTATATTTAAATATGCTATATGAGGATTAGATTGTATAGGGCATTAGATTATTTATCATTCGACCTTTTTGTGTAATAAGATATTTTCGTGTGTTTAACGAAAGGCATTGTTCGTTTATTGGATATAAGAGTTCTTTACTTAGCATCCGGTAAAGCAATAAATGAACAAATCCAAATGTGTCGAGTTGAGTCACTGTTTTCGATGGGTACGAGAGGGGAAGGCACCAGTGGACTCTAACCTCAAACATTAAAAGTTCGTAAGCCTGAGGCTCCAGTTAGGTGCTGGATAACCGATCACGGCTTATTTGTCGATGACCTATCGTATGCCGATATCTCGCTTGGAAGCGGAGGTCATGACTTGTGAGCGAATCGAAACAAGGGATTGACTTGTTTCATGGACACTGACACACGGGTCGTACGGCCGAACATGGCTTATTACTCAAGGAGTGTCAATGACCGATGACAACACTAGCGTAGTCTACGTGAACCTTAGACCGAAAGGGGCTTTGACGGAGTTGACTTCAACGTCTCGACTGTCACTGGTTCCCCTCGACCTGATTTGCTGTTGCATGGGTCAGCATGCCACATGTGGTCTTGATAATGATTTGTGATTGCCGGACTTAGACCGCCGAGTACGGATTTATAGTCTCGCAACTAATCGAGATAAGTGTCCTATGAGGACGGGGATGGGAAATTACGAAATCCTTGGCCAATGTATTGAATAACTCTTGTGAGACATGGAGGGTTGTTTGGTAATTTGCCTCGTCTCCATTTTATCATAGAATCGAGTTTAGTGAGTTTGACATAGACCATGGCTCTCACTTGATTGGAACACAGCTGAAGGGTTTATACGTAGCACTGTTATCTATAGTGATGTTCTGGGATAAAGACTAGGTCAACATTCGCACTCGAATCGGGTCATGGTCTGGTACTGCGGAATTGCCTAGGTAACTACCGGACTCTTGGATTCCTCCCTTGCCAATTGATTCGAACCTAGAGCGTCGGGCTTAAAAAGGACATCAACCTGTACTGATAAGAGATAAAGTGTTTTGGGCCTTAACGGGCCTTGGGCCGTTAGGCCACGCCTTAATGGGCCTCGGCCCATTTATTGGATCGAAGTTGGACTTCTTATGAAACTAACATTAAGGATTAAATTTGAATTTGACGTTAAGCTAATTTCGAAATATGCCTTGGAGGGTATTTTTGGAATTTGCATATTTGATATAAATAAATATGGAATAAAATATTCGGAATAAATTTCGAAAATAATTTAGGATTAAATTTCGAATTCCTTAACATATTTAAATATACTTAGTTTGACTTGGTATTTAAGTTAGTTTTCTAATAATAGTAAGTTTCCTTAAGTTTGGATTTGGAATTCAAAAGAGTAAGATTTGGCAAAAATCTCTCAACTTTAAGGACTAAGTTATCGAAATCCAAGCCTTTAACTAGGCTAAGAATTTCGTTCTCCATAGGTATAGAAAAAGGAGGTGATTTTCAAAATCAACCAAAGGCACAAAACACACACCGAACGCACATACGTTTCTCCCACGCGACGGCTCAGTTCTCTTTAGCCATCTTCAGAGAACTAATTCCGTGGTACATTGCGAGGTCAGCGTGACGATCTAGTGCCATCCACCACCATCAATGAAGTCTTAAAGAAAAGGACGAGGAGCTGCCACTCGCATCAAGTGGTAATTCTCTACGGGTTTGACCCGCCCTATTGCATGTCTATGTGCTACTATTCTGATCCGAGCTATGAGGGCAATGGGGGAACCCAGAAAATTTTTGTTCCACACCGTTCCCGAGGGCGTGGCGTCTTCGGGAGACACCGGGTAACCCAACAGTGGTATCAGAGCGGGTGCTCGTGATCGGAATCATAACTTGTTTAAATCGAAACGAGGCGTGTGGGAGGAGATCGAAACGCCGACGCGGTTCGACCGTTGTTGGGCTGCCCGATGCATCGTTTGCCAACCCACGACCATCAACTCGTGCGGTACGAACCGTCGAGAAACCAAGGACCGAACTAGGACCAGCGCGGCGGCTGGAACCGGGCAGTCGCGCGTTGCGCACGGACTGCGAGCGGGGTAGTGACACTGCAGCCGCTGGATCGGGCTGCTTCGAGCAGGTCCGATCTGTCTCGTACTCCAAAACCGGTCCAGCCATGGTGGCTTAGGCACCAGCCCTGGGCAGCGCCGCCGCAAGGGGCGGCGGTACCACAGAGATCGTCCGCGACTTTGGCCGCTGACTGCGACAGCGCACGCGGTGCATGCTGTGCAAGCAGCCACAGCGAGATGAACATGCGCGCGTTGAACACGGGTTTTCTGCCGCGAAATGAAGAAGCCGCGACAGTTTTCTTCCGCGAGATGAACACGCGACACTTTTCTACAGCGAGATGAACACGCGCGCGTTGCGCGTGGCGTGTCGTCACCGGTAGCACGGCTGTTCCGGCTCAGCCTGGACTCCCCGTCGGCGGCCCTCTCCATCGTGGCTCTCTGGTGCGTTTTGACGGCTGAGCAATTTGAGTCGCGGCAGCTGCGTTAGGGCTTCACGCTCAAAGCCTTAACGGGCCCTTTAATGGGCTTGGCCGTTTGAGGCCCAATTTTCGTTTCTTTTAAAATCAAGTAATTGTCAACGTGATCGTTATGTATGTGATTTAAGGCGCACTTGCGGGTTTAGGAATTTCGTTTCGGATTATTTGTTAAGGGTCACGTCCCCCCGGATTGTATTTGTTTTATACGGGTTGTTCGGGACTTATGATCCCTCCGTGTAATTTACCGTTTTATTATATTAGCTTAAATATGAACACAAGGGCCCATTTGATGGTAGACAACCCCCAGGCGGGGCAAGATGGTGGACGTTCGGTGACTTTGAGGCCGTTCGAGTGACGGCGGACGTTTGACGACTTCAAGACACGTGCGACAACCCGAGTTTCTTTTGAATACGAATATAATGGGGATAGACTAGAAATAACCCGCTTGTGTTATCTTATAGTTTATTTTCCTAGGGTTAATTTACTACCTACGTGCGTGTTGGTTTTTGAAGTGATATGCATGTTCAATGTGCTCTTATGTGAGATGGTTTATTCTCCTGTTTGAAAAATACTTAGTGGGTAAAGGAGTTGGATTCATGTCTTCTATCACGCTCGAGATGTCTAGCATTGGGGAGTTTTGTGATTTGTTCTGAGTAAGTTGGCGTCGTATATCCCACCCCAATGTTAGCGTCTCAGGTGCGTCTTGGACGTCGCTGGTCATACCAGTCCCCCCCCCACGAAGCGTATGGCAGCAAGGGGCGGTACATTCTGTTGGATTGGAGCATAAGTTGATAGGTCACACTTAGGCAGTTATACCCAATAAGCAGGGTTAGCCGTGAGGGTCAATGACTGAGACAAACTTAGTTGAAACTCTTATTGGATAAGTTCACGTTTGACGTGACTTCGATAAGACTAGATGAGCCAAATATTGCGTTAAAGGCTGAGGCAAATCTAGTTGAGGTGGGGATATCAAATCCACTCTTAAACTTTCAACGAGTTTTCCGAAACTCTTCTCGGGAGGATAGTGTTTTCGAGAAAATAGTGGGAGTCAAGTGAAACGAAAAGTCCTTGTTTGCGCTTGATGAATGATAAGATAAACCTAATTAGATCTTTATTTTCTGCAACTTTACGTTTCTTGCTATATACTGCGATGACGAACATTATTACTATGCTGCTTGAGAGAAATTGTTTGGTTGGACCAAACTACGTGGACTGGCTCCGTAACCTGAGGATAGTCCTAGGTATGGAGTCGTTAACTTATGTCCTCAATTCACCCGTACCGCAAGTCCCAGGGGCTAATGCGAGTGACGAAGATCGGGCTGCGTATGCCAAGTGGCAGAATGACGTGTCAAAGGTCAAGGGCTATATACTTCTTTCCATGAGCAATGAGTTGCAGTGCACTCACTCGGAAATGGAAGTGGGCGCCATTTTGCTTCATTTGAAGGAGCTTTTTGGCGGACATTCCAGAGTGCTTGCTATTCATTACGGAGCAACTATTTCATTGCTAAATGGCTGAGGGTAGCGACGTTTGGAGAGCATGTGCTCAAGATGATCGATTGGATCGAAAGACTCGAGGCACTGGACTTTATCATGGATAATGAGCTCCAGAACGATCTGTACTTCTGTCGCTCCCACCTCCTTCATTTCTTTCATTGTGAACTTTAATCTGAACAAGGCCGAGATGACGTTGACTGGGTTGATGAACCAGTTGTCGGCGGTGCACTCAGATGAAGAAGGTGAAAGGAAAGGAAGTTGTTCTTGTCGCGAATGCTAAGACTCAAGGGTCGGTAGAAAGAAAAAGTCCGACAAGCCCACTAAGCCCAAAGGACGAATTTCGAAAGGCAAGGCCAAGAAGAACGTGTCCAAAGGCGCCAAGCCGACGGACAAATGCCTTCACTGCAATGAGCTTGGCCATTGGAAGCGCGATTGCCCAAAGCTAGCTGCTCAGGTAAAGAACTTTACGTTTTAGAAACTATTTGTTCTATGACAGTATATTCCGCTTCGTGGATCTTAGACTAGGGAGCTAGTGCTCACATTTGTGCTCTGAACTAGGGTGTGGAACGAAGTTGGAAGCTGGCGGACCGAGAGATCATGATCAACGTAGGAAGTGGACATAGTGTACCGGCGACCCACATTGGATAAAGAACTCCCTTTTTATCTACTAGACATAGTTTACTGCTTTTCGATTGTTTAGTTTTGCCCAAGGGACTTAAGAATATTGTTTCTTTGAGCGGAAACGGTTACGAGTTCCACTTTAGTAATAATATATGCAATATTTATTTTGGAAATAATTGCGTTAATAGTGCAAGTTTACTGAATGGATTATATTATCTAAATGTCGAAGATAAAACAAAAACTATGAATACAATCACAAACAAACAAAAATTGGAGTCGAACTCGAGACTACTGTGGCATCTTCGACTCGATAACGCTGGAGAATATAGGATTCTCGAGTTGGAGAAAACTGGCATTATAAAGCCGCTTGGGTCTGATCCCTATCCGACTTGCGAATCTTGTATCCATGGAAATATGACCAAGTCGCCCTTCACAGAGACTTTTGCGAGAGCCGCAGAACTTCTTGATTTGATCCACACGGATGTTTGCGGACCATTCGAGGTAGCGGCTCGCGGTAACTTCCATTATTTCATTACCTTCACTGATGATTGCTCTCGCTTCGGCAAGGTGTATCTCATGAAGCACAAGTTTGATAATGGTTCAAAGAGTACAAGGCTTTGGTGGAAAATCAGACTGGAAAGAGCATCAAAGCCGTTCGGTCAGATCGAGGCGGCGAGTACATGTGCCTCGAGTTTGACAAGTTCTTGAAAGAGAACGGAATCATTTCACAGATGACACCGGCCGGAACACCGCAGTTGAACGGTGTATCCGAACGCAGAAATCAAACTCTGTTGGATAAAGTTCGATCTATGCTGAGCTATACAGATCTGCCCATATCATTGTGGGGTCATGCCCTGTTGACAGCGGCACACATTCTGGATAGATGTCTACAAAGTCTGTCGATCGCATTCCGTATCAGACATGGACAGGACGAAGACCGAGCTTGAATCACATTAGAGTTTGGGGTTGCCCCGCATTCATGAAAAAGCTCAAGACAGATAAACTAGAATCGAAGGCTGTGAAAGGACGTTTTCTTGGGTATCCTGAGGATTCCATGGGATACCATACTTCCCCGACGATTAGAGAATCGTTGTAGCCCTTCGAGCCCACTTTCTCAAAGAAGGGGTTCATTCGAGAAGGTGGAGCGGGTCGCGAATTAACTCTTGGAGAGTCGTCAGAAGCACTTTCACAGACTCCAGCGTCAGATGACACCGTAGAGCAGTCCGAGACGCAACCTGAGTTGCGCAGGTCGGGTAGAGTATCTCGCCAGCCTGAGAGATACGGGATGGTCCACATCGAGCACGAGGTTGCTGCGATGGAAGGGAACGTCAGAGACGATCCCACTACCTATGACCAGGCAATCGGGGAAAAAGATTCGGAGAAATGACTTATAGTTATGCAAGCCGAAATGGATTCTATGCACGAAAACCAAGTCTGGACTCTATTAACCTCCCAGATGGTTTTAGACCCATTGGGTGTAAATGGATCTACAAGAGAAAGATTAGATCTGACAGATTGGTTGACACATACAAATCTAGGCTTGTGGCGAAAAGGTACAGTAAAACAGAGGGCATTTACTATAAGGAGACCTTTTCGCCTATCGCTATGATGAAGTCCATTCGAACATTGCTTGCGATAGCTGCGCACTATTACTATGAGATATGGCAGATGGATGTGAAAACCGCGTTCCTAAATGGATACCTCAAGAAGGAAATATATATGGAGCAGCCCAAGAGTTTTACATCGCAAGGAGATGCTCATAAGGTGTGCAAATTGAAAAAGTCCATTTATGGACTCAAACAAGCCTCCAGAAGCTGGAATCTTCGGTTCGATGAAGTGGTCAAGCGCCACAGATTCTTGAAGAACGAAGGCGAACCTTGCATCTACAAGAAAAAGCAGTGGGAGCAAAATATCTTTCCTCGTATTGTACGTGGACGACATCCTTTTGATAGGAAATCATTTTGGAATGCTCTCGATGGTGAAAGCGTGGCTTTCGACCGAATTCTCCATGAAAGACTTGGGAGAATCTACCTACATCTTGGGTATTCGCCTTTATAGAGATCGAGCGAATCGTATGTTAGGACTCTCCCAGGCCCTTTACTTATAGAAGGTCCTGAAGCAATATAATATGGACAACTCTAAGAAAGGGTTCCTGCCTATGCGACATGGGATTCACCTTTCCAAGGCTATGAGCCCTCAAAGTGAGTTGGAGCAGAAAGAGATGAATGGAATCCCCTATGCATCCGCAGTGGGTAGCATGATGTACGCGATGCTTTGCATGCGACCTGACTTGGCGTACGCTGTGAGAATAGTCAGGCGGTTTCAGGCTGATCATTGGAAAACAGTCAAGACTATCCTCAAGTACCTCAGGCGGACTAAGGTTATTATGCTGGTCTATGGTAATGGGGAATGGGAAGTGGAAATGTATACGGATTCGGATTCCCAGTCTGACATGGACGACCGAAAATCCACTTCAGGATTCGTCTTTACGCTCAATGGTGGAGAAGTGTCTTAGAAACGTTCCAAACAGGCACTACTGCAGATTCCACCTGTGAATCAGAGTATAAAGCGGCCTCACAGGCAGCTAAGGAAGGTGTTTGGATGAGAAAGTTCTTGGAAGAACTTGGTGTCGTTTATGTAGCAGATAGGCCATTGCCATTGTGGTGTGACAATACTGGCGCTATTGCTCAGGCGAAAGAACCAAGATCTCACATCAGGTCCAAACATATAGAAAGAAAGTACCACGTGTTACGTGGATTCGTTGAGAATGGCTACATAGCCGTGCCGAATATTGCGACCGCGGATAACGTGGCCAACCCGTTCACCAAGCCTCTATCACAAGCGGTGCTGGCTAGACATCTCGAAAAGATGGGTATAAGATACTGCAGCGCATGACATTGAGTGAAATAGGATGCCCTTGAATGCTATACGAGGGTTAGATTGTATAGGGCATTAGATTATTTATCATTCGACCTTTTGTGTAATAAGATATTTTCGTGTGTTTACTGAAAGGCATTGTTCGTTTATTGGATATAGGAGTTCTTTACTTAGCATCCGATAAAGCAATAAATGAACAAATCCAAATGTGTCGAGTTGAGTCACTGGGTACGAGAGAGGAAGGCACCAGTGGACTCTTAACATCGAACATCAAAAGTCCATAAGCCTGAGGCTCTAGTTGGGTGCTGGATAACCGATCGCGGCTTATTTGTCGATGACCTATCATGTGCCGATATCTCGCTTGGAAGCGGAGGTCATGACTTGTGATACTAATCGAATCAAGGAATTGACTCGTTTCATGAACACTGACTCACGGGTCGTACAGTCGAACATGGCTTATTACTCAAAAGGTCGAATTATAAATAATCTAATGCCCTATACAATCTAATCCTCGTATAGCATTCGAGGGCATATTCCTAACACATGATATAGAGAACACTAACTACTGTAAAAACATCCGCTACAATTTTGTTGTGCAACACCAATTTTAATGGAAAAATCAGTGACCTTCGCAATTCTGGCCTTCATTACTTTCAATTGATGTTCGGCAGTTAAAAAATCCATGTAGGAAAACTATTATAAGAATAACCCAACAAATATGGGAAATCGCACAAGGAATAATCACCAGCATTTCGCTGAGCTCTGGAAGACGTGCCGACGGCACAGACATGCTGATAAATGAAGCCGGCGAGAATATCTTAGCTATTCGAGGCTGCCACTAATTTGGGTTTTGCAAGCAAGTAGCACCCACTTAGACGCATCAATGTGAGTGGTTGGTTTCAGAGTATTTGGCAGGAAGATCAAGTGGGCTCATGAAAAATATTTCGATTTGGGTATTTGTACAGTCACTTTTATATCCATCGTTTATTTTAGAAATAAATATTTTGACCAAATTAAATGGTTGGAAAGAAATAAATGAAGGACCGAAATTCAATTTGTGAATTAAATAACACATTGCGTTTGATTTGAAAAACAGCAAATAGTCTACCAAACACTGTCTGATATAATCAACGCGACAAAAAGCAATCAGTCCCATACAACCATAACAACCGAAGAATTAAAGTTGAACACGGTCAATCGGCCTCCTGCGCTTCTTCTTGGATACCCTGACAACGACAGGAGTATCATCGAGCGGGCATGCATCGCCGGCAACATTGCCTGCCTCGGCGACGAGCTCCATAGCCGTCGTGCCTGCCTCCACATCAACTTGCGAACATAATATAGAAAAACTGTTATGATCATGCTATTATGTATGATAGTGTGTAGGAAACTTAAATAGAACGTGAAGAAATGGTTAGTACAGCAAAATTACGGACCTAATTCATCATGTTGATGCGCGTAGACTGAAATCTGCTTGACCTTCTCTTCAACCAACTGAATTCTGGCATCACTAAGCTTAGAGATTGCCTCCACGATTGCAAACCTCCCATCAATTTTGCCGAGAACCGTTCTCACCCTCTCATTAGTCGCAAGTGATTGTTGCGAGTGGTACTGTATGATCTCTCTCATTTTCTGCAATTCGGCGAGGATGGTTAGCGATTGTGGATCCGTCGCATCGAAGGCATCTGCTGTAGTTAGCTTGCAAGGAACTTTCTCAATTTCCAGTCCTCTCAAGGGCCTCGCAGAGGTTGCTGCCTGGTGATTTGCCTGCTGAAATGGTGCAGTTGATGTTTTGTTGCATCGTTTGACTCCGACATGCAATGTAATAAATTCGACATTCAGTGTTTTACATAATCGAAGGCCTACCTAAGTGGTTTTATCTCGCCCAGTAGCTTGTGGAGAATTCATATCACTTCGTGGAGTGGACCGGTCCTCTGGAGTGTCAGCTTGGCGATGTTTTTTTGACATCTTCATTTGAGTCATTGCCTGCAACGATGATGGTTTTTGACCATTTTTCCTATGCTCACCGTCATCCTTGCCTCGACTTTCCCGATTCGAACGTCTCGCATTCTGACTTGTGCAGCAGACGCCATCGATGGATCTCTATGCTGATCAGGGACATCCACGTCCAGTGGTTCACCACCAACGATCTTTGAGTCAGACGATTGAGATGCGGTGGAGGGAGATTTGCCCTTGCGTTTAGGTTTCTCGTCACGTATAGGAGATGTTAGTTTTGGTGTGTCGGTAAAAAACCCTTCGATGGAGCTGATTTTTTCTCTGGTGTATCATGATGGGAAGATACGGAACGTGACTCGTCACTAACTTCAGCCGTAGGCTGTTCACGCGCTTTGACGTTCTCAGACGGAACACACATTACTGTAACTCCACTCAATAGAAGCGAGGTTTTTTCCTGGAGGAGCTCATTGTCATTAGTAGACACGAACTGACTGGGGTCATGAAAGAAGGACGCATGTTCTTCGTCCGTGGGCTGTAATAGGCTCCTTCCGACGCCTGATGAAGAAGCTGCTCTCACAATTTCACCCATCGACGGAGATCCCTTTGTCTTCCAATCATTTGTGTACCAGTAACACATGCGGGGATTTGGACTGCCCTTCAGCTGCTGCCATTTCGTAAAGTTCTTGGCAATACCAGGTATACACTCCATACGCAAGTACCTGAGGCACGGCAGATGATAATGCCATTTGAAATTATTTGAATCATAACAAAACAATAATTAACATTACATTAATTTTGGAAGAACAAATGATTACCTGCAGTGGGTGTACAAATCCACCAAGTCCAATACCACGATAATGTTTCTTTTGTCCAATTCTTGCTGAGCCTTTTAAATAACTGAGATCTCTTTTCAAGTAACCAGAACTTCATCAAATGCAAAAGTACCCCACGAAAATTTGTTGAATTCGTCGAAGTCCTCAACTAAGTAAAACAGAGAAGTGTCGACCATAGCATTCCGATAGCTTCTTTTTTGCAGTACCCCGACTACGAACATCAGGCTAGCAATCTTCAGTTTCTCAACATTGACATGGGTTGATGATTTGGCAGGGATTTTTTACAATGCTTCGGTCAGGTCATTCAGAGGTGTATTATTTCCAAAGTGCCTCTTAATAAAGGCTTCATTCAGCTGAAAGAAAGGATCTTCACCAAACTTTAGACCAGTCAACAAACAATATTCTACAGCTGAGAAGCGCAACAGTTTTCCCTCTATCACCATCCATAGCTCTTCAGAATCGTCGTCTGGTACTTGAGATTGCATAAGGAACCATATCAACTGAATTGATAGTTGGTACCCTGATGCACACTAAATGAGTTTTCCAAATGGACTTCTTTTAACCATAGCATCCACTTCTTTCGCATTTAGCATTTCTAAAATCTGCTCGCTAATCTTCTTGTATTCACCTCCTCACGCTGAAGTTGAGGTTGAAGGATTGTCTGTTTCTGCAAAAGGAATATATCGTTACTTTCTGGCAATTTAACATTTTGTAATGTATTTTAAACTAATCTCTGCAGTACAAACCAGTAATTGGGAAATAATTCACAAAGATGGAAAATGATTACTTACAGCTCATGATTGCACATAATAGAACAACCACAAGAATGCATTGGTTCTACGATGGCAATATATTATTCCAGATCATACTGAAACATTGATAATCATAAAAGGAAAGCGAAGTTTCAAAACCTTCAAGATAATGTTGGCCACAAAAACTGCAAACACAGAAATGTATATAGAGGTACTAAAACAGTTGGAAAGAGCTCGTTTTGCACAAGATATCACAAAATCCGTTGGCAGCACGCACATAAAGCAATAAAACAGGTCAATAACATGAGATTTTTCTGCATTAATACTACACTGCATAGCAGACAATAACGCGCCTATAAAGATTATTGAACAAAATGTTTATAGCCATGCCATTACAGTGAGAGAGTACGTTTGCCGAACATCCATGCAAAAAAAATCAGAAATTTTAGACAGGACCATACCCATTACAAATCGGAACTCAGGTTTACGTTAGACGATAAGAAACACAACTCCAAACCTAAGAATGTTTAGCTGCCATGGTCCCGAGTATACCCTGCAAATGCGTCTAAGAGAACAACAGATGGCTGACGGAGTGAGCAAGATGTTGATGGGGAGAAGTCGAAGAAATGAAATCAAAATTGGTAAAATTAGGTTTTCTCGCAACAGTAGAACTCGCACGGTGCAGACAAATGTTTAAAAAGAAATGTACTTAATGGGCCTAAACAGGGTACAATTTTTTTAAGTAAAATAAGAAAGCTGGAATTTTCAGTATTAAATAAATTCGAACCGTATTTGAGACCGCTTTTGGTTTTTAAACTTTATACTAGGAGTGCCATCTTTAATGTATAAGCAACTTATCATATAAATCCATGTGGTATGATAGCATTCTTTTGCAGTTGCACAGTAATTTAAATTACGGAAAAATCAATGCTATTGCCAGGAACCGAAACCAAAACTATATTATAATTTCATGCATTTATATAAATTCATGCATTTACATAAGTCATTTTAAAACAGAAGTATATGTAGAGTAAGGTATTTAAAGTATTATAGTTCTAGTTTCTCAAAGATGTATAAGTTGGGAAGAAGTGAATATTACGGAAGTTAGAATTTCGAATAGGTTTCGAAGTTCATCAATAGGCTTTGGAATTTTTTTTAAAGTGGTTTAAATAATATTAAAGTATCTAAAGAAGAATTCCGAAACTTTTCAGTAGTATTGAAACTCTTTAGATAAGGATCTCGAAATTGGTCAATGAGGAATTCGAAATTCTTCAATCAAGGATCTCGAGATTTCTTAATATAGAAGATTAAATAAAAGTTTTCGATGAAGACTAAGTGAAGAAGGTTCTCGTAACTTTTGATTTAAAGATTGTATGTGGAAACTAATACTTAATTGAAGTTAGCAATTCTTAACATGAGAGGTAAAAAGACCTACTTGTCAAATCATCTTTTATGATATATATCTACAATAATTCCCTAGGTAAAACAACAAAGGAATCGAAAACAAGAACATAAAGAGGAAATTAAGAAAGAAACATACGAGCCAAGGAGAAAAAGCAAATTCAAAATCTGCTTTCGAAAGTTAGAGGTAAGGAATTTATATAGTGTTTTCATAATTACACATGTACAAATACGGTTAATAAACCATAACCAAGTATACTTGTATATAATAGGAAACTTTTGGAAGTCTTAGATGTAACTAGTTGTCCTAGATTGTTAAATATTTGCATATATGCTTATTAAGATAACCTTAATGTTAGAACATGTAGAAATGGAAGTTCGGGCTTTTAAACAAGAAAACGCTGAAGACAGATTAGAATATTTTAGTTGGTCGATATATGAACATTATAAGTATGTTAGGATTTAGTGTAAGCAAGTTTCGATATTGATAAGTGTAGGGGGTTTTCGTAGCTATATTAGGGTTTCTTTTAGGATGTTGAAAGGATTTTATACTTGTTTAGTTGGATGATTTTGGCATAAAGACATGTGTTAGGGTTTGAAATGAGTTTACAATCCTATGATTTCGAAAAAATGAGGTTAAGATTTCGAAACTCAGAGAAGAATGGCACAATTGTCTAAACCTAGGAAATCTAGAAATTGGATGTCGAAAGAAACCTGTTCTGAAATATCAGATATGTTGAAAACTTATATGGGATCAAAATAAAAATAAAATGTCGAGATTAGTAAATTTCTGGAATATAAATGTCGAGATCCAATCTCGAAATCAATTAAGCAAATCCCGAAATGAGATCTCAAGATTAAGAAATACCATGATAGAATCTCGAATATAAATCTCGAAATGAAATGAGAGTGCAAACCTTGTTTCGAAATCAAAGAATCAACTAAGTAGAATCTCCAGGTAGGGTCAAATGGAATTTCGAAATCCATAGAATTTTAGAATATAGATCTCGAAGTCAATTCGGCAGATCTCGAATTAGATGTCGAAGCAAGATTTTATAGCCCAAACCAGATTTCGGAATATAATCTCGAAATCAAGGAAATTCGACAAGATAAATCTCGAGACATGACTCGAGATTTAGAAATTCAAACAAAAAGAATTTCGAGATATGATTTCGAAAGTTAATAATGTAATTATTCCGAGATATATTGGAATTTTATAACAAAAAGAATACTGAACTTAATAGAATTTCGAAATAAAGAGAATTGTGATACAGATATAAGTAATTTCAATATCACATAAAATGTTCGATAGTTAGGGTTTTGATATAAAATAAGTTAGAGTTTCTGGTAAAGACTTCGATACAATATAATTATTAGTTTTTAACACAGGCTTCAATTCTAAGTTTAATATATTATAAGTAATGAACATAAAGGTAAAGACTACGGATAGAAACGAACATGCATAATAAGGCATGCATATCACGGCACATGCATCATATTAGGGATCTCATATTTACCGAACATCACTTCTATAGGTCAAGATCCCGAGGCAAGGACAAGATCGAACTAACGAACAGGAGTGTAGAATATCATTTGTAATTGTGCTTGATTTCATTAGTTGTCCTTGTAATTAGGGGCTTTACTTATATTAGTCTTTAGATTAAGGACTACTTAGATATTTATACCAAGATTGTTGGTATAAATACTTGTAAATGAATTGAGCTGAATAGAGAAAGTTTAGAGAATTGATCCGAAGGGCTTGCAAATCGATTTCTAGAGAGAGAAACAACAGTAACTTTATCACTCTAATTGAATTCTCTCTCGTGTTCTTATTTTGAGTTTTTCGATCGAATTCAATTGATCATCTAAACGATCGAATTGCTATGGTTTCTAGCCTAGGATCGTAGAGTTGTTAATCTGAGGACCTAACAATTGGTATCGGAGCAGATTCGTTCTGTTTTGAATCGTAAATTGTTAGAATTGGATCGAAATTTTATTTCGAACACTGTTCCATCGAAGAACAGATTTGGCGTGAAAAGTTTTTCGATCCAATAGCTTAATTATGTGCTTAATTGACTTGAATTTGATGTTTCTGTGCTCAGTTAAGTGCTAAATGTTGATTACGATCAAATCTGTAGCTATTTGAACGTCGAATTGAGGATTGATTCGATTCTATGTGTTACTGTTATGCGAAGAACATGAAGAACACGTTCTGATTTTGCTCAAATACGACATACTTTGCTTCATAACGTGTTTAATTGCTTGTTCGTGCGCAGTTAGCTAGTAATTGCGAGCGATTACATGAAATTTCACTGTCGAATTTCTTGTTTTTGCTCGAATCTGTGATTAATCGTATTCTGTGAATTTTTCTCGAGTGTTCTAATTTTTCCCGCTAGGTTTACGATCGGATTAGTTTCTCGATCGAAAAACTTGGCGCGAGAATGTTTCTCGGTCAGAATACGAAGTCAGCGCTACAATCGTCATCACCAGAAACGATTTTAGTTGGAAATATTTCTCGAGCATTATTCAGCGAAAAACTTTTTCGGAGAGACTAATTTTGACTTGGAATGCGTAAAAACTTTCTCTCGAAAAACTTTTTCGGTCAAACAATTAACGTTTGACCAGGCGAAAATCATTTACATGCGAGAAACTTTTCTAGTGAACAGATTTATTTTGACTTGTCGAGAAACTTACTAACGTACTGTTTCTTTACGATCGAAATAAATTCACGATCAAGAAATTTTTCTCGACCGAATGATTTTGAACAATTTATCTCGCTCGTAAAATATTTCGCTGACAAGATTTCTCGCACGAGAACAGTACTCAGTACATTCTATTTCGACGAAATTAATTTCGATCAAACTTTAAAGATTGAATCGAAAATAATTGTCGATCTAATTTTCGAATCAAACGCTACTAACTAATTTTGTCACTTGTGAAGCACTTTACATCATTTTCATCATTCAAAACAATCAACGAAGATCCTTCAACAAATCGAACACTACAATACAAACATGGATGCATACTCACTCAGAGACAACCGTCCGCCGATCTTGCAAAGAGGCGAATACACAGTGTGGAGAAGCCGCTTCCTGAATTTCATAGCTCTAAAAGATCAAGCCAAAAATCTACTGCAGTCCCTTGAAGAGGGACCGGCACAGTTCTGGGTTCATGTGCCCGGGGACGAATCAGCTACTCCAGTAATTCCAGCTACTAGGCGACTATAGGAGCCTAGAGAAGGAGGAAAGAGCTCGAGCTAAGGCTGATCTAGTAGCCATGAATACCCTTATGCAGGGGATCCCCAACGATATATACAGACAAATCGACAGCCTTTCATCGGCTAAGGGGATGTGGGATGAGCTGCATAGGATGGTGCAAAGGACGGAAGTAGGCATAAAGGTCAAGAAGGCAAACATTCTCACTGCATACGACTCCTTCAAAGCTAAGCCGGAGGAGAACCTATACGAAATCTACCAACGTTACCCCACTCTTCTCAACGAGATGAGGAAGATAGAAATAACAAAGACAAACATGGAAACAAACATTAGATTTCTATCTTCTCTGCCCACGGAATGGAAGAAAATATCCACACAAATACGACAAAATAAAGATCTCGAAGAATTGGATGTCCATGCCGTGTTCGATAATCTAGCTCAACATGAGGATGATATCCGAGAGATTATCAAAGAGCAGAATAGCAAACAAACCGATGACACGGTTGCCTTAGTCTCGGAGAAGAGGAGCACAAAATCAAGAAAAGAAAAGATCGTTAGGCTACCTTCATCATCGGAGTCGGAAGATGAATCGGACTGCGACATAGAGCCGAACATGAAAGCCCTTGGAAAGCAGTTAGCTCTCATTGGACAAATGATGAGCAAGAAGTACTTCAAGAAGAAGTCTTCAACCTCGGCCAACAGACTTCGGACTACAAGCTCCAAGAACAAAGAACGTGCTCCGGAGAGTTCCGAGGTCAAGAACCCCAAAGAGACTAACAAATGCTTTAATTGTGGCAAAGCAGGTAACTTCGCCAGAGAGTGCACTCTCCCGAAGAAGAGAGATGCAAACTACTACTCCAGGAAGCTTCAATTGACAAAACAGTGTCAGGACCCGTCGTCCCGCCCTCGTATTCCGTTCTATTTCTAAGTGTTAATGTCTTGATATCGTGCAAACGCGTAAAATGCGAATAAAATTTTTCATTTTAGAAGTGCGTGCGGAAGTCTTATATACATGTCAAAAGAATATTCGTTCTACAATTCATCGTAATCGTGTCCACACAGAATACAAGTGTGTGTGTGTGTGCAGCAAAAGCTCCCTATGCGCCCGGCCTTCACAGGTCGTCATCCATACACACACTCCCACCTCAAAAGCGGTCGGATTGCGTCAAAAGATCGGCCTCGCATAAGAGTCTGATCACGTACCGTGATCGTCAGTACCTACAACACGTAACATAAACAATCGACAATCCACGCCGTCGTTTTCTAACGCTCGTACTCTTTTTCCTCATTCTCGCACTCTTTTCTTACGCTCTTACTCTTTTTCCTATACTCTTATTTCATACGGGCCCTCGGCTTTCAAATCCCACTATGCGCCATGTCATTGAGATCTCAATCCACGAGGGATTTGTACGTACGTGGAGGTTCACACACTCGAAGGTCACCCGAAGGAATCTTCCCTTTTCTCAGTGTGGCCTCCACGCGGGTGCTTCACGCTGGTAGCGACCACCGAGGCCACTGACCTTGGAGATCACCCGAAGGCATCTTCTCTCCGTGTAGTGCTTTACACGCTAGAAGGTCACCCGAAGGCATCTTCCCTTACTCAGCGTGTGCCCCGGGCCGCATCCTCCAGGTTGTACTTCCCGCATACGGGGTATTCCCCAGCCTCTTATTCAGGCCTTAGAGTAGCCTCTTATTCAGGCCTTAAAGGCTGCATAAGGGAAGCCGTGACTCTTCATTCGAGTCGACACAAACGCCAATATCGGCGAGTGTACGTCGCACACAGGCGATCTTACGCACGCTCTTACCTCGCTCCTTACGTATTATGCATGCGTGCAAGTGCTCATGCTTATGCTCATGCACATATGCAATTCATGCCGTCATGCATATAAATAAATCATATCATACGTACACATTTCATAGAAAGTACACGAGCACGTAAATCACATAATTGGACGCAGGCAAGTTACGTGTCGTAGTTGAATTTCTACTTACCTGTCGTCCGTGCGTAATTACTATTCTCCCCGTTTGCTCCTAACGTTCGACCTTTGAACATAAATATCATCGTGTTAGTGTTGCGCCTTTATAAGATCCCTAAGTCGAATTAAATTATCTAACCTCATTAAATTTGCTAGACTATACATCGTTAAATTCAAGTCTAGGCTAAGTCCCTTGTCCCATAAATTCCTAAGTAAAGTTAGTATCAAATTCATGACTTAGGAAATTCGGCGAAAGTTAGACGATTTGTTAGTGTTCAATTCGCCCGATTTTCATAAGGCTTATACTTACATCACCACTAGAATTCTATCTAAGCTTAGTTTCGATTGATTTGGAAATCGCCGACTCATGGTATACACTTCTTAATTTGTCCGATTAGTTGGCGTCACAATTTGCCCGATTTGTGTAGCCACAAACCATGATTTCGCCGAAAGCTTCTTAGGGCATCAAATCGCCCGATTTGATGTTGGTCGAGGGTATGTCTTCGGCGATTTATTCCTCTTCTGCCACGTGTAATACTTATCCAATTCGTCCGATTTGTGCCTTCTTAACTTGATTTCGTTCTTGACTTCTCCTTCATCTTAATCGCCCGATTTCTTGACCATGCATCCTCAAATCGCCGAGGTCAAATCGCCCGATTTCATGCATGAAGTTCTCAACGTAATTTCGCCCGATTTGTGGTCTTTAAGGGATGGAAATCGCCGTGCTTTTTCGTCAGCATGACGTCATCCCGATTCCATGCATGTGGTAGGAACTATTTTCGGTCGATTTGAGGGTTTGCAAGGGTGGAAATCGTCCGATTTCCACCTTGCATGGAGTCGCCCGATTTAGGGTTTTAATATCCCGCAAATCGCCGAGTTCTTCTTGAACTTAAATCGCCCGATTTCATGTGTCTAAATTGGAGTCATTGAAGCTTATACTATGTCTTATTTACATTAAATCGCACGATTTGTCATATAGCTACAATCGCCCGATTTATCATCTTATTTCCCCGATTCCATCAAGCCGTAAGTCATCTACCCGATTTCATCTCCTTCGTTCTATCTACCCTGAATTTCTCAGTTCTTAGGTTTCCTTCTAAGCCATAATCTTTAGATTCCTAAGTTCTAAATCGCACCTTAAGTTCTTCGGTCCCTATCTTGCCCCTAATAACAACGTAATCTCGGACCTATGGCCCATTCCTAGGGTTTTCGTGCCTTTCTTCAACTACTTTCATTTAATATCATTAATGAACTCCAACTACACTTAGGGTACGAATTTAAGAGCTTAGGGAGGAGTATTTTACTTACCAACTTCAAGGTCCTAAGCTAGTTGAGGTGTTCTTGGTTCGATTTTGGCTCGGCCCCTTCCTCCTTCCTTCTTGCCTTTCGTTACGTTTGGGTGTCGATGGTTAGAGAGTGGAAATTAGGTGTGGGGGTTGTTGGTTTAGATATTTATCTTACATTTTGGGTATTTCTCACAATTGGGCTTAATTCAAATTTTAGCCCACTTGGAGACTCATATCATAATATGTTCAAGAATAAATTCCTAGCCCAACATAAATTCTAGAAATTTCCCGTTTAACTATTATGAGTTGTTTCCTTTGATATTTCGAAAATTACCCTTCACAAATTTGAGTCGTCATGAGCGCGAAAATCATTGACACTAACTTGCGTGAAATTCCCATACAATTCACGAGCATAAAATTCGTACATCACATAAGCACATATCATATACGAGATGAGCGTTGAATACATAATTCGTACACATAATTTATTTTTCGACCTAATTTCCGGGGACCGGGGTCCTACAAACAGAAAGAAGCTGGAGTAGCTCTCATGGCTGAGCAGGACCAATGGCTCGAGGACACGTCGAGCTCCGAAGAAGAGAACTTAGCCCTCATGGCTCGTCTCGACAACGAAATGGACGCCGAAACATCCACTCGTACGGACGACGACAACGCATCCACGTCTTCAAATGAGGTAGTCTCTCACTCCACATTATTGACCATGTTAGAATCGTATCAATTAGCATACACTAACATGAAACATGAGCAGAAAAGTGTTAAGGAAGTAGAGATCAAACTTGAGAGAGCTCAGGAGAAGATAAATTGTGTCGAATCAGACCTTAGAAGCTCTAGTGCAAAAATAGAAGAACTTACTAAGAGCTTACATTGTAGAGAGACTAGTCAACCTCCTTTAGGACAGCATAGTGAAAAGATTAAAGAGTTAGAAGACAGGCTAGCAAATAACTACAATTGTCTGGTTAGGAATCTCAATGAGAAAGCTACCTTAAATTGTAGGATAACCGAAGCTACCTCTAAGATCACTAACTTAGAAGCTGAATTAGAAATATCTAACGCTAAGGTTAGTGAGCTTAGTAAGGATCTAGATGCCTGTCGAGCCGCCAAACTGACGGTAGAAAATAATTATGCTCTCCTAAGCGAGGAACGCAGGAAGCTGTATGCAAAAATTAAAAAATTAGATGATCTTCTTACGCGTAGGGGACACTCTGAACAGACGACATTCTTAAACAAGCCCAAGGATATAGAGTTTTATAATCCAATAGAACGAATAGGCACTAACCCATGTATTTTACGAATAAAAGAAATGTATGACATTAAGAACATGGGTCTAGCTGCAACCTCTCTTAGGAACATTACGGAATCGACGTACGAAAATGCGTTTGATTCATCCATCAAACAAGCCTCACATGGGCCTGAGATCCCCTTTGACTATAGTGAACTAATTAAAAAGGACAAAAATAGGAAACCTACTCTAACACCTGTCAGCGAATTAGCTCAAGTTCTACCTCCGGACTCTCAAGAATACCACGAGGAAGTCAAAAAGGTTAATTATCAAAATTCTCTCTACAAACCCCCTATCATAAAACAGAGAGAGGAGTCACAGGCGAAACTAGACAAAGAAAGAGCGAATTTCGAAGCTGAAAAGAAAAAATTCTATAAGGAGATGGAAAATCTCAAGGCTTCCTCGTCCTCCCAAAATATCTCACACGCTATCATAAAAAGCGTGAAAACAGAATAATCGCCTTCGAAAGATCAAAAGAGCATTATTAATTCTGTTAAAAGTGCTAAGACTAATTTTACTTCACCTACGTCCACAGGGAGCATAGAGCCAGCACCGACTACGAAGGAGAGAGTGTCTAGTCCTAAAATAAAGAAGGAGCGTGTAGATTTAAATGTTTCTGAACATGTTATTCCTTCTGTCAAAATAAAAGACACTCATAGTAATAAAAGAGCCATTTCTACGTTCAAAATAATTGCATCTACGTGCTCACTTAACCCCATCACCTATAGAAGCGAAAATCCCGAAATAGGCTCTACATCGAAAATTACTAATAATCATTCTGAAACAACTGCCAAAAGGAAAAATCGTAGGAAACAAGATCCAGCCATAAAGAAAGCTTATGGCGCCGTACATGACTATACTCACCTAAGGTATCCCGTAGAAATTAAATCCCCCAAGCACCTTAGGAGACTATCACAAGAAAAGATCTTTTCCTCAGTCAAACCTTCCAAGGCATTTGTACGAGCTGAAGTTAACCTTCCCTGTAAGGTTCAACCCAAAATGGGTTCCTAAATCTCCGCCTAGGACGACAAAAGCCAAAAGGGCCAAGTCTCCTACAGAGGCAAAACCCAAACTCACTTCTCCAAAAGTGCAATGGGTTATTAAGACTCTTCCAGAAATAGATTTAGGAGTCATATCTGAACCTAAAATTAACTCTGCTAATCTGAGAGGACCCATGCTTAAGTGGGTACCTAAAGCTCTCTAAATTGTTTTTGCAGATCCATCATGTGTGGTACCTCGACTCTGGTTGCTCCACACACATGACTGGTAAACAAGAGCTGCTGAGCAACTACAAAGGCCGACCAAATGGCAAAGTCAGATTTGGGAACAATGATTCAGCCCCGATTCTAGGATTTGGGATATCATTTTGAAGAATCTGACCATCAAAGATGTCTCATACGTCGAAGGCCTCCACCATAACTTGCTCAGCATAGGCCAATTCTGTGACAAAGGCTTCCAGGTGGTCTTCCATGCTGACCGGTGCAGAATTTTGGATAGTCAGGACACAGAACTCCTTCAAGGACTTCGGAAATCCAATCTTTACACGATCAACCTGACGTCCTTGCGGCCCTCGACAGCTGTATGCCTCATGATGTATAGAGGAACAGCCTATGGCATCAACGACTGTCTCATCTAAACATGAAAGTTCTCCAACGTCTTTCTACGAAAAAGTTGGTCCACGGTCTTCCAACTATACAACTACAAAGGGAGCATCATTGTTCGGCATGTCACCTAGGAAAAATGAAGCGAGCATCTCCTCACGTCAAGCAAATTGCGTCTACTTCTCGACCATAGGAACTAATTCACATGGATCTCTGTGGTCCGATGCAGACTCAGAGTATCAATGGAAGAAAGTATGTCCTAGTGATTGTAGATGACTATTCTCGCTACACGTGGACAAAGTTCCTCCGAACGAAAGATGAGACCGGTGACTTGATAATCAATTTTGTGAACACAACTCAAAATCTGCTGCAACAGACTATTCAAGTTGTTCGAACAGACAACGGCACTGAGTTCAAAAACAACCACCTTAGTGAGTTTTATCAAAAAACTTGGAATAAGTCAACAATTTTCAGCCGCCAAAACACCTCAGCAAAATGGGGTTGTCGAAAGGAAAAATCGAACACTATGGGAAGCCGCTCGTACAATGTTGATCCAGTCAGGACTTCCACACTTTCTATGGGCTGAAGCAGTCAATCCGATGGCTTCTGGTAAACTCAGTCTAGGACCCGTGCCTAACCCGATGGTTCCTGCTCAAATCATTTCAGGACCCGTGCTCAACCCGATGGCTTCTGGTCAACTCAGTCCAGGACCCGTGCCTAACCCGATGGCTTCTGAAGACAACATTTTAGAACCCGTAATCACTGGTGTGTTGGCACAAAACCAACAGAAGATGGCAACAACATCAAAATCAATGTCAGACGAAGCAACGAGACTTGCAATAGACGACTTGGAATCTCTCTTCGAACCAATATATCGGTCATGCACCACTGCACCTACAGTGGATTCTCCACCGTTCAGACCGACGTACCAAGTTCATCTCACACCTCTACCCCACCCGATTCAGATTTGCCACAGAATACCGAAGAACCTACAACTCGAGGAAGTATCATCAGAGACGATCGATCCAAGTGCAGAATTGGAACTTCCTCAGACAAATGATCAATCGGAGACTATAGGCAATCTAGATCCACAGACGGCTGACGCGTCTGCTACAGCCTTGCCTCCTGAGCGCAAGTGGACTAGAGGTCACCCGATCGATCAGATAATTGGCGATCGTTCGGATGGTGTGAGGACACGTCGTCAACACAGTCTTTTCAGTTGCTTCCTGAGCCAAAACGAGCCTACCAAAGTAGCAAACGCACTTCGAGACCCGGATTGGACAATTGCAATGCAAGATAAAATCAATCAATTCGAACGTCTTCAAGTGTGGACCTTGGTACCCCGTCCACATGGGAAAACAGTGGTCGGAACTAAATGGGTTTTCAAGAATAAGAAAAAGGAAGATGGTGAAGTGATCCGGAATAAAGCAAGGCTAGTAGCTAAGGGATACAATCAACAGGAAGGCATCAACTACGACGAGACTTGTGCTCCTGTTGCCAGTATCGAAGCTATCCGCCTCCTGCTGGCCTATGCGGCTCACAAAGACTTCAAAGTCTATCAGATGGATGTTAAAACCACTTTTCTCAACGGCGTGTTAAAAGAAGAAGTCTACGTCGCTCAGCCGAAAGGTTTCGGTGATCAAGAACATCCCGATCACGTCTATCGTTTGGACAAAGCTCTCTATGGACTAAAACAAGCCCCACATGCTTGGTACGATGTCCTGAGTGATTTCCTCGTGAAGTCTGGATTCATACGAGGAACGATAGACACAACCCTCTTCATTAAATGGCATGACAAAGATCTGATGGTCGTCCAAGTATACATCGACGACATCATCTTCGGATCAACAAATCCTCGGTTCTGCAAGAAGTTTGGAGATCTCATGAAGAGCAAATTCGAAATGAGTCACATGGGAGAGATGCAATTTTTCTTAGGCCTTCAGGTTAGGCAGCTCAATGATGGAATTTTCATCAGTCAAACACAATACATCAGGGATATTCTGAAGAAGTTTCCTCAAGACCAGAGCAAGCCTCTCAGCACTCCTATGTCACCAAGCTGCAAGTCGGATGCCGATCCCTCTGGTAAATCGGTCGACATCACACTGTATCGCAGTATCATTGGATCTCTTCTCTACCTCACTTCGAGCCGGCCGGATATCATGTTTGCCACCTGCTTGTGTGCCCGTTTTCAAGCCGAACCCAAAGAATCCCATATGCTCGCGGTCAAAAGAATTCTTCGCTACCTTAAGGGCACCTCTGCCCTTGGCCTATGGTATCCAAAGGGTACGAATTTCAAACTTATCGGCTACACTGACGCTGACTATGCAGGTTGCCGAATGGACAGGAAAAGCACGTCCGGTGGCGCTCAATTTCTAGGCGAAAAGCTGGTCTGCTGGTCATCCAAAAAGCAAACTGTGTGTCCACTTCGACGGCAGAAGCAGAATACGTAGCTGCCGCCAGCTGTTGCTCACAGATGCTGTGGATGCAGACATAGCTTCACGACTATGGATACAATCTAACTAATATACCCATATATAGTGATAGTCAGAGTGCTATTGCCATTACTTGCAATCCTGTTCATCATTCACGCACAAAACACATAGACATTAGATATCATTTTATCAAAGATCACGTAGAAAAAGGCACGATAGAGATGTACTTTGTGAACATGGAGTTTCAACTAGCCGACATTTTCACCAAGCCTTGGATGAGAAACGATTCCAATTCCTTGTCGGAAAATTAGGCATGTTGAATCTTCCGTAATGTGCATTACCTGATCTTCTGTGCTATCGCATGCTCTATTCTATGTGTTTTCTATGCTTATTTGTCCTTATCTTGCGTGATAAAAATAAAATAAAAAATAATAATAATAAATAATAATAATAATAATAAATAATAATAATATATATATAATATAATGGGGTATGACGAAATCCATTAGGATGCTTTGATCTAAACTCACCAAGAATTTTACCCCGACATGCGATCGATTTAATTGCTTAAATTTTGTCAGTCTAAGTCGCATTCTTGTGTCTAAAAGGTCAGTCGATTGTTCCACTAGACACAAAGTCACTCTATATGCGTGAGGATTCAAGCCTTGTTCCTTTTTCCTTTCTTTGGATCTACTTCTCGAGTGAGTCACACATCAAGTACTTGTCTTACCTAGTGATTCTTGGTTTCATACTCGCCTTGCGTCAAATCGTTAGGAAAATGATAAGGGAGCTTAGGATATTCCTCACTCGGCCTTATATAATTTTTCCCTCACATTAACCCTTACATCCACTTTGAGCCTTCTCCGACGTCCTTTTCTTCATTTGAAACCCATTTCCAGCTTTCAACCGAATTCTATATTCTTTGAATGGTTGTTCAAACAAGAAAAGAGGGGGAGATAACAAAAGAAAAGTAGGATGATGACAAAAGAAGGCATTGCTCAACACGCAAATACCAAGGGAATCGGCCTTCCGACTACCTTGTAGAAAGTGGCATGGTTCCTGCTGCGAACTTCTCCAACGATAATCTCGTACGCTCGTCAGAACGGCTGGAAGAGGAGCACCACGAAGTGAACTTCTCCAACGATAATCCGGTCTTATATCGGGAAACGAGAAGAGGAGCGCAGCCTCGGATACGAATTCCATAACCGTGAACTTTTCCAAATAGATAATCTCTGAAACCTATATAGGGATTAGGAGAAGAGGAGCTCGGTATCGGCCCGAGAATCAACAAGAAGAACTTCGCCTACGATAATCTCCTATAGCTTCATGGAGAAGCGGAGCTTCAGCTTGAGCATAACATAAAAAGGGATAGTTCTTAAAAGAAAAAGAAGGAGAAAAGATAGAAAAGAAGAAGGATGCCGAAAAAAAGGGGGAGACGGACGTAGAAATGGAAGATGCGAAGAGATAAGCTCACTTTCCTTTAAATTCCTTCCCTTCTAAGTCCTAGCCAAACTAAAACCTTTACGCCCCTTTGATTCCAATCGACGGTTTCTCGCTTGGGTGAAATGATTAAACACACCTCGATCACAGGTAAATTGACTTGAAACTGCTTGCGTTGACTTGAGTAATAATGATATAAAAATCCCTAGAAATTATTGAGAGCAAGAGCGAACCTTGTGAGAGTTGTCGAAATGGAGCAGTCTTTGAACTTAGGACTTTAGTTTGACGACAAGACTTGACGGCATTTTCTCTTTCAAATGTCTCGTAAAATTTTAGGCTTGACGATTGATAGAAGCAAAATAATTTGACCCCATACTATACAATAGTAAAATACAAAAAAAAATATATATATATATATAAATATATACTTCGCACATTTTGACATGAAATGTTATGTTTCATATGCGTTGAATTGAATAAATGCGGATTTTTTTTGTGCATCGCACATTCTAAATGCAATTTTAGATTGCATTGGTACTAAATTGTTTAAATGCGATAAGTTTTTCTATGCTCTAACCCTCGCACAATATTTTGAAGTAAATGTTTTCGGGGACCATGTACACGTACTTCCTTGGTAAATTTGTGTGTTTTTATGCTCGTGACTTGAATTGATTTAATATGCTTGCATAATTAGTTAATTCTTGTGCATCATTTGAGGGGGAGCAAGTATAAAAATCGTGGTTTAGCTCCAAATATTTTTGACGTTTATCTTTGAGTGTTTCAGATCTTTCAAGCTCAAGGAGTGAGACGTCGACACTACAAAAAGAGGAGCTAGACACAAGACCAGATATTTCACAAATAACATTGCCAAAAATAATTGTTGATTAACTCCATTATTACTAACGTTTATCTCTAAGTGGTACAGATTTCTAAACTTCTGCCAGGGGAGCTAGACGTTACTACACGGAAAATACAGGGAGTTAATTGCATTTATTTTAATTACTAAGGGGGAGCCTTATAATGTGTTTTATTTAGAAATAGGGGTCAATCTGAAATTCTTTAGAAGAACTTACTATCGAGAAACTGGAAATTAGAATTAATTCGCAATCTAAAGTTTCTCGATCGTAAACAGTGTTTGAAACGATTTTGATTGGCCGCGATAATTTGCGATCGAAAAATTTGAATTGAGAAGCAATTTTCGAATCAAAAGTTTTTTCGAGCGCAGATAGTAATGGGCCTGATCCATTTAATCGCAAAACGTCCAATCGCAAACCCAACATTGATTTACAGCGAGTTATTAAAAGTTCACTTTTTGTCAGTCGAAAAACTTTTTCTCACGCAACCCTAATCGAAAGAAATTCTCTCACGCAAAACTTTCTCAGACGAACAAAATTCTTCAAAAATCTTCTAATTTTCACTTCAGATCGTCTGATTAAGGTAGAAATTCGATTCGGTTAACGATTGCGAATCTTATAACTTGATTTGCATTTACATTTTGTAGTTTTTCGCATGTTTAGTTAAGATTTTTCGACTGTTCTTCAATAACGATTTACACGTATACTGTTTCAGAAAATCTAGGCATGTTTCTTGGATTTTCCGAGTTAAATGCCTGTTGTTTAGATAGATTCGATGTTTTTGATGAAACAGATAGCGTAAATCGTAGGAAAATTTCCATCTGTGATGATAAAATGGTTTTCGATGAAACTGGATACTTTGAAGTTTTGAAGCTGTCGAAGAACTTTGTCGATCGCAAATTATCTTAATTGGATTTCAATTCAATTGAGATACTATTTGTGTCGATTTAGTTTTCGATCGCAAAATTTTGATTTAAGTCATCACGAAAAGATTTTGACCGATAAACTTACCATCGAAAAATCCAATTACAATTTTCTGCGAGCGAAAAACTTATGGACTGAATAGATAATTTAGATGCAAATTCAAATCGAGTGTTAAACTTACCATCGCAAAATTAAATTTTCGATTTCACTTCATTTCGGTCGCAAAAATATTAGCAGCGAGAAATTTATTTTTCAATGCTTAACTTTTTCGATCGTAAAATTCGCCGCTTAGAATAAATTGATCGAAAAATTTCTCGACGATTGACTTAGTTTCGTCGTTGACCGATTTCTCGATAAAAATATTTCGCCGCGAAAAGTTTTACTTACTATTGAAAATCACATATCGCTCGACAAATTTTCAAATCGAAAAATTTTATTCCCTCGAAGAAAATTTCTCGACAGTAAATTTACCTGAGAAATAATTTCTCGATCGTAAATTTACACGGAATTTTTCTCGATCGTAAAATTGATCGACTACAGTCTCAATTTGAAACTCAACACTTAGTAATTTTTTCCTAAGTCTTTTACACTGTAGCGAACGCTAGCGAATAAAATTTTCTCGATCGAAAAACTACACGGAAACGTTTCAATTGAAATCAGTGTATATGAAATCAAATTGCAATTCAATTTTCTCGAGCGAAAATTTTCTCGGCATGAACATTGACTTACTGATTTAACACTTAGCGAAATTTCGAGCCAATTTTCACGCGACAACTATTTCCTTCGAAATTACATTCATGCCATCACGATTTTTAAAATTGAACATACACTATGCATTTGATATGATTTCAATTCAAAATTCATCGAACATGCTATTATTTGCAATATTACTATAGTTTGATGAAATTTATTCATATTTCGACTGAAAAATAAAATTGAACTAATGAACTTTTATATATCTTATATTTCAGTGGACCGCTACCCAAGATACAACCACATATATGATCACAATATGTACTTGAAGGTTCAGGATACGAACTTTCAGCTCGATCTGGACACATTTCGGTGCCCGGACGAGATCATCGTATCCATCCTCAGAGGTCACCCCATTTGGCACGCGCTGACGGTCACTGCCTCAGTGCCGATGGTCTATCTCCATCAATTATGGGGATATATACAAGGAGTTGTAGCAAATGGAGCATTCTCCTTCACTACAAAACTCGGGACGCGGCATATTCTTATGAGCAAGAGCTAGTTCGGGATGATGTTGGACTTACCCCATCACGACAACTACGACCCGCTCCCGACCGATGCTGAGATGATTCAGGACTTCATGCATATGGGATACCAACCGCCGCTTACAAGATTAGCTCATGTCCAGAGCAGCGGTATCCCTCACCCCTGGAAGACACTGTTCGGCATAGTGAACAAGTGTCTATCACCCAAACACGCTGGATTCGACAAGGGCAACGGCAACATACTGCGGATCTTTCACGGCCTCGCCTTCGCCAGAAACTACGACTTTGCACAGCTAATCTGGAACGATCTAGCTGAACAGATTCGGCTGAAGGAGAACCGAAGGTCAAAGAACGTGCCCTATGCTCGCTGGTTCAACGTAATCATCAGGGAGTTCATGGAGCTACATGCAGAGAACATCCCGCAGCTACCTACTGGTGGAAACTACCAGCCGCCAAGGCTTAAGTTTTTCCACAACCCACGGCTCACGGACCTGGACCAACCGTCGATGCCAATTCCACTCAGCTTACTCAGGCTCGCCGACCCCGCGGGAGCTGAGTATCAGAGGTTCTGCCGGGAACACAACTTAACGGAAGCAATGATTAGAGGGCCCCCGGCAGATCACTATGTGAGCCCTCCCCAACACCAACCAAGCCCTGACAAAGAGCCAATGCCCGACGTAGAAGATACTTTGATAGACGTCGTGGCTACCGAGATGGCGCTCGAAGCTCCTGCACTCGAATTACAAGTGAAGTGCCCATACAAGTTGGCGTGCTCGAAGAAACTTTTGAGGAGGTTCTTCAACAAGAAGCACATCCCGAAACTGAAATGGGGCACAGCTCTCTTCCACCGGTAACGGATCAGGCACTGGAGGACGTCAATCGTGACCTCACTCCTCACACGGCCACCCCGTCTGACACGGAGTCTGACGAGGAAATAAGCCTGATAAGGAGGACTCCCAGAAGACTAAGCATTCAACTGGAGTCTCTCTTCTCAGCCGTCACTACCGCACCATATACTGCGCTGCCCAGATCGACAAGTGTTGCTGGCACTTCTTCGCTCAATCTTGAGCCGCAACCAACTCACGTGGTGTCTGGTTCGCAGGCGCAACCTGAGCCTGCCTTAACACCCATAGAGGCGAATCCTCCGGATTCGACTCGAGGATTGGGTGGAAGTCTCATACAGTCACAACCTCAAGTGACTGTGAGCCAACCCACAGAGTCGGCGTCTACTCAAGGGTTGATAACAGGCGACATCAGTCGTCCTGGTCCATCCATGGAGGCGTCCACACCCTTTGTGACGAACGAGCAGTTCCAGGCCGCTCTCTCTGCCGCTGTACAGACTATGGAAGACAAGATCACGGAGAGAGTACTTCAAGCTCTCGAGGCATCCCGAAGAGATACCGGGAAAGCACCTGCCTCTGAAGGCCCTTCGTCACAAACCCACCCCACACCTCCACAACCCACGCCCACTGACCCTCTAGCCACTTCCTCCATCCTCATCAACCCATACACCATCCCCATCACCGAGCTCCACGACATTCTCCTCGCCCGTTTGATAGGCCTGTCCATCCGATCGCCTCAAGAAGAATCCCTCTATCGGCGATTGGTGGATCATCCTGAGCCACCGACTGACACCTGTCGAGGCCAAAGCTCCTACTCCCGGCGTAGACATGACGATCCTGACGATCAGGACCATCATGAGGGGGAGAAGAGGCCGAGGACATCTACAACCGGCCAAGGACAAGGCTCGGGCGCTATGCGGACAAGCACTGGAGCTGGTGAAACCCAAACCACCCATACTACCCAAACTACCCAAACTAGCCAAACCACACACCGCACAGCCACTCTACCACATATCGACCCACCAAACTTTCACCTTAGGACGCCTCCGCCCACACCGCCGATCTACTCAAGCCCCTTGCTTCCGGAAGAAGAAGCAAGCGCTGCAATGCTTGTAGCTCTGACAGCTACCCAAGCTACTCCCTCGTCGCTTCAGACCAACCGGGACCCTCTGGACATGAAGTCAATCCACACGAAGTATTAGACAAGTACATCTTCGAAGGCCAGTGGATGACCCATTCCATGCCCGATGAGCATCAGCGACAATGGCTTCAGGACGTACGCCACTTCTCACAACAAGCATCCCGTGGGAGAACATTCACATAGAGATACATTTCCTTGAAGAAGTCAGGGAAAACAGTTGGAGATCACTGGATCGAATCAAGAAGCCGGATGAGTTCGAGCTGAGAGGGATCTCTCACTGGGATCAGCAGAAGAGAATGACATATCTGTGGATGCTGACCCAACTAGGACCGGACGTGAGGCTGGGGATCCCGAAGAATCGACTGAAGAGTCACTTCAGGGAACTCTCCCCAATTTGCCAACTCCTCAGTGTCTATTGTGCCAAAGGAGGACTTCCAACACCTCACTACATCATCGCACGAGTGGACAGGACCCGAGAGGAACTGAGCGAGAGCGACCTGCCGTACCTCCCCGCCGATGAAGTCTACCGTCTTTATCAGCTATACGTGGAGAAGTACAAAGGTCCTCAGGGCTACATCAAGAAAGAAGGCCTCGAAGGGCTCTATCGGTTCATGATGCGACAAGTCAAATTCTTCACCGCTCACGACCTTCAAATGGCGCTTGAGAGCAATATGAAGAAGGTCAACATGGCCGAACCACTCCTCAAAGGACCTGAGATCGCGAGACTTCCAAGCAATCATATAAACATCAGCTCTATCACCGGCATCACCTACAACAATCCAATTGCCAAGAAGACCAGGATGATGCTGAAGACAGAAATTCACAAGTTTTGCGACGTAACCCTCAAGATCGTCAGGTGAAATATCGAATTGAGGTTGGAAGAGATAAATAGAGACACGATGCTGAGGATCCACTGGTTTGTGAGAGAACAGCCGCTCCTGATGGAATTGTTGGATGACATCGAGGAGCGCCTGAAGCTCAGGGAGACCGTTAGGGACTACGAGCATACGATGGGCTTGCGCAGATCGTACTATGCCCGACAAGGACGAACAGCGCGGAGATGCAATCAAGCACAAAGGGGGAGAATGTAGAATATCATTTGTAATTGTGCTTGATATCATTAGTTGTCCTTGTAATTAGGGGCTTTACTTATATTAGTCTTTAGATTAAGGACTAGTTAGATATTTATATCAAGATTGTTGGTATAAATACTTGTAAATGAATTGAGCTGAATAGAGAAAGTTTAGAGAATTGATCCGAAGGGCTTGCAAATCGATTTCTAGAGAGAGAAACAATAGTAACTTTCTCACTCTAATTGAATTCTCTCTCGTGTTCTTATTTTGAGTTTTTCGATCGAATTCAATTGATCATCTAAACGATCGAATTGCTATGGTTTCTAGCCTAGGATCGTAGAGTTGTTAATATGAGGACCTAACAGGGAGTATAAACAAGATCTGTGAGTATGATATGCAACATGTGTTCTGTATCTATGTGATTTATATGCTTATATGATTTATACGAATTTATTGTTTGATTTTAAATTTTATGGCTATATGTATTGATTGATAACTAATGTGCCTTATGTGCCTACGTGCCCTATATGGATTAACTGATTGATGATTTTATAATATACGTGTAAACCTTAAATTGACGTGAATTGCGTGACCATAACGTGCTCTCATATTAAATATGTATCATATAAGGATAGATGCACGGCATTGCATACACATATTAAATGAAAGGAGAAACCGTTATGACTACTACGACTACGGATGGTATGATACGGATGCTACTGCATACTTCCCTTCAAATCGGGGGATGATAGTTACTTCCCTTCACATCGGGGGATGACAGAGTCATGTACAAGCACATACAGATATTTACAGTATTGACAGTCCCACGCATGGGCGCCGACGGGCTTACGGTACGAGTCTAGCCAGTCTATAATGGGACTATCTAAAGAAAATGATCATATAGAATTTCATTGACTTATAAGTCATATGAATGGATATGTGAACTATGGTTACGTGACGGAAATTCATGTTTGAATAAGTGACGGTTAAGTTAAATAATATATGATTGTATGGATTCAACGTTTGATCTACGGATCTGATATGGACAATGATATGTAATGGATGTATAGAATGGCAAATGGTCTACGGATCTTATGGCAAATGGCTATATGAACGAGCATGGTGGGTATATGAATTTACTATATGTCTACAGAATAAGATGTTGCGATCATACTCTGAATAATTGTTTTACAGTGTTGTAGATATCTAACAAGCTACATAGAACGCATTCAAATACGAAAGCATGGATTCAAGGTTGGCCGGCTACATTCTCATCGTACTCCGCATAGCTTATAGTTGCATATAGTTTAAGGTAGTATGATACTAAAATGATTAAGTTGCATTATGTGTGAGAGTGAATAGACAGATGTACGCCTCCGTTTATGTTCAAAAGGAATGGTTATGAAAGGAAAAGAAAAGCGAAAAATTTTTATGGGAAAAAAATGTAATTGTTGCGCAATATGGAAAAAGGAAATGGGGCGCTACATGTAGTGGTATCAGAGCCTATGCTTTAGGTTCTGTAGACAATGGCATAGTATGTGTATGTTATAGTTGCCTTAGACTCATTTTGCATATTAAGGCAAAAGGGTAAAGCGATGCATATAGAGCACGATGAACTTATGAAAGGGGGAGGAGGAAGACCGACCGTACCTAAATCACAATCATTTCATGCACATAAGTAATAAGAGCATGGACCCCTGACAATTCCCCGTAAACGATGGTATGGTAAGCTGAGAGAGATGGGTACTATGGATTTTATGGTTTTGCAGAAACAGAAACATAGCAGAAAAGAACAGAAGAGATGTTTAACCTGTTACAGTGTATCCAGAGAAAGGATTTGACTATCTAGTCTCATTCTTACAGGGATACGTATACGAATGATGGAAAACAGTTTGGGATAGTGTAGTATAACTCCAGATGACTGGAAAGGATTTCTTAAGAGAATTTAATGATGCCCATATGATTGGGACTTATAGGGATCAGAAGGAAAAATGAATTTTTGAGTTGAAATAAAGAAATAGGTCGCACGTGAATACGAGGTGTTATAGAAGTAACTATCTCATTATGCTTTTCATAGGGTTGAATTGAAAGAAATAATGCTGAAGGTTTGAGTCAAGACTCCGATACACGACTCGATATAGTATAGTGCCATTAAAGATGGAGTTAGTAAGGAAAATTAAGGAACAGTTATACATGCCAAAGATTGGAGATAAAAGTTAGAAAATTGTGGAATAGTAAAACGAGGTAAGGCGAAGTATCGTTTAGCGGAAAAAGAAAAGGGTATATATAATGCATTTATGTAACAAATATGCAAAGAAGTTTCGCAAGGAATAGTGTGGGCGTAGGAAAGGAGATTAATGATCGACTTCCAACGGGTGAAATAGTTATAACAAATACAGTACACCTGAAGTGTAAGGTTAATAGTGACGGACTAGAGATTGAAGCAAACTACCGGTCCTATCCTTAATAGACTTCGATGTAATACTAGATATGGAATGGTAATACTGATGTTTAGCAAAATTTGACTGTTTTAACTAGAAAATTGAATTGTCTCCTTTGGATTAATCACGTATGATATTCAAAGGAGAAAAGAATGTACGGACAACACATCCAATAGTGAGCTGAGAAGTACTCAAATGATAGGTAGGGACGTGAAGGACATATGACTTATATTATAAGTACGTAATCATTTGGACTAAAGGTAGGAGACATTCCCGAAGTTAATAAATATCTAGATATTTTCGTGAGGAATTATATGGATTATTACAAGATTGAGATACGGAGTTTACCATTGATTTCAACTAGACATGGCACCAATCGAAATAAATAAGCTAAAGATACAATTCCTAGAATTATTGGACATGTTATATGTGACTGAATGTATCACCTTGGGGGACGCCTCTTCTCTTTATTAAAAAAAAGGATGATACACTCGGGTTATGTAATGACTGCCGGTAGTAAACAAGGTAACGGCGAAAAATAAATGCCCGCTACCTTGGATCGATAACTTATTCGATTAAGTGCAAGCTTTCAAAGTATTTCTCAAGATTGACTTAAGGTCGAGATACCATCAACTAAAGATTGCAGATTATGATATTCCAAAAACTATTTTTGGAACAAGATATGAGCATCTAGTTATGCCATGGGATTAAAGAATACCACTGCAATCTTATGATGTTGATGAGTCACGTTTTCGACCTTATTTAGACCAGTTTGTGATCGTCTTTATTGACGACACTCTGGTGTATTCTAAGTCAAAAAGAAGAATGCGAACGACATTGGAAGAATGTCAAAGGAGTTTTGAAGAGAGCTAAATGAAGGATTAATTATGACTCCATTGGGTACTAAAGGCTTAGTAATTAATAGTGATGCATGGTATCAAGGATTAGGATGTGTGCGAGTGCAACATGGGAAAAGTATTGACATATGTGCCTCAACAACTAAAAACTACATGAGACACCTTACCTGATCTATGATCTGGAATTAATTGCCGTAGTGTTCGCATTAAAAGATATGGTGACACTACCTATATGGTGCAATATTCCAGATATTCACGGATCATAAGAGTCTTGAGTATTTGTTGAGTCAAAAAGAACTACACATGAGACAAAGATGCTGAATTGGATTGCTAAGGGATCATTACAGAAAGATGGACATTGTTACGGACGTTTTGAATCAAAAGCCGTATGGTACTATTTTTATCCATCACATTCATGATCAAATTTAAATTGATCTGAAGTAAATAAATGTTGAAATGAATGTGAATGGAATGAGTACTATACGTGACTCGATTGTATATCATCCTACCGTGGAAGACTAAATTAAACAAGTCTAGTTAAAAAAAACTAGCCAGGATTGCTGAGAAGGTGAGACAAGGAATAGAAAAAAATCGTTTACTCGGAAAGGAATTAGTGTATTAACGATTAATAGTCAGATAGGTGTGTCCCAATATCGGTAACTTACGAAGGAAAATAATGGAAGAAGCATATACAATTCCTTACGTTATGTACATTCGGGTAGCACTAAGATATATTGAAACCTCAAATCTCATTAATAGTGGCTAAGAATGCAGGAGATGTAGTCAAGTATGTGCTGAAAGGTCTAATTCGTCAACAGGTTAGAGCGGAACATCAAGGGCTCTTGGGTAAAATTCTATCATTTACCCATATCAGTTTGAAAATAGAAATATATAACGATGGATTTTGTTAATGTCTGCCTCCAACAACCAACAAAAATGGCACCATTCGAGTAATTATTGATAGGTTTATAAAGTTTGCTCACTGTTTGCCATTTCAATAGGATTCTACAATTGAAAAATGTAGCAAAATGGAACGTCAATGGAATCGTTTGACTATATAGAGTATCTGCTATACTGTGTCTGATCGTAATTTTCGATTCGCTTTCAGAATTTTGAGCGCTCGGAACTAAATTACATTTTAGTACGGCGTTTCATCCACAAACCGACGGTCAATCAGAAAGAACGATACAGACATTGGAAGATATGCTTCGAGCATGTGTAATCAAATTCAAAGGATCATGGGATGATTATATAGCGCTAATGGAATTTGCCTATAATAATCAGTACCATTCAAGTATTAGAATGGCATCGTACCAAGCTCTGCATGGTCGGAAATGTCGAAACCCAATTTGTTGGGACATGGAAGGAGAACAAGTATTGGAAGGGCCAGATTTGATTCAGGATACAATAGAAATGATTAAAATAGTCAAAGTCGACTAAAAGCGGCCCAAGATAGACAGAAGAGTTATATAGACCAAAACCAGAAATGGAATACGAAGTTGGAGAAAAAGTCTTTTTACGAGTATCTCCTTGTAAGGGAGTTTTACGATTTGGAAAGAAAGGAAAGTTGAGCCCACGTTATATTGGGCCATATGAGGTACTTGAAAGAATCGGCCCGTTAGCATATCGACTAGCATTACCACCTGAACTTTCACAGATACATAATGTCTTCCATGTCAGTATGTTATGACGATATAGGTCAGACCCTACTCACATTCTACGTGACGAACCGATAAATGTTTCAGAGGATCTTAGTTACGTAGAAGTACCGGCAGAAGTACTGGAATATGCTGACAAGCAGTTACGAAATAAAACGATTCCGATGGTAATAATACGGTGGAAAAATCATTCAGCTCGTGAAGCTACATGCGAACGGTAGAGAGTATGAAAACACTTTACCCATGGTTGTTCACTAATACAGGTACGAAATTTCGAGGTCGGAATTTTTAAAAGGGGGAGAATTGTCAGGAACCGAAACCAAAACTATATTATAATTTCATGCATTTATATCAATTCATGCATTTACATCATTTTAAAACAGAAGTATATGTAGAATAAGGTATTTAAAGTATTATAGTTCTAGGTTCTCAAAGATGTATAAGTGGGGAAGAAGTGAATATTACGGAAGTTAGAATTTTGAATAGGTTTCAAAGTTCATCAATAGGCTTTGGAACAACCGACGGCTAAAGTGTTTATGCATAATCCGTGTCGGTTGTAAAAAACAACCGGAGCTCGAGCGCGAGTTCTATCGGGTAAAGCCAATGATTAGAGGCATCGGGGGCGCAACGCCCTCGACCTATTCTCAAACTTTAAATAGGTAGGACGGCGCGGCTCAACGAACCGACCGTTGATTCGACCCCCTCCGGTGCCAGCACGAGTCTTTACTCATGATTCCCTTGTTATGTTTACTCATCCATCGTGGAGGGCTATTTTCGAAAATAAATGCACGCGACGACCCGCTCTCGCCGCGTGAGCCGACGGAGGTTCCGTCGGAAAATCGAAAATATAAAATAAAATTCAGAATTGAAAAACAAAAACGATATAAACATATTCCGACGGCAATTCACCGTTCGGTCGGCCAAGTACCGACCGAAACATGATTTCGATCGGCCAGGGTCGTGACCGAAATCGGCGCAGTGCGCGCCCCGTGGGCGGGCGGCCTCGGCGTGGCTCGGGTTACACGGTGAAAATTATGACGTCGGTTTTTTTAAAGTGGAAATATTTAAATAATATTAAAGCATGGCTAATGAAGAATTTCGAAACTTTTCAGTAGTATCGAAACTCTTCAGATAAGGATCTCGAAATTGGTCAATGAGGACTTCGAAATTCTTCAATCAAGGATCTCGAGATTTCTTAATATAGAATATTAAAAAAAAGTTTTCGATGAAGACTAAGTGAAGAAGGTTCTCGTAACTTTTGACTTAAAGATTGTATTTGGAAAATAATACTTAATTGAAGTAAAGTTTTCGATAAGAAAGGATAACTATTAGCAATTCTTAACATGAGAGGTAAAAAGACCTACTTGTCAAATCATCTTTTATGATATATATCTACAATAATTCCCTAGGTAAAACAACAAAGGAATCGAAAACAAGAACATAAAGAGGAAATTAAGAAAGAAACATACGAGCCAAGGAGAAAAAGCAAATTCAAAATCTGCTTTCGAAAATTAGAGGTAAGGAATTTATATAGTGTTTTTTTTTTTTTTTTTGGCTGACCCCCTCGAGGGTAATGTTCACTAAATAAAAAGAGTGGTACAGTGTTAGCGGCATGCCGCAACCCAACTGGTAACAAGCTACCAGCTAACAAGCGAAAGAAACAAGACAGTAGACGACTACCAAGCTATATGCCACACACGCCGCATGGCGCATGCCTGCAGCTGGTACTTTCCCGACAGCGTGGAAAGACGCAAGCAAAGAAGTATTTCGATCGCCTCAAGAAGTTGCTCAGGTGCCTTCTGACGACCCTCCCGCCATCTCGTGTTACGCTCCATCCATAAGTGGTAGATCAATGAAGAGAGTGTATGCCGAAAGACCAGATGAGAAAGATGGCGACCTTTCCAACGACGAGCTGCCCAAAGGATATCCGTACACCAATTCGCGTGTGGCCAATCGAAACGTAACTTTTCCTGTAACAGCTCGAGGCACCGACCAGAGAATGGGCACCCGAAAAATAAATGCGTGGTAGTCTCGACAGAAAGGGTATCGCACAGGAGACACATCGAGGCACCAGCCACACTAGCTATCCACGGCTTATCCCGTGTAGCCAATCTATCACGAATGGCCAGCCATAGGATGAAGTCGTGCCGAGGGATCGACATCAGGCCGCCAAGTAACGTGTGCCAAGGAGCTATCGGCCTCCGTAACCGCATGCTGTTCCTCGCCGAGTAGGTGGTGAAGCGACCATCACCCGAACCATTCCAACGAACAAAATCAGCTTCCCGGGGCGCACAGGGGAAGAAGGGGCGCTATATCGAGGTACTCCCTCCTCGAGCATAATTACACATGTACAAATACGGTTAATAAACCATAACAAAGTATACTTGTATAGTAATAGGAAAACTTTCGGAAGTCTTAGATGTAACTAGTTATCCTAGATTGTTAACTAATTGCATATATGCTTATTAAGATAAGCTTGATGTTAGAACATGTAGAAATGGAAGTTCGGGCTTTTAAACAAGAAAACGCTGAAGACAGATTAGAATATTTTAGTTTGTCGTCGATATATGAACATTATAAGTATCTTGGGATTTAGTGTAAGCAAGTTTCGATATTGATAAGTGCAGGGGGTTTTCGTAGCTATATTAGGGTTTCTTTTAGGATGTTGAAAGGATTTTATACTTGTTTAGTTGGATGATTTTGGTATAAAGACATGTGTTAGGGTTTGAAATGAGTTTGCAATCCTATGATTTCGAAAAGATGAGGTTAAGATTTCGAAACTCAGAGAAGAATGGCAAAATTGTCGAAACCTAGGAAATCTCGCAATTGGATATCGAAAGAAACCTGTTCTGAAATATCAGACATGTCGAAAACTTATATGGGATCAAAATAAAAATGAAATGTCGAGATTAGTAAATTTCTGGAATATAAATCTCGAGATCCAATCTCGAAATCAGTTAAGCAAATCTCGAAATGAGATCTCGAGATTAAGAAATACCATGATAGAATCTCGAATATAAATCTCGAAATGAAATGAGAGTTGCGAAACTTGTTTCGAAATCAAAGAATTCGACTAAGTAGAATCTCGAGGTAGAGTCAAATGGAATTTCGAAATCCATTGAATTTTAGAACATAGATCTCGAAGTCAATTAGGCAGATCTCGAATTAGATGTCGAAATGTGTTTTGAAATTCCAAGATCTCGAGATTAAAGAAGTCGAAGCAAGATTTTATAACCCAAACCAGATTTTGGAATATAATCTCGAAATCAAGGAAATTCGACAAGATAAATCTCGAGACATGACTCGAGATTTGGAAATTCAATTAGAAAGAATTTCGAGATATGATTTCGAAAGTTAATAATGTAATTAGGTAGAATTTCTAGATATATGGGAATTTTATAACAAAAAGAATACTGAACTTAATAGAATTTCAATATCACATAAAATGTGCGATATTTAGGGTTTTGATATAAAATAAGTTAGAGTTTCTGGTAAAGACTTCGATACAATATAATTATTAGTTTTTAACACAGGCTTCAATTTTAAATAAAAATATAACTTCTAAGCCAAGAGTTTAATATATTATAAGTAGTGAACATAAAGGTAAATACTACGGATAGGAACGAACATGCATAATAAGGCATGCATATCACGACACATGCATCATATTAGGGATCTCATATTTACCGAACTCACTTCTATAGGTCAGGATCCCGATAAAGGCAAGGATAAGATATAATTAACGAACGGGAGTATAAACGAAATCTGTGAGTATGATATGCGACATGTGTTCTGTTTCTATGTGATTTATATGCTTATATGATTTATACAAATTTATTGATTGATTTGAAATTTTATGGCTATATGAACTGACTGATAACTAATGTGCCTTATGTGCCTACGTGCCCTATATGGATTAACTGATTGATGATTTTATAATATACGTGTAAACTGTAAATTGACGTGAATTGCGTGACCATAACGTGCTCTCATATGAAATATGTATCATATAAGGATAGATGCACGCATTGCATACACATATTAAATGAAAGGAGAAACCGTTATGACTACTACGACTACGGATGGTATGATACGGATGCTACGGCATACTTCCCTTCAAATCGGGGGATGATAGTTACTTCCCTTCACATCGGGGGATGACAGAGTCCTGTACAGGCACATACAGATATTTACAGTATTGACAGAGTCCCATGCATGGGCGCCGACGGGCTTACGGTACGAGTCTAGCCAGTCTATAATGGGACTATCTAAAGAAAATGATCATATAGAATTTCATTGACTTATAAGTCATATGAATGGATAGGCGAACAATGGTTACGTGACGGAAATTCATATTTGAATAAGTGACGGTTAAGTTAAAGAAGATATTATTGTATGGATTTCACGTTTGATCTACGGATCTGATATGGACAATGATATGTGATGGATGTATAAAATGGCATATGGTCTACGGATCTTATGGCAAATGGCTATATGAACGAGCATGATGGGTATATGAATTTACTATATGTCTATGGAATAACATGTTGCGATCATACTCTGAATAATTGTTTTACAGTGTTGTAGATATCTAACAAGCTACATAGAACGCATCCCAATACGAAAGCATGGATTCAAGGTTGGCAGGCTACATTCTCATCGTACTCCGCATAGCTTATAGTTGCATATAGTTTAAGGTAGTATGATACTAAAATGATTAAGTTGCATTATCTGTGAGAGTGAATAGACAGGTGTACGCCCCGTTTATGTTCAAAAGGAATGGTTATGAAAGGACAAGAAAAGCGAAAAAAATTTTTGGGAAAAAAATGTTATTGTTGTGCAATATCGAAAAAGGAAACGGGGCGCTACAACTATAAAGGCCAATGATGTGCAGAAACCTTTATGAACCCACAATATAAACGATGATATGAAATTAAATTAGGATTTACTTAATGCTTGAAACACCAAATACATATTCGAACGCAGCAATATTATCATATATGGTCCAATTTTCAGGTCCAAGAATTACAGAATACTGACACGGTAAGATATTGCCGGAATAGTTCCACATGGTCAGCAACAAAATCGTACATTGAGTCATCTGCAAACAGAAGAGAAAGCGCAGCACGAGGCACATACATGCCACACTCACCGCTAGTTGAAAACATCAAAACAAACATGAGAATAATGTTGTAGAAATATTCTTCGAGAACTATGGTACTTATTATATGCATTACCTCACATTCTGTCGCAGAAAATCGGGGTGTCGGTATATATTAAATCTTGTTATTGAGTCTATCATTCCAAGATCATGAAGAAAATAGGGTATTGCAAGCTGAGTTTTCTGAATTCTAGGTCGGAGAATCTCATGTCGACATCGACGGAAGGGTCAGAGTCGAGGACAGTGATTAATTTTTTCCTGAAATCAACCACACACAGAACCCAGTGACACTTGTTTATATTTATCGGCACAACAATGACGTCAGATTGTTGCCATGGAATTGACGACCATCTATCATCGCTGCCCTCCGCGTAGGGCCGTAGTGCGGTAACGTCTGTACCTCCCTCATAAGTGCACTCCATTGCAACCACCTGACTGAACATGACGCTCATGAATGAAACTCGCAAGCCACCTACATGAGAAGTCCTCTGCCTCTCAATGAACCCTCGGAGACACTCATCAATATGCTGATAAGCAGGAAATATATTGGAAAGTTAAAAGTGTGAGTACATAACAAATTGTGTTGTCTGAATACCTCGTCGTGCAGCCAGGTTGTCTTTGTCATAAGTGTTCTAAAGTAATGAACATCACGCTGGACCCCCAGTAGAGTCTTTATGCAAACATCATCTCCCATTGTTTGTATAGTTGCAGATATATGCGTGAACATCCTCAACAACCTCTTAATATGACTATCAAGCATGGTATTATAAAGAATGAATCTATAATACTTGAATCAGTTAACTTCATATCTGGACCCATGGATTTTTTTGCGAATTCCCAGTGGTTGTCTCATGTGAAATCCATCGATACTTTCGCTTCAACAAACGGGATGTTCCAGCGTTTCTCTTCTTCCTCCGGTTTTCCTTCTGCCAACCACTCTCTGCGTCAGGAGTTATAGCAGCATCGTTTAGCCCTTGATTCAAATGTTCGCAGAGCCGTTCGTGCCTTTTCCGAAATACGTACAATGTAAAACAAAGTCAAATTAATACTAATGCAAAGTACTTAGACAAAATAAACTACAAACTTTCCTCGATCGTAGAAAGCCTCTAACGAATTTCAATGTATTGGCCCTCAACCTTCATGCCTAAACGGTCTATGGCAGCCTCCTGTGCGTCGTACCTATACTGCAATTCATTGAATTTCCTGAGAGCACACTGGTAGAAATCATCTAACTTATGCTCGAAACGTGCACTAAAATGATTAACTGAAGTGCGAAATTCGGCAAAGTTTTGTGTGATGATCGATCGCATGTCATTCATTGTTTTATGTACAAACCAAAACAAACTAAATTATCCAGAAATGAACAATAAGGAAGCTGCGAAAATTTTATGTAAAACATGAAATGGAATCACAAATTAGATTCAATTTATAGTTACAGTTATAGGAAGACAAAGAGATAATAGTTACCACGAAGAGGCATGTAATTTGGACGGGACTTTTGCAATGCACTCGCGAATGCACATAGAAATACGTAATAGAATGGGATTTTTCGAATGCACTCGTTAGTGTGAATCGACGCATAGAGACATAATCGTTGCGTTTATTTTCCGAGTTACTTTCTTGTGGCCGGGTTCGATGTATTAGACCGTTGAGCTGCTATGCGATGCTGAAATGTTTAATTGCTATGCTATCGTTGAATTTACTTCCTTTTTCGAACAGAACGGTAGCCCAACAGTCGCCAGTATTGTGTAGCATTCAATGATGTTTTAGTATGTTTTGTTCAGGGTATTCCAAGGGCCGTTCGATGCGACCCTTAAATTTAGCGATTTCCAATGTCTTTCAGTATATCTACCCAATAATGAATGTATCAATTTATAAGAAACGGTTGCCCTCTGCATTTATTCCAAAGCTGACTGCCATATTGTTGGAGCATAACAGTTGCGCATGTTTAACATTCAATGTTCTTTTAAGTTTATTTTTGTTAAGGGTATTCCAAGAGACATTTGATGCAATCTTGTATTTCCCGTCTCACTTAATATTAATAGTGCGCTGACACATATTGGCGATTGCAACTTTTATTTGCAAGTAAAATAAAAACATCCAGTCGTTCTATTGAACATAATTACATGGCATCAAAGTCAAATTACATGAATACATAAAAATGCAGACATAAATACACACTCATTACGAAGCAAAAAGCCATCAGCGTTACGCGTGTCACCGCCAAATATACTGGTATACAAAATCGCACTAAAAAAATACATGCATGAAAAATGTTGCATTTATAATATTGTCACTTCCACACAACAATTATACTAACTGCCCATGGAGTTTATATGGAACTAATATCGTTGCACATAATAATAATAACGTTGTGGGATAAATCGACGATTGCAACTTATATTTGCACATAGAATAAAACCATAAATTCGTTACATAGAACAAAATTATACGACATCAAAGCCAGAATTACATCAAGACATAAGAACGTAGGCACACAATAGAGTGACACTGATCGCTGACTCACTACTGTTTGAGAAGGTGGCACCCAATCTTGTAAGAAACAAAAGCGTCGATGCAAGCATACTCGATCTGAGCGAGGCTAAGAACTCTATTCTCCCAATTGATCATTGTCACGCGCTTCGTCTTGCTCATCACCATACCACAAAGCAATTGAGCAAGTTCTTTCAATCCAAGACCTCAGAAATGCCCCGGCGGCCAACGTGCTTTTGCAACAGATGCCACATTGACGAAATTCCCAGAATTATACAATGCATAGTCACGGATCAGCTTGGCCATGTCTTCACCAACCGCAACGCCAACGAAGGTGTTGTTGGGGTTCAACACGAAATCTTTGAGACTGATTTCGTCTAGATGAGCAAGCTGAATAATTATGCATTTACAGTCGATGCACAATTGCAGAGTGGCTGCTTTGTGGACTGCACCACGGGCCCAAACGGGCTGGCACTCGACCTCAAGGCAAACCAGTGTGGATCTTGTAATGTTAATTTCTTCAATCCATTTGTTCACACTGCTCTACTCGCTAGTCACGGTGGTCACGACGATCGTATTGCAGAATTCTATACTGTATATCCTCGTAGTTGTTCCAGTTGGTAATCTCGATACCCTATCCATTTTTTTATTTGGTACCTTCGACTATAGGTTTCTACAGTAGGTGTTTTTATAGCCACAATCGTAGGGAAAAAGAGGCATGTCACAGGTGACCTTTCAGAGCAGTTGTTAATGCGTACGGAGTAAGAGATGGGGCGTGACTCTTGGAATGCATTTGATTACGTGTATTAATACATGCATTTTTACTAAAAATGTGATTTAAGTGAGTAGGAACAAACAGGCATATCATTTACTGCAACATCAGTCACCAAATAAATTTGTTTGCATTAAACATTGACAGAACTTGGGTGTGGATTGTATTATGAAGGTGCCGAAAGTTTATTACACCACGACAGAGGCCGATAATTTCTTATAGTCATTATTACACCCACATAGCGCAACCAGCATATTGTATTTGAATATTAAGCAAAGTTCACACGAAACTATGTCTGACCTAATAGACGTAGGATACTTATACCCATGACCATATTAAAAATAGGATCATCCGGTCAGCTAATTTAACAATACAGCGAGAATGCATGTAGCTCTCACTAAGCATTCAATATATTATGGCACAATCAGATAATTCCATGATGTTGCGTACCATTGTCATGAAGGTGCTAAACATTCAATACGTTATGGCACAATCAGATAATTCCATAATCATCATACTGCATTAGAATAACAAGGAAATACGTTCAACACGCGAAACTTCACATAGTAACGTTACACTGATTGTATTACGAAGGTGCAGAATGCTCAACACCTCATGACACAGTGAGATAATTTCTTCTAGTTATTACTGCACACACATAGGGAACCGGCACATCGTATTAAAATGTTAAGCAAGGATGCCCAGCACATAAAATAATTTATGAGCTAATAGATGTAGGAAACTTATAGTCAAGTCCATATGGAAATCATATATAGCCAAAACATTCTCGCCCACCATGTGATAAATTAAAAATAGGATCATCCGGTCCCTCAATTTAACAATGTAGCGGAAATGCATGCAGCTCGCACTCAGTTTATCTTGCATATCATTATCATGAATGTGCTAAACATTCATTACTTTGAGTCAGGATGAGATAACTCCATAATGATACTATTGCACGCATAAGCGCAATCACCATATTGCATTAGAATAGTAAGGGAATTTACGCAACATCTCACGACACGATGAGATAATTTTTTATGGTTATTATTGCACACACATGACCATCATATCATATTAGAACATTAGGCAAGGATTGCCAACATATGAAACAACTTATGAGTTAATAGAAGTAGGAACATATAGCCAAGACCAGACGGAAACCATATATAACCAAATCACATGTCCAATATAATAATTGAGCAACACTTTCCAAATAAAACACAACAAACTCATTCTACGCTCGACTTTCACCGCTTGTAAGTGCCGCGTCCACCAGGAGGAGCGGGGGGGGGGGGTTGGCTTAATCTCACAGAACTATCCTGTTTCGGCATTCCACGCGAGACCCTATCGGAGCTTCCAACTGAAGGAATGCAATCAAGGCCTCAATTGTCGGCTCAGCGGCTTGCTTATCATTGTCCTCACAAGCCTCAAGCACATCAGGCTCGATACGGCTCCCGTAAACGGCACTGGCAGCAAGGGTGGTACCATTGAGAGTTGTCTTATGTGCATCCCCACAATTTGTCAAACACCATCAAGTGCATCATCCTAACAACATAGGATAAGAATTGATATCGGAATGATGATTCTGTATGAATATACAAAAAATTTACCAGACTTTCAGTGGCCAAAACCTGGTTTTTTCACCTGCTCTATCATACGGGACACACGGAAGTTACGATGCATGCTTCGGAAGTCGAAAGGTTTAACTCTTATGTAGAACAGATAGGTTCTTCCGATCAAATTTTGTATGCACTTTGGCATTGCATCATCACCAAAGCTACCCTCGAGGCTATCACCAGGCTACAAAATATATAGGCATATGTAGGATGGAGCGAAGACTAAATTCAGCACACTCATAGAAAATAATTAACATTTACATAAACTGACCGATGAATTGACTATTTCATCAGTTTCATCAGTAGTGGTGTTTGTGTACTTCTTACTAGCTCCATCAAATATAACGAATGTCGCAGTATCACTTCCATCGTCAACGATTACTTCAATTCGAAACCTACAATGGAACACCATGTGAAAATGAACAAAAAAAACAAAGATACAGCCAAAATAAGAAATAGTAATGTAAGGCTGCACGTTCTGCATTTCGTAAAATTCCAACAGCCTTCAAATCGACACATTTGTTGCAATTCAGCGCCTATTCTGATTTTTCTAACTTGCTCGAACACCTAGAACATGATATCTAATGCCAACCGCTCCTAGACAATACCTCAGCAATCTTAGCAATGCATGCAAATTCCTTACCTGGAAAAATTCAAGCTTCAAAATCAACCAATGAAAGCCAAAAACAACAGTGTTGACGATTCTCAAGGAACCTGCATTGTATACCTGCTCCGCCTCCCGATGCAAGAAATCGTGTATGTCAGAAACGACAAGGCGTCAAATCAGCATTCCTTTCTCCTAACCACTGAAATTGGCCAATCAAATGCATTCATCCTGCACAATAATGTAATAATACAATCAGATTGCATATAATGTTAGAAAATGCAAAAATTAATTAAGGCACTTCTTCCTGAACTCGCATACAGGGTCCACCTCGTAGTTTATGTACAGCTTCGTTGCAGATGTAGTGTTTTAAGTAGAGATTTCCTGCATATTATATATAAGTAGAGTAGAAAACAACGACAATAATAAATACTCTCAACCCAAAACATGAATGAACAGGATAAATGTCAACTACAACCATGCTAATATGTATTTGTCCATGCAAAATGCATGAGTATTGCAATTTTATGAAAGCAAATATTTTTCCCCGGCATGGAATAATCAGGGAAGAATGCTATACCGCCAAATATTTTCAGGTTAATACTTGTGACCACAACAATTGTATTCTGGCCAACCGAAGGCCGGACTGCATCGCAAAACTGATGCCCTATCGTCCCAAAATCGTAACGGAGACGTCCACAGAACTACAAAAGTAAAACATTTTTATGTGATATTGCATGGAAGGCAATTTCGAAAACACGAAGTGATCCATCCAGAACAACACGCATCACAGCATCACAGCTCGTCTAGCACTACAACTACTTCCCTGTTCCGGCTCCACAAGGCGAGACAGCAGCCCAATCACATTTGAGTTGGAAAAGCAGCCACTCACTCGCAAATCTTGGACAGATATATCATCCGCAACTACGATACTGACGCATAAAACGGCAGACAACTAAAAGAGAAGGACATACCCAGTAGGTCCTAATTGTTGCCAGCCAACTTTAGCAATGCTTCATAGGAACGGCATCGAAATTTATCGAGTCCTATAGAGCAAGACTCCTCACCAACCTCTTCCATGGTCGTACGATCAGTGAACCTTAGCATGTATCGATGGTCAGTCATGCGATACATCGTAGGCGCATTGACGACTTCAAAATTAGATATTGAAAACACACGTCCATCCTTATGAAAGCCGTCAAAACGATCAGCCCTCTGAACATGGATGGAAGCCTGCATCAACGTATCCTGACATTGCAAAAGACAGAAAAAAAATATTAATACACATTTTCGCAATACAACCAACAAGAATGGTTGCAAATCACCGTTTCATCCAACAGTGTATGATCGACACTCACGGGCTCCCCATTTTCTTCAAATTCCTTGCCGTCCATGAACGGAGCATCCGAACAACAACAGTTTTCCTGCCACATCTCGACTTTAGCTCATCAAGAACCGTCCCAGTTTATCAAATCTCCCATTGTGGCCCAGCTGTGAGGCCGTAAAGCTGGCAGGACAACACGTTATATAGAGATCTATTAAAGGACACGTAAAAGTGCGAGACACCATTTGTTTCCGGGACCATAAATGCAAAGATACAATGAATGAGGGGAAAAAATCGCATTGAATACACAAACGAACCACTGTTGGAATGCCTTCCTCAAAGTACACTCTTGCAAAACATTGTATTCCAATGCCATAAATTGCATAAACCATACGTTTCTTATACATTGATACGTTAAATATAGGGACGCACAATGAATTTAACAGAGACTCACTAAATTTCACGGTTGCATCGCAAACCTCTTCGAATACTCTCTACAAAAATACTAAAACAGCTTTGAATACGACTCAAGGCTCATGACCTTTGGGATGCCGTTCTGCTCAAAAAGGAATAAAATCAACCAAAGCATGGCACGTCAGGACTTCAGAACTCGACAGTCAAATTCAACGCACCTGGACACACGAAAATCATTCCGAAAATAAGAAAATACTTTCCTGCACTCTAATTGTCTGGGGAAGCTTGCATTGCTGACGTGGTTGCACCATGAGATAACCCCATTCTACTTTTATATGTATATAATTATACTTCTAGCCATCATTTTACGAACACAAATCACATATTCATATACAAATATATCAAATTACATCCACAAAATAAAATATTACATCAACTACCAAACAATATCATTAGTCTTCATGATAAAATATTTACATTCAATTTTCTCAACTTCAATTCTTTAACTTAATAATATTTTATAGTTAGGGATGGCAATGCGGCGGGACGGGGGCGGGGATCTAATCCCCGTCCCCATCCCCGCGATGCATTTGGGGACGAAATCGTCCCCGTCCCCATCCCCGCAGGGATCCACGCGGGGCGGGGATTCTCCGCCCCTTAATTTTCTTTAAAAAATAATATCTTTAATATAATATATAATTTGAATATATTTTTTTATAAATATTATATAAATTATAATTTTATATATTATTTGTATTAATTTAATATATTTTAGTCTATATTTTGATATTATTTTATTATTATTTAAATTATAATGTAATATTATATATATTATAATATATAAAAGAGGGTTCGGGGACGGGGCGGGATCCCCACGGAGATCCCACGGGGAGACATCATTCCCCGTCCCCGCCCCGCGGGGATAAAATCTCGGGGATTCCCCGCCCCGTTCGGGGCGGATCCCCGCGGGGACGGGGAATCCCCGCCCCATTGCCAACCCTATTTATAGTATTCCTCCTTCATGTATATTCGGAATATATGTCATTAAAACCTGAGTACTAAAAGTTCAAAGATAAAAATCTAGTGAAGGGAAAGGAGTATAGTTCTTTTGCTAAGCTATCATTTGTTATTTCATTGAAAATCGTATTACGAAAGCCATGTGGAAAAATAATTAATCATTTGCGATAAAGAAAAGAATGCAACATGTATTCCCCATGAAAAGAATATCCTTTAATATCTCAATGTTTTCGAACTGAAATTAAACACACTATTTTTTCAAAGATCTCGGAGGAACTGAAGTTCCTTTGCAAAAATAAATCGGCAAATTTTTTAAATATTCAAACGGTACTAGAGTATTTTTTAAATCATTTTTCATAAACGGTCTCTAATCAACCAAAATTCACCAAGTAGAACTGAAACTACATTACTAGAGTAATAAAAAGAAAATTATCAAGACATAGGGACATTGAAAATCGTTGGAAAGGTTTCCTCAAATCTCAAGTATCATAATCGCAAAAGATTAGATGGTCCCCAGCTGAAATAAATTATAGTCAACTATTTATTTTCGGGCAAAAACCTAAAATGGTCCCTGATGCGGTCGGAAAATGAACGATCCACCGTCGTTGGGTCACGAGCTGGCTTCTTCCTCTTTCCGCGGCCTTTTGCCTCTTCCCGCCTGAACTTCGACACGAACTAGGATTGAAAGCTGCCGAGGAAGGGTTAGGGGTGGGGGTGTTCGCCCTCTTGCCTAGGTCAAGAGGGCGGTTTCCATATTCCAGGCGTAAAATGGCATAGAAAGTGGTGGTGTTAAGTGCTTGAAGGTGCTTGAGTGAGTAATAAAAATGGTATAGTATCAGTAAGGGTAGATAGAATTAGTTGCGTACCTTAGGAATACTTTGTGGTATTTATAATGTACCCAGTTTAGGTGGTTCTTGGCGGTTTTGCCCATGATTCGTGTTTTTCCGACTTGGATTTCCTCATCTTCCCACGATCATGGTCTTCCCACGTTCACGTTCTCCTCAAGCTCGTGGCTCTCCCACATTCATCCTCCTTTCGGAAAATCCGTGTGACCGCGTCAATATCGAATGGAGAGGTTTCTAGTTTGCTGCAATATTACGACGAGAGATCCATATCATAGGACGAGTTCACAACTAACATGCATCGACGATTAGCTCCTTCTCTATCAACAAGCCACTTTCACGATATCGATAAATTAACACGTTGATACAGGTCGTGTAGGCTAAATTTGAGGCAATCAGGTTAAATATCTGGGCTCCAAATCAACAAATAAGTCAAAGAAGGCTCAAAGGGGCTCACAAAGTGGTAAATGCGTAAGGTAGGAAAATATTTAGGCCAATGACTCAATCCTAGTGCCCTTCTCATTTTTGCACACAAAAAATCCACATTGTAACCATTGACATGCATAATAGAGCAAGTTCGAAAATATTCAGTCCATGCGTGTCACACAAGAATAAACACCGAGCATAATGAGTTGCTCTGAATTAATCTCTGAAGGCTCAAAAACTCACATATATAGCTGGGTTTGTGCTTCGTGATACGCAATACTCTCCTAAAGCAGTCAATATAGCCAAATAATCATGCTAATATCACGACAATGCAACATGTAAGACTATCTCACTCAATTCATCGAATCATATCCCGTCATGGTAAAATTTTAAAATTTTTCATCATTGACAGGAGATTCCACAGATGACGTTCAAATCGCAACCTTCATCAGTTATATCCACTAAAATGACCGAAACACGTCGATACCTAAATATGTAAGAATATTAAATCTAGCATGTGTCGCATCCCACCCCCAAACTAAATATCACATTGTCCTCAATGTGTAAACTAAAAGCAAAGAGAGAGCAGAAGTGACACTGCCCTGAATTTTACGTCGATCGATGTAGAAGACTTGGTTGATCTGCAGTAAATAAGCAACCATCGCGAACGGGCAACCCCCAAACTGGTTATGAGCCTGCGAGAAAACGTGACTAGGCGGCACCGTGAGAGCGGATTTTTATTAGAAAAAAATAGGCTATAAAATAAATAGGACTTAATAACATAATATATATGCATCGATAGGCCTTGGGTTGCCTCCCAAGAAGCGCTGCTTTTATAGTCGTTAGCTCGACTCACAAACCCCTTATTTTGGTGGATAATCGGTGTCGAACAAGTTTTCTTTCCAAACATCTCGATCGTTGTACACTTTGGGCTCTCTTCTTCCCGGTGATAGTGTCTGCATCATCGCATGGGGTCGAGGGTTCTCCTTTTTTCGCCATATGTAGATGACATCCTCTGTGCAGTCTTTCTGACGAAGCTTCTTCTTTTTCTTCGACGAAACCACCTTCTTGATAGGTTTAGAGCTACTGCTCTATTTAGTCCATGGGATCCACCTGTTAAAGTTCAGCACAGAAGAGACTATGTTATAGTTAGATTTAGCCGCGTTCCCGTTCGGTGCATCTATTCGAACATCAGCCTTTGTGTTCTGGCGGTCCTTCAGCTTGCTGGTATTCTCTCCAGACAAGTTGTACCTGAAAGACTCAGAACACTTAAAAGCACAAGGGTCAAAGATATCGATAAAGGAACAAGAGTCATCAGTAGGGCGTTTCATAGATTTGTAGACATCGAATTCCACTTTCTCGTCCCCTACTTGCAAAATAAGCTTACCGTTACCGACATCAATGATAGCTCTTGCAGTGTTTAGGAACGGACGTCCAAGTATCAATGGGAGGTTATCATCTTCTTCCATATCCAATACGATGAAATCAGTCGGGAAGTAATGTTCTCCAACCTTCACCAATACGTCTTCCATTTTTCCTCGTGGATATGTGATTGATCTATCGGTGAGCTGGAGGATAGTCGATGTGGGTTTCGGCTCGCCAAGTCCCAATTTCCTAAATAATGAAAATGGCATTAAATTAATACTCACACCAATATCGCATAACACGTTACTAAATGTAATAGGTCCAATAGAACAAGGAATAGAGAAACTCCCTCGATCCTTAAGCTTCAGCGGAAGCTTCTTCTGTAATACAGCTGAACATTCCTCGGGGAGAGCTATTGTTCCGTCTTCTTCTAACTTGTTTCTCTTGAATAGTAGCTCCTTTAGGCATTTGGCGTACTTTGGCATCTGCAACAAAGCCTCAACAAAAGGGATATTAACTTCAAGTTTTTTAAATATATTAATGAAACGATCAAAATCTTCATGATTCTTCCATTTTCGTAAAGCCGCTGGATATGGAGGTCGGATCTTTATCGGTGGGAGTGGGTTGACCTTCTTTTCCTCCAAGAATAAATCTGGCTCGTCCTTGACTTTTTCGACCCGCTTGTCTTTTTCAGGGCCATGAACCATAGTGTTTGTGGCGGTGAATTCTCTCTGATTGGATGTCTCCGTCTCTTTTGCTTTCTCCACTTCCTTGGTCTCTTGGAACGATTCAAGCTTCTTTCCACTTCTCAATTCAATGACATTCGCGTACTCTCCAGGGTTTCTTTCAGTGTCGCTTGGGAGTGTGCCTGGCTTGCGCTCGGACATTGAACTTGTTAGATGTTCAATTGTAGTCGCCAAACTTTGTAATGTGCCCTCTATCTTGTTGAATCGTTCGTCTATCTTACGACTCTGATCGCCTTGATAGCCCGCCAATTTCTCAAATGCTATCTCCCAATCGGCTTTTTGTTTTGTTGGCGGCCCAGTCTGTTGATTTTGCGCTTCCGGGGCTTTAAGTAGTGCGAATTTCCATACGACAGATTCGGATGGCCTCGCCAGCTTGAGTCGCATGTGTTGGAGTACGCATTCTTTTGCCTATTGTGGATGTAATTCACCGCCTCGGTGTTCCTTGATTGTATCTGGTCTAACCTTTTGTGTATGGCTTCGAACTGCGCTTCCAACGAGCTATTTATCTCATGTACTCCAGCCGTCCGTCGGTCCAGATCATGCTCAGTATATCTTGCTGGTAGGCTGCAATTCGCTCGATGGCCTGGAGTGCATCCTCGTCGCCTAACTCCATAAAGTTTCGTGCGCATCCGCCGTCGACGATCCTTTTATTTGGTGTGCTCAGTCCCAAGAAAAATGACTGCATCTGAACGCTTAGGGGTATACTGTGGTTCGGGCATTGTCTCAGAAGACTCTTGTATCTACTCCATGCATCGCTCAGAGATTCGCCACCTTCTTGTTTAAAGTTCACCAGTAAGCTCCTAATCTCGTTAGTCCTTGACAATGAGTAATATTTGGTTAGAAGACACTCCACTAGTTGCTCCCAACTAGTGATAGATGCATGTGGCAATGATGAGAACCATTCAGAAGCCTTTCCTGTCAAAGAAAAGGGAAAAATGTAAGCTTTATACTAGGTCGTGCAACAATAAAACGGACGAAGTCCGAGTATCGATCCACGAAGAGAGCTCGATTAATTCTAAGAAAATATTCTTAATTCTAATTTAGACTAAAGGAATTTTTATAGTTTGATGATTTCATAAAAGAGATAAAAAATGCAAATAATAAAATAACGCAAATAAAACAGATAAGGATAAAGCAGTTGACGACGACGTGATCAAGACACATGCTCGGCACGAATTATTCCTACGTCTTCATGCAATCTAATTTATCCAATCAATATGAATTATAGTCAAGGTAGAATTTCCTAACCTACGTGCTACTCGTTTGTCCCGCAATAGCAACCTACGTAAATAGAGAACCAATCAACTATATGTCTATATGACTGTAGTTCCTATACGTGCATTCGATCTTTATGAAATTCCCCGAGTTTAAACCCTGTCGGCGCCTAAACTATCGGAAACCACACATACGAAACCGAATTCCATCTCTGATCGGTTTTACGTAGTGGTATTCAATGTTTCGTTCTAATCGGTCTAATCACTTAGTCCGTCTCATAGACCAATCAATAATCATACGCATGGAGGCCAATCACGCGTATGCATATGAAGCACAAACAAAGAATACATAACTCAAATCATATGATTAAATAAAATAATAATTACATTAGTACGTAGTCATAATCCGGCCTCACACGGCCTCAATCACAAAATAAATTAGCCTAGCATATTATATACGAAAACGACAACGAATCAAAAGAAAACATTGTCGAAAGCGAAATATTAAAAGGTAAGAAATTCGCCCTTTTTCGGTGTTCGCGTCGTCTCTTTATTTTCAGTCGTCAGTTCTTCTCCTCGGCCGTCGAGTCTGCCCTTTTATTTCAGTCGTCAATCAGCTCTTAAGCTCTCCTTCGCTGTTTTTTATTTCAGCCGTCAAAAGCCTCCTTTAACTACTGCTATGCGTGGTCTATATATAGGGAGGGTAGCCGACTCCACTGTATCTGTTCTCGCATCTTCAATCTTCAAATTCTCCTTCTTTTGTTGCGCATATATTGGGGGTATAAGAGATCCACGTGACCTCTTCTTTTAGTGAATATTTTATTCCTTATTATGCTTAATATTTGGAGAAGCCTTCCTTGAATTGGCCATCACGTGTGGTCTTCTCTCCAAAATAGGGAATTTGGTATATTTGCAGGGCTGCCTCAAATAGTTTTGAGAATTACAAGAAGATCCCCTAAGATTCAAATCGTTCCAAAAGTACCCTTATTTTCCTTCTGTCGATCTCGTTTGCTCTGATATCTGTCCAAAAATAAATATGAACATAAATATAGGATATCGAGGAAATTTTAGGTAAATAACGATCGAAAACACGCTTTTACGGGTATAAAAATAATATAATTTCCTAACTTATCAGCTGTCCTTATCAGAGAGCTCATGGGGGTGCTTTTACCAGACAGCTACTGGTGCTCCTCGAATGTCCTCGCCAGACAGCTCCTTGGGTGTTCTTGCCAGACAGCTCCTAGGGGTGCCCTTGCCAGACAGCTCTTGGGGTGTTCTCGCCAGACATCTTCTGGGGTCTTACATATTCCTGGCTGGTCATCTTCCCTCTTTCTTGTTCGTCCTCTTTCCTCTTTCTGATTCGTCATCTTCCTCTTTCTGGTTGGTCCTCTTTCCTCTTTCTGGTTTGTCCTCTTCCCTATCTCTGGTTCGTCATCTTTCCTCTTGGTCCTCTTCCCTCTTTCTAGTCCGTCTTCTTTCCTCATTCCTATCTCAAAGGACTTCTTATCACCCTCCGGGCATATTATCCCGAGGGGGTGGCATACCTGCTCTCCCTCGGGTGTGCTTTCCGAGGGGGTGGCATACCATTCGTCCCTCTAACAGGTTTTCCGGAGGGGTGCATTTCTTCGTGAGATCCCCTTTCCCTCGCAAAACTTCCTGCCTCATTCTGTTTATGTTGTTTTAACGGCTTCTGAGTATTTCGTCAAGACCCGGAAAATCCGGGGAGTCCCCAATGTTTACCCTCTAGATCAATTTAGTCCCCGATGTTTCGCGAGAACCAATTTGGTCCTCGATGTTATCGAATTTGAACCAAATTGATCTAAGCCGTTAAATAGACGTTAATTTAGATGGAAAATTGACACGTCTCGACATGTGATTTGACCAGACTTAAAAATTCATAGTTAAACATTAAAAAAGGAGAAAAATTTCCAAAAAACAGAAAAAAATTAAAAAGAAAAGAAAAACTATTAAATTAAAATAAAATAAAAACGAGAGAATTAAATTAAATTACAAAGACAATGAATTAAAGTAATAAAATTTAAATGTAGAAAAAATACAAAATTAAAATAACTTATGTAAAAAATAAACAAGAAAAGAGAGAGATGTTAAAACTAATAAATTAAAATAAAATAAAGAGAGAATTAAACTAAATTACAAAATTAAATTCAACAAAAATAAAACGTTAATAAATTGTACTAAAATAATAAAATTAAAATAGAGAAAAAATATAAAATTAGAATAACTTAAGTAAAAAACTAATAAAAAATATATTAGTAGATTTCTCTTTTTTGAAAAATAAATTACTAAATTAATTACTTCGTCTGTCCCACTTAATACTTCCCAAAAATTAGTGGGTACTAAGAAACCATATTTTTTTTTAATATTATAGTACATTTTTAAGGAATAGAGAGAGAAAACTAATTAGTGGGCACGCAAATTAAGAAACTTTTTTTTAAATATAACTGGTGTAGTTAGTCTGATTATTGGACTAATTTTTACCAAAAGTAGAAATGAGAAGAATTATGTGGGACGCCCGAAATAAAAAGATGGGAACAAGTGAGATGGAGGAAGTAGTAATTTTTAAATGTTTTTATTACTAAATTTTTAATTATTTATTTTATTAGTAAATTTATTTTTGATTATTTAATTTATTAGTAAATTTCTCTTTTTTTTTGAATTTTTTTCTCTATTTTTTGTTTTTTTTTTCTTTTTTTAATTGTTTTCCATTTTTTAATGTTAATTTATAATTTTTTAAGTCTGACATATCTCATGTCGACACGTGTCAAACTCTATCCAATTTAACGGCTATTTAACTGCGGATACAAATTTGATTCAAATTCGATAACATCTGGACTAAATTGAACCTCGCAAAACATCAATGACTAAATTAATGCAAGGGTAAACATTGTAGACCATTTAGGTTTTTAGCCCATTTATTTTCTATAGATTCCAACAGAGCCGTAATATGATTGTCGTCAAATTTTGAGGTTGATATAGAATTACTATGCAATCGCGAAGTTTCTTTCCACGAATTTTCTATCGGTTCGATAATATCTATACCCTGATATTAATTGTCAGGGCCTCTTAAAAACTGCTATTTTTTTTATCTAATTTGGTGTATCAATTACACCAAAAATTGTAGCCAATTAGTTAGTTACACACACTACTCCGTTTAAGAATAAATAAAAAAACCACCAACTACTCAAATTTTTTTATTTTCAAATATGTCCTATATTTAGTATTATTATTTCATAATTATACATTATTATATAGCACACGCAGATGAGAGTGCAAAAATACTAGTAATTTATAAAGGCCGACAACGAAATAAAGAATCGACTACGTGGACCCAACTATAATTAGAACAACACGTGGTCATATCATCTAATAATTATCACTCACATTCACATATCTATTAGACACATCCTCATATACCTCGATTGCAATTCCCCACAAATCGTAAAAACGGGGTCATCGAAGTTGGTGGCTTTTGTATTGAGTTTGCTAAATTAAAAATATAGGTCATTATTCGCTCAAAAACTAATAATTTGGTGCCAACTAAGCATATGACACATATGCAGTGTCCATGCTCCAATAGAACACATAAACACCCAAGTCAGTCCATATCCACAATGTAAGAAAATAAACGAATTCGAACACTTGAGAATCTCTATTCTCTAGACATTCTTTCAAGTAATAACGAAAAGATGCCATGCCATCAGAGCCATGAAACAAATTAGCCTATCCATTCATCAAAACAAAATAACAAAACCTCTGATCAATCGAAGTCAAGTTTTACACATTCCACACCAAGTCAAGATTTTCAATAAACAGAAACATAAACGGGCACCATATTTTCCTTGCCTAAAAACATAACAGTTGCTCCCCATCCACTCATATCCATAAAAGGTAAATAACCACGACTTACCTCAATGCGCAAACACAGTGTCATTCCTCCTCGCCGGCCTATCAGGTATGCCGCCAGGCTTGAACTTCGAAGCCTCGTGCCTAGCAAGCTCCGGAGGAACAGGGCTGTTGCTCTGTATCAGCATTTGCTTCAAATCGTAGAAAACTTCAGTGTCATGCAAAGTCAAGAACGTGGTCGCCACGCCCGTCTTCCCAGCCCGGCCCGTCCTACCGATACGATGCGTGTATGCTTCGATGCTGTTTGGCATGTCGTGATTTATAACATGGGCCACGTCGGGGATATCTATTCCACGCCCAGCAACATCAGTCGCAACCAAAACATTGTACCTCTTTGTCCTAAAACCCTCCAAGCTTATCTCCCTCTGTTCTTGGGACTTCCCGCCGTGCAAAGTCGTCACTCGATAACCCTCCTTGTCAAGATTCTTGGCTACGTTGTCCGCAACCTTCTTCGTATTGACAAAAACGATCGCAGTCTTGTCGCCGAGCTCGTCCAATAACCTCCTCAGCCTGTCCATCTTATCGTTCTCCTTCATCATTATCACGTGCTGAGAGATCAAATCAGTCGCCTTGCCAGCCGTGCCTATGGTGACCACCACTGGGTTTCTCAGGTACTTCCTCGCCAGCCTCTCCACGGCGGGTGGCATAGTAGCACTGAACATATAAGTAGTTCTGTATATCTTCTTCTCGTCGAGCTCCTCGTCCTCATTCTCAGGCTTCATATTGCTCGAAGGCATCGCCTCCAAGACGCCGACGACCTGAGGCTCGAAACCCATGTCTATCATACGATCTGCCTCGTCGAGGACAACGTAGTTGCACTGATTCAACACTGCGTATCGCCTCTCCAAACAGTCGAGAAGCCTGCCAGGGTTGCAATCACAACCTCGCAGCCCTGCCTGATTTTGAAGCCTTGCTCCTCGATGGACTGCCCGCCGACGATAGACACGACTTTGATTCCCAGATAATGAGCGAATTTTACTGTTTCGTCCTCGATCTGCTGGGCGAGCTCCCTCGTCGGAGCCATGACTACGGCGTAAGGACCCTCTGCTTCGTTCTCCTCATTGATGGGCGGCAACCGTGTGATATACATAAGCATGGGAAGTACGAAAGCTGCTGTCTTGCCAGACCCAGTCTCTGCAACCCCGATAACATCTCTCTGCTGCAAACCCAATGGTATGGCGGCCATTTGAATAGGCGAAGGCATTTTATATCCAGCCCTCTCCACAGCCTTCATCAGCTCGCCGCTCAATTTGCTCTCTGCCCAGTTTCTCATTGGCCTGGGAATCCTCGAGCCCTTGTAAGAAATGTTGAAATCCTCTCTAAAGATTCTCCAATCCCTCTCAGTCATCTCTTCTAACTTCTTCTCAGACCAATGCCTATCGACTCTCATATCGAATGTGTCGTACATGTCAGCAGCCTGCTCCTTCCTCCTCTGTGCGATAGCTTCTTCTCGCGTCTCCTCGGTGCCTTCCTTCTTACGAATTTCATCACGAGTATCCTTTTCGTTCTGAGCAGCTAGCTTCTTTTGCTCTCTTCGGTCCATACCCGCCCTGAAACCACGACCAAACAATAGACGAGCCTCGTGAGGGTTTTGGTACAGAGAATTCATATCCCGAGAGGTATCCTCGGTGTTCTCCCAGTCGAAGGAAAACCTAAACTTCTCGCTGGGCTTAATGACGCGTTTCTTCGGCTTCTTCGACCCTAAGTACTGCTCCTTGATGGCTGCAAGCTCTACTTCTCGCTCCCTTTCAGCTAATTTCTCCAATCGAGCATTCTTTTGTTCATCCTCGCGACTTCGTCGATCGTTATCGCGCTGATCGCGTTCGCGGTCGCGATTCCGGCGTTCAGAGGCCCGATCGCGGTCGCGTTCCCTGTCACGGTCCCGGCCTCGGTCGGAATCGCGTCCCCGCTCGCGGTCGGAGGACGGATTGGGGGTTTTGGATTGGTCGATAAGATCAGCGGCGCTGCGCTTCTGCAGAGCGACTTCCTCCTGGCGGCGCTGGAGAGCTAGCTTTTGCCTCTCCTCTTTGGTGAGGAAAACGGGCTTTTTGGTTCCGTCGAGCTTGTCAACGACGTGGTCCGATGATCTCTTCATGTCTCAAGGTTGATGAAAATTGGGAATCCGCGGTGTTTCTGCTCTCGTACTGAATGATTTTGGAATTAGGGCATCACGAGATATGGACTTGTGGTGGGCTTGGGTCGGTTGTTTATTTGGACAATATTCAGTCCCTAGTTTTTAAATCGTTCAGTTCTGTCAGAATTTCTATTACTTTGTGCTCGTTTGGTTAGTAGGTTTATATTTAGGAGGGTTCAAGTTAGTTAGGTTTATATAAAATTAATTAATGGGTATAAAATAAAATTGTGTTTGGTTAGCGGGTTTAGATAAACACATCAGATGGGGTGTGTTTATTTAAACCCATAAGTATGGGTTTAGAGCTGAATTATATAAACTCATGGTTTAAATATAATTACGAACCAAACACTTGAATATATCTTAAACCCATGTTTAAAATACCTAAACCCATCAACCAAACAAAGACAGGATAAATCCTATAGTGCTCGTTTGGTTGACAGATTTATATTTAGCAGGGTTTAAATAAGTAAGGGTTTATATAAAACAAATTAATGGGTATAAGTAAAATGTGTGTGTGGTTAGTGGTTTTAAATAAACACATGTGAGAGGGTGTGTTTATCTAAACCCGTCTGCATAGGTTTAGACTTGTTTTATATAAACCCAATGTTTAGATAAGCTTGCGAACCAACACACTAAGATATCATAACCCACTTTTAAATACTTAAACACTCCAACCAACAAGCACATAGTATTCTGTAAATGTATGTTTCATGTGGTGCTGCCACTGTCCTAACTCCTTTGTTTTTAATTTAAATAATAAACACCCCTATCAATCCCACGATTCTATATATCACCATATTCATTGTTTTAAAACTGGATTTTTTTGTTAATAGGATTACTTTGTGTGAAATAAAAAAAGAGGATTCTTGGTTTTTAATTAAAAAAAAGATTGGGTGTTTAAAAAAAATCGAAGTGTTGATTATCATTTTGATCCGCTCGACTGAAATCATGTCGAAATGAGATTTTAATCGATGGTTCGTGATTCTTACATGTATTAACCCCAAATCTGGGTGAATTTTCGTGTTTTTGAGCTTGAAATCGACGTTTTCGAGTAAAAAAACGATTTATTCGATATTTTATTCGAACTATTCGAGTGAATTCGAATAGAAAATAACACTTATTCGAGTAAAAAAATTCGAATTAAAATTCAATTAATATTTTTCAATTCGAGTTTTTTTTACTCGATGATTAATTCGAATAAATCGAATTAAAAAAAAATTATTCGATTAATTCGAATTTTTTAATTACTCAATAAATGCTACTTAAGTTGGGGTATTTCAGTAACTTTCGTCCGTTCCTTTTGTTTAATTAAATAGGAAACGCTCCCTTTTGTTAAAAGAACCCTTTAAAACTACTCATCAACGAAAACCGCCATCGCCCAAATTTTCATGTTCATATCAAATGCTCGATCAAGTACCACAATGACGGGCAAGGGGCAACACTTCACCTACTACGGCGACCATCAATATCCTCCGTGGCGTTGTCACTTCCCCACTACCTAAAACCCTGTAAGATTTCTGTGTAACAGTGAACCTCATCAGCAACGTTCGGCTGCACGTGCAAATCAATCACCTACCGTCGGGGAAAAACAATTTGTGGTCGATTAGCTGTGAATAAATGGTAGTCGACACTATTTGGTATGTACAAGGCATTGTCTGTTCTGTGATGGTCTAATTATTTGCTGCTATTTGGTTATGCTGGATGGTCGATTAGCTGTGAATAAATCATAGATCAACACTATTTGGTATGGGACAAGGCGCTTTGTTTTTTAGTCTGTTCTGTGATGGTCTAATCTTTGCTGCTATTTGTTATGCTCGATCAACTTCTTACATTAGCCATGGTATTTTTTGGTTATGTTAATTTGAGAAGAATTTTAGATTCCTCTTGCTTTGCCAGTTTCTAGGTTTCTTGCGGTTTGTTTTCTCAGGTTTAATGCATTAGTGCCAGGGCAAAGTTTGCAAGCTTCGTGGTTGTTTCGGGTATGTTTTATTAAATTTTAATATAATAATTTCCGTAGTTTGAACTTTTATTCAGTAGCACCTCTATTTTATATGAGCTTATGTAGGCTTTTGTCATTTGCTCTATTTGGGAAAATAGTGAAAATATTTTGCGCGAAGATTCTGCAACCCGCCTGTTTGGTATTTGAGGACTGCGTTGATTGCTTTGGATTGCATGCATAATTCTTGCTAACAGTTCCTTATAGATTATGCTATTGCATAACTATTTGGATGGATTTCATGATATATGAGCAATGAAGGAATGAAGCCGAAAGGTACGGCATCAAAGAAATATTTTACATATATGAGTTTAAGGCAACAGAGAACTTCGAAATTGATGTGTGAATGTTGGTTTTTTGTTGCTTTTCTAAATAATGATGATCTTTTTGCTTACGAAAACATAAGAAAATTTTTGGCTTCGTTTTGTTGGTCTATAGCGTGCAACTGAGGGGAAAGATTGGTGGGCTGTTGTCGAAGAGCTTCGAGAAGAGCTAACTCACGAATACAGAAACGAGCACAATAGGATTCCGCTACATAATGCTCAAAAGAATTCATTATTGATTCCTGGAACATCTGATAATATGATGTGGTTTGATGGATGATTTGGTTCAGTTTAATTTACAGATTTGTCTTGATGTGCGCTTTGAGCAGAATCGCTTGATTCGATATCATTGGTCAATGAAAATTTTCTCCAATCTTTTTAAAATATTTCCTAATTAGTGATTTGTGATATATATGGTGAGACAACGTTTTTAGTAATCAATGTTCAAGATGTGATAGTTGTTGGAAAGATGAACGTTTCTTGATTTCTCCCGGGTTATAAAGTTAGTTCACCGTTCATGGCAATATCACCATCGAATCTTTACACATTTCGCATCTTCCTACGACAGCAGAAACCTGAGCCGGAGATTCCAATGCCTACTGTCATGATAGAATAAGGTGCTAACATTGTCCAACTCGGCAATGGAGATCGTCTGGGTGCACGACCCATTAAAGTCACGTTTTACAGCTTTACTATTGTTCGATATTTATTGACCTTTCTTTTTTGGTTTTTAGCTTTCATTAAACAGCTATATGTTTGACAATATTTGCTTAACTCTGCATATGAAGGTGATTTCCTCAAGATATGGATGTCTTAAAATGTATTGAGACTCTACTGAGAATTTGATTAAGCAAACGGAATTCTTTATCACGAAGCTGTAAGCATTACTTTCCTCATGATGTTTTCTGGGTGCTCAGATACTATGTAGTTACACAAGTACCTGTGCATGTCTTCCAAGAATCAAATATCTTGAAGATGATTAGCCTGACATTGTATGCTCTCCACTTAAATATCACCCGTTTCGTCATTAATCGATCGACTCTTCCGGATTGCTCTGAAATCTCGATCTCTATTGCAATTGAGTTAAACTCCTTGACGTAATAAAATCATATGGGAATCCAGCAAACAACTTGCGATGGGCAACGCATTTGGTATAATGAAGTCGTGGGAAAAGGTTAGCCTCCCGGCTAAATTAAGTTCCTCTCATTTTGTGTTCTCCGTTTAAGTTGATCTGATAAGGCAACGTTAAAAAAGATGGAGGCTGTGTCCGTCTCATGCATCCCCAACGCAGCCATATGTGGATAGCTATTTAATTTAAGATGAGAGGGTGTTGTTTTACCAAACGGGCTTCGGCCACCGTAATATTGTTTTTTGGTATTTATGGCCAATGTAGCAGTGTATTTTACTCCTATACATTTGTAATTTGTTGCTAATTTGTGGTGTGTATCTTTGGATGTGTTTGTAGTCGTATGTTTGTTGACGTAGTGAGTTTTGTGATGTTTGAGTTTTTATCAGTCATCTTATAAACTTAAATTTTATACATATAGTTAAAACTATTAGCAAAAAACTAGGTGACAAGGGGAAATGATGACGCCATCATAAATTAATACCTCAGTTTTTAAGTAAACAGTTTTTAAAAAATCTCAGTTTTTTTTATGGATAGCTATTATAATAATTTTGTAAAAATAACTTTAAGTTTATTTTTCGGATATCCATTAGTAATTATTTTCAAAGAAATTTTTAACATGTGCGCGTTGCATGGGCTTTAAAGGATAAATTTTTTGAAAATGAAAGAGATAAGGCTTAAAATATGTATTGACGAAAATAACCTCTCTAACATACTAAACTAAGAGTTATTTTTTCGGCGACTTTCTATTATGCTGTTAGATTATATTGTTAGAAACATCTGGTGAACGGTTATTTTCCATCCTTAATTGTTACTATGATGCAGAAAATTATTATCAACAGAGAATATTTATTTTATGAATCTCGTGTTTACAGTGAATCGAGCTCCGAAATTTGAATGACCATTGACCAACCAATTTCGGCATGTAAGGTAGGATGTATTGTGGTATTGACGAGCAAGATGTAAAATTTGTAATGAATTTTTATCTTTCTATTTAGGGTTCTAATTTGCAAAAATAAGATGGAATCAAAGCCGTTTTTCGCAACGATTGTTGGGTAGATGCCGTACGAGGACTGGGAGTACGAGGGCAATTTGCTAATGTGTAGTGTTTAGTGATGCAATTTGATTAATTCTATTAATGGAATGACTTTATTTATCATTAATTAATTATTGGATGAATAAATTAAAAGACAAATTATTAATTAGTCTAAAGATTTAACCTTGCAGTCTGGGTGGAGAAGACAAATTAATAAACCCAAATATTGACAGTTCAGTTACTGATTCTGTGGTGACAGAGAGGGGCACCAGTAAGCTGAGATACGGCAATATTAAAATAGTCACAAGTCTAAGTCTCCAGTAGGGTGACTGGAATGACACGTACGACTTGTTTGTCGATGAGTCCAATATGGTCGTGCCAACCGTTCACTTGGGAAGTGGGAGCCCATGACAATGATACAAGATGAATCAGATGATTATCTGCATTTGGACACTGACTCGTAATCGAACGGTCACACGCTTGGATTGTCCTTGATCGAACGATTGATTGTAGTAGTATGTGTGAACCTTAGACTGAAAGGGTTAACTTGGGGTTGATCTTGAGGTCTTGACTTGTCACTAGTTTGCTAGGCCCGTCTTGCCGATGGCATGGGTCAGCGACGAAATGCGGTCTTGACTTTTCTATGTGATTGCCGGTTGAACCGCGGAGCGGGATTTACGGTCTCGATTAAATTTGAGATTAACGTCCTATGGCAAGTTTAATGTGCCAGAGTTTATCCAAGTCTCTTGCCAGAGCATATAACTGACTCATGATAGTCGTGGAGTGCAGTTTCAGAACTTTCACCGACATAAACGACATAGAGTCGAGTTCTGTAAGTTTGACTATGCGTGACTTTCACTCGACCGGGACAAACGTAAAGGGTTTATACATATGACGAAAATCTACAGTCGGTTCGTGAATTATGATTAGATCAAATTGGTACTCAGCTTGGGATCTGTTCGGTACCACGGAGCTGGCTAGGTGAATACCGAACTCCTAGATACATCCTGGGCCTTCTTATCTATTTCTTGAATCCTTTTGCTCTAATTTGGCTGAATCTTTTGTTTTATTTCTCTTTCTTTACTGTTTTCCGGCACAGTGCTGTCTATTTTGGGCCTGCCATTTCTTGTTAACATGTGAGTGCCTATTTCATTCGTCTTTAAGCTTCTTTTTGTTTCCTCCGTTTGTTTGATTTGCACTCTGTTTGGTTTGAGGAAATTAGCAGGGAAAGGAACACAACATAGAAAAAAAAACTAGTTTTTTATATTTGGTTAATTGAAGAAAATGAATAACGAATGAAATAGGAAAGGAAATGTAGCTTAAGTTCTTACTTAAAACTAAGAAAACTGGTTTCTTCACCAAATTATGGGGCAAAAAAATAACAACTTACGAAAACTAGTTTCTCTCCAATTTTCTTTTCCATGTTACTTCCTTTAAGGGTATGTTTGGTTCATGGAATTTGGTGAGGAAAAGAAAAGAAAAGGAAAAGGAAAATTAGTTGCGTTTGGTTGCTTAGAGAAATAGATGGGGAAAAGAAAAGAAAAGAAAACTTAAACCCAATTTAAGCTAAAATCAAAGAAAAACAGTTTCTTTACCAAATGATCAGGAAAATGAAGGAAAACAAGAGAAAATCGTTTTCTCTTTAGTTTTCTTTTCCTCACCCATTTCTTTGATCCAAACACACGCTAGGATGCGTTTGACACGCGGAATTCATTGCAGAAAAGAAAAGAGGAAGTGTAATGGTACGAGACATGAAGCGCAACGTACAATGATTTGATGCGTGCCACTATACTTTTCTCTCTTTTCCGCATCGAATTTCACATACCAAACGTAGCCTAGATGATACAGCCTTAATTACTGGCTTCTGTAAAACTTTATTACCTTTTTCGCAGACTGGTCATCGTCGGTTGGATTCTCGTGGCTATTACCTTCATATTGTGCGGCGTATTTCTCGTTCTTCACAAGTAAGTTCTTACCACAAGCAAGACCTTCGACTTCGATAACTTCTTTACCTATTTTTTTGTAATTTTTGAAATTATTTTTCTCCGTCGTAGTCTAATGGGAGACACTTGCGTGGCCATGAACGAGTGGGTCAGAAACCCCGCAGCCCACACGGCGCTCGACAAGATCATACCTTGCGTTGACCCCGCGACGGCCCAACAAGCACTCAATCAGAGCAAGGACGTGACGTTCGACATGGTCAACCTCGTAAACGTTATTATAAGAAACGTATCGAACATAAATCCTCCACCCAATCTCGGACTTCCGATCAACTACAATCAATCCGGGCCGTCCGTTCCACTCCTCTGCAATCCCTACAATCCCGATGGGACGAATAGGAGTTGCGTTGCCGGGGAAGTCGACCTCACCAATGCCACACAAGTAAGTCCTTTTATTATACTCCAATTAGTCAGTGCATAGAATGATTTCTCGACTCTATTACATAAGCAACTCTAATTGATACTTTTTGTGCCGTGTGAAACACAAAAATAGAGTAAATCTTTGATCCAATTGCAAATTGAACGCTATTTGTTGTTTCATTAGTGTTATTCTATATTCTATATTAGTGTATAACACTATCAATGTAAAAACATTAGAATCTTCATTTATGTTCCTCTTTTTAATTTTAAACTTGTTTTAATTATTTTTAAAATATTTTATCCCATTATAATTAAACATATATTATTGTTTATTATATTTTCATTTTCAATTTAATAATGTATTATATAGTAATATGGTAAGGTGAATCTATAGAAAAATATCCAATTTGATAAATTTTTACACATAGGTACCCATGTCAGAAAATTTTACAGGTAGGTACCTAATTTAATTTCTACCAGTTTCTTTAGTCATGTAGTACCTTCCTGTGTGTATATTGCGTACCATAACACGATGATATATGGTACATAACTATAGCATACGTCGAACCTACGGCATACTTGTGTGTTACATAGGGCGGACCTAAATATAGCATACGTCGTACCATTTTCTGTTATATAGGGTACCAAAATGTGTTGATATAGGGTACCCAAATGTGTTGTATGGTGTACTTTCGGGGATCGGGTACTTATGTGCAAAAAATTTATTCTGTTAGGTACCTACATATAATAAAATCCTGACGGGGTACTAAATTACAATTTTTTATCCAAATAGGTACTTGTGTGTAAAGACCCCATATGGTAATTATAGTTTGAAGAATCTTGAATATTAATTGCTATTATATATTATTTCGTAAAATAGAAATAATAGATAATTTAGGCATATATCTTAACTTTAATATATGTGTTTTTTTTTTTATAAATTAATTAGGATTTGAATTTTTTTATGTGTCAAAAGTAGTATGGCACACTGTAGCAATTATGTATTTTGTCTAATTGACTATATTTTTGTATTATGAGTTGGAGATGGCCTAATTCACTAATTGCATCCAACCCTCCGGCCTGAAATATGTTCACGTGGCACAAATAATTGCGCCGTGTTGGAAATAATAAAAACCCACAGTTTATTATTAGACTAATTTATTTATTTTTTACGTCGGCCCAAAAAATTTATGAACTTATCCTTCCATGTTGCTGATATGCAGGTATGGAGAGGCTACGAATGTGAAGCCAACAACAACGTATGCACGACGGTGGGTCGGCTAACCCCGTCCCTATACGGTCAGATGAGCAGTGCAGTGAACGTGAGCTACGGGCTCGACCACTACGGGCCGTTCCTCAGCAACTTGGTCGACTGCACTTTCGTTCGAGACACGCTGACCGCGATATACGCAGACCACTGCCCGGGACTGAGAAAGTACAGCCGTTGGGTCTACATAGGTTTGGCTATGGTTTCTTCGGCGGTTATGCTCTCACTCATATTCTGGGTCGTCTATGCGAGGGAGAGGCGACATAGGAAGTACACTAAGCTCCAAGACGAGGGTGGACGATAGACGAAACTACTGTGAAAATGATTATCTACTTCAATAAAAAAAATGATCCACGTAGTTGTTTCATGTAAAGAGGCATCGTTCTTTTATTTGGTTTACGGAGCTTGGCATTGTAGGTACGTACGTATATGTTTGTTTATTACATGGGATGATTACGTATGTTTTTCTTTTCTTTGTTCTAAAAACGTATTTTTTTTTTTTCTGGATACGAGGATTTGGGTGTTAGGATGGTTTTGATTCAGTTGATTTTTTGTTTTCATTTTTGTTTGTTGTTCTTGGAAGTATTGTTAGAGCTAATGTTGTTTAGCTAAAAACGTGTATTTGGTGTTTTGATTATTTATCAGTTTATCAAATATATGTATCTTCCTCTTTTGTTTAGCAGTCTTATCAGAGCATTGATCTACGATGTCGCTGTTGAAAAGTGAAACATCAAGTGGCAACGAAAGGATGTTTTGTGCATGCAACGGATAACTCGTTTTGATGTTCCCTATGATTATTGGAGTATGCTAATGGAGATATTTTTGCAGTCAAAGGAGTAGTATTGATCCGATGTTTAATCTGAAATTTCAAGAGGCAGCAACTAACACAAATTCTAACGGAAATTCAATAAGTGGACCATGAAGATACTTCTAAGGATATTTGGGATTTTATTTTATGAAGAAGGACGAGACTCTCCCCTGAGACTCTATCACAATGAAGAGCTCTCAGCTCAAACTTTGAGAAAGGAGTTTATGATGTTGACCATGAAAGATGGGAGGTCCATAATAATATGCGTTTCTTAAGCTAAAAGATGACTGATGTTATAATTTTGAAGAAAACTAGTTTAAGGCCCGTGCGTTGCACGGGTTATTTTCAAGAGATTTTTTTGGTTCTTAGATCTATTATTATCGGAATGACACGATATTCGCGATCGGGCAATCTATTTTATATTGGACCCCAGACCCACCCATTTATTTTATAGTGGACCCGAGATCCGCCTCAGAAAAAAAAATTGTCCCGCATTTATCAATTTTTCCTATATAATTATTATTTATTAAATATCTGTTTCTTTATAGTTATATCGGTGCGGGTTTCGGGCCGCGGTTGGCAAAATATCGGTGAGGGTTTCGGGCCACGGTTGGCAAAATCCAGACCCGCCCGAAACCCAGCCATGTTTTGGCGGGTTCGATTCTAGACCCGTCCAAGTCCCATTGCTACCCTAATTGTTATGTCATTTTATCTGTATTTAATGTAATATTTATATGTGTAAGCTCATTTATGAATCATTCATAATTTTTTTAGTCACCAAGTTAGCATTTACATATTAAGATATTTAAATCTCTGTCAGTAATGCAAAGTTTGATATTTTTAGCGAATCGAGGTCGTTCAAATACTTGTTCAGGAATGTTTCAGTCATATAGCATAAAAAGAAAACAAAAGTAGAAGTTTACTAATCCGCATTCTGAGGAGGTCCGTGCTAATACTAAAAAACACGGAAGCTTTTTTAGATACTTCGTAAATTCATCAACCTGCGATAGTAAGATCCTGTGGATTTTGTCATGATGAACAAATAATGCAAATCCATTTCGCAGAACGTGTACTCCACTATCGTCTCCGCTTTAAGAAACCATGAACAAAAATTGGAAAATATTATGTAAAATATTTCAATTGTCACAGTATCTGATATTTTGTATTAACAATTATGTTAAATATTTATGTTTTTCATAATGGTTTTGCAATATCCAAAGGCAGTTTGGTTCAATCTTACAATAAGAATGTTTATGGAAAGAATAAGCTGCCATTAGTTTTGATGGTCACTAGTGCAATTATAGTTACTTCAGGAAATCAATATAAATTCTGGTAGTAGAAAATACTTAATCAATTATACAACTAAATGGCAAAAAATAATATACTGTGGGAGGGTTTTTTCATAACTGCTACTTCTCATTTTTCATTCTTAAGATTTGTAATCACGGTTGAAAATTATATGGTCAACATTAATGTATTATATGAAATAAATTTCGTGTGATTAAGTAATCCATACAAGTTTTGTAATGATATTTTTTTTATTAATCGTGTCATCGTTTACATTTTTGTGTGACATGTTTGAATATTTATCAGTGGTGCGAATATAATGTTCTAATGTATTGCAGTGGGCGAACAATTTTGTAAGAGTGTTTAAGTCTTCGTCGGTAGTGTATTTTCATAGATTTCCAATGTTCTATGCATTCATAAGACAAATTGTTTGGCACAAAGTAAATAAATCTATCAATATTTTCTTAAATTTGGTTCAATATAATGTTTTCCGATGAGATGTTACAATTACATGTCAAACCTTAAAAACATAGCATGCATTATGTTCACGTACGGCCGTAACATTTTGCATATGAATGCACGACTACTGTATACTGTTATAATGCACTCTTGCGACGTTCTTACATGGTTCAGATCCATTGAATATGCACACCTTGTTTGTTAAATTACACGACTGCTTCAATAACAGTCGTGCAAAAATGGGACAAACCCTGAAATTAGATGGCTGCTTCAATAACAGTTGTGCAAAAACAGGACAAATCCTAAATAAATGTTAATCATGCATTATGGCATTAGAAACGTAATTATGTAGAACTTCAAACAAAGAAATCAGAATAAATGTTCCAATACATACTCTTTACACTCGCAAAAAACTGGACGACTGTACGAAAACTATTGCACGACTGTTATTGAAACAATGATGTAATTTAGGAAACAAGAGTAAGAACGATGCAGTAGTGCATTGTAACAGTATACATCAGCAGTGCATTATGGTCTTATTACATACCGTTAGTTAAGCAATCTCTCACGTAATTGTGGTATACTTCATACTCTTTACACCCGCAATAAACCGCATGACTGTACGAAAACTATTGCACGACTATTATTGAAACAGTCGTGGAACGACACAGTAGTGCATTATAACAGTATACAACAGTAGTATTATGTTCTTATTGCATACCTTCATGTAATCAATTTCTCACCTAATTGTTGTAGACTTCATGATAAACAATGTTGAGTATTGCATCGTCTTCAAGTTCATCTTCTTTCTTGATCCCACATTCTATTTGAGTTCAATACCAAAATGCTTTCATTAGCTAGGTTTTGTCACACAGATCAATCTTTTTGTTGTGTAATATAAAATTATTGCAGGACTATCCATTGCTTTTTATAAAAATAATAATAAAAATCATATTCTACAGTCTCTCAGCCGTGTAGTCTTACAATCTTACAATGTCTAAGTAGTGCAGGTGATAAATGTGCATCGTATGCTTTACAATGTTTAAGTATTAGTTGTGCAGTCTTACAGTCATAAATGTTTAAGTAGTGTAGTCTCATAACCGAGTGCGAGACCAATGTTCAAACAACTTGATATTTGACTCGTTTGAGGCAGAGAAATTTGACTCTCGAGCGATTGTTATATTAAGTAGTCTTTTAGTTACCGTCTTACAAAGCTAATTTTATCATAACCTAATATAGTGTCAACCCGTGAAGCAGTCTTATAACATTGTTATTATCAACAAGTTCAACTTTTTATTATATAGAATAACCGATCAATGGAGCAGTCTTGCAATATTGATGTTAAAAAAATTTACCAATCTCCTATTTCTTAGCTTGAAGGTGGGTAGAGTGGACTTGAGATCTCTTCCTCATATTTCGACCCGTTGAAGATCAAAGAAGGCAAAATGCAAAACAAAGTAATATAAAACATGATATATAAGTACTGCGAGACTGATACTCATCAAATACATTCATACACAATATTCAATAAAAAGTACGGTAAGATATTATATAATGTCTGAATGTTTGAAGAATTTGGTATATCCCTTCCTTTGATGATTATAATCTTGATAGCTACTGGACACATATCTCAATACACAATAACGTACAACTGACCATGCATGACAACCAACTTTGGAAGGTATACGTCAACTCTCTTTAGGTTCAACAACTGAATCTTATTAATTGATAGTACCTACCAAAGATGTTAAGGCAAAAATAATTTGTAAACCCTAATGTAATGGAAAAAAGATTGGGCCGAACGCTTCTTGAATAGGTATGTGGCTGCTGCCAAATGTCGAAAGATTGTTACAAAGTTCAAAATAATGTATGTAATGTTCTTTGTTGCTTGACTGATGCCATTTGGAAAACATTGTTACATTGTATGCACATATCGATTATTAGTGTCTCAAGATAAAGCACATATGAAAACCCTAAATCATATATGATTATGGCTATTTAAACGCTAAATAATTGTAAAACATATTTTTTTTGGTAATTGAGTTATATGTGTATATGACAATATCTCGGTTCCATAACTATTACTCAATATAATTTCCTATATATATGATAGCAGTGTCTGATTAGTAGTGTTCGGATTCACTGTAGATTAAATTTGTTTCAAATGTGTGGCATATTGAGGTGTAGCTTTTTTTTTTCCATACATTTTTTTGCACCCGCAATGGTCATATGATGCACATCTTTATAAGGTGTTGGTCGTTCAAATTTCAGACAATTGTTTACATGTTCCATACTAACATAAGCATTTAAATAACCTCTTAGAATCGATGGTCACCAAGCTGGCGGCAAATGCCCTTCGTCTCGCTCGAGATGGATTTGGGTATATAAAACAGTCTGTTAAATCAATCGTCTAAGGCACATGCATCTGTTAATTACTCGGTGAGTCTTTTAACATTTTAAGTAATTTTTTGATGATGTTGCTGATTATTTTCTTTCCCTAGTTTCCTTTTAAGTTTTGTTTCATTCATACATTCATTATTATTTCTTTAAGAGGATACATAGGGAGGGTTAGAAGACAGCCGTAAGCCCTTCTGTTAGGGTTTAGGGTTATCTTGTCCGAGAATACTATATGGCGGGTTTTGATGCGGATGTGGAAGCTGAGAGATCTCTCATCCGACGATATTGTATGGCACTCGACGGTTTCGTACACTAATCAACACTCTTTGCTCTTTCTTCTTTTATCATGGCGTTTATTCTTTCATCATGGCATGCTCGTATATATCCTTCTTTATTGATAATTGAAGATATCAATGAGAGAGAGCAACACACAGAAAGTCGTAGAAGTGCCAAATAATGGTTTCTTATTGAACGATTTCTACTCATTAGACACATTTAATTTGAACTAGGACAACTACTTATGAAGTAGGGTGGAAAAATTTCAATAGTGAACCATTCCCGTCGGGACCCGAGGCTATTGGGACGGGGAATCCCCAGCCAAAATAGGGATGGTGAGTTGACGGTGATTTCCCGTCGGTGAAAGAGCGGGGATGGGACGGGGATGGTAATCATGTTTCCAACACATCCGTGTCCCCGAACCCGTCCCCGTTTGAGTCAAATGGTGACTCACCATTCCCCGAATAGATTTATTAATAAATAATATTAAAAACAATTTGAATCAAAAAATTCATAGAGCATCCTTTTATATCCAAGATCGTGATTAGAAGAAAAATAAATTCAACTTTCAATATACATTATTCACAATACACGAATATTTCAATCACATATTATAACAATTTTTTATACTCTAAAGATCATTTTACATATTAATTTGTCTATATTACTTATTTTATGTTTTGTTGCAAAAAATAAATAAATTTATTTGATATACATGAATATGGAGAACCCTAATCTCCCACGGGGAACCCGATCCCCGAGCGGTGATTACCCATCGCCCAATCCTAAACGCTGAATTAGTGGGGATGGTATTAAGAATGAAACTTTGGTATGGGGACGGTATGTCCATTACCAACCCCGAACCCGCCAATTTCCACCCCTATTATGAAGACTTAGACGCCTCTTACAAATTTCTTGTGCGACTTACAATAATTTCTATGTATCATGCAATATTATAATTATTTTATTGTTACACATACAGAAAATATACGGGCATACACTACTTATGAAGGTCGTGTATTGTAAAGAATGTCAAACATACGTTTATTTTACGTGTAACATAGAAATAATTATGTTAGTTGATCTGAGCCATAATAATATTTCAGTCTTGTATTGTAATAATGTCAAAATATTATTTTTATACGTGTAACAATATAAAAAATATTGCATTATACATTACAAATTATATTATTTGACATGCATATTTTAGTCGCGTATTGTGAAGAATGACAACATTCAAATGTTCACATTCAATAGTGCTAATTAAATGTTTCTAATGAATGGCATTGGCTAAATAAATTTATAAGAGTCGTAAGGTGTAATGAATTATTAAAATATAAATAATTATAACATGCTACATTACAATTTTTTTATTTGATCTGGGCCATAAACATTTCAGTCGTGCATTGTAAAGAATGTCAAATTTATTTTTTTTATACGTGCAACAACTTAAAAAATATTGCATTACACATTACAAATCATTTTTATTAGACGTGTGCCATAATAATATTTCAGTCGTATATTGTAAAGAATGCTAACATTCAGATGTTCGTATCAGTAGTGCAAATTAAATGTTTCTATTGAGTGCCAATCGCCGAATAACTTTATAAGAGTAATAAGGTGTAATGCAATATTACAATAAATAATCATAATTATGCATTATACATGAGAAATTATTTTTAATTGACATGCATTATAATAATATTCTAATCGGGTATTTTAAAGAATGTCAAATATATTTTTTATACATGTAACAATATAAATTGCATTATACATTAGAAATCATTTTGATTTCACGTGCGCCATAATAATATTTCAGTCGTGTATTTTGAAGAATGCCAACATACATTAGAAAGTATGTTTACTTGATATGGGCCATAATAATATTTCAGTCGTGTATTGTACAAAATGCCAAATATATTTTTCATACGTGAAACAATATAAAAAATATTGCATTATACATTATAAATTATTTTTACTTGACGTGCGCCATAATAATATTTCAGTCATGTATTGTAAAGAATGTCAAATATATTTTTTTCTACGTGTAACAGTATAAAAAATATTGCTACATACATTAAATCATTTTTTTGACGTGCGCCATAATACTAGTTCAGTCGTGCTATGTGAAGAATGCCAACATATACTAAAAATTATCTTTTACTTGATCTAGGCCAATATTTCAGTCGTGCATTGTAAAGAATGTCAAATATATTTTTTTATGCGAAAATAATATTGCATTATATGTCAACTTGGGAACGGCATCATTTAATCATGATCTTTGTGAGTCTTATTTTTGCACGACTGTTACTGAAGCAGTCATGTAATTAAATGATTTGTCCTAGAACTTTAGGTCCAGACATCTTGTAAGGTTCATAGTCGTGCGATTTCTCGTCATACATTTTATTTGCACTACTAACAACTACTATGGAAGACTTCATTTAATCTGCACTACTCAATACGAACATCTGAATGTTGGCATTCTTCACAATACACGACTGAGATGCAAATACAAACAAATACAACCAAATAGAGCGACGATAAGATAAACAAATACAAGCAAATACAACCTAATCTGAAATCTAAAAGATAAATGCGTACCTGCTGCACATGCAAAACCTGAACCCTCGAGAACACTGAAATATTATTATGGCTCATAAACTAAAAATAATTTCTAATGTATCATGCAATATATGAGTATACACAACTAGAAGATTATTTTATACTTATGAAAAAACGTAGTATACGCTACTACTGAAGACTTAGATGACTTATAAATATTTTGAGCGCTTTCCATTCATCAGAAGCATTTTATTTGCACTATTGGAAACTACTAAGCAAGACTTAGACATATCTTACAAACTTACTGAGCGGCTTCCGTGCATTATACACCTAATTTACACTGCTGATAAAGATATAAACATTTGTTACGGAGATGTTGACGGTCTTCTAATGAATATTATTATGGCGTAGACAGGAATTGTGGGACGAATGTTATACATCGAGGTATAGTATAAAAGCGCCGGTGAGTAAACGAAATCTTGCATTGGTGCCTTCCTAGAATTTCTGATAGCGGTTTTGTAATGACTTTCTTATAAATTTCTTATTGAGCGACTGCTAGTCATTAGAAACATATAATTTGCACTACTGCTACAAACGCCTGAATGATGACAGAGAAAGCAATATAATCTCAATACTATATTTGTATTGAGAAATTCTAAGAACATATGTTTGACTTTCAAGTCTTTTTACATTAGGAACTTCAGGTGTTAAATATAATAGCAATATATTCTTTCGGCTTTTGACCACATCGGGTAAGGTCTAAATGAATATACAACTCAAGAGTCGCATTATACTGTAACTGTAAAGAAAAAAAAAAACAAAGTTTGCACTATTGACAGAGTTTTAAACACTTTATATTAATATGTAATTCCCAATTTGGTGACCAAAAATAGTAAGAAATGATGCATAAATGAACATTACAAAGACACTTATAATATAAACTAAAAATTATTCAAATGAGCTATGACTCACTCACAACTGCATTCGAAATAAAATGAATAGAATACCGCATTTGAGAACTATGGTTAATCAGAGAAAATTCAAAGCTATAATGAATATCAAGATTCCACCACCGAAGAGGCTCAAACAATGAATACCTGACACGGAATACAAGTCACGAAAAACTTGGTGAATGGTCTAAATATAGATGGATGAGTAAAATATAGATGGAGGAGTAATAACACCTTATTTGAGATGGGGCCCTACGCTGCGTAAGGCTTTTTTGTTTGGTAGATGGAAACCATAGGCAACTCTAGCATCCATTCCTAAATTATTTGCATATTCATAACACACCATAACCAAAAAACTTTGAAGAGAGGAAAGTAATAATGTTGACACATGAATAATAACCTATGTTGAAATAATTGTAAAAGACTCCTTGGTAGCAGGGAACTTTCTCAGGCACCGCTCCTTCAATTTCAAAATCCTATACAAATAAAACCACAAACCTGATTGAGAGGTGTTTCTTCTGTTACCTTGAGAGAATAAGGCGTCTCCAAGTCTATACCATTTGGCCTTGAGACAAACACATGCCAACTGCACAATGATAATTTTAAAGTCAGTAAACCCCAAAAGAAATGGACCTCTGACTTGAAATGCGCTCCTCTTAAAAAAAGATGTAGTAAGATGATTATAAGGGGAAATTTTCTCATGATTTTGAGGATTCGAAGAGCACCTTTTCGTCGGGGGAATGGATGAACTCAGTAGGGCTCATAACGCTTACTAAAGGCAATGGAATTTCGATGCTTCCACATCTGCAAAATTAAAGAATCAATAAATCATCAGTTCCTCGACCTAAACCATCCACTTTCTCGACCTAGTAATATATCGGATCCACAGGCAAGAAGAGCTTGTCCAAAATCTGGCCTTAAAGGCCTTCGAAGGGAATGAGGTTGTGTATCTCTGCACTATGAAACTGATGTAACTTGCGACTGATAGTGAAGAGAGGATCGACGGGTACCATTTCATTGGCTAGAAATGATGAGAGTGAGCTGATAAAACACCGCAAATAGTGAGTGCGATCACTGAGAGGCTTATCAGCAGAAAGTGTAGGTAAAAGAGGATTTGAAAGAACTTGTTGATGATGTTTCCTTTTCTTGATATCAACTTGTTGATGATGTTCCTTTTCTTTGATATCTCTAGGGTTGGAGCAGTTGCATCATGCCTTTGCATAGTTGTTACTATGTGTTAGAGATAATCAAGCAATTATTGATTGAGATAATCAAGCAATAATTGATTGAGTTATTTACGTAATTGATTGAGTTATTTATGTCCTTTATTATCTTCTTAATTTACGTTGGTCTTGTACTCTATATATTATTCGATGTAATTGCATTCAGTCATTAAGCGAAATTATCTTAGTTTAACACTATGGAGCGATGATAAGAAAAACCATGAAATCAAGAGAGGGAGGGGGGAGATAGAGAGAGAGAGAGAGAGAGAGAGAGAGAGAGAGAGAGAGAGAGAGAGAGAGAGAGAGAGACTTGCTTGCAGAAGAAGAAACAAAGGATGAAGGTGGAGCCTTCGTGGTCTTCATTTCTTACCACATGTTCAGCACTCTGTTATCATCATGCACTGTTTTTCTTGAACCTTGAGACATAAGAAAATTTCTTTAAGCATGGGTAGTTGTATATAAGGCTTAAGAGAACTGAGAAGTCTTATCTTCAATGTTTGATCTCATCTAGAAGCCTTTACTTCATCTCATTGTACTCTTGGGATTGGTTCACAACTCTAGTGGCATCGCTGAGTAAGGCTAACTTGTCGGTTTTGTCAGTTATTCCAGGCGCTAAAACAACAGACAATTCTGAAAACCTAAACCGACAAAAAAATCGACTGTGATCTTATTATGCTATTCACATTGATGGCCAAGGGCTACTTTTGCAAAGAACCCTACCAGGAAACTCATGTCATGCCAAGATTTTTCTATCAAGCAAGTGAGGCCTCAGAGCGTACCAACTACGAATTCGAGTTCGACAAAGACTAAGTTGATGTTCTTACCTGTCATTTAGTTTCTCTCTTCTCATCCTCTCCCGGCATTATTTTTTCCCATCCCACTATAACTATAAGAGTCAACGCATCCCCTGCAAAATAGCACAACCAGACTGATCATGCAAAATAACAGATAAAACATAATGAATAAGAACAGTGCAATCATATATGACCATCTCAAGTGTAAAAAATGATTGCACTTGAATTCTTTTCTTACAAACAACTATGCGGAACACTAAGGTGAACGACATTCCTTCCAAATTTCTATTCTCTACCTTTTTCTTGAACATTCTCCTCCCTTGCATTCGCTTGGTTGCTGTAGGTCATGCAAAAAAAATCAACTCATTCAGCTAATGACTCAATTTAGAGATGGGAAGCTAATTTCTTTCCTTATCGTTTAATACCCATCAGAACAAAAAGTAAAATAAAACACAGACACACAAACACATCACAAAGTATCAACTGCGCATAGAACTCCATAAATCTAACCGACTTACTCTGATCCCGGCGTGTGGAGTATAGCACGCACTTGTGAGCGATCCTAGCTAGGCTCCTTATGCGGGTCACACATACCCACGATTTTCTTATCGATTATTTCGTCAACACCTTCTTGTTTCATAGACGCCTTTCAATAAAAAAAAGACAGATGCATTTAAAGTCAAATACACATCTCAAATATAAAGAAGAAAGTCAATCAAGTTTTGGTCGGGGTATATAGCAGAAATTAGTTCGAAGAGAATAATGCCAAAGCTGTAGACGTCGCTTTTCGCGGTAAACTTGTTCGTCGACATGTATGAGAGATTGATGTACCCGAATGTACCTTTTGGGCCCGTTTTTGGCCATCGAATGCTTGTTCCTTCAACAACCTTTCTAACAGGAGAAACATTCAAACTATTACCCTTACAGAATAGGCTGCTGCAAGAAACAGAGGCTAACTAACTTGCCGTTGCTCTCATGGAATGATCCAATAAGATGTTGGCTGACTTCAAATCTCGATGTACCATGGCAGGAACGGCCTGTTTGTCAATGAATTTTACGAAGTAAAGCTATTTTTTTTCTAAAAAACTTGTCGATTATAAATATCCCAATTAGCCAAGCCTACCCCATCATGAAGATATTCGATCCCATGTGAGATGTCTAGTGCTATTTGCACCCTCTCATCCTAACTCAAAATTTGTTCCTCTTCATCTAAACATAAGGATCGTGAATGGTAATACAAAAGTATACATTTGATAAGTGCAATCAAAATATGACCATCTCAAGTGTAAAAAATGATTGCACTTGACTTTTGTCTTATAAACAACTATGCGTAACATTAAGTTGAACCACATTCCTTTCAGATTTCTATTCTGTACCTTTTTCTTGAGCATTCTCCTTCCTTGCATTTGCTTGCTTGCTGTAGGGCAAGCAAAAAATCAAATCATTCATCTAATGAAATAATTTAGAGATGGGAAGCTCATTTCTTTCCTTATCGTTTAATACCCATTGGAACAAAAAATAAATAAAACACAAAACACACACACACATACATACATCACAAAGTATCAACAATGATAGAACTCCATAAATCTAGCTGACTTACTCTGATCCTGGCGTGTGGAATATAGCATGCACTTGTGAGCGATCTTATCTAGGCTCCTTATGCGGGTCACACATACCCACGATTTTCTTATCGATTATTTCGTCAATACATTCTTGATTCATAAACGCATTTCAAGAAAAAAAGAGATAGATGCATTTAAAGTCAAATACACATCTCAAATATAAGGAAGAAAGTCCATCAAGTTTTGGTCGGGGTGTCTAGCAGAAATTAGTTCGAAGAGATAATACCAAAAGCTGTAGACATGGCTTTTCGTGGTAAACTTGTTCGTCGACATGTATGAGAGATCGATGTACCCGAATGTACCTTTTGGCCATCGAATACTTGTTCCTTCGACAGTCCAAAATCAGCAACCTTTCTAACAGAAGAAAAATTCAAATTATTACCCTTACAGAATAGGCTGCTGCAAGAAACAGAGGCTAACTAACTTGCCTTTGCTCTCATGGAATGATCCAATAAGATGTTGGATGACTTTAAAAATCGATGTACCACGACTGGCATACCTTTTTGTCAATGAAGTTTACGAAGTAAAGCTAATTTTTTTCTGGAAAACTTGTTGATTATAAATATCCCAATTAGCCCAGCTTACCCCATCATGAAGATATTCAATCCCATGTGAGATGAGATGTCTTGTGCTATTTGTAGCCTCTCATCCCAACTCAAAGCTTGTTCCTCATTATCTAAACATAAGGATCAAGAACAATATAATAAGACGATAGAAGCATACAAAAGTATACATCTGACCAATGCAATCAAATATGACCATCTCAAGTGTAAAAAATGATTGCACTTGACATTTGTCTTATAAACAACTATGCAAAACATTAGGTTGAACCACATTCCTTTCAAATTTCTATTCTGTACCTTTTTCTTGAGCATTCTCCTTCCCTGCATTCGCCCGCTTGCTGTAGGTCGAGCAAAAAAATCAAATCATTCAGCTAATGAAAGAGTTTAGAGATGGAAAGCTCATTTCTTTCGTTATTGTTTAATACCCATCGGAACAAAAAATAAATAAAATACACACACACACATCACAAAGTATCAACCGCATAGAACTCTGGAAATCTAACCGACTTACTGTGGTCTCGGCGTGTGGAGTATAGCACGCACTTGTGAGCGATCTTAGCTAGGCTCCTTACGCGGGTCACACATACCCGCAATTTTCTTAGCGATTATTTCGTCGACACCTTCTTGATTCATAAACGCCTTTCAAGAAAAAAAGACAGATGCATTCAAATACACATCTCAAATATAAAGAAGAAAGTCAATCAAGTTTTGGTCGGGGTATATAGCAGAAATTAGTTCGAAGAGAATAATGCCAAAGCTGTAGACGTCGCTTTTCGCGGTAAACTTGTTCGTCGACATGTATGAGAGATAGATGTACCCGAATGTACCTTTAGGGCCCGGATTTTGGCCATCGTATACCTGTTCCTTCGACAACCCAAAATCAGCAACCTTTCTAACAGAAGAAAAATTCGATCTATCTTACAGAATAGGTTGCTGCAAGAAACAGAGGTTAACTAACTTGCCTTTGTTGTCATGGAATGAACCAGTAAGATGTTGGCTTGACTTCAAATCTCGATGTACCACGGCTGGAGGTGCCTGTTTTCAATGAATTTTACGAAATGAAGCTAATTTTTTCTGGAAAACTTGTCGATTATAAATATCCCGATTAGGCCAGCCTACCCCATGTGAGATGCCTAGTGCTATTTGTCACCTCTCATCCCAACTCAAAGATTGGTCCTCATAATCTAAACATAAGGATCAAGAACGGTATAATAAGACGATAGAAGCATACAAAAGTATACATTTGGCACTTGTCTAAATCCTAAACGCTTACTAAAAATGAGGTTGTCCAAGCTTCCATGGCTATGTACACATACGTTGACCCTTATCGACACAAAATCCAACTAGATTCACCAAATTTCAATGATGCAGTCTAGCCAACAACGATACTTCATAGCATATAAGGATAATAATTGTCAAGTTTAAGAAGCTGATGTGATATATAGATAAGCTACTGATGAAGACTTCCATATTATATGCATACCTCTGTTTGAAACTCCCCTTCGCCTTGCTTTGAATAAGAAGTAAGAACTGTCACAGCAACCACTTGACCAGCGGGCATTACAGCGTTATACACTGGGCCAAACGAACCCTGGCCGAGGATAGTTGTAAAGCTCTCTGTCTGTCCCCTTCTGTATAAATAAACATCGTTAGGTGAAGTAACATCGGCAAATAGGTTCCTGTAATCGACCAGCTCAGACCAGCAACCCTCATCTGTAAAATCGAGCTGATGACTGTCCATGATTCCTGTAATCGACCAGCTCAGACCAGCAACCCTCATGATGATGACGATGACGACGACGACGATGATGATGATATAATAGCCAAGTTCGTCAGGTTATTGCTTTCATTTTAACCCCCAATGTCAATTTCATTTCAACCCCCAAATGTCGACGACAGATGATGATGCTATTGATCCATAAGCCCTTGAGTGCCGAAATATCATCGCCCCACCACCACCCAAGGGGTCTGTTTCATCCAAAGAACTTGTTGACAACAATTTCCTAAGGCCATATATTCATCTTCGGTTGTCGAGAGGGCGACAGTATTTTGCTTTTTACTAGACTAAGTTACCAGCGAATTTCCAAGTAATTGGCAAGTTCCGCTAGTACTTTTCCTATCTTCCCTACAACTGGCATAGTGGGCATCGGAATATCCCATTGATGGGAATTCATCCATGTAAGAGTACCACAGAACAAAAATTCACAGTACCTTTGATATATCTAAGTATATGCTTGACTGCTCTCAAGTGAGATTCCCTAGGGTTAGACTGATATCTCGAACACATACCAACAACAAACATAATATCAGGGCAACTAGTAGTTAAGTAGAGAAGGCTTCCGATCATACCTCGATATTGTGTTTGAGTGACTGGTGTACCTGGTTCGTCACTATCTATTTTGGTGGTCTGATAGGGGTGGAAATTTCTTTAGAATCACTCATCCCGAATTTTGTCAGTAATTCCTTGCTATACTTCATCTGGGATACAAATGTTCCATTGTCAAGTTGCTTTATTTGCAACCCGAGGACATAGTTCAGCTCACCATCAAGCTCATCTCAAATTCCTTCTGCATAGACTTAGAGAATTCCTTGCAAAGAAGGTTATTAATACTTCCAAATATGATATCATCAACGTAGATTTGGACCAGTATCATGTGATCACCTTTATACTTAGTAAACATTGTATTATCAATAGTTCCAGTCGAAAATCCTATCTCAATCAAAAACTTGCTTAACCTTTCATACCATGCCCTAGCAGCCTATTTTAAACCATATAATGCCTTATTTAATTTAAACACATGATTTGGAAAATCTCCTCAAGCGAAACCCGGTGGTTGTGCTACATATACCTTGTCATTTAAAAAACCATTTAAAAATGCACTTTTTACTTCCATTTGAAAAAGTGTAAAACATTTAAAGCATGCATATTTAATTAAGACACGTATAGACTCTAATCTAGCTACCGAAGCAGAAGTTTCATCGAAATCAATACCTTCCTCCTGGGAATAACCTTTTGCAACTAACATTGCTTTGTTTCTAGTGACAATACCATGTTCATCGAGTTTGTTGCGGAAGACCCATTTGATTCCTATGATGGATTTTTCATCTAGTCTCTCTACGCGTATCAAGACTTGGCTCTTTTCGAACTGAGATAGCTCATCCTCATAGCATAGATCCAAGATATATCATCTAGAGCTTCATGAACCGTCTTTGGTTCCATCATTGAGAGCAGTACATCGTGGGATTCCTCCGTATCCTGATTTCGTGCAGTTGCTCGAGTTTTGATTCCAGATGTGATATTTCCTATTACTTGATCGGTTGGATGACCGGAAGCATGTTTCCATTTTCTGCATGGTTGTTCATCAGCTTCTGGTTCTAGTGTCTTAGCATTTTCGTCTTTTGGAATACCTTCCTCACTGTCTTTAGTATCCTGTAATTCTCCACAAGGCAATTCTATACCTTCCTCATCAGTATCATCTGCGTTAGGTATCTCATCAAAAGTAACATGTATGGATTCCTGAACAGTCAGCTTCGTTTTATTATAAATACGATATGCCTTAAAATGAAGACTATAACCAAGGAATATCCTTTCATATACCTTAGAGTCGAATTTTCCTCTTTTATCCCTATCATTCAAAATAAAACATTTACATATCCAAACACACGAAAGTAACCTATATTTGGAGTTCTACCATGCCAGATTTCATAAGAGGATTTCTTTAATATCGGCCAAAAAAAGCACGATTAGACACATAGCAAGTTGTCCTAACAGCTTCCACCCAGAACTGTTTAAGAATACCATCTCATGTAGCATAAATCTAGCCAATTCCTGTAACACCCTGTTTTTCCATTCAACTACGCCATTTGGCATGCTTTGCATGTTTTGTCCTTGACGAACTTTATGTTAGGAACACCTCGTACCAGTGCATTGCTTGTAATATGAGATAGTAGTTCCATGTTGGCAAGCATCTATGCCATAACCAGGTGTTATCCTATGCAACTGAGCACTTGACATTCTGGTCAGTGTTATCATCAAGAATAATACATTAAATACTTCTATCCCTAGACGCACTAAATAACACCTTATTATCCTTTCTAACAACACACTTATCATTTTCAAAAGTAACCGTATTACCTTTATCACATAATTAACTAATACTAATGAGATTATGCTCTAGATTCTTAACCAGCCATACGTCATCTATAGTAGTATGTAAAGTGTTACCGACGATTCCAACTCCAATAATCTTAGCTTTTGTGTTTTCGGCGTAGGAGACATATCCTTCGTCATACGCTTTCACCGACACAAACTTACTGATATCACCTGTCATATGGTGGGAACACCCACTGTCGATGTACCACTTGTTTTTCTTGGTGGATTTTCTTCTTTGTACCTGATAAATTAGTTCTTTTCTGAGGTCCCCAACTTTGATTGGGCCCTAAAAGGTTAGCGACAAAATAACTCATGTTAACACGTGATATATCATGTGTCACAGACTGTGATCTCTTAAACACAGGCAGACCAGTGTTAGAACCTTAATTCTCAGACACTTGCTTTGGCCTCCAGACATAGCGAGACTTATCAGCTCTCTTCAATAAACAGTAGTTAGCATAATGACCGTGATGGCCGCATGAAAAACATTTAGGCTTCCTAACATTTAGTGGATGTGCAGCATGTTCATGTGTTGTGGAATATTCTATCCCTGATTTCCCAACATTTCTAGGAATACTAAGTAACGTATCATGATTTTGTTTTCCTTCAAGAAGTCTATCAACAGTACGTGCTTTTTCTTCTAAGGATTCCTTAAGAACAGACATGTCTCTAGATATATCATTATTTTGCTTCCTAAGCCATTCACAATTACATAAGGCTTTTTCTTCCTTAAGGGCGTGTTTGGTTGGGGGTATTAGGTGGGATTAGGGGGGTTAGAATTTATTAAAGTGGTGTTTGGTTCGGGGGATTATTTAAAGGGGAGAATTGGCTAATACCCCCATAATACCACTAATAAGGTATTAATTAAAGCGATCCCCTCCCATATCTTTACCTAATCCCACCCATCTTAGACAATTTTATCCTTTCATTTCTTTTTTTTTTATCTTCTTTTATTTAAAAATAATTAAACCATGGTCTCTCTCTCTCTCTCTCTCTCTCTCTCTCTCTCTCTCTCTCTCTATCTATCTCTCTTCTCACTCTACGTTATATCTCTCGACTCCATATATATTTCTCTCTCTCACTCACTCTCTTCTCGAATCCATCTTTCTCTCTTTCGTGAATCCATCTCTCTCTCTCTCTCTCTCTCTCTCTCTCTCTCTCTCTCTCTCTCATCTATCTCTCTCTCTTGAATCCATTTCTCTCTCTCTCTCATTCATTCTCTTGAATCCATCTCTCTCTCTCTCTCTCTCTCTCTCTCTCTCTCCCCCTCTCTCTCTCTAATCCATCTCTCCCTCCGAACATAGCCATCCATAATTAGGACCATATAACCCAATCAGAACAAAATAAGGGTAGGTTCGTAATTTAACTTAATTTAATATAATACCATCCAAACCCATCTACCAAACATATCGAGCATCATTATTTAAACCCGTCAACCAAACATCCCAAAATATTCATACTCTCCATTATATAAATCCAACTAAAACTAATACCATCTAAACCTATACTCCCAACCAAACGGACTCTAAGGGTTTCTAGCTCGGCTCTCAAGCATTCATTTTCTAGATCCGTTTGGTGCTTTTCTCTAGCTACATCATCTCGTTGCCTAACCAGGCTCTTTATTTGTGAATTGAGCGACTTAATCCTCCTTTCTGCATTTTGAATTATTTCAAACATCTCTTCATTTTCATCTACTTCAGGAACTGAGGAAGCGTTATCATGAGATTCATGTTGCCTGCATATAATTCATTTCGAAAGAGTATATTCTTAATAGTGGATGAAGAAGATACCCGATCATCATCATCGGCCATGTAGGCGAGATCTTCCTCCTCTTCACTTCCGGCCTCTTCCCAATTGGTGACCATGGCTTTCTGCTTTTTTATATTTTTTGTCACCATTTTCCATCGGGCAGTTTGAGGCGAAGTGGCCTGGCTTGTTGCACTTGAAGCATTTCTGTACATTCTTCCCGGATGACGATATTTCCTTGTTCCTAGGTTGGAAATTGGAGTTTCCAATAGACTTTCTTCTCAGCCGAGACTTTTCAAATTTCCTGGTCACCATGGCGATCTGCTCCAGTAAGTCTTCCTCGCTTTCTTCTTCGCCCTCAGAAACATTCTATTGTTCAGTGTTGAAGGCAATATTCGGTTGATTTCAGACTGGTGGTTTCTCTTTGATGGAGATCTGAGTCTCGTAGGTGGTTTCCCTCATATGTGACTTGAAGCATATCCCACATATCTTTGGCAAATTCGCATGAGCTCACACGATTGTATTATTCTCTTGCAAGCGCACAGGCAATCATGTTCTTTGCTTTTGCTTTAAGTGAGATTCATCGCTTGTCTGCTGTATCGTATTAGTCACCTTTCTTTGGAGTTCCATCCACATTTTTGGGATTGTAAGGTCCAGTGGTGATGATATCCCACAGATCATAGTCAGCAGCAAGCAGGAATTCCTTCATATGGTTTTTCTATATAGCGTAGTTAGTTCCATCGAAGAGTGGTGGCCTGGAATGGGATTGTCCCTCTACAAAAACATCAAAACTCGAAGAAGCTATTACATCTTTAACTCAGGCTTGTTAGGCCCGTCGTTTGAGTAACCCGCTCTGATACCAAATGAAGATAAAAATGTACCTAAGAGAAGGGGGCTGAATTAGGCTTAATAAATTTTTGTGCTTCTTCTTTTCACAATGCTAATGTAGTGACTTAGAGATGCCTACTGATGCTTGTGATGAGTATGCCTGATATATCCTAGTTACGTCAGATGTGTGTCGGGTCTGTCTCACAGCGATACGGAAATAACTGAAAAGTAAATGCGAGACAGGATTTTTATAGAGGTTATAGAGTATATATTTTAATTTGCTTGATTTTATTAGTTGTCCTTGTAATTAGGGGCGTTTTGTATAGTAGTCCTTAGATTAGGACTAATTGATATTTATACCAAGTTTGTTTGGTATAAACACATGTAAACAAATTGTGCTGAATAGAGAAAGTTTTGGATCCGAAAGGCTTGCAATTCAATTTCTAGAGAGAGAAACAATAGTAACTTTCTCACTCTACTCGAATTCTCTCTCTTGTTCTTCATTTGAGTTTATCGATCGAATCTCAATGTCGATCATTATCATCGAATTACTTAGAATTCGTGCCTAGGATCATAGAGTTGTTAATTGTAGGACCTAACAATTGGTATCAGAGCAGATTCGTTTTGTTTTGAAATGAAAATTGTTAGAATTTGATCGAAATTTTATTCTGTCACTGTTCCAACGAAGAACAGTTTTGGCACGAAGTTGAATTTCGGCCCAACAGTGTTAATTCTATGCTTATTTGAACTGATTTTGATGTTTTTGTGCTCGCATAAGTAGTATTAATCAATCAGGATTAGATCGGTAGCAATCAGAATCATGATTTGAGTAGAATTTTTGATTCTGTGAGATTACTGTTCGTGCGAAAACAATATGAACGTGTTTTGATTTTCGTCAAATTGAACATTATTTGCTTCAAAACATGTTTAATCTTCTGTTCGTGAATACTCAGTAGCTGATTTCGAGCATGTACCTGTAGTTTCATCGATTAATTTCCAGTATTTGCTTGAATTTGTGTTAAAATTGTATTCTGCGTTTAAACTGTGAATTTTAATTTTTCTCGCTAAGTCTTCGATCGAAATTAATTTCTCGATTGAAAATCTCTGTGCGAGAAATTTTGCTCAATTAGAATACGGATTAGTTACTGAAGTCGCTGTTGTCAAGAACGTGTTTAGAAAAATTTACGAGCGATAAAATTTCGATTAGAATTGAGTATTCTGACCCCCGCGCAAAACTTTTTCTCTAGAAAAACTTAGTCGTTCACACATATTTGATTCTCGCCCGTAAACTTTTTCGGTCAACCATTTAGATTTGACTCAGCGAGAAACTCCTTAGGGTACTGTACCTCTACGACCAAAATCAATTAAAAGAAATTTACGCTCGAAAATTCTGGTCAATTTTTTCGAGTCTCTACATTGTGGATTCTGGTCAACAAAATTTTTCGACGCTTAAAATTCTCGATCGCAAAACCTTACTCAATAATTTTACGATTGATCTCACTATTTGCACAATTTCTCAGCGTAAGATTACGTTCAAGTCTAAATATTTTCCGTTCGAAAATTTTTGAACAGTAACTGACGCGCGAAAACAGTACCATCTTTTCAAATCGAAGAAATTAATTTCGATCATATTTTAAAGATTGTATCGAAATCAATTCTCGATCATTTTCGAATCAAACGCTACTAACGAACTTTGTCACTTGTGAAGCACATTGCATCATCTTCAAACGTTCAAAACACGTAACGAAGATCCTTCAACAACTCAACTACTACACAAAATGGATGCTTATTCTCTTGGAAATGGCAACCGTCCGCCGATTTTGCAACGAGGCGAATATACCATTTGGAGAAGCCGCTTCCTCAATTTCATCGCTTTAAAAGATCAAGCTGAAAATCTACTGCAGTCTCTTGAAGAGGGACCGGCACAATTCTGGGTCCATGTACCCGGTGATGAAACAGCTACTCCTCCAATTCCACCTTCTAGGCGACTAAAGGAGCCTAGGGAATACTCTATAGAGGAAGGGCTCGAGCTAAGGCTGATCTAGTAGCCTTGAATACCCTCATGCAGGGCATCCCGAACGACATATATAGACAGATTGATAGCCTTTTCATCGGCTATTGGAATGTGGGATGAACTGCATAGGATGATGCAGAGGACGGAAGTTGGCATAAAGGCCAAAAAGGCAAACATTCTCACTGCTTATGACTCCTTCAAAGCAAAGCCGGAGGAGAGTCTATATGAGATCTACCAAAGATACCTCACTCTTCTCAACGAGATGAAGAAGATAGAAATCAAAAAGACCAATATGGAGACAAACATCAGATTTCTCTCTTCTCTGCCCGCGGAATGGAAGAAAATATCCACTCAAATTCGACACAATAAAGATCTAGAGGAGTTGGATATCCATGCCGTGTTTGACAATTTCGCACAACATGAGGATGATATAAGCGAGATTCACAAGGAGCCGAAGGGCAAACAGATCGACGACACTGTTGCCTTGGTCTCGGAGAAGAGGAGCTCAAAATCAAGAAAAAAAAGATCGTTAGGCCTCCTTCTCCTTCAGAGTCAGAAGAAGAGTCGGACTTCGACATTGAGCCAAACATGAAAGCTCTAGGAAAGCAGTTGGCTCTAATTGGAAAAATGATGAGTAAGAAGTACTTCAAGAAGAAGTCTTCAACCTCAGCCAACAGACTTCGGACTACAAGCTCTAAAAACAAAGAACGTGCACCAGAGAGCTCCGAAGTCAAGAACCCAAAAGAGTCTAACAAATGCTTCAACTTTTGCAAGCCAGTTCACTTTGCCAGAGAGTGCACTCTTCCGAAGAAGAGAGATGCCAACTACTACTCCAGGAAGCTGCAATTGACTAAACAGAAGGAAGCTGGAGTAGCTCTCATGGCCGAACAAGACCAATGGCTCAAGGACACGTCGAGTTCTGAGAAAAGAATCAAGCCCTCATGGCCCGTCTCCACAATGAATTGAACGCCAAAACATCCAACCGGACGGACGAAGACAATGCATCCACCTCGTCAAAAGAGGTAGACTCTCCTTCCACATTTTTGACCATGTTAGAATCGTATAAAATAGAATACGTAACATGAAACATGAGCAGAAATGTATAAAGGAAGTAGAAGACAGATTGTCTAGGTCTAAAGAGAAGATCACTAGTCTCAAATCCGAACTTAGAAGTTCCCATACGAAGATAGAGGAACTCACTAAGAGCTTACATTCTAGGGAGACTAGCTCATCTAAGACAGAGCAGTATAGTGTGAAGATTAAAGAAATGGAGGATAGGCTAGCAAATAACTACAATTGTTTGGTTAGGAATCTCAACGAGAAAGCGATGTAGGATAACCGAAGCTACCACTACAATTACTAACTTAGAAGCCCAATTAGAAGAATCAAATGCAAAAGTTAGTAAACTTGGTGTAGAATTAGATGCATGTCAAGTCTCCAAAATTACAATAGAAAATAACTAGGCTCTTTAGGGGAAGAACGAAAGAAGTTATATACTAAGGTTAAAAAGTTAGAAGATCTTCTTGTTAGAAGGGGACAGACTGAACAGACAATATTTTTAAATCAAACCAGGGACTTAGAATTTTATGATTATAAATTTGGCTTAGGCTTTGAGAACCCACGATGTTTGTCAAAAGTTGACTGTAAGCAACTTTACGACATTAAATACATGGGTTTAGGATTAACAGATCTTCTGGTTTTTACTAAGGCTAAAGAAATAGATGCTTTAGAAGAAACCAAAACAAAAGCCAAGACTGGGGTTGAAATTCCCTTCTCCTACACCGAATTGAATCAAAGCTACAACATTAGGGAACTTCCCAAAGGTTGGAGCCTTGAGTCAATTAAACTACCCGAAGATCTTTCTATTAAAGAAGAAGCACAAAATCATCATTCTGAAAATTCTCTCTATATACCACCTATTTGTTAGGAAAATTGAGGAGTTAAGAGGCTCATTAAAAATAGAACCAGAGAATGTTGAAGTTGAAAAGAAAAAGTTCCTAGAAGAGATTGAGAATCTCAAAGCTTCTTTAACATCCCAAGTTATTTCCCACGCTATTCCAAAAAGCGTGAAAATTGAAAAAGCGCCGTCAGTAGATCATAAACGTATTATTAGAAGTGCTAAGCCTAACACTATTTCACCTACGTCTACAGGGAGCGTAGGGCCAGCACTAGATACGAAGGCGTGGATGTCTAGAATAAAAATAGAGAAGGAGTCAATGGAATTGAATGTTTCCAATATTATTTCTCCTTCTGCAAAAATAAAAGACACTCGGAAAAATAAAAGAGTCATTTCCTCGTTTCAAATACTTGCTTCTACACACTCCCTCAAACCAATCACATTTAGAAGCACTAATTTCGAAATAAGCTCCACATCGAACACAAAAATTAACAATTCTAATACAAATGCATCTAGGATGATACGTAGGAAACAAGATCCAGCCATAAAGAAAGCATATGGCACTATACATGCTTGTTCTCACCTAAGGTATTCACTGAAGATTGAATCCCCCAAGCACCTTAGGAGACTATCCAATGAAAAGATCTTTTCCTCACTCAAGCCTACTCGTGCATTTGCTCGTGCTGAAATTCAACTTCCCTGCCTGGTTCAACCCACTTGGGTTCCTAAAACAACTCCGAAGAAGACAAAAGCCATAAAGGCTAAGTCTCCTAAAGCTAAACCCAAAGTTACTTCCTCGAAGGCAACTTGGGTCGCTAAAGTTCCTATCGATAATAACTTAGGAACCATATTTGAACCAAAATCTAAATCTGCTAATCTGAGAGGACCCATTTTTAAGTGGGTACCTAAAGCTCTCTAAATTGTTTTTGCAGCTCCATCATGTGTGGTACCTTGACTCTGGTTGCTCCACACACATGACGGGAAATCTAGAGCTGCTGAGCAACTATCAAGACCGACTGAATGGAAAAGTCAGGTTTGGAAACAACAATTCAGCCCCGATTCTAGGACTTGGGGATATCATTCTAGAGAATCTGACTATAAAAGATGTCTTCTACGTCGAAGGCCTCTGCCATAACTTGTTCAGCATAGGCCAGTTCTGTGATAAAGGGTTTCAGATGGTCTTTCATGCTGACCGGTGCAGAATTTTGGATAGTCAGGACACAGAACTCCTTCAAGGACTTCAGAAATCAAATCTATACACGATAAACCTGACGCCGTGCGGCCCGCGACAGCTATATGCCTCATCTCTCAGACTGTTTTACAGAGGAACAGCTTATGGCATCAACGAATGTCTCATCTGAATATGAAAGCTCTCCAACGCCTTTCTATGAAAAAGTTGGTCCACGGTCTTCCAACTATACTACTACAAAGGGAGCATCAATGTTCGGCATGTCAATTAGGAAAAATGAAGCGAGCGTCTCATCATGTCAAACAAATTGCGTCTACTTCTCGCCCATTGGAACTAATCCACATGGAACTCTGTGGGCCAATGCAGACACAGAGTATCAATGGACGCAAGTATGTGCTAGTTATCGTCGATGACTACTTACACGTGGACAAAGTTCCTCCGAACCAAAGATGAGACCGGTGACTTGATTATCAACTTTGTGAACACTACTCAAAATTTGCTGCAACAGACTATTCAAGTTATTCGAACAGACAACGGCACTGAGTTCAAGAACAATCACCTCAGTGAGTTTTATCAGAAACTTAGAATAAGTCAACAATTTTCAGCTGCCAAGGCTCCTCAACAGAATGGGGTAGTCGAACGAAAGAACAGAACTCTAGTGGAAGCCGCGCATACGATGCTCCTCCACTCTGGTCTTCCACATTTCCTATGGGCTGAAGCAGTAAATACCGCATGTTTCACTCAAAACATGACGATTGTTCACAAGCGGTTCGACAAGACTCCGTACGAAAATATCAACAAACGAGTACCCACATCTCTTTCTTCAAAGTCTTCGGGTGCAAGTGCTTTTGACGAACGACAGAGAGCACCGTGATAAGTTCGACCCTAAAGCACTCGAAGCAACCTTCGTCGGGTATTCTTCAACATCCAAAGCGTATCGGGTATACATCAAGTCCAACCGCACAATTAAGGAAACCTATAACGTCACTTTTCACGAAGTGAACGAGATGGCTTCTGGTCACTTCAGTCCAGGACCCGTGCTCAACCCGATGGCTCCTGCACACCTCAGTTCAGGACCCGTACCTAACCAGATAGCTTCTGAATATAACAGTTCAGAACCTGATTTCACTGGTGTGTTGGCACAAAACCAACAGAACATGGCAACAACTCCGAATTCAACGTCAGAAGAAGCAACGAGACTTGCATTAGACGATTTGGACTCTCTCTTCGAGCCAGTATATCGGTCACACACTGCTACACCTACAGTGGATTTTCCACCCGACGAGACCGACGTATCAAGTTATTCTCACGTCCCTACCTCACCGATTCAGAATTGCCACAGAATAACGAAGAACCTACAATGGTTATTGAGGAAGAATCATCAGGGACGATCGATCCAAGTACGGAATTGGAACTTCCTCAAACAATTGATCAATCGGAGACTATAGAAAATCTAGACCCACAGATGGCTGATGCATCGACTTCAGCCTTGCCTCATGACCGCAAGTGGACTAGAGGTCACCCGGTTGATCAGATAATTGGCGATCCTTCGGATGGAGTGAGGACACGTCGTCAACACAGTCTTTTCAGCTGCTTCCTGAGCCAAAACGAGCCTACCGAGGTAGCAGACGCACTACGAGGCCCGGATTGGATAATTGCAATGCAAGAGGAAACCAACCAATTCGAACGTCTTCAAGTGTGGACCTTAGTACCCCGTCCGCATGGGCAAACAATTGTCGGAACTAAATGGGTATTCAAAAACAAGAAGAATGAAGATGGTGAAGTGATCGGGAACAAAGCAAGGCTAGTTGCGAACGGATACAATCAACAGCAAGGCATCGACTACGACGAGACATATGCTCTTGTTGCCCGAATCGAAGCTATCCGCCTTCTTTTAGTTTATGCGGCTCACAAAGACTTCAAAGTCTATCAAATGGATGTTAAGACTGCCTTTCTCCACAGCGTTTTAAAAGAAGGAGTCTATGTCGATCAAGAACATCCTGATCACGTCTATCATTTGGACAAAGCTCTCTACGGACTAAAACAAGCCCCTCGTGCTTGGTACGATGTCCTGAGTGAATTCCTCATGAAGTCTGGATCATACGGGGAACGATAGACACAACCATTTTCATCAAATGGCAAGACAAAGATATGATGGTCGTCCAAGTATACGTCGACGACATCATCTTTGGATCAACTAATCCACGGCTTTGCACGAAGTTTGGAGATCTAACGACAAGCAAGTTTGAGATGAGTCACATGGGAGAGATGCAGTTCTTCTTAGGCCTACAAGTCAGGCAACTCGAAGATGGGATTTTCATCAGTCAGACAAAATACATCAAGGATATTATGAAGAAATTCCATCAAGATCAGAGCAAGCCTCTGAGCACTCCTATGTCACCAAGCTGCAAGTTGGATTCCGATCCCTCTGCAAAATCGGTCGACATCACGCTGTATCGCAGCATCCATTGGATCTCTTGTCTACCTCACCTCAAGCCGGCCGGATATCATGTTTGTTTATGTGCCCATTTTCAAGCCGATCCCAAAGAATCCCATATGCTCGAGTTAAAAGGATTATTACCTTAAGGGCACCTCTACCTTGGACTATGGTATCCAAAGGGTACGAATTTCAAACTTATCGGCTATACTGATGTTGATTATGCAGGTTGCCGAATGGATAGGAAAAGCACGTCTGGTGGCGCTCAATTTCTAGGCGAAAAGCTGGTCTGCTGGTCATCCAAAAAGCAGAACTGTGTGTCAACTTCGACGGCCGAAGCGGAATACGTGGCTGCCGCCAGTTGTTGCTCCCAGATGCTGTGGATGCGGACTCAGCTTCGCGACTATGGGTACATTTTAAATAATATACCCATATATAGTGATAGTCAAAGTGTCATCGCTATCACTTGCAATCCTGTTCATCACTCACGCACAAAACACATAGACATTAGATATCACTTTATCAAAGATCATGTAGAAAAAGGCACCGTAGATATGTATTTCGTGAACACGGAGTACCAACTAGCTGACATTTTCACCAAGGCATTGGATGAAAAACGATTTCAATTCCTTGTCGGAAAATTAGGCATGTTGAATCTTCCGTAATATGTGCTTTACCTGATTTTCTGTGCTGCTAAATGTTCTATGATATGTGTTTTCTTTGCTTATTCGCTTTATCTTGCGTGAAATAAATAAATTTTTTAAAAAAAAATTAATAAGAGAAAAATATATATAATATAATAATTTTTTTTTTCAAAACATTATAAATATATATAATTTGGTGGATGACGAAATCCTTTAGGATGCTTTGATCTAAAGTCACTTAGAATTTTACCCCGACATGCGATCGATTTAATTGCTTAATTTTATCAGTCTAAGTCGCATTCTTGTGTCTAAAGGTCATTAGGTTGCTCCACTAGACACAAAGCCACTATACATATGTGAGATTCTAGCCTTGTTCTTTTTCCTTTCTTTGGATCTATTTCTGGAGTGAGTCACACATCAATTACTTGTCTTAACTAGTGATACTTGGTTCATACTCACCTTGCCTTAGATCATTAGGAAAATGATAAGGGCGCTTAGGTTATTCCTCACTCGGCCTTATAAAATTTTTTCCCTCACATTAGCCCTTAGTCATCCACTTTGAGCCATCTCCTGTCCTTTTCTTCCTTTAAATCCCATTCCTAGCCGTCAACCGTATTCTATACTCTTCGGATGGTTGTTCAAACGAGAAAAGGAGGGGGAGAAAACAAAAGAAAAAGGGGATGACAAAAGATGGCATTGCTCAACGCGCAAAAATCAGACCAAAGGAACCTGCCTTCCGACTATCTCTTAGAAGATGGCATGGATCCTGCTGTGAACTTCTCCAACGATAATCTCGTACGCTCGTCAGAACGGCTGGAAAGAGGAGCACCACGAGGTGAACTTCTCCAACGATAATCCGGTCTTATATCAGGAAACGAGAAGAGGAGCGCAGCCTTGGGTACGAGTTCCATAACCGTGAACTTTTCCAAAAAGATAATCTCTGAAACCTCTCTAGGGATTAAGAGAAGAGGAGCACGGTATCGGCCCGAGAACGAACAAGAAGAACTTCGCCTACGATAATCTCATATAGCCTCGTGGAGAAGCGGAGCTTCAGCTTGAGCATAACATAAAAAGGGATAGTTCTTGAAAGAAAAAGAGGGAGAAAAGATTAAAAAAAAAAGGAAAGATGCCGAAAAAAAAGGAGACAGACGTAGAAATGGAAGATGACGAAGAGATAAGCTCACTTTCCTCTAAATTCCTTCCCTTCTAAGTCCTAGCCAAACTATAACCCTTACAACCCTTTGATTCCAAACGACGGTCTCTCGCTTAGGTGAAATGATTAAAAATGCCTCGATCACAGGTAAATTGACTTAAAATTGCTTGTGATGACTTGAGTGTTATAAATATAAAAATCCAAGTTAGAAATAATTGAGTGCAAGAGCGAACCGAGTGAGAATTGTCGAAATGGACCAGTCTATGAACTTAGGACTTTAGTTTGACGACATAACTTGACGGCATTTTCTTCTTTCAAATGTCTCGTAAAATTTTAGGTGTGACGATTGATCAAAGCAAAATAATCTGACCCCATATAAACACATATTATATACATAAAACAAAAATAAATAAATAAAATTGTTATATACATATATATATAGAAAAATAATATTTTTTTTTATTTCTGAAAAATAAAAAAAATAATTACATAAATAATAAAAAATTAAATAATAATAATAATAATAAAATCAATTGAAAAGAAAAACTTCGCACATTTTGACATGAATGTTATGTTTCATATGCGTTGAATTGAATAAATGCGAAGTTCTTTAGTTTGTCGCACATTCTAAATGCAATTTTAGATTGCATTGGTACTAAATTGTGTAAAATCCGATAAATTTTTCATTGCTCTTACCCTCACGCAATATCTTCAATACATGTTTTTGCTTGTTACTTGAATTGATTTCATATTTTTGTTAAGTCAATTCTTGCGCATTATTGGGAGTAAATATAAAAATCGTGCATTAGCTCCAAATATTTTTGCCGCTTTTCTCTAAGTATTTCAGATTTCTTCAAACAAAATAAAGGAGTGAGACGTCGACACTACAAGACAAGGACCTATTGTCACAGACCAAATATTTCAAAGGAAAACATGCCAAAAATAATTGTTGATTAACTCTATTATTTCTATCGTTTTTTTTCTCTAAGTGGTACAGATTTTTTTTCTGCCAGGGGAGCTACACGTTACTACACAGAAAATACAGGGAGTTAATTGCATTTATTTTAATTTTGAGGGGGAGCTTTACAATGTGATTTTATTTAAAATAGGGCTCAATCTGAAAAGTTTAGAAGTACTTCCTATCGAAAAACTTGATATAAGATTTAATTCGCGATCATAAGTTTCTCGATCGTAAACAGTGTTGGGAACGATTTGATTAGCCGCGATAATTTGCGACCGAGAATTTGAATTGAAGAGAAATTTTTGAATCAATATTTCTCGAGCGCAAATAGTAATGGCCCTGATCCATTTAATCGCAAAACGTCCAATCGCAAACCCAACATTGACTTACAGTGAGTTAATAAAAGTTCACTTTTTGTTAGTCGAAAAACTTTATCTCACGCAAGCCTAAATCGCAAAATTTCTCTCTCGAAAAACTTTCACAGACAGTTCAAATCTCTCACAAATCATTCGATTTTCAACACCAAATTGTCTGTTTAAGGTAGAAATGAGATTCATTTGACATTTGCGTGCGATTTAACTCCATTAGCATCTGCATCTTATAGTTTTTCGCATGATTAGGATTAGATTCTCGGCTGTTCTTCAAACTGAGAAAACCGTATACTATTTTATAGTGATTTAGGCATGTTTACGAATTTAATCTAGGTTAATGCCTGCACTTAAGATAGTTTCGATGTTTTCTATGAATTTGGTAGTTTAAACTTTCGAAAAATCTGCATCTTAGACTACTAAGTTGAGTTTTGAAAGAAACTGGGTATTTGATGTTTGAAGCCATCGAAGAACTTTGTCGATCGCAAAGAGTCTTAATTGAATTCCGATTCAATTGAGATACTGTTTGTATCGAATTAGTTCTAGATCGCTAAATTATGACTTAGTCGCTAAGAAAGAAGATTTTGACCGAAAAATCACTTACCGTAGAGAAATCTAATTAGGATTTTCTGCGAGCGAAAAATTTAAGCATTGAATAGACAATTTGGATGCAAATTAGATCGAGCGTAAAACTTACTATCGCAAAATAGAATTTTCGATTTCATTTTATTTAGGTACGAAAAATTAATTTTTCAACGCATAATTTTTCGATCGTAAAATTCGCCGCTTAGGATTTAATTGATCGAAAAAATTTCTCGACGATCGACTTAGTTTTTCGTTGACTAATTTCTCGATAGAAAAATATCGCAGCGAAAAATTTTACTTAGGATCGAAAATCACGTACCGCTCGACAAATTTCAAATCGAAAAATTTTATTCAATCGAAGAAAATTTTTCGATAGTAAATTTACCTGAGAAATAATTTCTCGATCGTAAATTTACGCGGAATTTTTCTCGATCGAAAAATTGATCGGCTACAGTCTCACGATTCAAACTTCAACACTTAGAAGTTTTTTTCTAAGTCTTTTTACACTGTAGCGAAAGTTAGCGAGTAAAATTTTCTCGATCGTAAAATTAAGCAAGGTTATTTCAATTGAAATCAATGCATAGGAAATCAATTTGAAAATCAAATTTTTCGAGCGTAAAACATCTCGACATGAACGGTGACATTTTCCACGATCAAACACTTAGAAAATTTCAAAGTATTTTTTCACGCGTTATATGATTCATTCAAAATTACGAACATGCCATTACATTTTTCAAAATCAATTATACTATATGCATACTACACGATTTCAATTCAAAATTCATCACACATGTCATGACTTGATACACTATTATAGTTTGATGAAACTAAATCAATTTTTCGACTAAAATTAAATTTTGAACTAATGAACTTTTTATATCTTTTATGTTTCAGATGAAACGCTACCCACGATACAATCACATCTACGACCATAATTTGTACCTTGATAATGGTTAATAAGTTGCGATTGTATGATATTTTAGACCTCATTAACGCGTGTTTCGGTCGAAATTTGCTCGGATATAAGTATATTTTTATATTTCATATTTGATAGGATATGGGAGTAAAATAAACCAAAGAAGATCCGACGTGGGAAGAATTCGAAGAAATTAAGAACACGACTTCGCAAGCTCTTCGCTCATGCAATCATTCATTCCCAACACTGTCAATGAATTTTCCCATGATCAATCATAAGTGAGCCTTGAAGAATTGTTGCTTAACAAGTATGGACAACTTAATCACGTGATGGACTTTCGGCCAAATGGCAACTTAACAATTTAATATTGTTAAATATATGAGATAAGAAGAGATAAGAAGAAGACCACTTGAACGGCTGAAAATACAACAGATACTTCACATCAAGAAAATAGCTCAAGGTCGAACTCACACACTGTTCGAGGAAGAGAAAAAAACAAGAAAAGATATACACATAATTGATATTAGGCTGCTCGATGTATGGGTTTGTCGCTGAAAGAAAATGATTTTGAAGACTAAAGCAAGATATTAAGGCGGCCACAAGATTTCCAAGTTGAAAAGAGATCGATGAATGAAAGGGATAGTCGAAGATGCATTCACAGAAGGTCTCAAGCTCTATAAATACACAACCCATGAGAGATCGATAGGAGAGGTCTATTAGAGATTAGTTCTTTCATCCTTATATTTTTATTTTCACTTTATATTAAGAGAGTGTCTCATCCGCGTTCATAGATTGGTACTTTGATTTATGTTTTTATTTTATATTTGCGCGTAGCAGAGAAGCAGTTCTGTCACTTTTTCATCATTGTTTTGATTATTGTCAAAAACTTTCGATTCCAGATATTTTTCTGTTATTGATCTTGAGTTAATAGTTGCGTTCATACCTTAAGAAAGAGTTTGAGACACAGAGAAGAAATAAAATATCGAAAGATTGCGTGATAGATTATGTGAATTGTGAGAGCAGAGAAAGATTGAGGAGGGGAAATAGAGATCGATAGGGGAGTTCTAGTGTAGCGAAGTTTATCTGCAAAAGAAGAAAAATACTTTCAGCTTTCTCTTTGTCTTCATATGCTTGGTGATGTTGGCAATCATTCGGTTCTTTTTACTCCTTTTGTTTAATGATTTAAGTTAGTTTGTTCCTTTATATTACAGTCATCAAATCATCATCAGAATACCTTTATGTTAGTCTGCATCTCAAATCTCACAGAGCTGAAGTTTACAATATCTATCGTAAGCATTATTTCTGTTATTTTGATTAGTCATTAGCATTTATTATTTTGAATTGCATTTGATTAATATGGTTAACGAATATTATTATATCATTGTTAATTTCGATATATTTTCTCGTTCAATCTTGTATTAAAAAAGAACTCCTCAAAACCCCCTTATTATTACTATTATTATTATTATTATTATTATTATCATTATTAATATCCTATTTATTATTAATATTATAATTATTATTATTATTATTATTATTATTATTATTATTATTATTATTATTATTATCATCGGTCGAGTTTGAAATTAGAAGTAAATAACTTATTTTCCCTGTGGAGACGATCCCTACTGTCGCTATACTCGTGTTTAGTGAATAAAGGTGATTAATTTATTTTTGGCCCGTTTCGACGCGACCAAATTTTGACGCCGTCGCCGGGGAAGGTGGTGTCTTAATTGATTTACTTCTAGTTTTAATTCGATTTTTTTGTTCTAGTTTATGTCCCGATCTTCTCGAACAGGTATATTAATATTCGATCCAAAAAGCGAGAGAACAGCGAGGGCGAATCGAAAGGCAAAAAGACAAAAAGATTCGACTATATCAATATCTAGCACGGAATCCGAACAGGAATTTTCAGCAAGCGACATGGAGGAAACCGAACAGCAACAACCACTCCGTCTTACGTTGAGGGATATGGCTACGCCGGATGTTAATCAACGGCCGCTTTGCATTGAATTTCCCATTCTTCAAACACCTTTCGAATTAAAATCAGGATTAATTCATTTACTTCCTACTTTTCATGGTAACGCATGTGAAGATCCGCACAAGCACTTGAAGGAGTTTCACATGGTTTGCTCAACCATGAAGCCAAACGGGGTCACGGAAGATCAAATAAGTCTTCGTGCATTTCCGTTCTCGCTGGCGGATCATGCAAAAGACTGGTTATATTACTTACCATCGGGTTCAATTACTACGTGGGCCGAACTTAAAAAACAATTTCTTGCAAAATTTTTCCCTGCATCTCGTGCCGCAAATATTCGTAAGGAATATTTGACAAATGATCGGAGAAACTCTGCACGAATACTGGGAAAGATTCAAGCGGTTGTGCGCAAGCTGTCCATATCACCAAATTTCAGAATTGGCGCTTATCCAATATTTCTACGAAGGATTGCTACCCATGGAGAGAAACATGATTGATGCAGCAAGTGGAGGAGCGCTGGTCGATAAAACGGCAGACGAGGCACGTCGGCTTATCTCAAGCATGGCTACAAATGCACAACAATTTGGAACACGTCAAGACGTAGGCCAACACAGGATGAACGAGGTAAATGCTACTTCGTTTGAGCAAAAATTAGATTCGCTAACGTCTCTTGTGGAAAAACTTGTGATTGAAAAAACGAGTCAGGTAAAGGCTTGTGGTATATGTACATTTGCTGGACATGCAACAGCAAATTGTCCTTCTCTTCAATTTGATCATAGCGAGCAAGCCAATGCAATTGGAGGATACACAGGACCGTCTCAAAGACGCTATGATCCATACTCGAGTCAATACAATCTCGGATGGCGTGACCACCCCAACCTCAATCTGAGTTACGGAAATCGACCGCCAGGTTTTACGCAGCAAGCACCAAGACCACCAAATCCTCCTCAACAAGCCGCACCATCAAAACCAGGTATGTCTTTGGAGGATATTGTTAAGAATTTAGCAGCCAGTACTGCCATTTTTCAACAGGAAACTCGATCGAGCATTAACGAAACGCGCTCGAGCGTGCAAAATTTAGAAAGGCAAGTATCACAGTTGGCCACACAATTGAGTCAAGTACAAAATGAGAAGGGAAAACTGCCGGCACAAGTCGAGATCAACCCAAGGGAAAATGTAAGTATAATGACTCTTCGAAACGGAAAAGAGGTAGAACCAACAACTCATGACGAGGGCCCTTCAAAAACTCCTAGTGATAAGCAAAAAGATAAAGGATTGAAGGTAAGTAATAACACTAATATCAATAAACCTAATATTGTTATTCCTCCACCTTTTCCTGGAAGGTTTGCTAGGGTAAAACAAGAAGAAGAAAAGAGCATAATGGAGACCTTCAGCAAAGTTGAGATCAACATTCCACTATTGGATGCTATCAAGCAAATCCCACGCCACGCAAAATTTTTAAAGGAAATGTGCTCCAACAAAAGGAAACACAAAGCCGAAGGAAAAATTCTAGTAAGTGACAATGTTTCCGCTGCTTCAACGAAAACTTCCCCAAAAATGTAAGGACCCAGGTATGTTTGCTATCTCGGTTACTATAGGGACGACAAAAATAAATAATGCCATGTTAGATTTAGGGCTTTTATCAATGTTATGCCGTTATCATTGTTCAATGAGATGAGTATGGGACCTCTTAAGTGCACTAATATTTGTATTCAATTAGCAAATAAGTCCATTATTTATCCCGAAGGATTAGTTGAAGATGTTCTTGTAAAATAACGCTCATGGACCGAAAAGGTCAACATTGTCCCCCTTTTTTATGATGACATGTAATTGATGCAGCACGGAAGCATGTACGCATATTCGATTACGCAAGTCCTAGCGCATATGTCTAAGTGTTCTATAATAACAAAGCATAGCATATGATATTTCCGAATCACATATGATACCTATTTGCTCTCCCTGCCTAAGTGCAGTTTTCTGTATGACATGCAAAGATATATCATGATGAATTTGTTCCCCCTATCTAAGTGCAGATATCTCTTGTCACACTCAACGATATATCATAAATACGAAATTTTAAAGTTACCCGTAAGTGTGCTCCCCCTAATTAAGTGTGCATTTTCCAAACACGTTTCAAACATCAGACAATCATCGCAGCAGACACTTATCACTTATCAAGAAATCTCACACACGTTAATATCGCATATAAGTATCAGAGCATCATCTAACAGAGCATAATATCACGCATTGCAGTATAAAAGCATCACAGGTATATCGTAAGATCAGGGCAAAATATTAAGCATCGCATAAGAGCATCGGAGATATATCATAAGAGCAAAATATTATATTAAGGGTTCCACGAACTTCCCTACACACAACCAACCTACTACTCCGAAACATCAAACACTTAGACGCTAAACGCCCAAAACTTACCTTACTCCACCTTCATTATCAAAGAGGGAGGAACACCTAAAAACCAAACGAACATAAGGGAATAACCTAAGGGCAACTAAGATCAGAAGGCAGCCTACTGGCTTGAAGAATCTTCGGAATCAGCGAACTGGGGAAGGGATGTCTTAATTATTTTGAAACGCTAAGACAACTTCAGCGACAGTTCAGTGTACTGCTCTTTGATCTTTCGGAAGCGCTTCTGGTTGTCAGCCTTAATATCGAGATATCACGGCGTATCACTGAGATTCCTTCCTTCACGACGTTGAGCTCGTCTTCATAGTCGTCGTCATCGCTCTTAACCTTCGCCTTTCCTTTCGAGGCGGACCTTTTCTGGGCACTGTCGACTGACCTCTTCTCCTTGGCCTCGAACCAACCATTTTGGTGTGATGTATTCCCATGCGCTTCAGAGTCACCAAATCCACGATGTGGATGGCCTTGTCTTCCCATGCCGGGGCCAGAACTATACCTTCACTCTCAAGTAAGTAAGTGAGTAACATCCCTTAGGGAAGTGATTTGTCTCTGCTCTCAAAGGCCTGGATCATGTGCTTCATGATGACATATCCAAAGTTGAACTTGCGATTCTGAGATATCATGAAAACAGCAAAGGTGCTCATGAAGTCATCGTTGTTAAGTGGCCTCCACTACCGATCTTTGTACTCAACAGGGTCATATTGAGCAGCTTATGCAGGAAGAAGTCAATGGGGAGTTGATTGAGGGCTACACCGTCAGAGAAACGGGGCTTACTGCGGGTATTCCAAAGGGTAAGAAAGACATCACTGGTGTCAAAATCATCAGCGTGGCACCAATCCTTCATATCGTAGTGGTAGAAGGGTTCATCGGGAACTCCTAGCATCGCTTTAATCTCCTTGGTGGTCCAAATGATTCTTCATCCCAGCACGTAGGAGCTGATACTAAGGTGTTCTTCGTGCTCCTCACAGTCGAAGTTGGCATAGAACAACTTGACAGCCTCTGGGTAGTACGACTTGTTGATACTCAGGAACTGTTCCCAGCCAAAGTCCTTTAACCATGTGATAACTATCCCGGAAGGTAACTTATCAAATGCAACCCTGTGACCTCTGGCAATATCTCTGTTGTTGAAACTCTTATAGTTGGTTTTGGCGCTTTCTTCCAGAAATAGGGCTTCGTCAGGAATTTCATTGGGTTTGGAGAGATCAAGAGGTGGTATGTTGGATTCCTTTGGGGTAGGTTTTGGAGATAGCTGAACTTCTTCAAGCGGGGACAGAGATTACTCAGGAGTTGGGGTTGGTGAAGGCTGTTTCGAGGTTTCTTCAGGAATTTCATGGGAGGAAACAGATTTTTTAGGTTCGGGCGATGGAATAGGGGTCGTAGTCGGAGTGAGGCTAGCCTTCTTGCTTTTCTTCTTCTTCTTTTGGCATTTTGGTAGGAGAGGGACTCGGTTCAGCAGATTTGGCTTTGGAACGAGTTTTCCGAACAGAGGCAGGTGAGAGCAAAACTTGTTTGGATGAATCTGGGGAAGGATCGGACATAGCTTCATCGGACATGGGTTTCTTTTCACTTGCGGCTTGAAGATTCTGCGCTGGCGGTTTTTGTTCCGACGGCTTTCACCATTTTGAGAACTTTAGGGTCGAAGAGAAGTTTGTAGGAGATAATGAAGATTGATGGTTGGTTCTGGATTTTTAAAGAGGTAGGAGTCGGTTTATTTGGAGAAAGGATAAGGATGGAATTTCAAAATTCGAATTTTGAATTTCAAGAGGAAAAGTAGAAAACTGGCTGTCAGTGAATCAGGGATCTCAGAGTGATTTGACGGGATCTCATAAATAAGGAAAAGATTTGATAAGGGCTGAATAAGAAGGATCCAGATTTCCTGAAATAACTTAGCGGCTGGAAAGAGATCTACCATCTTCCTAAAATAACCAAATCACATTCTACTAAAAGATCTGAAGGATCATTCCTAAAATAAAATTGATCACTACAAGGAAGTCTTATGCTGGAATAACTATGAATCATTTCCTAAAATACTAAAATCGCATTTAAGAGAATGATCTATAAGATCCGAAAAATATTTCAAGGGCTGAATGGATATCTACGAATTTCTATCTAAAACAACACATCTTGGAGTAAATGGGAGAATTAGGCAGATTTACTAACCTTATTTAGCTCGATGACTCCTAATCGATCACGGATGTCGCAGAATCTTGCTTCAATTAGGGGCTTCGTGCAGCAAGCTGATCATTTGTTCCTATGAATTCCACACTGATATTCCCTTTCTGAAGATGGTCTCGTATAAAATGATGTTTAACCTCTATATGCTTAGTACGAGAATGATGCACGGGATTCTTAGTAATACTAATGGCACTAGTGCTACACACAGAATAGGAATTTTGTCATAACCTAACCCAAAATCACTATGCTTCATCCATAGAACTTGATGACAACAATTTCCTAAAGCCATATATTCAGCTTCGGTTGTGGAGAGGGCGACAACATTTTGCTTTCTACCAGACCAAGTTACCTGGGATTTTCCAAGTAATTGGCAAGTTTCACTAGTACTTTTCCTATCTTCCCTACAGCCGGCATAGTCGGCGTCAGAATATTCCATTAATGAGAATTCATCCGTATAAGAATACCACATACCAAAATTCGTAGTACCCTTGATATATCTAAGTATAGGCTTGACTGCTGTAAAGTTCCCTAGGGTCAGACTGATATCTCGAACACATACCAACAGCAAACATAATATCAGGGCGACTAGCAGTTAAGTAAAGAAGGCTAGCGATCATACCTCAATATTCTGTTTGATCAACTGAAGTACTTGATGCGTCACTGACTATTTTGGTGGTCTGATGTATAAGGGTGGAAATTGCTTTGGAAGCGCTCATCCCAAATTTTTTCAGTAGTTCCTTGTTGTACTTCGTCTGGGATACAAATGTTCCATTGTCAAGTTGCTTTATTTGCAACCCGAGGACATAGTTCAGCTCACCATCAAGCTCATCTCAAATTCCTTCTGCATAGACTTAGAGAATTCCTTGCAAAGAAGGTTATTAATACTTCCAAATATGATATCATCAACGTAGATTTGGACCAGTGTCTCAGCATTTTCATCTTTTGGAATATCTCCGTCACCGTCTTTAGCATCCTGCAATTCTGCATAAGGCAAATCTATACCTTCCTCATCAGTAGCATCTGCGTGAGGTATCTCATCAAAGGTAACATGTATGGATTCCTGAACAGTCAGCTTACTTTTATTATAAACATGACATGCCTTAAAATTAAGACTGTAACCAAGGAATATCCCTTCATCTACCTTAGAGTCAAATTTTTCTCTCTTATCTCTATCGTTCAAGATAACGCATTTACATCCAAACACATGAAAGTAACTTATTATTGGAGTTCTACCATGCCATATTTCATAAGGTGTCTTCTTTAATGTCGGCCTAAGGAAAACACGATTAGACACATAACAAGCTGTACTAACAGCTTCCGTCCAGAACTGTTTAGGAATATCATACTCATGTAACATAGCTCTAGCCATTTCCTGTAATACCCAGTTTTTCCGTTCAACTACACCATTCTGTTGGGGAGTTATAGGGGCAGAGAAGTTATGACTACATCCATATTGATCACAGAATGATGCAAATGACTTACTATTAAATTCTAATTCGTTATCACTATGTATCCTACATAGATTCATTTCTTTTGCATTTTCAAGTCTCTTTACTAGCGAGGCAAAGTTATCTAATGCCTCATTCTTATGTGCAAGGAATATCACCCATGTATACCTGGAATAATCATCAACAATTACAAAAGCATATCTTTTACCTCGCAGAGACATCGTTTGAACAAGACCAAAAAGGTCGAGATGAGGTAGTTCCAGTGGTCTGGATGTGGATTCACATTCTTTGCTTTAAACGATGCCTTGGTCTGCTTACCCATTTGGCATTCCTTGCAAGTTTTGTCCTTGACAAACTTTATGTCAGGAATACCCCGGACTAGTGCATTGCTTGTAATGTGCGACAGCAGTTCCATGTTAGCATGTCCTAGGCGTTTGTGCCATAACCATTCTGGTCAGTTATATCATCAAGAGTAATGCAGTAGATATTTCTATCCCTAGATGCACTAAATAACACCTTATTATCATTTTTAACAACACACTTATCATTTTCAAAGGTAAGCATATGACATTTATCACATAATTGACTAATGCTAATGAGGTTATGTTCCGGATTCTTAACTAACCATACGTCATCTACAGTAGTATGTAATGTGTTACCGACATTTTCAACCCCAATAATCTTAGCTTTTGTGTTTGAGATATCATCCGTCATACGCTTTCACCAATACAAACTTACTGATATCACCTGTACACGGTGGGAACACCCACTGTCGAGATACCACTTGTTTTTCTTGCTGGATTTTCTTCTTTGCACCTGCATGAATCAATTCTTTTCTGAGGTGCCCAATTTTGATTGAGTCCCAAAAGGTTAGTGGCAAAATAACTCCTGCTAACACGTGATATATGATGTGTTACAGACTGTGATCTCTTAAACACGGGTTGGCCAGTGTTAGAGACTTGATTATCAGGAACCTTCTTTGGACATATCTAGAATTATCAGCTCTCTTCAAAAAATTTGTTAGCATAATGACCGTGACGGCCGCGAAAAACACTTAGGCTTTCTAACAGTTTGTGGTGCAGCATGTTCATGTGTCATGGAATATCCTATCTCTGATTTTCCAACATTTCTAGGAATATTGAGTAACATATCAAAATTTTGTTTTCCTTCAAGGAGTCTCTATCAACAGTACGAGATTTTTCTTCTAAGGAATTTTAAGAACAGGGATGTCTCTAGATATATCACTATTTTGCTTTCTAAGTTCACAATTACACAAAGCTTTTTCTTCCTTAAGGGTTTCTAGCTTGGCTCTTAAACATGCATTATCTATATCCGTCTGGTGCTTCTCTCTTCTATGTCATCTTTTTGTCTAACCAATCTCTTTACTTGAGCGTGGAGCGACTTAATCTTCTTTTCTGCATTTTGAATTATTTCGAACATCTCTTCCTTTTCATCTACTTCAGAGACTAAAGAAGCATTATCATGATATTCATCTTTCCTAGCATATAATTCATTCAGAATAAGAATTTTCTTAATAATGGACGAGGAAGATACCTGATCATCATCATCGGCCATGTAGGCGAGATCTTCTTCTTCTTCTTCACTTTCGGCCTCTTCCCAGTTTGTGACCATGGCTTTCTGCTTCTTCATCTTTTTGTCACCATTTGCGATCGGGTAGTTTGAGGCCAAGTGGCCTGGCTTGTTGTACTTGAAGCATTTCTGAATGTTGTTCCCCGATGATAATATTCCCTTGTTTCTCTGTTGGAACTTGGAGTTTGCTTTGAACTTTATTCTCAGTTGAGATTTTCAAATTTTCTAGTCAGCATGACAATCTGCTCCAGTATGTTTTCCTCAGTTTCTTCTTCGACCTCAGAGTCGTTTTCTTGTTCAGTGTTGAAGGCAATGTTTGGTTGATTCGGACTGGTGGTTTCTCTTTGAATGAGATCTCAGTCATCTCGTACGTGGTTAGAGATCCGATCAGCTCCGACATGGAAAGCTCATCCAAGTCCTTTGCTTCGTAGATGGCAGTCACTTTGGGATTCCATTCTCTTGGAACAGATCTCAGAATTTTTCGCACCTTCTCACCGTCTAGTATTTTCTCTCCCAACAAGAACATTTGATTGATGATGTTCATGAATCTTGCATGCATGTGGCTTATAGTCTCGTTGTCCTCCATTTTGAACAGCTCGTATTGGTGAGTCAAGTGGGCTATTCTTTCTTGTACAACTCGAGCGGTTCCCATGTGTGACTAGCATTTCCCACATGTATTGGCAGATTCGCATGAGCTCACACGATTGTATTCTTCTCTTGTAAGCGCGCAAGCAATCATGTTCTTTCCTTTGGCATTCAGTGAGATTCTTCACTTGTCTGTTGCATCGTAGTCAGTTGCTTCCTTTGGAGTTCCATCTGCCTTTTTGGGATTGTAAGGTCCAGTCGTGATGATATCCCACAGATCATAATCAGCAGCAAGCAGAAATTCCTTCATACGATTTTTCCATATGGCGTAGTTGGTCCAATCGAATAGTGGTAACCTGGAATTGGATTGTCCGTATGCAAAAACATCAAAACTCGAAGAAGCCATTAGATCTTTAACTCAGGCTTGTTAGGCCTGTCGTTTGAGTAACCCGCTCTGATACCAAATGAAGATAAAAACATGTCTAAGAGGGGGGTGAATTAGGCTTATAAAAAAAAATTTTACTTCTTCTTTTCACAAATCCTAAGATGTAGTGACTTAGAGATGCCTACTGATGCTTGTGACGAGTATGCCTGATATCCTAGTAACGTTGGATGTGTGTCGGGTCTGTCTCACAGTGAAAAGGAAATAACTGTAAAGTAAATGCGAGATAGGATTTTTATAGAGGTTATATCCCCAACTGGGTTTTACTCCTCTCCTTGGGGTTTGCTCCCCAAGAGTTAACCAATCGGTATAATGCACCGTAGCTGGATACAAAACTGATTGATTAGCCCAATACACAACCAAAAAAAAGTCGAACACTAGACATACTAGGTTACCACATGCCGAGTTTCGTTCCTCGGAATCTCCTGATCCCGACAGACACAGCTTGCTGCCGAAGGGCCCCCGGAACTCGTCCTTCCGTTCACTTGCGCGTAAATGTTGCCCTTGCCTCCTCGTGTATTTCTCACGTCCGCAGACAACACGTCCAGAGACACAATATATGGTGGGAGGTTGGAATATCTCAATATGCTCAGTACTTCGCAAGTAATCGCTCAAGTAGGCAGAAAGCTATCGCAAATGAACGCTCAGGAATCTCTCAATAATGTTTCTGCTCAAAATGCTCTTAGTCGTATGTTCGCAAATTCTTAGTTTTTCGAAATTATGAAGTGTAGCTCATATATAAACCTTTTCAATTAGCACTTCACATGGAAAATCATAACATATAATAAACAACAAATCAAGCATAATTTCCATGCGATTTTAGAGAGTCAACATGCCATATATATCATGCCCATCACAACGTTCATAAGCACATTAATGAATGATTATATTCATATAAAGATTCAAACTCATTCTCAAGGCATGTTCAATGTTTACGAATTATATTGATCTTAACATAATTTTCCATATGAGATTCTCTGCTATCAGTTTATAGAACAAGTCAATCCAGATTTACTTTCCAAGTATAGCACACGAGATAGCATCATATCAGTACGTTTTCATATAAAGCTCATAGTATCATATTAATATATTACCTTGTTTAGCACATAAATCAGATCAGAGCATATCTTATTCGAATTATTATATCATGGCACATCTTTCTATATTTCAAAGATATTTTCCAATATGCATATACCATATATACTAGCACGTCATCCACAAAGTCAATCAATCACATCTTCCCTAATTATAACACCATATTCAGTATAAGGAAAGATATCAAAACCATTTCGCACATTTAAATCAGTTGGATGCATGCAGATGATTCTATGCGATTTTCACCCAGGAATAAACTAGTATCAACGGATATATCATTTTCCATATATAAATTGCATATTTTCCTTTTATAACTCAGTGGATATCTCATGAGTTATTTCCATATATAGCACAAAACGATATATCCTATCACATGGGTTGCCTATAACATGCGATCACATAGTTTCACCAAATAAACACAGAATCACATGTGAATCAAATATTCAACACTTTAATGATTTAATGCATGGTCGAGTATTATCATGTACTTAGACATTATATTGATTACAAATCGAATTGCTTAATTTATAGACCTAACGTCATTACAATTACATTGTTCATCAAAACTTCCTAACGCTCATGGACCAAAAAGGTCAACAAGGGTAAACCAGGTTGTGATGGATGCAACAGGCAAAGATACACATCAGACTGGACATTGCTCACTAGGCCTGATGGCTTGGGAGATGGACTGGTGCAAATACAGATGACCCCTCTACAACTTCAAAGCTTGAAGGCTCTAATGAACCAACTAGCCTTTAGTCAACCTCAAGAAATGGAGGACTCACTTCAACAGAAAGAGAAATCATCTTATTGGTCTTGCCCCGTTAAGAGAGCAGAAGTGCCAATGAGTGTAAACTCTACTTAAAAGGAGTAACGGAAATATGTATTCTCTTATCTTGCAATCTTCCAAAAATTACAGATGATAAACTGTGGTTGGTAGATTCTGAAGCCACCAGACATGTCTGTGTTAATCCAAGATTGCTGTTTAACCTGCATGAAACTAAGGAATGCAATGTGATCCTACCAGATAGTACAATCATTAAGGTTAATCAGTCAGGGTCAGTTATAATCAACAAGTTCATTGTTCTAACAGATGTTGTTTTTGTCCCAGAGTTCCATTTTAATTTAGTCTCTCTAAGTTATTTGACTGACCAATATAATTACAAGTTCTTTTTCGAGGCTGACAAGTTCATGATACATGATCAATCTTGGCAAATGATTGATAAGGGTAGGACTTTATGTGCTAGAAGCTGAACCTGTTTTCCATTCCTCAGTTTTTGATGATTCTGTTTTCCTGAATAGTTTGTCATTTGATATTTGGCATAATCGTCTGGGACATCCCTCAAAAGGGGTATTAGATGCACTTATGTGACGACCCTACTTTTCTAATTAGAGTTAGTGGCGAATTTCCGCAACGTAAGCCGCGGAAGGCCCGTCTAACAATAACTTTTTCCTAAAATAATATACATAACTATAAAAATCTGTCTAAATCGTCTTCACTATACACAGGCCAAAGTCCCAAAATATCAAGACTACAAAAGCCCTAAAGCCACTCCACAGGTCGTCATCCATGTACCGCCCCGCCCTCAAAAGACCGTTGAGCACCGCCACCAGCCGCCACACTGGTGACGCGCGTCGGCGTCAGACTCAGTACCTACAACACGTAAACACTGAACGATTTGCCAGTAGGTGAATAAAAATGAATGTATGCACGTGAACGCTCATTCCCGATCCCAAATCTCACATGCAATGTTCACTCTTTCTTTTTCTACAATCCTATCTCAATTCACACAACACAGGGCCCTAAGTCAGACTCGACACCTCGCGCGCCTATAACATAACGGAAGCTTACACTAGCAGCATTTTGACGTTCACGCAACTGCCCTACTAGGTCGCTCTTCCGTAAGCGGTTGCCGACATTGACAGCGTTTCGACGTTCACGCAACTGCCCTGTCAATGTCCCTCCGCTAAAAACCAAATCACGACGGTTTTGCACCTCGGGGCATTCACGTCCGAGTAGACAGATCGATCACGCCTGTCTGCCGTCAGGTGTCATATGAGTACCAACCTCGACTCCTCAACGAGTCACAAAATCATAACAATCTCACACTACCCGCTCACCGGTACGTCAAAGTATTACCGTCTCAATACGGTACGAGTATCTCTCCCCTGTGATATGATATGCATATGCTATGCATATAAATGTGATGCTATATGAAAACATGCTTCCACGTGTACGTAAAACACATAAAACACGTAAATCTTTTAATTACATAGAAACACATAAGTATCATATACGTGTTTACGCATTGTAGATGAATGTTTCACCTACCTGTCCTCCTGCGATAATCGGTTACGGTATCTGGTGGACTTCCTAACTCTCGGACCTCTAAACATATAGTTATGATCAGTATGAGGGCTAATTCTCAAACTATACTGGTCTAAAATAATTAAGTTTCGAAATTAAATTCGAAGTCACGGTCAACTGGCGAAACCCCTACTTGTTCGCGAACTTCGTTCGATTCGCGAAGTTCACTTGACGTCACACACTAAAAAATTCATTCAAAGTAAAAACAAAATTCTTCCAAAAACTTAAAATTATCTAAATTCTTATCGCTATGATCACCTTTGAAAATTATATTAATTCCATAAAACCGTACATCTTAAACAGTAAATTCTAAAGAACATCACATAATACTCCGAAAACTTTGGGCTGAATATGAATTCCCGAAAATTCCAAAGTATCAATACCGAAACTTAATGTGATAGAAAACCAAAAACTTTTCTCTAAATGTAATACACCGAGAACTTTCATACAGGAACTACAGCTTGTAATGTCTATCTAAAAGTGCCGCAAATTAAGATTAATTTCCTCGGTCCCGAAAACCTCAACACCATAAGGATCATACATATCTATGTATTGATGTCCATTCTAAATCCAAAAGTTATCATATCCTAAACTAGTCCAACCCCCAAAATTAGTAACCACTATAAATCCCTTACGTTTCAATCACTGTTCTAATATCGAGAACCCCTCCAACAAATACTAACATACACTTATCATGGCTTATTTAAAAATCTGAAGATACCCTAACAGATGAAGTCACGATGATCACATCAATTCTTTAATACCACCTAAATCACACATAACATCTAAATCACATAAATATTTCGAGACCTAGGATATCCAAAGCCTAGAATTACCAAAAAGTTAACACATATCGAAAACCATCCTACTTGAAAAATCATGTATCTCAAATTAATTAAACCCTAATAATTCAACCCTTATTCTAATGATGAAAAGTAATCTTCTAAGAACAAACGTATTCCTCACATAAGTCCTTCAAAGCTCTAACCTAGCTTGAGCATATATCACATAATTCATCATATATTTCATATCATATAAATTACATAGACATCGGAGCATGTACCTTCTTATTTTTGTGCTATGCTTTCCCTTTTCTTCGTTAGTTGTTCACAGGGTTTTCATGAAATGATTCGTTAGTGTACTTATCTCATTCCCTTATGTTATGCATAATATTTTATTTCTCTGAAGTTCGTCCTTATCCCCCATCACTAATAATATTTATATTTGTATGGCCACGACGAAGACTTTCATTTCTTATGCTATCCACATCCTATGAAAAGTTGGGTCTAACTAAAGCTTAGTTTTCGTTGTTTAAGTCTTCTATATGAATTTCCTTTCACCCACACCTATAATCATATGTATATAGACACGTGTGTATGCTTTACAAATTACCTTAGGGTTAAGAAAGACTTATTAGTCATACTTGATAATAACCTTGATGGCCACCACGTGTGCTTGCTTCTAAGTCCTTTCCTGGTGTAATATCATTATATACATATGTGTGTGTAAACCAATCATTATACATATAAATATAATGTCAGTCACGAAAATTTAGTCCCTCCTAAAAACTAAATATTTCCACTTCATTTAATATTTCATTATATATGTAATGAAAACTTTTAGTCTTTACTCGTGAAAATTTTGGTATATATAATATATATGCCCACGAAAATTTCTCACCAATAAGAACGTATTTTGAAGTCCAAAAATATTCCACTAGACCATTTATATTTTCGGATACGTCTTTCATTAGAGCAATCAATTTAATTGAAATTGAAGCTTCTAAAACTTATATTTTCTTTATTAAAATTTCTAAGTTACAATGTTATTCCGCCAACTACACCGTAATCCCGTATTAAATTTTACGGGTATTACATCCTCCCCCCTAAAAAGAATTTCGTCCCTGAAATTCAGTGGTGGAGGACTCACGTTCGGTTCTACGACTAACCTTAATTCGTGTATTCTCCATACCCCCTAGGCGTACTTATTTCTATTCCCATCACGCTTCCGTTGCGCTCTGATATTAAGCCAATTAGAATAATGGGCTACGTGGTTGTACTTAAATAGAGCGGGAATCATTGTCACTTATGTCACATATTTATTCAGCACGAATAAACATGCGACCCCTGAAATTAACTATATAGAAATGGGTATGGTTATAAGCATTTCAACATACCCGTCATCATTGCTGGATTCGAATCTTCTTCTTACCCGAAATTAGCATATGTTCAAGAATATTATGCTACCTGTAAATAATCTCATCTCATCTACTCGAACTTCCTCATTATTCCACGTAAATTGTACAGACTCAAAATAAGTTCAATTACTCGAAGAGTTAATTCCTCTACTCGAAATTCTTTTACTCTTACAAGTCTAAGCACATAGGAAGTATGACAGGAAATGTCAACACACATTCTAATCCAGAAATTAGGGTTTTCGTCTACATGTAATATTCGAAAATTTATCTAGATCAAATAAAACTCCTAGAACATGATAGCACATAATAGCACATAAATCAAATTAAATCATGAAGGCGTGTCATTAATCATTAACTCGAATTTATTTAAGTGTTGTAGATGATAAATTCATCTACATGCTCTACCCTTTCTCTCATCATTTTCTATAATTATCTATCGTCATTCATACAAAGCGCACTTCAAATAACACGTAATCACATACTCACGTATTGGACTTACAGGCCATGCTGGTTCTCCAGGATTTCGAGCGGCAGTACATGGACAGTCTGCAGAATCTAAAGCCTACGCTCTGATACCACCTGTGACGACCCTACTTTTCTAATTAGCGTTAGTGGCGAATTTCCGCAACGTAAGCCGCGGAAGGCCCGTCTAACAATAACTTTTTCCTAAAATAATATACATAACTATAAAAATCTGTCTACATCGTCTTCACTATACATAGGCCAAAGTCCCAAAATACTAAGATTACAAAAGCCCTAAAGCCACGCCACAGGTCGTCATCCATGTACCGCCTCGCCCTCAAAAGTCCGTGGAGCACCGCCACCAGCCGCCTCAGTCTTGACGCGCATCGGCGTCGGACTCAGTACCTACAAAACGTAAACACTGAGCGACTTGCCCAGTAGGTGAATAAAAATGCATTTATGCACGTGAACGCTCATTCCCGATCCCAAATGTCACATGCAATGTTCACTCTTTCTTTTTCTACAATCCTATCTCAAATCACACAACACAGGGTCCTAGGTCAGACTCGACACCTCGCGCGCCTATAACATAACGGGAGCTTACACTATCAGCGTTTTGACGTTCACGTAACTGCCTTACTAGGTCGCTCTTCCGTAAGCGGTTGCAGACATTGACAGCGTTTAGACGTTCACGCAACTGCCCTGTCAATGTCCCTCCGCTAAAAACCAAATCACGACGGTTTTGCACCTCGGGACGTTCATGCCCGAGTAGACAGATCGATCACGCCTGTCTGCCGTCAGGTGTCATATGAGTACCAACCTCGACTCCTCAACGAGTCACAAAATCATAACAATCTCACACTACCCCGCTCACCGGTACGTCAAAGTATTACCGTCTCAATACGGTACGAGTATCTCTCCCCTGTGATATGATATGCATATAAATGTGATGCTATATGAAAACATGCTTCCACGTGTACGTAAAATACATAAAACACGTAAATCATTTAATTACATAGAAACACATAAGTATCAGATACGTGTTTACGCATTGTAGATGAATGTTTCACCTACCTGTCCTCCTGCGATAATCGGTTACGGTATCTGGTGGACTTCCTAACTCTCGGACCTCTGCACATATAGTTATGATCAGTATGAGGGTAATTCTCAAACTATACTGGTCTAAAATAATTAAGTTTCGAGATTAAATGCGAAGTCACGGTCAACTGGCGAAAACCCTACTGGTTCGCGAACTTCGTTCGATTCGCGAGTTCACTTGACGTCACTAAACACACTAAAAATTCATTCAAAGTAATAACAAAATTCTTCCAAAAACTTAAAATTATCTAAATTCATATCGCTATGATCACCTTCGAAAATTATATTAATTCCAGAAAATCGTACATCTTAAACAGTAAATTCTAAAGAACATCACATAATACTCCGAAAACTTTAGGCTGAATATGAAATCCCAAAAACTCCAAAGTATCAATACCGAAACTTAATGTGATACAAAACAAAAATCTTTTCTCTAAATGTAATACACCGAGAACTTTCATACAGGAACTACAGCTTGTAATATCTATCTAAAAGTGCCGAAATTAAGATTAATTTCCTAGGGTTTCCCGAAAACCTCAACACCATAAGGAACATACATATCTATGTATTGATGTCCATTCTAAATCCAAAAGTTATCATATCCTAAACTAATCCAACCCCCAAAATTAGTAACCACTATAAATCCCTTACGTTTCAATCACTGTTCTAATATCGAGAACCCCTCCAATAAATACTAACATACACTTATCATGGCTTATTTAAAAATCTGAAGATACCCTAACAGATGAAGTCACGATGATCACATCAATTCTTTAATACCACCTAAATCACACATAACATCTAAATCACATAAATATTTCGAGACCTAGGATAGCCAAAGCCTAGAATTACCAAAAAGTTAACAGATATCGAAAACCATCCTACCTGAAAAATCATGTGTCTCAAATAAATTAAACCCTAATAATTCAACCCTTATTCTAATGATGAAAACTAATCTTCTAAGAACAAACGTATTCCTCACATAAGTCCTTCAAAGCTCTAACCTAGCTCGAGCATATATCACATAATTCATCATATATTTCATATCATATAAATTACATAGACATCGGAGCATGTACCTTCTTATTTTCGTGCTATGCTTTCCCTTTTCTTCGTTAGTTGTTCACAGGGTTTTCATGAAATGATTCGTTAGTGTACTTATCTCATTCCCTTATGTTATGCATAATATTTTATTTCTCTGAAGTTCGTCCCTATCCCCCATCACTAATAGTATTTATATTTGTATGGCCACGACGAAGACTTTCATTTGTTATGCTATCCACATCCTATGAAAAGTTGGGTCTAACTAAAGCTTTGTTTTCGTTGTTTAAGTCTTCTATATGAATTTCCTTCACCCACACCTATAATCATATGTATATAGTCACGTGGGTATGCTTTAAGAAAGTCTTATTAGTCATACTTGATAATAACCTTGATGGCCACCACGTGTGCTTCCTTTTAAGTTCTTTCATGGTGTAATATTATTTTATACATATGTGTGTGTAAACCAATCATTATACATATAAATATAATGTCAGTCACGAAAATTTAGTCGCTCCTAAAAACTTAATATTTCCACCTCATTTAATATTTTATTATATATGTAATGAAAACGTTTAGTCTTTACTCGTGAAAATTTTGGTATATATAATATATATGCCGACGAAAATTTCTCACCAATAAGAACGTACTTTAAAGTCCAAAAATATTCCACTAGACCATTTAATATTTTCGGATACGTCTTTCACTAGAGCAATCAATTTATTTGATATTGAAGCTTCTAAAACTTATATTTTCTTTATTAAAATTTCTAAGTTACAATGTTATTCCGCCAACTACACCGTAATCCCGTAAAAATTTTACGGGTATTATCCTCCCCCCTTAAAAGAATTTCGTCCCTGAAATTCAGTGGTGGAGGACTCACGTTCGGTTCTACGACTAACCTTAATTCGTGTATTCTCCATACCCTCTAGGCGTACTTATTTCTATCACCACCACGCTTCCGCTGCGCTCTGATATTAAGCAAATTAGAATAATGGTGGTACGTGGTTGTACTTAAATAGAGCAGGAATCATTGTCACTTATGTCACATATTTATTCAGCACGAATAAACATGCGACCCTTGAAATTAACTAATATAGGAATGGGTATGGTTATAAGCATTTCAACATACCCGTCATCATTGCTGGATTCGAATCTTCTTCTTACCCGAAATTAGCCTATGTTCAAGAATATTATGTTACCTGTAAATAATCTCATCTCATCTACTCGAACTTCCTCATTATTCCATGTAAATTGTATAGACTCAAAATAAGTTCAATTACTCGAAGAGTTAATTCCTCTACTCGAAATTGTTTTACTCTTACAAGTCTAAGCACATAGGAAATATGACAGGAAATGTCAACACACATTCTAATCCAGAAAATAGGGTTTTCGTCTACATGCAATATTCAAAAATTTATCTAGATCAAATAAAACTCCTAGAACATGATAGCACATAATAGCACATAAATCAAATTAAATCATGAAGGCATGTCATTAATCATTAACTCGAATTTATTTAAGTGTTGTAGATGATAAATTCATCTACATGCTCTACCCTTTCTCTCATCATTTTCAATAATTATCTATCGTCATTCATACAAAGCGCACTTCAAATAACACGTAATCACATACTCACGTATTGGACTTACAGGCCATGTTGGTTCTCCCGGCTTTTGAGCGGAAGTACATGGACAGTCTGCAGAATCTAAAGCATACGCTCTGATACCACCTCTGACGACCCTACTTTTCTAATTAGCGTTAGTGGCGAATTTCCGCAACGTAAGCCGCGGAAGGCCCGTCTAACAATAACTTTTTCTTAAAATAATATACTTAACTATAAAAATTTGTCTACATCGTCTTCACTATACATAGGCCAAAGTCCCAAAATATCAAGATTACAAAAGCCCTAAAGCCACTCCACAGGTCGTCATCCATGTACCGTCCCGCCCTCAAAAGTCCGTGGAGCACCGCCACCAGCCGCCTCAGTCTTGACGCGCATCGGCGTCAGACTCAGTACCTACAAAACGTGAACACTGAGCGATTTGTCCAGTAGGTGAATAAAAATGCATTTATGCACGTGAACGCTCATTCCCGATCCCAAATGTCACATGCAATGTTCACTCTTTCTTTTTCTACAATCCTATCTCAAATCACACAACACAGGGGGTCAGACTCGACACCTCGCGCGCCTATAACATAACGGAAGCTTACACTAGCAGCGTTTTGATGTTCACGCAACTGCCCTACTGGTCGCTCTTCCGTAAGCGGTTGCCGACGTTGACAGCGTTTTGACGTTCACGCAACTGCCCTGTCAATGTCCCTCCGCTAAAAACCAAATCACGACGGTTTTGCACCTCGGGACGTTCACGCCCGAGTAGACAGATCGATCACGCCTGTCTGCCGTCAGGTGTCATATGAGTACCAACCTCGACTCCTCAACGAGTCACAAAATCATAACAATCTCACACTACCCGCTCACCGGTACGTCAAAGTATTACCGTCTCAATACGGTACGAGTATCTCTCCCCTGTGATATGATATGCATATGCTATGCATATAATGTGATGCTATATGAAAACATGCTTCCACGTGTACGTAAAACACATAAACACATAAATCATTTAATTACATAGAAACACATAAGTATCAGATACGTGTTTATGCATTGTAGATGAATGTTTCACCTACCTGTCCTCCGGCGATAATCGGTTATGGTATCTGGTGGACTTCCTAACTCTCGGACCTCTGAACATATAGTTATGATCAGTATGAGGGCTAATTCTCAAACCATACTGGTCTAAAATATTTAAGTTTCGAAATTAAATTCGAAGTCACGGTCAACTGGCGAAACCCCTACTGGTTCGCGAACTTCGTTCGATTCGCGAAGTTCACTTGACGTCACTAAACACACTAAAAATTCATTCAAAGTAATAACAAAATTCTTCCAAAAACTTAAAATTATCTAAATTCATATCGCTATGATAACCTTCGAAAATTATATTAATTCCAGAAAACCGTACATCTTAAACAGTAAATTCTAAAGAACATCACATTATACTCCGAAAACTTTAGGCTGAATATGAAATCCCAAAAACTCCAAAGTATCAATACCGAAACTTAATGTGATACAAAACAAAAATCTTTTCTCTAAATGTAATACACCGAGAACTTTCATACAGGAACTACAGATTGTAATATCTATCTAAAAGTGCCGAAAATTAATATTAATTTCCTAGGGTTTCCCGAAAACCTCAACACCATAAGGAACATACATATCTATGTATTGATGTCCATTCTAAATCCAAAAGTTATCATATCCTAAACTAATCCAACCCCCAAAATTAGTAACCACTATAAATCCCTTACGTTTCAATCACTGTTCTAATATCGAGAATCCCTCCAATAAATACTAACATACACTTATCATGGCTTATTTCAAAATCTGAAGATACCCTAACAGATGAAGTCACGATGATCACATAAATTCTTTAATACCGCCTAAATCACACATAACATCTAAATCACATAAATATTTCGAGACCAAGGATATCCAAAGCCTAGAATTACCAAAAAGTTAACACATATCGAAAACCATCCCACTTGAAAAATCATGTGTCTCAAATAAATTAAACCCTAATAATTCAACCCTTATTCTAATGATGAAAACAAATATTCTAAGAACAAACGTATTCCTCACATAAGTCCTTCAAAGCTCTAACCTAGCTCGAGCATATATCACATAATTCATCATATATTTCATATCATATAAATTACATAGACATCGGAGCATATACCTTCTTATTTTCGTGCTATGCTTTCCCTTTTCTTCGTTAGTTGTTCACAGGGTTTTCATGAAATGATTCGTTAGTGTACTTATCTCATTCCCTTACGTTATGCATAATATTTTATTTCTCTGAAGTTCGTCCTTATCCCCTATCATTAATAATATTTATATTTGTATGGCCACGACGAAGACTTTCATTTCTTATGCTATCCACATCCTATGAAAAGTTGGGTCTAACTAAAGCTTAGTTTTCGTTGTTTAAGTCTTCTATATGAATTTCCTTTCACCCACACCTATAATCATATGTATATAGACACGTGTGTATGCTTTAAGAAAGTCTTATTAGTCATACTTGATAATAACCTTGATGGCCACCACGTCTGCTTGCTTTTAAGTCCTTTCATGGTGTAATATTATTATATACATATGTGTGTGTAAACCAATCATTATATATATAAATATAATGTCAGTCACGAAAATTTAGTCCCTCCTAAAAACTTAATATTTCCACCTCATTTAATATTTTATTATATATGAAATGAAAATTTTTAGTCTTTACTCGTGAAAATTTTGGTATATATAATATATATGCCCACGAAAATTTCTCACCAATAAGAACGTACTTTAAAGTCCAAAAAATATTCCACTAAACCATTTAATATTTTCGGATACGTCTTTCATTAGAGTAATCAATTTAATTGAAATTGAAGCTTCTAAAACTTATATTTTCTTTATTAAAATTTCTAAGTTACAATGTTATTCCGGCAACTACACCGTAATCCCGTATTAAATTTTACGGGTATTACAACTTAGGGGAACTTTGAGACATGATATTGGTCCTGGGAGTTATTTCTGTAAAATCTGTCCCATCTCTAAGAAAAGGAGAAATCCATTTCCAAATAATAGTAAGGTTGTTTGTTCTGCCGTTGGCCTTATACATTGCGATGCTTGGGGACCATTTCATGTCACTTCCCATTTAGGACACCAATATTTCATTACAATAGTAGATGATCATACACGGTTTACTTGGCCATTTATGATTAAATACAAATCTGAGGTGCTAGCAGTCATAGGTTTCTTTCTAGCTTATGTAGATACACATTTTAAATGAAGGTGAAAACTGTGAGATCAGATAATGCGAGAGAGTTTAACCTGAGTGATCTCTTTAAAAACAAAGGAATAATACATCATCTATCATGCATACAAACACCTCAGCAAAACGCAGTTGTTGAGAAAAAACACCAACATCTTCTTAATGTGGCTCGTTCATTGCTTTCTCAGCCCCATGTTGCAATAGAATTCTTGTCAGAATGTGTTCTTACTGCTGCATTCCTTATTAACAGAACACCCTGAGTAGTTTTAGGAAACAAAAGCCCATATGAACTTCTGTTTCAAAGACCAGTAGAATATCATACGCTATGAGTCTTTGGTTCCCTGTGTTTCTTTTCTTCCCTTCCAGCAGGCAGAAAGAAGTTTGATGTGAGGGCCAGAGAGGATGTTTTTATTGGCTATCCAAATGGTGTAAAAGGGTACAAAGTACTCGACTTAGAAACCAGGGAAGTTATTGTCTCCAGAGATGTCAGATTCAAGGAGGATGAGTTTCCTTTCAAGCATAAAGACTCATTCCTACCACAAGATCCCTTTCCTTCTCATGTTCTTCCCCTGTTCTGTGCTCCATTCCCAGATGCTGGAACAGCTCCATTTAATTCTGAAGCAGCCATTGCCTTCACAAGGGAATACATCTGTGCTAGCCCAGCTAGAAGTTCCTATAGTCCAAGAACAACATATCCCAGCTCAAGAAGGAATTCCCACGGCTCATGATCAATTAGCACAACCAGAAGAGCACCAACCATCTCAGGAAACAGAGAGGAGGTCTGGGAGACAGTCCAGAAAACCAGCCTACTTGGAGGACTACCATTGCAATAAGCTCACAGAGAGATACCCCATCTCAGAGGTTCTATCATACCATCAATTCTCAGGGCCATACCAAGATTTTGTCAGCAGCATCTCCATGACATAGGATCCTAAAAACTACTCTCAAGCGTCCTCCTCCTCAGATTGGCTAGAAGCTATGAATGAAGAGTTGAAGGCACTTGAAGATAATTGGACCTGGACTATAGTGCCTCTACCAGCAGGGAAAAAGGCAATAGGCAGTCGATGGGTGTATAAAACCAAGCACAATTCGAAGGGTGAGATAGAAAAGCACAATGTCCGTTTGGTAGCAAAAGGATATGATCAAAGGGAAGGAGTAGATTATATAGATACATTTGCACCGATAGCTAAGACAAACACTATCAAGATCATCCTCTCCCTTACTGCCAAGCTCAAGTTGAACATACAGGAGTTAGATGTGAACAATGCCTTCGTAAACGGAGACTTGACAGAAGAGGTGTTTATGGAGCTGCCTGAATGTTTCTACAAGAATTATCCCAGACATGGAGCAGCCAAAATGGTGTGTAGGCTACACAAATCAATATATGGGCTGAAGCAAGCATCGAGGCAATGGAACAGGAAGTTTACAGAGGCTGTTAAGGCTTTTGGGTTCATACAAACACAGTCCGATCATACTTTATTTTTGAAAGGCAGAGGTAGTGACTTAGTAATTTTTTAGTTTACGTAGATGACATAATTCTTGCAGGACCATCTATGGAAGCACTAACAGGGACTAAGGAATTCTTGCAAACACACTTCAAGATCAAAGACTTGGGAGAGCTCAGATTTTCCTTGGCATTGAGGTAGACCAAAGTGAAGGAGGGATCTATATCTCCCAGAGGCAGTACGCACTATAGTTACTTGAAGACACATGATATTTAGCATCCAAGCCATTGTCTACTCCCATGAATCCAAGTAGCAAACTCACAGAAGATGCTGGGGAGCTGCTGTCCAGTCCATTCAGCTATAAGAGATTAGTTGGAAGACTTCTTTATCTAACCTCTAGGCCAGACATCACCTTTGCAGCACACAAGCTCAGTCAATACATTTCAGCCCCTAGAACAAGCCACATGACTGCAACACATCCCTTGCTTAGATATCTAAAAGCCTCACCAGGTCAAGGCATCTTGTTGAGCTCAACTGCAGGTCCAGAGTTAAAAGGCTTCTCAGATGCAGACTAGGGGACTTGTGCTGACACTAGGAGATCAATTACTGGTTAGTGCACGTTCATAGGTGATGCATTGGTGACTTGGAAGGCAAAGAAGCAAGCTACGGTCTCCAGGTCTTCCACGGAGGCTGAGTAAGGGCCCCTGGGATCACTCGTGGCATAAGTGCTTTGGATTAAAAACCTTCTTAAAGAACTAAGCATACAGCAGCATCAAACACCTGTTCTTTACTGTGACAATCAGTCTGCGTACTTGCATCTAATCGCAAGTTTCATGAGAAGACGAAGCATATAGAAGTGAACTGCCACTTTGTTAGCATCATATCACAACTGGGGCAATTAAGCTTCTTCCAATCAGAACAGACCACCAATTAGCAGATCTCTTCACAAAGCCACTCACGGGACCTTTATTGCAGCGTCTTCTAGTCAAGATGGCTGTATAAATTTATTTCATCCATCTTGTGGGGGCATATTGCAGGATCAAATGAAGAATTTTGGAGTTAAAACAGCTGAAGAACACCCCTGTTCTGATCATAAGACGTGATAAGCCATTAATAAAAGCGTGTTCAGTATGAAGTGATTCGTTACTTATTAAAATGTTGATGGTAGCAGCGTTTTACTTAAGCTGAGTCACCTAACCGTTTTGACTGTATTTTAAATTCAGTAGTATGTATAAAAGGTCTGTAGGTGCGATAGTTTCTTTTTATTCTCTTTTCCTCTCCGTGGACATATGATTCTTCAGGAATTTAAACCACGTAAATACGCTGTTTACAAGCTACAATTTAATTCAATTCTTGATATAGTCTGATAGTCAAAGTTAGTGAGTACTATTTATTGATCGAACATGTAAGTTCATTGTGCAATTAATTATCTCTTTATTTGTTGTTCTCATGTTTAGGCGATAATCGAAATTAAAATTCAGGACATGGATGTGTTGTATTCGTTAATTACATATTACCAATTCTGGACAAGTGATCTAAAATCATATCATATATTTGTCAGCACAAGACACGCAAACACACTCAACTTTGCACTAATCTGAGTTACATTTTATATTAATTATGAAGGTGGTAAACGATGGGATTTCGAGGAGACAATGGAAAAATGCTGGAGGTGGCTAATGAATACTTCAATCTACCTCCCAAGAGAAGATAAAGCTATACTCTAATGATCCAACGAAGACCACGAGGTTAAGCACAAGTTCTAACATTCACAAAGAGAAAATTCACAATTGGAGGGATTATCTTAGGCTCCAATTGTTGGTCCAGCCACCAAGGTGGACGCCCACCAATATGGAAGGAAAAAAAATAATATAATATTATTAATATTATATTATAATATTATTTTATATATATAATAAAATAATGAACGGCTGATATTGAAGGGCGACGCGGCGGATTCCTGGCCACCGGTTTTGAGTGGTCCAGAAGAGCTGAAGACATCTATAAATAGGCTGAGGATTCTTCAGTTATTATCATCCCAAATTAAGTGAGAAGTTCAGTTAGAGAGTAATAGTGAGAGGTAAAATTATCCGGGTGGATAAGGGTGAGAGTGAGTTATAGTTTTACTGGGGTAGTTGGGAATAGGTACAAAAACATTACCCGGGTGGGTAAGGGGTCTCGGGTTGGGTTTAAACACGAGCGTTATTTGTACGGTGTAATATTCTCAATATAGTAAAGCTGGTGCTCTCCGTGGAGGTAGGCGGTATTGGCCGAACCACGTAAAAATCTCGGTGTTCTCTCGGTGTCATTTCGGCTTTAATCCCAACAAAATTGTCGCGAGTCCAAAATCAATCTTCCGCTGTGCCCGAAGAATTACCGCTCAACCCCAACAAGTGGTATCAGAGCCAAGCCTAATTGATATTCTGAGTATGCTCTGTGGTTGCAGCTTTGTCTGATCTTCCACATCAGAAAAGATATCAAGAAGGTTCGTTACGGGGGAGCCAGTGTCGGGCCAAAGCTGTCGAATCTCTGCAAGGATAATGGCGACGGAAAGCAGTTTCAAAGTGCGGCAATTTGATGGTACGGGGAGTTTCACTCTGTGGCAGAGACGAGTGAAGGATATTCTTGTTCATCAAGGGTTGGCAAAGGCTTTGAAAGGGGAAAATGGAAAGCCGGAGAAAATGACACAAGAAGACTGGGAGGATTTGGGGTCAAGATGTGTCAGCACAATCCGTCTGTACATTGCGGATAACATTATTAATAATGTTGTTAATGAGGATTCTGCACCAGACTTGTGGGCGAAGTTGGAGGAGCTGCATCTCGGGAAAAACTTAACCACAAGTTAGATCTGAAGCGGGAGCTGTACCGGCTGAAGATGGAGGAAGGTGGAAATCTCATGGATCATATAAGCGTGTTCAACGGACTTGTGGATCAACTTATAAAAGTTGAAGTAAAGTTGGAGGAAGAAGATAAAGCCCTTTTACTTCTTACCTCGCTTCCTGATTCTTATGATAATTTGGTCACAACCATCTTGTACGGAAAGACGACGGTGAAGATGGTGGATGTGCAGTCAACTCTTTTGGCGCATGAAAAGAGGAGACGATCAAATAATGGAGATAGCCAAAATTCGGCGTTGGCTATTCATGGGGAGAATCGTAGAGGAAGGTTTCACGCCAGGGAATTTGGAGGTAGCAGCAGGTCCAAATCAAAGAATGGCGGGAAGGGAATCATGTGCTACAAGTGTGGTGAGCCGGGACATATCAAGAGGAACTGTCCGACTTGGAGGAAGGACGGGAATGGCGAGAAAAATTCCACAACCATGATAGCACATGATACAGATGATGTTGTAGACGTTCTCACAGTCTACAATGATGACGCTCGTTCTCAGGATGAATGGATATTGGATTCGGGGTCGAAGTACCATATTTGCTCCGAAAGAAAATATTTTGATACGTTCCAGAAGATACGAAGAGGTTCGGTCTCCATGGCTGATGGATACCGTCAGACGGTTCGTGGTGTCGGAACTGTGAAGATCAAAATGACTGACGGAGCGGTGCAAGCTTTGGGTGGTGTGATCTTTGTCCCAAAGTTACGGAAGAATTTAATATCCTTGAGCCAGTTAGATTCCAAGGGCTATGGGAGTTTCATAGCAGGGGGAGTCTGTAAAATCACACATGGCGAAAAAGTCCTACTGAAAGGAGAAGAGCGTGGAGGTTTATATCGTCTGGATGGGAGTGTGGTACAAAACACTCTGACTTCGATGGGTTCACGAAAGTCGCGCGCGCGTGGTGGAAAGGCAGACGATCGTGAGAAGGGAAGTCCTGCTGGAGAAGGGGTTGCGTCGAAGTCCCTCTTCAGAATCGACGGGTAGAGTCGGTTCGGCAGCTGCACATAGGATTGGCCGCGGGTGAATCAAGTTGGTAGGACCTAATTTCTTGATTCGGATATGTGTAGCTGATACAAGGAAGGCCAATGGACGTTCGTGGTAATTACGAACGGGTTACTCTCAGACAGACTTGCTGGGATGGGTGCTTGACGGTGCTGAAGACGGTGTTCGGATAGGTGTCGAATGCGGCTGGAGGGGGAGAATTGTTGGTCCAGCCACCAAGGTGGACGCCCACCAATATGGAAGGAAAAAAAATAATATAATATTAGTAATATTATATTATAATATTATTTTATATATATAATAAAATAATGAACGGCTGATATTGAAGGGCGACGCGGCGGATTCCTGGCCACCGGTTTTGAGTGGTCCAGAACAGCTGAAGACATCTGTAAATAGGCTGAGGATTCTTCAGTTATTATCATCCCAAATTAAGTGAGAAGTTCAGTTAGAGAGTAATAGTGAGAGGTAAAATTATCCGGGTGGATAAGGGTGAGAGTGAGTTATAGTTTTACTGGGGTAGTTGGGAATAGGTACAAAAACATTACCCGGGTGGGTAAGGGGTCTCGGGTTGGGTTTAAACACGAGCGTTATTTTGTACGGTGTAATATTCTCAATATAGTAAAGCTGGTGCTCTCCGTGGAGGTAGGCGGTATTGGCCGAACCACGTAAAATCTCGGTGTTCTCTCGGTGTCATTTCGGCTTTAATCCAACAAAATTGTCGCGAGTCCAAAATCAATCTTCCGCTGTGCCGAAGAATTACCGCTCAACCCCAACACCAATGCCACCCTTTGGACAAGTACGCTAAAGATATGCCCACGAATCCTCAGTCTTTCAAGTAAGTTCAACCCACTCTTTTGATCCATTAGTGATCCTCATATCTGTATCTATTATTGGCAAAATCAGTTTATGTGATAGAAAATTAAAGCTACAATTTATTGTAGTGAAAGCATGATACTTAGGTTTATGGGGTTACATCTGGCGGGAGAATAAAAATTTTTGGTCCCCATATTTGTGGCATGAGTTTTTTTATCCGTCAAATTCCGAGATGGTGTTTTTAGTTCCCCAATGTTCTCGATTGTCCTTTTAGTTTTTGGGTTAACTTAGTTGTCAGTTAGCACCGAGTTTACGAGTCATGCCAGGAAACGTCAATGCCTTCAAACATTGGGGGACTAAAACGGCATTAACTCTACTTTGGGAGAAAATTTCAATCAGAAGGTTGTCGCCTGGGATAAGAACTTTGATAACTAAGGGTGATGCTAGTAGATTATTGGTGCTTTGTTCAGTTATGATGTACTTTACATGTTAGTTCATTTGATGTTATAGTGTTGGTACATTGGTTTACAAAGCATGTGTTTATATCCATTAATTAGCTTTATATTAAACTTACTAATTTAAACCCTACCAAATATAAATCTAGCTGCCAAGTGCCAAACAACCACTTTATGTCTATTATATCTCGTCTCGCCATGGATAATTCTAACCATCCAAAGGTATACATATGATTTTATCAAGAAATCGTTATAAAATATTGCGCTGAGGTTCGACAACTAGGGTTGAGGTTGGAAGAAGCTATATCGAAGAGCTTAGGGCTAGATAAGGACTACATTAACATGATTTCGGGCGAGCAAGGGCAACACATGGCCATCAATTACCCACCATGTCCCGAGCCCGAGCTGACCTGGCTTCCCGCCCATACGGACCCTAACACACTAACAATTCTCCTCCTAGAAACTCATATCTCGGGCCTTCAGCTTCTCAAGGATGGGATGGCTCATCGTTAAGCCCGTCCCTAATGCATTTGTTGCCAACATTGGAGATCAATTGCAGGTGATTTATTAGATATTAATGTACATTGTTCATGAAAGTTAGTTTATTTATGTATATAGGCGTGTGATAAATAGGCCTTGAGCAATGGAAGGTACAAAAGCACATGGCATCGGGCCTTACTCCTTGGAAATTATTTGTGCTCATTCAGTTGCTCGGTAGTAGTTTTGATATGTGAGGATTTATTAATCTCATCAACTGGAGTTCAGGGATGGATCTATGTTATGGACCAGGGGGACATGGCCCCGCGAAAATATCCAAAAATTGTAGTACTATTGGCCGGTTTGGTTATAAGGGTAATATAAAAGCCCACCATTAATTATTTAGCATGAGCCCATCATAAGTTATCTTGGTATGATAAATTAGTTTATCTATACCGGGCTTGTACTCTAATATCGGGCTGAAATATAAATCTCGGGTTGCAATTATAAAACCAAACACTGTATTATTTAATATTATCTCTGTTACATGGGCTTATATAGGACAAAATGGGCCCTATATATAATTTACGTTTTAGTACGTACATAGACATTTTGTATGCTAATTTATAAAATATTGCATGTAGTGTAGTGGTCAAGTCTGTTGTTTTCACCCTCCTTCCAAGGGATCGAATCTTTCCCCTCCCACATGTTTAGGGGTGTTCAAAAGTTGGTAAAACGACCGTACCGAACCGATAGCGAAAGTTCGGTACAAACCGAATACCGAAATTTCGGTTCGGTGGTATTCGGTATAAAAAAATTTGAACCGAAATTTTTCGGTACCGCTACGGCGGTAACTGAATTACCGAAATATATATAAGAATATAAAATATATAATTACAGAAATATATATTATACATAATATATATATATATACACAATTTAAACATAAAAATAAAATAAGAAAAAATAATAAAAATAGGGAAAAATAAGAAAAAATAATAAAAATAGGAAAAAATAATTTAAAAATATAAAAATATGAAGAATTAAATATATCTAATTTCATAAACATTAATTTTTCAATTTGTTTTAATTTATTTCGGTTTTTTCGGTTATTTACCGAAAATAACCGAAATTTTTCGATTATTACCGAACCGAACCGGTTTACTTCGGTTCGGTATTCGGTATGAGATTTTGAAAACCGAAAATTTCGGTTACCGGAGGTTCGGTACGGTACGGTACGGTAAATCACTGTTTGAACACCCCTACACATGTTTTAGCTTCCTTTTTCATTTTTTTGTCATTATTTTCTAATTGTTTCACCATATGAATATAGGAAAAATAAAAATAAGTTTTCTTTTTTTTTTTTGTAGAATTCTAAATACAAAACTATAATTTAGCAAACATAATAGACATATCCACATTATTGAAACCATTTTATTTTAAAAAGATAAGATGAATATTTCTTATATGTCTTACCTTCTCGATAAAAAGAATTCTAATTGCTGTGAGACTAATTTTAATTGGATGAGCCTTTATTAACATTACAACAATTACTTGCCTAAAAAACAAAATATCAAATAAAAAAGCTCAAATAATTATTGAAGTTTACCTACGTACAACAACCTGACTTAAGTTATTTTTCCTATATTTTTTAACTCGCGTTTTATAGAATATATAACACTAACCAATGAAAATGATGTTTCCAATCAAAAGAACAGTAAAAATTGCCTGGTGCTTTGCATTAGATCATGATGCACGGACCAACATCCGATCCTGTATACATTAATATTAACCCCCCCCCCCCCCCAAACCAATTTGGGCCAGGCCGCCCACCACCAAAGGCCGCAGTTTGGCGGGGCGAACCTTACAAATTAGAGCCCGCCCCCCGGCGGGGCCTTGGCCCACTTAGAAAAAAAGTAAAATATTATCTATGTTAATTTTAAAAATTTAATTTACTAATAATTGTTTATTAATTATGGATTTACTAAAAATTTACGTACAAACATGCCATTAACTATGTGTGTATTAATAATTATGCCATGGTATCTAATTAATTTAATATTTATTTCCATATAACATATATTATACAAAAGATATAATTACATAAGTGGGCGGCAGGCCCGCGGGCTACCCCGCCCAGTCAAAGCACGCGGACGGGCCTAAAAATCGCAGCCCGCGAGCCATTGACGGCTCTACCTAAAATCTATATAGAGGGCAATTGTACTGTTCAATGGAGGCTAACCCTTAAAATTGGCGGCCTTGTGCAATAGACCCATAAACGGGTCCAAATTCGGTCTTTTACATGACTAGTCAATAATTAGGGAAAGCACCACAAGTCCACGACATATACGTCATTGCAATCGATATTGAATTCAAAAATATATTTTGAGATTACACTTTATTAGAAAGGTAGCTTGTGTGCGTGTCAATATGATTTTGAACTTCCATGGTGATTATCTATAAATTAGAGGGAAAAGGTGAGTCGGGCCAGTTCAACCAAAGCCCTGTGCGACCACACGACTGCCGAACTCAATCTTCGAGTGATTGATCAAAAGCTTACGTCCGGCTCATGAGAAGTTTAATTTTTATTTTTTCTTTTAGAAACAATTACTTTTATATGTAGAGTTGCAAGTTGGAACGCATCCCACAAGTCGAGCTGCAACTTTACTCGACTTATTGATTACCTTAGGTTGGCGCGGTCGGAATGAGTAAAAAATAAGTTAGCTAGGGGACTAAAATATAGCCCGACCCCAAAAATACGTACAAACATCCCATCGACGACTACAGTTCGAGTCGACATTTGCGTCGGTATAATCTATCCTTTATAGCAGATATTTACATCACTAGACGAATCGTTTTCTCTTTGTAGCTTACGCTACGTACAAAACCACCTTCGATAAGTTGTATCGAAACGTTAACCTGTCATTTCATTTGCGTATTCCAATGACCTATATTGCTCAGTCCGGGAAAAATTCACGTCGGCCGCCGCGTACAAGGCATTCTGACGGGCGAAAATACGACGGTGAGACGGGCGTGGTCGGAGAGAGAGTAATCCTCCGGCCACATCCCCTTCTCCACTTCCGTAGGAAAAAGCACTGCGTTCTTCACGCTCAATCCTATCGTCTGCACCGTTCTGCAGTCTTCTTCGACATCGGTCTGATGATCGTGGGCCCTAGACGAGTTCCATATCCGTTGCTACATATTATAATTATAATTCACATCATCGTTACATGAGAATCATGTCATATAAACTAAAAGAATTTCTTGGCAATTGTCTTTGTCGATCTTTGAAATTTTGCAACCGACTACGCTCACCCTGATTTTCGTCAAGGTGGCAATTGAAATCTTAGGCCTTTAGGATCGATCGGCGCCTCGTGATTTTCGGTTTTGTTGGGTTGGATATAATGGGGGGAATCAGGATGGACGTAGTCAGTCGTAAAATTTGATAAGGTAACAGCAAGTATATTCATTGGTGCAACTACTTTTCTCATTCAGTATGTGAGGGGGTGGCACTTTCAGGACACCAAAAAGTAAGCGGTTTGGGCGCTAAATTTTAAAATTGAGCAATTTAAGGACATAATGCATCGCAACTTCTGTCCTTCACCATTTAGGTTTCCGATGCATTGTGCCTTAAGTTGGTTCGCCATTATAAGTTCACATCCTTAAATTGAAATCTCTTAAGTTGTGACTTAAAGTGTCACCCCCATAACTTATCGGACGAAAAGCACCCATTTTTATTTCATCATCATTTCAAAATGTCAGAAGTTCATATATTGTTTTTTTGGCACTTACCTTAAACTCTTTATAATCAAGAATACCGTTCCCATCTATATCCGCCTGGACCCAGAGTTCCTTCACCTCCTCGTCGCTCAACCCATTCGAATGTCCGATCAAATGAAGCTAACCAACAAAAATCCGTATAATTTCAAAGCCCATAAACCATACGTACAAAAAAGTCGAACGAAAAAAGGTCAAACACATTAGTTACCTGCCTCAACGCCCCGCAAAAGGCAGAGAATGTAATATAATCTCCATCACTATCGGCTTTCAAGAAAGCAAATGCGTCGTCCTCGGTCAACGACGCTCGCCTAAGTTGATACTACAAACGAGAAATCTGTTATTATTACATTACAAGTACGATTTTTCCGAGCTGTAAAAAAAGCTTTTACGTACCCTAAACATTCCAAAGACTGCTCCACTCCAACTGATTTTGAGCAACTTGCTATATCTATTTGGATTGAGAAGCCATATGAAATCAACTCCACAAATGTTCCCTCGATGGTTTCGATGGCTCACCCACTCCACAACCAAGAAATGTCGAGACCATAACAGATAAGTCGCCAATAAAAGGAGACGTTTCTTTTTTTTTTTTCGAAAAGTCGTTAGAGATGTTACTTTTTACCTTGTGAGCGTCTGCATCAGTGTACAAATGAGCAGTATCGTACGATGATACGAAGCCTTGGGACCTAAGAAAGTTGTAGACATGACCCCTTTTACTCCCATTCCAATCACTGTAATAATACACGAGGTCGATGGTTTCATCTAGGGAATATTACGTTAGAATATAGAAAATGTACGAAAATATTACGTACCCACATAGTAGGATAGGTAAAGGATTGAGCTTTTTTTCCTCCAAGTACGATTCAACGTGCTGCAAGATTTTGTAGACCTGAGAACATCAAATTTCGATGAGTAGAAGAATTTATTGAGATGCGATTTATGGAACATTTTCTTTTACACATGGATAAATTTACCTGGCGTAGTCGCTCCAAGCACAAGCTTGAATTATGTGGGAACAATAAGTGTGTGTTTACTATGAGAATTTCTTGGCATACGTTGTTATTGTTTCTATTCTGCGAAAAGGGCGTAATGAGCTCGACGTGCAATAGCTGAGCGACGCGATCTCCAAAGTCATTGAAGAGAAGCTCACGGTGGCTTATAATCTTGAACTGATCCTTATGTACAGCAGTCAAAAGACCTGAACAATTGCAAGCCAAAGTTCGTTTACTTCGATCAAATTAAGGAAAAGATCGAATTTTTATTACAGCTTAGTACTTTCTTGTCTCCTCACATTTTATCTTAGAAACCATACACACTTCCCTCTGAGAATATCTATCGTTTTTGTCCACGAAAACGCTTTATCTGTTCTGAATTTCTTTTCCTATAAGATCCTTAGCAAATTTTTCGAGATAAGTTCGTTCGATCGATTCGATGAGACTCGAAAGTAGGGCGATAAGGCATAGAGTCCTCACTAACAAGGATGAAAGAATCTATACTAGAAAGAAAAGAAGTTCAATCATGTAAAGCAGCAACATAGAAAATTAAGCTTTTTTCGGGCATACCATCGCCTCGATTTTTCGTTCGAGCAAGCTTAATATTAACATAGCCAGCATCGCCGAGCCTCTTATCGTAAATATTCACCAACTCTTCATTCCCAACCCAAAATTCCTGAAAAAAAAAAAAAGAACATCTCTTTATCCAAGAAATAGGCCACACAGAAGGAGATAATGGAAGAGCAAATATGAAAAAAAAAAAAAAAAAACCTGTAGACATATGATAGAAGATCTCTCGCGCAATAACCAATCCAAAATCTTTTGGTTCCTATCTAACCAATAACCTTTTACATCGCTTTCCCTGTAATTAGGATTCTGTCCGAGACAAAAAGCAAATGCGCATTTCATCCCAAAAAACTCAATATTTGCACCCCATAAACAAATAAAAGAAATAGCAACAAATATTAGTTCATACGAGTTACCTTGTGATCGAGTCTTTTGTAAATAGGTGCAAGGATATTGAACGTCGTGCAAGAAATACAAGTTGGGTCTGTAATCGCTGAGGCTATTGCGTAACGCCCGATTCTTGAAACTCTCCCTATGTTTAGTTTTCTCATTTTCTTTCCCATCCGTACATCAAAAAAAGGTACACAACCAAAGAAAAAGAACGAATATGGCTCGAACAAGAACGCAGAAAAACTACAGCTTTTTTTGCGCGGAAAAAGAAAAGGTTATTGTGGGATGCTTCTTTTATTACATGCGCCGAGAAAAGTATTAAATTAATAACTGCGCGCGCTCAAATCAAAATGCATAACTTCGTTTCCAAGAGATCTGAGAGAGAGAGAGAGAGAGAGAGAAAAGCTGAGGGGGAAAATGCAGAGAATGTATTGTTTGGTTGTTCGTGACTCGGAAGTCGGAGAGTTGCTTTATAATTTCGTCTTTTAAAAAAAATAAATCAGTGGGCGTTGTTTAATGGCAAATTGCATCTAGAATATTTCTTTTTATTAATTTATTCGAATTTCAATATTTCAATAAATGAAAATACTATCGCACTCGGTGCATTTGGAAATCAGCGTTGTCCCATAGTCGATAATGAATTCAGATCTATATAAGACTGAACGTAATCGGAGGGTTGTGAGTCATCGGGTCATGATATCTCTATGTGGAGGTCACGAGTTAAAATTTACTTAGTCTTTAATTATATTTGTCTATGTAAACGTAGAACGAGACAAACATGTCAAAAAAATCACTCTGCTGAAAGCTGATATCGTCTCATAGCTGATAATAAAATCATATATATATAAAAGTTCGTCGAGGCCTTTGAATCTAGGCTTATATGTTGAATTTATTACGAAACTTGCCACCCCTATAGCCGGCTGCTATATGACACGTCAGCTGTTCATGAGGGTATTTATGCCATTAAAAAGTAGTAAAAATAATGTCCAGTTTAGCCTTTTGTGTGGGTTGTATTGCATCAGTGGCATCATAAATGCGATTTGTATTAGATCGATATATGATTGTATTATGCATTTTTTAATACGTGGTGCTTGGAATATCATGAGTCGTTAGACGAAGAGTCATCTCGGATAGAAGTCTTATTTATATGCTCTAACTGACGCTTTGGTGTTGCTGTGGTTGTTTTCTATTTCATGGTTGTTTATTGATCCTCCGTATGTGTGTGTGTTTTTTTATTGTTGCAGGTTTCAAGCTATGATACAGTCGTGCAGCGTCATGCGGGTTTGAAGATCTAAAGGTGTTTTAATGATTTTTGCATTTCATGGTTGTTTATCGTTGTTCTGTATGTGTGTGTGTTTGTTTACTGTTACAGGTTTAAAAGGATACAGCCGTGCAGTTATTTCCCGATTGCGTAAGGTCGTGTATGTTTTTTGCGGTTGAAATAATATTTCTAATGTTGGTCGGATCATTTTTTTGGTTATCGTCATAAGTGTGCTTCTTTATAATTTGATATTTGGCCGTTTTATTATTCTTTTTTAATTATATGCAATGTCTTACAGTTTGGTGTTGTCTAGGTTGTTTTGCCTTCCGGTCTGTTAATGGACCCTCTATGTATTTGTTTGTTGTCGCATGCTCCAATCTATGTTGCAGTCGTTACTCTACCTACGTGTTTCAATATTGTCTACTGGAGCTGTGATAGAATTCGATACAGTCGTGGGATTATGTCTCCCATGTTTGCTTACTGTTTCAGTTTTCAAGGGATACAGTCGTGTAGTTATATCTCCACTGGGTAATGTCGTGCACGTTTTTTGATGTCGAAAGCATATTTCTAAGGTTGGTAGCATCATTTTTTGGTTATCGTCATTGGTGTTTTGTAATGATACAGTCGTGCGCCTATCATGCCATTGCGTGGGATTCCTGTGGTGTTTTGAATGTGTTGCATGTACGCGTTTTGTGATAATGCGATTTTTTATTCATTTTAATTTAATATGCGGTATGTATTTGTTTGTTGTCGCCAAGCTATGTTGCAGTCGTTACTCTACCTATGTGTTTCAATATTGTCTACTGAAGTTGTGATAGAATTCGATACAGTCGTGGGATTATGTCTCGCCTGTTTGTTTACTGTTTCAGGTTACAAGGGATAAAGTCGTGTAGTTATATCTCCGTTGCGTAATGTCGTGCACGTTGTTTGATGTAGAAAGCATATTTCTAAGGTTGGTAGCATCATTTTTTGGTTATCGTCGTTGGTGTTTTGTAATGATACAGTCGTGCACTTATCATCCCATTGCGTGGGATTCGTGTGGTGTTTTGAAGGTGCTGCATGTACGATTTTTTTTATAAACGCTGACTTGTATTCATTTTATTTGATTTATGGACGATCTGTACTATTTTATTCATTTAAATTTGATATGCGGTGCTAGGAATTCATAGGTCGGAAAACCAAGGGCATTTAACGACCTTTCAGATGATTTTGTGGATCGTGGGTTTTGATATACGTTTCGTATTATCATTATATTGATAAAATATCGTTTAATAGGTAGCACGTGTTGTTTAATGATACATGTGTTTATTTAACAACGATGATATAATTGTGTCGTTTTGTTTTGTTAAAGTTGATATTTTTCCATTAAATGAACGTTCGAGGGATTTTGTTGTTCAGAGGTTAATTTAATGTAATTGCGTTAAACGTATTAATGAATGAGCGGCTGCAATCCATTGCGTCATAAAAATTGCACTATTGAAAGTTTTTGCACTACTTTAGCCACGCGACTGAATGAGGTCGTTGTCTCTTAAATAGGGGCTCATACATGCTCGATCTTCAACGTGTTGATGAGTGATACATGTGTTTATTTAACAACAATGATATAATTGTGTCAATTCCATTAAATGCACGGTCGCAGGATTTTGTTGTTCAGGGGTTAATTTACTGTAATTGCGTTAAACGTATTAATGATTGAGCGACTGCAATCCATTGCGTCATAAAAAATTCACTATTGAAAGTTTATGCACGACTTTAGCCACGCGACTGAATGAGGTCGTTGTCTGTTAAATAGGGGCTCATACATACTCGATCTTAAACGTGTTAATGAGTGAGATCGTTGTTTCTTAAATAGGGTGGCATACATACTCGAAACGACCTTTCAGATGATTTGTAGTTCAGATGTTGTGCTATACATTTCGTATTATCATTATATTGATAAAAGGTCGTTTAATAGGTATGACGGGTTGTTTAATGATGCGTGTGTTTATTTAACAACAATGCTATAATCGCGTCGTATTGTTTTGTTAAAGTTACTATGATTTCATTAAGTGAACGTCTGAAGGATTTTTGTAGTTCAGAGGTTAACTTACTGAGTCTCATACATACTGGACTTTCATGTTAATGAATGAGCAGTTGCGGTACGCTAGGGCATATAAACTTACGCTATTGACAATAATAATTCCACATCTGAGAAACAGGCAACTGAATGACCGTCTAATGTCGGTCTGTTTTACACCATTTCCAACTACATTGTCTGGATATTATCCTATTTGTAGTTGAAAGATTTGGCTTTTCATTGTCATCATTATAGGGATTAGGGATTGGAAATTGATGAGAATACAATGCTGTTGAAAATGTTTTTGTAGTCCAAAGGTTTTGTTTGTCCTTCTGACAATAAATCATTTCATATTATGATAATGTTGTTTTAATAACGTTATTATAATTGCATTAAATGTATTAATGAATGAGCCCCTGTAATACACTTCGCCATTTAAAAGTACATTATTGACATATATTTGCCCGGCTGAAAACAGTTGACTGAATGAGGTCGTTTATGGAGTCGTATTAACACGTTTATGAAAAAATGTTTGGGCTACTGAAAAGAGGCGACTAAATGAGATCGTTGACGGAATCTGTACGTTGGCGCGTTTCTTAATTAGTGTCTTATACATAATCGATGTTTCTGAATATCATTGTTAATGATACGCAGGTTAATGGAACGAAAACGTTTTTTTAATTATGACAACAAGGCCATTCGTATTCCTATTATATTGATTTAGTGAAGTTAATATAATTGCATTACCATATTAACATACCTTGGAGACAGACAAGTTTCGAAAGTCGATCAGAGTACAATCCTCTTGAATCGTATTGTAGTGGGATAGTTATAGCCAAGGTTTGGAATCGGATAAGAATATACTACTGCTGAATTTCACGGGTTTGTCTGTATATTATCTTATTGTGGTTTAAATGTTTGGATTATAATTATGACAACAAATCGTTTCGTATTCTAATTAAATTAATTTACTAGAGATGATATGATTACATTAACCGTACTTAACATAATATGGCGATTGACATGGCTGGGAAATAGATAAATAATACAATATCGTTGAAAATCTTATTGTATTTCAATGCTTTTAATTCTGAACATCAGTGATTTCGCATTATCATTAGATTACTATAATTTCATTATCCGTATTAGGATGACATAGCTATAGCCAATGTTGGGACCCCGATTAGAGTACACTACTGCTGAAATTGATATGGTTATCTTGTTAATTGATGACGTCTCAATCGTTTGTAATACACTACGGCATTTAAATTTGCGATATTGACAATTATTTATGCGATTGAAAAACAGTCTACTGAATAATGAACTGTTTTCTGAATGATATGTATAAAACGGTGTAGAAATAACTTTTCCTTTATTCATGACAATAACATGTTGTATACCCGTTTGAGATACATTCGCTTAATCTTCTCTTATTGTAGTTGAAAGGTTTTTCTTTTAATCCTATGACAATTAATCGCTTCATATTGCTCTTATATATATAGAGAATCATTCGTCCAATTCTTAATATTAAGAAACAGTATTAGTTATGTAGTTTTTAAATCATCATGGTTGTATCGAATAATTATTCCGTACTTAACTCTTTAACCCCGAAGATGGAAAACACTACAATAATTGTTCGGCTGTTGCGGTCCTGGAGAGCTACTAATTTTAGAAGAAATGGAGAACTGATGTTAGTTGGCTTAATGTTACTAGATGAAGAGGTATTAAATTTTTACTTTATATGCAATTCCACCCCCACCCTACTCAGTCTAATTTTGTTTGTTTTGTTGTAGGATACTCTCATGCAAGCTACAATTAAGAGTGCGCTGGTGGAAAATTTTGAGCGGCTACTTGAAGAGGGCTGTCTGTTTTCAATATCAAACTTCGATATTGTCAGTTCTCCAGAAAGATATCGTTACAATAGACGTACGGCTATGTCTCGGGGTGTTGCTCATGATCTTATGATAAAAACAGAAAAATTTCAGTTTCATTCCTCTCAGTATTTGGAGACAAATGCCGGTTTGCAGATTTATTTACCAGGTTTACTCCCCTATCTCTATAGAATGGCTATGTATTCCTTTTGGGCCACGCGGAGTTATATTGGTTCATCAAAGAAATTTAACCCCCCCCCCATTAGATGTCATTGCACTGGTTTCATCCATTGTTGAGTCGGATGACAATGGTAATGGGAATTCATCGCGGACTATGGTGAATATAATTCTGGAAGGGTATGTTTTTTTGTCAACAATCTTATTATTTTCATAGTCTTCATTTTGTCAATTGTCGATGAGGAAATGTTTTTATTTGTAGCGGCTACCGTGCAACCGTTACTGCTTGGGATGAGAAGTCGCGCGAGTTCTATAAGAGGCTCAAAGAAATTGTGTGGGGCGATACTGTGATTATTGTGACGAATATCAATCCACGGATGTTTTAAGGTGTTTTGTATGTCGAAGTACTGTTTTCTGCTCACCAAATATTTGTAATCGTATTATTTAATCAGGTGGTTTATATCTGAATACAACCTGTTCAAGTGCTCTTTACATGGAGATGGCCCGTCGGTTTTGGAGTTCCACAAACGGTAAGAATTCCTTTGTTCATGTGTACAGTTCCATCTATTCTGTAATTTCGTATTTTTTATTATTGATTTAACAGTTTATGTTTATTTTTTATAGGATGAATCTAGAAAACGGTCCTACATCTACACCATTAGTTACCAATGTCAGACCAGTAACAAAGAGCAATCTGTCGGATATATACGCTATGCTACGTTCGGACCCTGAATAGGTTTGTTTATATATTTATACGATAGCATGCTACGTCGTTCCATTGCACTAACGTTCTTTGTTCATTAGGAGAGTGATTTTTCATGCGAGACTAAGATAACTGATATAATTAGCCGAAGTGGTTGGAGTTATATTTCTTGCTCCACATGTTCATCCACGTTGAAAAAGTCTGAGGAATCGCTAATTTGCAACAAATGTGACAATTTGAATGCTTTGGGGGGGGGGGTTGCGGTATTGTTCATTGTGATATATTAACAACTACCGCCCGGTGAAGTAATTCATTCGTATTTATTTACTACGTTTTTCTTTGCATAGTTTCCGTATTGAGGTGGCCGTTGATGATGGCTCTGAATCGGGTACTTTTGTTATATTTGATGGGTCAGCTAGAAATATACGAATACAACGGCGGAAGACCTGAGGAACACTATGGTGACTAGCTATTTTTACCTATATGTTGATAATAGAATTGTCGTCACGTATTTTTCAATTGTCAAAGAAGACTGTAATTGAAGACGACGATATTGGAGTTGAAGAGCTTCCTGATTGTATTCGTTCTTTAGTTGGGAAGTCCTTTAACTTTTTTGTGAGGATCAAGCTGTTTGATTTTCAAAGTTTATATAAAAGCTTGACGTTTACCCGTATGTCGGAAATTCTTGATGTTAAGGACGTGTCCGATCAGCAAAAGTCAGCCGAGGTAAAAGCCAGAGATAGTCTGCGAATGTTTTGATGGTGGTTGATTGTGTTTCATTTTCTAAATGCAGGGATCGGTTGGGGCTCTTCAGGTTTCGCATCCCCTGTCGGATAGGGTATCCATGGTTGAACGCATTCTTTCAGATGAATTGCAGGATTGTACAGAAAAACCAAAGGCACATGTGGGAAAAAGCGTGATGAGAACTCAAGCTGCTGCAAAGGATCTCTGTGCAATAGAAAGCAATACAGATGATGAGGATGCTGTTTTAGCAACGTTTCAGAAGGGTAAACGCAAGAAGATCAAGAAGGAACCAATGGACCAGCCCCATTAGTTTTTCGGACTGTTTTCTTATCTTACCGTTGTTTTGATCTTCTTTAGTATGTTGAGCTACCTATTTCATCGTCTACCTTGCAATTCTAAGTTCATTTATCATTCAATATGATGAATATATACAACAATAATATTGCCAATAAGAAATTGATACCAACATTATATTACTGCCGCTGTATTATAGGAAGCTGTTATAATAATGTAAGTGTTGATGTTCTTCAAACTTGAAAACTGGAAACGAATGACTGAATATTGTATTTTATTACTATAAGACATACATTATACCAACGGATGTTCATGAATCCGCATATACTCCGAAGGCGAATGTGAGTAAAGTGCATAAGTTCTATTACTTAATTGTGTTGTTAGGGGTCAAATATTTATTCAATTTCGACTACCTAACTATTAACAATTAAAGGTTCCCTTTAAGATTAAGTCGTGACTTTTGTATTTATTTAATTTAAGTATTAATAATGGTTAGTGGTTGATACCAACATTATATTACTGAGAGTGTATTATGGAAAAATGTTACAAAAAATATAATTGTTGACATCCTTCAAAATTGAAGCCTTAAACCGTAGTACTGAATATTGTATTTTATAATCGGTTAATTGCATAAGTTGCATTGCTTAATTGCGCTTTTAAAAGATTCTTTTTAAAATTAGGCTATGCCTTTTGTATTTATTTAGTTATTGATAAATGTTATCACTTATATATTACCATTATTAAAAAATAGAACTACGACTGACCTTTAAAATTCCATTACATATAAACTCTTTTATAATAATCCAATAAAATGCACAACAATTGAAAATAAAATGTGAGAGTCTTATAATTCTTTCCATAATTACTATTGAATTACTTAAATACATATCAAGTCGTTTATAATAACAATGAAATAGGACAGCTGTTTAGCTTCCAGTCCATTATAGTACCAACACTGTATTATAGGAAGCTGTTATAATAATGTAAGTGTTGATGTTCTTCAAACTTGACAACTGGAAACGAATGACTGAATATTGTTTTTATTACTAGCAGACATACAATTATACCAACGTATGTTCATGAATCCGCATATACTCCGAAGGCGAATGTGAGTAAAGTGCACAAGTTCTATTACTTAATTGTGTTTTTAAGGGTCAAATATTTATTCAATTTCGACTATCTAACTATTCACAATTAAAGGTTCCTTTAAGATTAAGTCGTGACTTTTGTATTTATTTAAGTATTTGATGTGGACCGCGTAAAACGACTTCTTGACAACGGTAGTTGGATTAGTTGCTTCTTCCCTCGTATCTACTCTGGTGTGAATCCCTTGTACTCCGTCGGCTATCTCCGTCGAACCTAACACCCAAAGCTCAAAAACACGTCAGAAGGGGGCCGGGGTTGGTGCCGGCGTATCCCCTCCGATGCTTAAGTCAGAAAATAGGTGACAGAGAGGTGCGTTGGCTCGTAAAGTGATGTTTTGTGGTTTATAAAAAGCGTACCTGGGAAATGAATTAACCGTTACTATTTATACTAACCTCGTTTCATCTCTCCTTGACCTAGTCTCTCACCCTGACCCGTGTTTTTCGCAGGCCTCGTGGAGGGAACGTGGCTCTTCCCACGATCCCACGTCCTGGTCTCGTTCGTTTCTCCTTCATACCTGTTCCCTTCTCAATAATACTCTCCTAGTCGGGCCTTTGGTTCAGTCGAGGAGTCCCGACTTAATCCGGCCCCATTCTCCCCATTTTTCCCTTTCATTCCCATCGAGCCAACCTCTCTTGGCCCGAGGAATACCCTGCTCGGGCTCGTTCAGGGTTCACATGGCTTGCGCTCATACACCCTGGTCTGACCTTGCTTCCCTTGTCACATGGCTTTGGTCGAATCTCTTCGAGCATGTTAACCTTCCCCGCCTTCTCGAGGACTTCCTTGTGGCCGTTCCTTGGTTCTTCCCCAGGGATGTCGGGTCGGGCCTTCCAGCCCCTTCTCTGCCCCAGCTTCCCTGACCTGACCACTCTCTTTCCAGCCCCCTCAACTCTGAAGCCTTCTTCGTCGGGTTATCCTCACCCGGTCGGAGTCTCCTATCGGGCTCCCTCCCATTCCCTTCGCGCCTCGCTGCTCGCGGGAGTTCTTTGATAGTTAACGTTATTTTACCATTGGCTACAAAACCCGAGGGTAACAATAGTCCCCCTAAAATAGTCCAAAAGAGTGTAACGAGTATTTGGACGTTAGCCATCGGTAAAATAACCAATCGAAAGGCCTTTTGGTCTTTCTCGGGACCTTCTCGGGCGTTCTAATGCCTTTTCCCCGTCCCTTGGTACCCTCTTATTACGCCACGTCGCGATTTCCTTTGGGCGGGAAAGTTGCCGCCCAATCAAATCACTATCAGATCAATCTCGACACGTGGCTCTCGCAGAGAGGTTCGACGTCCCCTCCCTCTCTCCCTTATTATTATTATTATTTTTTTTATTTTCCTTATTTTTCGTGCCTTTTCCCTTCTCTTAGGATTTTCGATCCCATCTTCCTCATTTCATCTCCTTCTTTCACTTAAAAGAAAACCCCAGCGCACCAGGTTTTCCTCCCAAATCGGCGTCCTGCTTGCTCCTCGCAAATCATCCGCTCCGTCGTCGCTATCGGTAAGTTATTCTCTCCCCTTCTCCTAACTCGTTATTTTTGTTCCCCTTTGCCTTGAATCTCGCCTTCGTTTTAAGATTTCGTCTTCCCTGTTCTTCGCCGTTTTCTTCTGTATTCGATCCATTAGTTGTTTTTAGGGTTCTTGATTTTAGGATTCTGCCTTCCTTCCTCATGAGCAGCCCTGCGATTCCATCCTCCCATCGTTCGATTCCAGTTTCAAACCTAGACCACACAGAATCGCCACCTTCTTCTCCTTCTTCCTCGTCACTTTTCGTTTCATTCCTCGACGCCATGGAAGCCCTGAATAATTACCCTGACTTGGATATTTTTCGCCCTCCTCAACGTATAGGGTACTCGAGCAAGAAAACATATCTTCGAGCTCTGTTCGACTGGACCTCTCAAATGGAGGAAATTCGTGAACAGGTCAAGCTACCTTGGCACGAGGTGAACGTATCCTCTCTTCGGGCATCCCACATCCCCGCCATTGTTAATCGGGCCGGCCTAAGCCCCGACTTTGAGGTCCGAATCCCTGGTCCTCGGGACGTAATTAGCGACCCTCCCGAGGGTTTCCACATGTTTTTCCTGGATCAACTGGATATGGGTCTTCGCCTCCCTCTCGCTCCTTTTATAGCCGAACTTTGTAATTATCACCAGATTTCCCCTAGCCAATTAACTCCCAATTCTTATAGCCTCTTGCATTCCCTAGCCATCCTCATCAAGCATTTTCAGATTCTCCCATCTCTTCCCCTTCTCTTAGCCTTCTTGAAGATAAACCAAAAAGAGCCTGGCAAATTCTTTTTCTCTTCCACCGCCTCTAAAGAGTTTCTCCTCGGGAACCCCCTTCTCACAAGGGATGGATGAAGAAATTCTTCTATGTCCGATCTCCCGAGGGAAGTCCCGAAAATGACACCATCATCACATGGCCTAAAACCGTATCCATATCTACTCCTCTCCCCGCTGCTTCCAGTTCGGAAGTTGAAAGATTCATGGAGATGCTCGGGGATCGGAGCTTTAGCGCTCCCGAGCTCGTCAAGGATGATCTCCTCTGTCATTTTGGCTACTGCTCCAAGGGTTTAGTAGTGGACGACTTAGGTGTATCTTCTTGAATTCTCCCCATTTTCCTACTTTTATCTCTGATCGAGCTTTTTATTCTTTCTTATCAGACTCGCGCATGGATCTTGCCGATTTGCTCAAGATTTCTCGAGAGATGAAGGAAGGTGGTTCTTCCCAGGCGCCCCCACCAGCCTCAGTCACTCGAGCCCTTAACAAGGGAAAGGCCAAGACCTCTGCTGGTTCCTCGGGCTCTCCTAAGGCAGCCCAAAGAGGAAGGCGCCTACTTCTTCCAGCAATCCTTCGAGCAAGAAGGCCAAAGCCGGTCCCCGATCAGGTGTGGGCGCCAGCGAGGACCCCCCGCTTCTACCGATTCTGTCGAGCAGCCCGACTACTTCCACCGCCCCGGCGGGGCTCAATGCGTGGAGTACCTGCGCGGCTTCCGTTCTGAAACCAATTGCTCCCATCTATCGGGATTACAGCCTCGGGAGTTTTTCCCACTTTTCGCCCAGCACCTGGGCCAGGTACGGGTCTTCTCACTTTTTGATTCCCCCTTTTTGCTTCTTCCCTCACCTTTCTACCTCATCTGCCAGGGCTTTTCTTGCGCTGCTGAGGCCTTAGAGAGGATGCTCTTTATGCATGAAGATTGCATCGAGCTTACCCAATCTGAGGCGAAGCTAAAGGGAGAAGTAGTTCGACTCGAGGAGGAGCTTAAGCGGAAAGAAGATGAGCTGCAGAGATTGTCACGAGAGGCCCGTGCAGATTCAGAGAAGGCGAAGAAGGAGCTACTCAAGGAGAGAGATGCCCGAGAAGAAGCGGAGAGCAATTTCCGCGAGCTGGAGGAAAGCGTGGTCCGGGACTACTTACCCCGGTCCGCGTATGGGAGGCAAGTCGTCGAGTACTTCCACCACGGCTTCTGGGGATGCGTCCACCAACTCAGGGTGGCGGGCATTGGTCAGAAGTGGAAGCTCGACTGGTTGGACGTTGATCGAGCCCTCACCGAGTGCCCTCCAGGGGGATATCCGCCCGACCGCTTTGCTCGAGGCGGTACTGGGGATGACGTCCAGGAGGATGTAGTGGCCACTCCTTCGAGCGAGGAGACTGAAGAGACCGTCCGCTCCCCTGTCGAGAATCCCGAGGAGTCCGTCGGGATGCCCGCGCCCGAAGTTGAGCAGGAGATGCCCGCACAAGAGGGAGCGGAAGCTCGAGTTCCGAAAGAGGAAGAGCTAGCCCCTCGGGTCGAGTTGGTGGCTACGGAGACCGAGTCGGTGGTGGTCGAAGTCGAAACAAGTGTCGGAGAGTTGAATCAGGCCGGTTCGGCCGCTCTCCCTTAAAAATTCCTGCCCGTGTGGATGAATTTATCTCTTTTCATGTCTGTCTCTTTTTTTTGTACGGACCCTATGCTCTTTCCTTTTTGTCTATGTCTTTTCCTGGTCAGACTCTATTATATTAGCGTATTTGGTAATTTTCTTCGGCATATCATAATGGTTATCCTCGCACACATCTTCTCCTCGCGCGCTTATAATCCTCTCTTTTTACAAGTTCTCTGTAATTATAACAGCATTCGGGATCTTCTTTCCTCGCGACGCTTTGCCAGGGCATCGGTCGATATCCCCGAGCCGTGTTCCCCAAACCCTACATTCGAGTGCTCACTTATCTCTCCCTTCTTTCTTTTCTTGTTCGGGCATCTTATTGACCGTTGTCCAACGGTTCTTTTATCCTCACTCTTCCTATTCTTTCTTTCAAATTTCAAATCCCCCGGATTCCGACCTTCGTAACAGTCCGACCTTTGGGATATCTCTTTATAAAATCGATATTTACTCCAATGGCTTCACTTTCCTTATCAGGCTTCACTGAATTTATCTTCTCCAGGTTATCTCGTCTATTCCCAGGGGGGTTTACTCTCCTTTTTCTTACTAGTTCATATTGTACTCGTTTTGTCTATCTTTTGAACTTATATTCTTTACCCAATCCACTGATGGATCTCAGAGCAGCGCCCTCTCAATTTAGGAGGAACCTCCCTTCAAATCCCCCATCACGCCCTCTTTGGGATTTGTGGGAGGAGGCCACAGGTTTTCCCTCAAACTCGAACGCGGATTTTCCGCACAGGGAGGGCCAAGTCGTCATGGCTCCCCTCTCTCGAGGAGTTCCTTCCCTGGAGGGATTTCGCCCGACCCCTCGTTTCCTTTTAGAGGCCGACGGTGCTTCCTCCCGTCAGTTCATGGGGAATTTCCTGGAGCCCGACAAGAAGCGGCGTCTGGCGAAATTCCCCGATTCCAGCTTCTGGGACTGGTGGGCTTTAAGTGAAAGTCGGGTCAGTGATCCCGATCTTCATTGATTAGTTCACCTCTTTCACTATTTCTTCTGACTTTTCTTCCTCAGTTTTATTCACTTTCTTGCGTGGGACTTTGGCGTTATACTCAGCAATGCGCCTTGCTTCAATATTATGAGGAGGCTTGCGCCCGACTGACCACCTTCTTGGGCGAGAAGGATCGGCAAATCGCCGAGCTAAAGGAGTCGTTGGCCGATTCCCATGCTGAGAACCAAGGTATCCTCCCGGAGTCTCGAGGGAGAAGCAATCGGGCTCGATCCCCTACCCGTGTGCCGCGTAATTTCTCCCTATACTCGGGCGGGATCTCGGCGTCAAGACGTACGAGGATTCCTCAAGATAAAGAGACTTTCGCCTCCTCGGGGATTCGTCATCAGAGAACGCCCTATGCTCGGGAGATAAAGCGATATATATTTTATTTTACTTATGCTGTTTTGCCCAACATATATCGTTTGATTTTCTGACTCTGCAAATGCCGGGCCGACTTCGCTACTTTATGTTTTTCGTATTTGTGCTTAGCACTCTTATTTTTATGGTCAAGCATCGTTCCTGTTTCTTTGCGCGCGTTTGCTCTGCTACTGACCGATTATCGCCTCCTACTTGGCGATTCTCTTCCCTATAACTTTACTTCCCCCTGTTTCCTCTTGGGGATTTCCTCCGCCCCTACGAGTGATCGGGCCTCATCCGAAGACTTTTCCTCGTTTTCGCTTGGAGACTTTCTTCACCCTCATGGATGATTGGGCCTCATCCGAGGACTTTTCTTCGTTTTCGTTTGGAGATTTTCTTCACCCTCATGGGTGATCGGGCCTCATCCGAGGACTTTTCTTCGCTTTCGTTTGGAGATTTTCTTCACCCTCATGGGTGATCGGGCCTCATCCGAGGACTTTTCTTCGTTTTTGTTTGGAGATTTTCCTCACCCTCATGGGTGATCGGGCCTCATCCGAAGACTTTTCTTCGCTTTCGTTTGGAGATTTTCTTCACCCTCATGGGTGATCGGGCCTCATCCGAGGACTTCCCTTCGTTTTCATTTGGAGATTTTCTTCACCCTCATGGGTGATCGGGCCTCATCCGAGGACTTTTCTTCGTTTTCCACCCTCATGGGTGATCGGGCCTCATCCGAGGACTTTTCTTCGTTTTCGTTTGGAGATTTTCTTCACCCTTATGGGTGATCGGGCCTCATCCGAGGACTTTTCTTCGCTTTCATACTCCACGGTCTTTCGGACATAACTAACTTCATTTAAAACGTGCGAATGGTGCCAATGTTCGGAAATAAAGACAAGCGACTAGTACGACGTAGACTCCTTAACTAAGAAAATAGACTAAGCGTAAACATGATAGACGAATAAAATGCGGTCCCGAGAACGCCTCGCGGGTAGTATTTCTTCAGATGTCGAGCGTTGTGCGACCTTTCCAACTTCTTTCCGTCCAAGCTCTCCAGATAATAGGCGGCTTCTCCCGCCTTCTTGATCACCTTGTACGGTCCTTCATGCTTGGGATCTAGCTTTCCACGCTCCCCTTTGTGTTGTATTTCCTTCATGAGGAGCTCTCCTTCCTCGAACCTTCTCAGGCACACTCTCCGATTGTAGGCTCGGGTAATCTTTCTCTGGTAGGCTGCCATCCGGAGCGCGGCCTTTTGCCTTCCTTCCTCGATCAGGTCCAACTCATCAGCCCGGATTTGGTCATTCTCTTCCAAATATCCTACCACTCGAGTGCTTCCTTGTCCTATCACCACGGGCAGTACTGCTTCGGTTCCGTATACCAAGCTAAAAGGAGTCTCCTTTGTCCCGGCCCGAGGAGTGGTCCGATAAGACCAAAGTACACTCTGCAGCTCGTTGAACCAGGCCCTTTTCAATCCATCGAGCCGCACCTTCAACGCCTGGACGATCGTTCGGTTAGTTACTTCTACCTGGCCGTTGCTTTGTGGATAGGCCACCGAGGTGAATATTTGCTCGATTCCATACCCCTCGCACCATTCCTTTAGCTAGCGTCCGCTGAACTGCCTTCTGTTGTCGCTTATCAATCTCCTCGGGACCCTGAACCGGCATAAGATATTCTTCCATAGGAAAGCGATCACCGCTACTTCAGTAATCCGCGCGAAGGCCTCGGCCTCCACCCATTTAGAGAAATAGTCAATTGTGACCAGTAGACTGGCTTCTGCACCTTTTCCTCTTCCCGGACCGTCACGGAGCTGACTGCCCGAGGAGTGGCTCAAATATAGACGACGAGTTCCTCCCCGGGCGTTGGCTTGTTCAATATTGGTAGTCCCTTCAAGTATTCCTTCAACTCTTGAAAAGCCTTTTCGCACTCGGGCATCCACTCGAAATCCTTGAATTTCCTCAACACTTTGAAGAACGGCATGCTTCTTTCTGCAGACCTGGAAATAAACCGGGACAGGGCTATGACCCTCTCTACTAGCCTCTGGACCTCGTTGAGATTCTTCGGGGAAGCCATGCAGTGATGGCCTTCACCTTGTCCGGATTGGCTTCGATACCAGATCGGGTGACCATATACCCCAGGAACTTTCCCGAGCGGACCCCGAATGTACATTTAGCAGGGTTTAACTTCAGGCCATACTTTCGGGCCGTAGAGAAAGTTTCACGGAGATCTCCTGAGAAGCTACTTTCTGTCTTGGACTTGATCAGGATATCATCCACATAAACTTCCACATTTCTTCCGATCTGAGCCGCGAAAACCCGATCCATCAGTCTCTGATAGGTGGCTCCCGCGTTCTTCAGCCCGAATGGCACGACCATGTAACAGAAGGTTCCCTCTGAAGTGATGAAACTGACCTAAGGTTGATCTTCCTCGGCCAACCCTATCTGATGATATCCCTGGAAAGCGTCTAGGAAGCATAAGCTCATGCCCGGCTGTGGAATCCACCAATTGGTCGATGCGTGGTAGTGGGTAACAGTCCTTTGGGCATGCTTTGTTCAGATCTCGAAAGTCGACGCACATGCGCCATTTTCCCGCTGACTTGGGGACCAATATCACGTTTGACAGCCAGGTCGGGAACTGTATTTCCCGAATGTACCCCGCTTTCAGGAGGTGCGCCACTTGTTCCTTGACTATCGCGTCCTTCTGTGCTCCGAGGTGTCTCTTTTTCTGGAAAACTGGTCTGACCGTGGGAGAGATGTTCAGTCGGTGCTCCATTATATCCCTTAGTATCACGGTGAGTTCATTCGCCGACCAGGCAAACACATCTTCGTTCTTTTTCAGCTGCTTGATGAGGTCGGCCTTTAGCTCGGGAGGCAAATCTCGAGCAATCTTGACCGTACCCGATGGAGGCCTGATCATGACCTCCTCTATTTCACCCCCAGTTCCCACCTCCGGGAGGGCGTGTATGGCGTAGAAGGCTCCTCGGCTTCTAGGATGGCTCTCGCGACGGCTTTTCAATGATTTTAACTCGATCCTCACTTCTTCTACATAGCATTTACGCGCTATCTTCCGATCCCCGAGTACTTCTCCCACTCGGTCTCCCACTGGGAACTTCATTTTCTAATGTAGAGCTGAGGTGATTGCCGCAAAAGAACTGAGTGCTGGACGCCCCAGTATGACGTTATAAGAGGAAGACATGTCGACGACCAGGAAGGGGGCAATTCAGGTCTTCTTCAATTCCCCCGATCCCAGGGTCAAGGGTAGCTGGATCAGTCCTACTGCTTCGATGGCATGGCCTGTGAACCCGAATAACGCCGTTTCCACAGGGTCCATCCGATACTCTCTCAATTCCATCTGGTCCATGGTCTCTTTGAAGATGATGTTCACGGAGCTCCCATTGTCGACAAAGACTCGGCCTACATCATGATTTGCTATTTCGGCTCGAATGACTAGGGCGTCTTCATGCGCGTCGTCTCCCCCATGAACGTCCTCGGGCCCAAAGGACATGGTGGGTCCCGATCACCTTTGTACTGACGTCACCCCCAGGCTCTCGAGCTTCCTCACCTCCGCCTTTCTGGCTCTGTTCGAGTCCCCGACCGTGGGTCCTCCAAATATCATGTTAATCCTGCGTGGTGGCACATATGTCTCCTATGGCGCCCAGGCACGCTCTGGTGTTCTTCGATTGTTTCCTCGCTCTTGTTTGGGTCTGTCTTCCCTTCCGTACTCCACCCGCCTTCTTTCCGGAGACCGATCGAATCTATTTCGCGTTCTGTCGCCAGCGTATAGGTGGTCTCTCCTAGGTCCTTGTTCGAAGTCCTTCCTGAAATACTTTCGCGAGGCACCCGCTTCTCCACCGACCACTAGCTCTGCTCGGGTTTCCGGATTGGCCGCCACGATTCTTTCAAGTTCGTCGTTCAAGTGAAAACAGGCCTCCGTTGTATGGCCGTACTCTCTGTGGAATTCACAATATGATTTCGAGACTGCATTCCTAGGTCCCTCTTTACTTTTAGCCGGTCTTCTAATGAAGTACCTCCTTCGCAAATCTCCAACGCCCGAGTTTTACTCACCTTCCACTGAATATTGCTTGGTCGGGACCTTCTTTGGGTTTCCACTCGGGGACTTTCTTCCTTTGGTCCTACGGGGCGTGCGGGCTCTCGTGCAACCTCTACCGTCCCGATCGCTCTCTTCTTATCTCCTTTTTTGAAGTTGTGTGCCTCCTCCACCCTCACGTATTTTTTCTACTCTAATTATCAGGTCTTCCACTGTAGCCGGGTACTTCTTCACCAACGACCGATAGAGGTCCCCTTCTTTTAGCCCATTGTGGAAGGCCCCGATCAACAAGTCGGAAGTGGCGGTTGGGACTTCCATCATGGTCCGGTTGAATCGCTTCAAGTAGTCTCGCAAACTCTCTTGGTCTCCTTGCTTCATATTCAACAAGTTTACAGCCGAAAAAGGTCTTCTTCGGCTGCTAGAAAATTGTCTCAGAAAAGCCCGAGTGAAATCCGCGAAGTTATGGATTTCCCCCGCGGGTAACAGGGTAAACCACTGTTGGGCCCCTTTCGCGAAGGTGGTAACGAATACTCGGCACTTGATTGCGTCTCCTAATTGGTACAATGCAGCATTCCCGTCGAAGCTGGCCAGATGATCTTCGGGAGGTCCCGACCCGTCATACCGGTTCATGTCTGGGAACCTGAAGTTGTTCGGTAAGGGAGCACGAAGGACCTCTTCCGAGAAAGGGGAACCTCGTTGAATCGGGAGGGGCATCTGCGGGTTGGCTAGTTCCATTAACCTCTGAATCTCTTCCTTCATCCGCTCCCACTCCGCGGTCTGTCTTTCTTCCAGAGCTTTTTTCCTCTCGGCTCGCAAGATGTTGATCTCCGCCCTCAGCGTCTTTTCCTCTGTCTCTTTCTCTCGTTCTTTGGCCCTCGCGTGTTCCTCCTCGCGACCCAATCGTTCCGCCTCTTCTTCTTCCGTTTCCTGTCGCGGTGGCGACTCCGCGCGAGTTTTTCGCGTTCGATCCGCCCTTAGCATTTCTACCTCTTCCTCAATTTCCTCAGTTCGGTCTGGTCATCGTTGCGCGTCTCCTCCTAGTTTTCCTCCGTCCAGTCGTTCACTAGCACCTCTTCCCTCGACAGTGGCTGGGTGTCGTTTGCGGTGTCCACCATATACTGATATATCGTTTCCCACAGACGGCGCCAATGATGTGGAACCGCGTTAAAACGACTTCTTGACAACGGTAGTTGGATTAGTTGCTTATTCCCTCGTATCTACTCTGGCGCGAATCCCTTGTTCTTCGTCGGCTATCTCCGTCGAACCTAACACCCAAAGCTCAAAAACACGTCAGAAGGGGGCCGGGGTTGGTGCTGGCGTATCCCCTCCGATGCTTAAGTCAGAAAATAGGTGAAAGAGAGGTGTGTTGGCTCGTAAAGTGATGTTTTGGGGTTTATAAAAAGCGTACCTGGGAAATGAATTAACCGTTACTATTTATACTAACCTCGTTTCATCTCTCCTTGACCTAGTCTCTCACCCTGGCCCGTGTTTTTCGCAGGCCTCGTGGAGGGAACGTGGATCTTCCCACGATCCCACCTCCTGGTCTCGTTCGTTTCCCCTTCATACCTGTTCCCTTCTCAATAATACTCTCCTAGTCGGGCCTTTGGTTCAGTCAAGGAGTCCCGACTTAATCCGGCCCCATTCTCCCGATTTTTCCCTTTCATTCCCATCGAGCCAACCTCTCTTGGCCCCGAGGTATACCCTGCTCGGGCTCGTTCAGGGTTCACCTGGCTTGCGCCCATACACCCTGGTCTGACCTTGCTTCCCTTGTCACATGGCTTTGGTCGAATCTCTTCGAGCATGTTAACCTTCCCCGCCTTCTCGAGGACTTCCTTGTAGCCTGTTCCTTGGTTCTTCCCAAGGGATGTCGGGTCGGGCCTTCCAGCCCCTTCTCTGCCCCAGCTTCCCCGACCTGACCACTCTCTTTCCAGCCCCCTCAACTCTGAAGCCTTCTTCCTCGGGTTATCCTCACCCGATCGGAGTCTCCTATCAGGCTCCCTCCTATTCCCTTCGCGCCTCGCTGCTCGTGGGAGTTCTTTGATAGTTAACGTTATTTTGCCGTTGGCTATAAAACCCGAGGCTAACAGTATTAATAATGGTTAGTGGTTGATACCAACATTATATTACTGAGAGTATATTATGGAAAACCGTTACAAAAAATGTAATTTGTTGACATCCTTCAAAATTGAGGCCTGAAAGCGTAGTACTGAATATTGTATCTTATAATCGCTTAATTGCATAAGTTGCATTGCTTAATTGCGCTGTTAAAGGATCCTTTTAAAATTAGGCTATGTCTTTTGTATTTATTTAGTTATTGATAAATGTTATTGCTTATATATTACCATTATTAAAAATAGAACTACGACTGACCTTTAAAATTCCCTGTTTAAATATTTAACTACTTAATTACGTATAAATTCTTTTTTGATAATCCAATAAAATGCACATTCAATGAGTAATTGTTTCGTGGGGGTTCTGAAGGGTTTTGGGGCGAATATGTGAAGGGTGTATAGCATTTGGACAGATGTTATTCTGTGAATAGTACAAATAATTGTGCCCTTTAATCAGCTCTTATATCCATTTCAGCCTGATTCGTCTGATCTGTATCCTGCGATGCAGGTCGTGCCCCTTCACCTTGAGGCACCTGATTAAATTCAATACGACCGTTCAGCTTATCTCTGGGTATTTAAACTCGCGATATTTTGAAAGAACTAAATATACTTGTTGTTTTCGAAAACTCAATATGATGAATGAAAGACGCAGTTATTTACAGAGAAGTTTTGCAGATTTACAAAATTCAATATCTCAAATGATCGTCCGTATCGATAGAAAGATCGATGACTATGCGCAAAGCGCTGTTCAGAGGTTTGATGCATTGCAAACTAGATATGATGTCCATGCCACTATGCTGAAGGATATGGGAAGAACGATCGACCAACACTTTGAACAGATCAACTTTAAGTTGACGACGTTAGAGAACAGATTAGGTATTACTGTTTGACGACAATTTATGTAATCATTTATATGCTTTATTTTCATATTAAATATCTCAGGTCTGATGAATTTTCCGCACTAATATTCCTACACATGCAGATGATTTGCGCGGACCAGCAAATACTGCTGTTCATGTGGAGGACGAGCAACGACTACGTCGCAAAATACAGCGCACTCTTTCAACTATGGCAAAAAAAGGGAAGCATCCGGTCATTTTGCCAACTTCAATACCAAATTCCCCCTCAAATACTGTCACAGATAGTTCCTCTAACAATGCATTTGATAATGGTATTAGTAGGATTCTTGCTATGTTTCCACATGTATCTGTGATCGTTGAGAACATGGGCCCGGATGTGTACGTAACCGGATCTTTGCGTATCCAGCGTGGACAACAGTTTCTTGCAACGCTGATATAAAATGATGCGTGGCTGCTTGAGAGGCATGTTATGTTATATTGACGACTGATATTTGGGATCCTATAATGAAATAAAAAATGTTTTTTTGTAGCATATTGATGAATTCTTGCTCGGGTTATTGAACTCCAAAGGAAAATAGATATCACACACCCTTCCATTGCATTCATGAATACTGCATTCAATCAGGTATTTACAGCAGAGTACAGATTGGAAGGTGAATACGACCTTTCTGTAATCAAGCCTTATGCCGACGGAACCGTACTTGACTGGCCTGCAACGTCGTGGAATGCATCTGATATCATCGTTGTCCCAGTAAACGTTAATCAATGTCACTGGGTTCTTGCAATAGTAGACTACAGAGCCTGGAGTGTCACTGTACATGATTCAGACAAAACGTGCGACATGGATATGAGATTTTTCAGGCAGGCTTTTGGTAGGACATTGCATACCATGCAATTTCTACTTCAGAAGAGATGAAAATTTGACGAATGGGCGTACTGAGTTCACCATTACAAGAGATGAAAATTACCCCCGCCAAGCTACAGCGTAAATCGTCAATGTTTATTTCATACATGTGTATGCATGCAATTTACGTACCATTTTTTGAAAATTGTTCGTTTCCTCTAATTTGCCGACAGGGGTGAATGCGTTGTACACGTCTGCGTTCGGCGTTTGCTTGATGTTTACGGGCGATTCTGTCTACGGAAACACCAAAAAAATAATAAAAGATTTCAGAAAATATCTCGCGGTTGCTCTTACCTGCAATAGATGGATATGAATGCTTAAGTTTGCAGTTTAAATTTCTTTGTCGTGTTCTCTTCCTTGCTACATTTACTTTATGTTATTTCATGGTCTTCCTCTCGCCCAGAAAAATTAAACGTTGCACTATTAACATTCAATAGAATAATTTAATTTGCAGTACTGACCAGTATTTATACGTCACGTTAGATCGGAGGAGTTCTAGCTTCCCAATACGTACAACTGAAGTTTCCACAACCGATTAATAATAGTCGATTATATATCACAAGTTTTTTAATGACATTGTCATATCATATAGTCATACAATCATAATATATCGTATAATTACATATGAGTACGGATACAAGTATGTTAGTGATAAACTCTAATGCTAAAAAGCAACGTAATGTCAGTTATTAAATTCTAAATGATGTATATAACGCATAATAACTTTCTACCAACTCATTATAAGCTTGCATATTGATACTGCAATATGATAACTTATAAACCTATAAACACCTCAGAAGTAAAGGTTTAAATAATCGGTCCACAATTAATTTTTTATTTCAGCATACTGGGTTATTTGAGAATGACTGACCCAACGTTTATCTTATATTACTGAATTAAATTTCCAATCCCGCTACTATAACCCCTCCCTCGCAAAGAAAGGCAGTATCGAAAACGATCAGAGTATATTGTTGTCGGAACTTTGGAAGCACAGGCTGGTGTTGCGCAATTGAGAGATCAACAAGATTATTACTCTCTGTAGGATTGAATCTATTAATATTTGTCGTCGAATTGCCATGGGTAGCAAGATCTTTGAGGTTAGTACTATGTTGTATTTATGGTTGTGAAATATGATATTTTCCAAACCTCCAAAATTTCTGGGAGTGGGTTTTTGAATGTATCGTGTGATATTGGTAAATGATATGTTGTTATTGTGCTAAGTATCAATTTGGGTTTCTGAATGTATCATTTGATGTTGTTAACTGATATGCTGTTATTGTTCTGAGTATCAATTTCTGGCCGTACATTGTTTTAATAGGCAGTATTAGAAACACAGTTAGTTCCCTAGAGGATCTGTAAGCCAGGAAGAGTGATGATATTTGCCACTTTTAAAGAGATATGCACACATCTAATGGAAATCTTGAATAGAGCAGAGATAGATGAGATGGTTTCAAAAAGCCAATTTGGACATTTAATAGTGTCTGTAGAGAATTTTCAGTTATCAGGACAGTTGTTGTGGTATATGATGCAGTGTCAAATCAAATATGATGACACGGATGAGCTGTGGATGGTTATTGAAGATAGACCCGTACATTTTCATCGGTGGAATACTCGATGTTGTTAGGCCTCAAATTTGGCCCTGAGGATCCAATAGATGTTAATACAGCCTTTATTACAAGACATTTTGGAAACAAAAAAAAAATATGTTGCGAGACATAAAGAACGACTGAATACGATGAGAAGCCCTTCAGATAGTACCGTTGATGTTGAGAAGCTAAAGTTGGCGAGTTTGCTGTTTTCGCCGGAGTCATTCAATTACGAAGTAATAGAGATACTGCCTACGTCGATCCTGCAATAATGTATTTGGTGGAAGATTTGAGAAATTCAATGCTTACCAATGGGGACCCTAGCATTCAATGAAGCCCTAACGTCACTTAAGAGGGATCTCTCCCAGTACACTGATGAATCGACCGTTGAGCAAGTCAACAAAAATCCAAACTTAAGTTTAAGAGGTTTTGTACATCCATTTCAGGTAATAGTACTGTGTTTATTATTTCAGTTACTGATATCTATTCTTTCACATTGACTTTGAAATAAATTGTTCATCCTTATTTAGATATTTGCTTATGAATGTATCCCTGGAGTTGCAAAGTCGTTTGCGAAGAGACTTGAGGGAATGGAACCTGGCATTCCACGAATGTGTCGGTGGAAGACCAAAGATCGGAGTACTAAGTACTCGTCGAGATTGGAGCAGGTCACAGAAGCTGTTTCATCTGAAGGTGTTGGCAGATGTATTTTGCAGCCAACTGTTGAAGAATCGGCATCGTTCTTTATTAGATCAAGTCACCCCGCACTCCAGAACCGCACTCCATTACTGCAGAAGATCAATTTGTGTTTGGAGAAAGGAGTTACGGTTCTTTGTCCTCCATTAGCAGGAAACATTTCAGCTAAGCATGGCAACAGAAATCGAGGAAGAGTGTGATGCAGAAGAGGACAATGAACGTAACAGTTCGAAATCATCGGGTAGGAAAGATTCAGCCAGTGGTGACTCTATTCAGAAGATGTGTTGTTGTTTAGGGTAGGAAAGTGTGGTAAGAAATCAGGAAAGGGAAAGAACAAAGTGATTGGTCAGAAGTCCACACCGAAAAAACTTACACGACAGACAAAACGTCTGAGTGAAACCGATCCGTCAAGTGGGTTCGTCGATTCTGTGAAAAAAGCAAAGTTATCAAATAAGAAGCACAGTGTCACGGTTAAAGCAGAGAGCAAAAGAGACGATGAGATGGAGAATGAGGATGTTCGGCCGGAAACACAACGTGCCACAGGCAGTCAGCACATGCCTGATGAAGACGTTCCACGGACGGAAGGAATTTCGGGTTTGTTAGATTTATTCTGATTTAATTATATATTTATATGTCTCTACGTATCATTACTAACATAATGTACTCGGTTTGATAATTTTCCTGGTCTAAACGCTTAACTTTTTACGTGCAGTTGTGCAGAAAATTCAGGCGTTGGAACACAAAATGCAACTTCAGTCAGGAGAAGTATCTACTGTGAAAATGTCATTTCAAGAAGCATTGGAGGGAATTCGACGAAGATTGGTTGGTGTTGAAAAGAACGGAGGAACATTTTGGATATTAATTTCATAACTGACAGGATGACGCCACGGAAGAGGGTTTGAAGGTGTTAGGCGAGAAGGTCGTACAGCTCAAGGAGCAGGTTGATGTATTATAAGACCCTCAGTGCACAATTGGTATTTATTTTTTTATTCTCGATATTGATATTTTGAAATATCATTGGTTACAAATAAATCTACCATCTGTTCACAAGTTATTTTCGCAAGAGCAGACGCTGACATCGGTGTCATTACCAAAAACGTAAATAATGTTGTGCACAATATAACATCATGTGCAGTTGAGGGGAATCAGCGGCTTCCAGCTTCTAGAAGGCTTAAGCTTGCAGAGGATGCCTTCCTACGTAACAATTCTGCTATTTCAAGACAAGCTTATACCCATCATAAGCTTGACGAGCATATTCTGTATAAGCTAACATTCTGGCCAATGGCAGAACAAGAGATTAAAACTATGCAGTAGTGTCGCCAGAGTGGCCTTTCTGGAAATCCTTTTTCGCCAACTTTCTTCCGGACCCTAATGACAGCAAGCCAACCACTCCAACATGATGTAAGTGTGGAATTGAATATATATACCCATAGTAATATGTAACACCACTGTTTACAACAATATAAAGATTTACATATATATATATATATTATATATATATATATATGCATATTCATGGTTCTCTGATGAATTGTTGATTCTTTGTTTTAAGCATGTTGATGAATGCATCCGTGGTTTCATTGAGATGCAATTAAAGTGCAAAATCCCCTCGAAGAATGTCGCTTTCATGAGCACGCTGTTCAGTCAGATTATCATGTCGCTCTCCGGTGTAAACGAAAGTGTTAGCTTGAGTGAATTTACGCCATACACTCTTGGGAAGTACCCAGGGTGGCCTTCGTGCCCATGGAGCAGAGCGGAGACAATAGTTTCCCGCTGGAAGTCAATAGCTGTGAATGGATTATGTGCGTTATTCGTTCGAATAGCGCTGAAATACAAATTTGGGACCGGCAGAGGGGAGCTCATGCAGATGCCAAGTTAGTCGATAACGCAATAGACCATGTTTCCATCATAATCAGACGTTTGCTACAGGAATTATCGCTCTTGGCAATGGACTCCGCGTTATCAATTAAGCAGTCTGAACGCCTCCCGCAGCTAGATGACAGGCAAGTTCTAGACGTTTTTCATAAAATATATATGTGCATTAAAAAAGTCATTAAAGATATGTGTTTCGTCGTATGCAGTGGTGATAACTGCGTCGAAGTACTTTTGAGCGCATTTACGACGATGTTTTCTGAACATATTGCCGTTGAGGTAACCAAGTCCCATTTAACGGAGTTCAGAAAATATATGGCGGCAAGTGTGTTCTTCTCCTACTGGCACTGGCCGCCGTGGAGTGAGTGAATGAGTGTGAATCATGGTTAATTGCTGCAGTTTTGTTATGGACGTTTCTTGACATTAGACAATTGCATTTTGTGGTGTATGGTATCATTTCTTTAGCTATCTATGTGTTGACATTAGTATCTAAGTATGTCTTTTCTAATGTTAGGCTGTATCTTGAACCTTTTCATAACCTATGCGTCGAACCTGTTTCCTAATTATTTTCTGGTTTTACTGTTATCGATTAATCCACATTATACACCGACTTCATTGATTGTTGAATTATGGAGTATTTCATTTAACACTTCTAAAACTCCCATAAATTATACTGGGGTATTCTAAAGAAGGCATGTGTGGGACACTCCGTCGACAAAATACGGGTCCGTGTATCTTATACATAATTATAATATTGCAGGATTCGTTAGAAATCATTTTTAGTTGATATGGGCCATAATAATATTCCAGTCGTGTATTGTAAATATTGTCAAATATAGATTTTATACGTGTAGTAATGTAAAAATATTGCATTATGTTTTATTAACAGTTGTGCAGAAATTTCGTACGGTCGTCCAGTTTCTTGCGGATGTAAAGAGTATGGTTTGAATAAATCAATAAATCTATCAGAATGTTTATGAAGGTTTAACCAAATCTCCCAAAATTATTCAGCAATCTCGATTCATTGACACATTTAATTTGATTTAACATTTCTTCGTGGATCACCCTTAAAACCACAAAACGTAGATTTTATATGACAAGCGCTCCAGTTTCCTGATAGTTTACAAGATATGCTGTATATTGCACGACTATACTGAGGGTATCATGTAATTAAACGGTATCTCCTATTTTACGCAACTGTTATTGAATTCTTTGCAGTATTATACTAATAACAAATTTTCCAAGTATACAATTATGCTACACTGTTATGTACCTCTCTGAGGAAGTCAGAGAGACAAACTGGATGATAATTAATTCAGTAGAACATTTTTTATATTAATACGTGCATGTAACCTTATCGCTCCCCTATTAAATATGGATAAATTTATTGAATATCTGCAACAATCAGTGATAGCTATATGTTTCGGTGAATTGAAAAATTTCATGCAATTGTCTTACATTGTATGTATCTGATTCCAAACCAACGTATCTTAATTGACTCTTCATATCTCTCCAACAGCGTTAACAACTTCCCCTTGCCGAGTATAGAATAAGGAGTCGAAGTAATAGTTGCAATAGGGGATTTGACATAATAGAAAACGAATCGAAGTACAGTCCTTGCGGCCCTCGACAGCTGTATGCCTCATGATGTATAGAGAACAGCCTATGGCATCAACGACTGTCTCATAAAAACATGAAAGTTCTCCAACGTCTTTCTACGAAAAAGTTGGTCCACGGTCTTCCAACTATACAACTACAAAGGGAGCATCATGTTCGGCATGTCACCTAGGAAAAATGAAGCGAGCATCTCCTCGTCAAGCAAATTGCGTCTACTTCTCGACCATAGGAACATAATTCACATGGATCTCTGTGGTCGATGCAGACTCAGAGTATCATGGAAGAAAGTATGTCCTAGTGATTATAGATGACTATTCTCGCTACACGGGGACAAAGTTCCTCCGAACAAAAGATGAGACCGGTGACTTGATAATCAATTTTGTGAATACAACTCAAAATCTGCTGCAACAGACTATTCAAGTTTTTCGAACAGACAACGGCACTGAGTTCAAAAACAACCACCTTAGTGAGTTTTATCAAAAAACTTGGATAAGTCAACATTTTCAGCCGCCAAAACACCTCAGCAAAATGGGGTTTTCGAAAGGAAAAATCGAACACTATGGGAAGCCGCTCGTACAATGTTGATCCAGTCAGGACTTCCACACTTTCTATGGGCTGAAGCAGTCAATACCGCTTGTTTTACTCAAAACAGGACGGTGGATCACAAGCGGTTCAACAAGACTCCGTACGAGATTGTGAATAAAGAGTACCCAATATCTCTTTCTTTAAAGTCTTCGGGTGCAAGTGCTTTGTGGCGAATGACGAGAACAAGTGCAAAGTTCGACCCTAAGCATTCGAAGCTACATTTGTCGGGTATTCTTCAACTTCAAAAGGCGTACCGAGTATACATCAAGTCCCAACCGAACTATTAAGGAAAGCTATAATGTCATTTCACGAAGTGGCAGAGATGGCTTCTGGTCAACTCAGCAGGACCCGTGCCTAACCCGATTTTGTGTTCCTGCTCAAATCAGTTCAGGACCCGTGCTCAAACCCGATGGCTACTGGTCAACTCAGTCCAGGACCCGTGCCTAACCCGATGGTTCCTGCTCAAATCAGTTCAGACCCGTGCTCAACCCGATGGCTTCTGGTCAACTCAGTCCAGGACCCGTGCCTAACCCGATGGTTCCTGCTCAAATCAGTTCAGGACCCGTGCTTCCGATGGCTTCTGGTCAACTCAGTCTAGGACCCGTGCCTAACCCGATGGTTCCTGCTCAAATCATTTCAGGACCCGTGCTCAACCCGATGGCTTCTGGTCAACTCAGTCCAGGACCCGTGCCTAACCCGATGGCTTCTGAAGACAACATTTTAGAACCCGTAATCACTGGTGTGTTGGCACAAAACCAACAGAAGATGGCAACAACATCAAAATCAATGTCAGACGAAGCAACGAGACTTGCAATAGACGACTTGGAATCTCTCTTCGAACCAGTATATCGGTCATGCACCACTGCACCTACAGTGGATTCTCCACCGTTCGAGACCGACGTACCAAGTTCATCTCACACCTCTACCCCACCCGATTCAGATTTGCCACAGAATACCGAAGAACCTACAACTCGAGGAAGTATCATCAGAGACGATCGATCCAAGTGCAGAATTGGAACTTCCTCAGACAAATGATCAATCGGAGACTATAGGCAATCTAGATCCACAGACGGCTGACGCATCTGCTACAGCCTTGCCTCCTGAGCGCAAGTGGACTAGAGGTCACCCGATCGATCAGATAATTGGCGATAGTTCGGATGGTGTGAGGACACGTCGTCAACACAGTCTTTTCAGTTGCTTCCTGAGCCAAAACGAGCCTACCAAAGTAGCAGACGCACTTCGAGACCCGGATTGGACAATTGCAATGCAAGATAAAATCAATCAATTCGAACGTCTTCAAGTGTGGACCTTGGTACCCCCTCCACATGGGAAAACAGTGGTCGGAACTAAATGGGTTTTCAAGAATAAGAAAAAGGAAGACGGTGAAGTGATCCGGAATAAAGCAAGGCTAGTAGCTAAGGGATACAATCAACAGGAAGGCATCAACTACGACGAGACTTATGCTCCTGTTGCCAGTATCGAAGCTATCCGCCTCCTGCTGGCCTATGCGGCTCACAAAGACTTCAAAGTCTATCAGATGGATGTTAAAACCACTTTTCTCAACGGCGTGTTAAAAGAAGAAGTCTACGTCGCTCAGCCGAAAGGTTTCGGTGATCAAGAACATCCCGATCACGTCTATCGTTTGGACAAAGCTCTCTATGGACTAAAACAAGCCCCACATGCTTGGTACGATGTCCTGAGTGATTTCCTCGTGAAGTCTGGATTCATACGAGGAACGATAGACACAACCCTCTTCATTAAATGGCATGACAAAGATCTGATGGTCGTCCAAGTATACATCGACGACATCATCTTCGGATCAACAAATCCTCGGTTCTGCAAGAAGTTTGGAGATCTCATGAAGAGCAAATTCGAAATGAGTCACATGGGAGAGATGCAATTTTTCTTAGGCCTTCAGGTTAGGCAGCTCAATGATGGAATTTTCATCAGTCAAACACAATACATCAGGGATATTCTGAAGAAGTTTCCTCAAGACCAGAGCAAGCCTCTCAGCACTCCTATGTCACCAAGCTGCAAGTCGGATGCCGATCCCTCTGGTAAATCGGTCGAATCACACTGTATCGCAGTATCATTGGATCTCTTCTCTACCTCACTTCGAGCCGGCCGGATATCATGTTTGCCACCTGCTTGTGTGCCCGTTTTCAAGCCGAACCCAAAGAATCCCATATGCTCGCGGTCAAAAGAATTCTTCGCTACCTTAAGGGCACCTCTGCCCTTGGCCTATGGTATCCAAAGGGTACGAATTTCAAACTTATCGGCTACACTGACGCTGACTATGCAGGTTGCCGAATGGACAGGAAAAGCACGTCCGGTGGCGCTCAATTTCTAGGCGAAAAGCTGGTCTGCTGGTCATCCAAAAAGCAAACTGTGTGTCCACTTCGACGGCAGAAGCAGAATACGTAGCTGCCGCCAGCTGTTGCTCACAGATGCTGTGGATGCAGACACAGCTTCACGACTATGGATACAATCTAACTAATATACCCATATATAGTGATAGTCAGAGTGCTATTGCCATTACTTGCAATCCTGTTCATCATTCACGCACAAAACACATAGACATTAGATATCATTTTATCAAAGATCACGTAGAAAAAGGCACGATAGAGATGTACTTTGTGAACATGGAGTTTCAACTAGCCGACATTTTCACCAAGGCCTTGGATGAGAAACGATTCCAATTCCTTGTCGGAAAATTAGGCATGTTGAATCTTCCGTAATGTGCATTACCTGATCTTCTGTGCTATCACATGCTCTATTCTATGTGTTTTCTATGCTTATTTGTCCTTATCTTGCGTGATAAAAATAAAATAAATAATAATAATAATAAAAAAAAATATATATATAATATAATGGGGTATGACGAAATCCATTAGGATGCTTTGATCTAAACTCACCAAGAATTTTACCCCGACATGCGATCGATTTAATTGCTTAAATTTTGTCAGTCTAAGTCGCATTCTTGTGTCTAAAAGGTCAGTCGATTGTTCCACTAGACACAAAGTCACTCTATATGCGTGAGGATTCAAGCCTTGTTCCTTTTTCCTTTCTTTGGATCTACTTCTCGAGTGAGTCACACATCAAGTACTTGTCTTACCTAGTGATTCTTGGTTTCATACTCGCCTTGCGTCAAATCGTTAGGAAAATGATAAGGGAGCTTAGGATATTCCTCACTCGGCCTTATATAATTTTTCCCTCACATTAACCCTTACATCCACTTTGAGCCTTCTCCGACGTCCTTTTCTTCATTTGAAACCCATTTCCAGCTTTCAACCGAATTCTATATTCTTTGAATGGTTGTTCAAACAAGAAAAGGAGGGGGAGATAACAAAAGAAAAGTAGGATGATGACAAAAGAAGGCATTGCTCAACACGCAAATACCAAGGGAATCGGCCTTCCGACTACCTTGTAGAAAGTGGCATGGTTCCTGCTGCGAACTTCTCCAACGATAATCTCGTACGCTCGTCAGAACGGCTGGAAGAGGAGCACCACGAAGTGAACTTCTCCAACGATAATCCGGTCTTATATCGGGAAACGAGAAGAGGAGCGCAGCCTCGGATACGAATTCCATAACCGTGAACTTTTCCAAATAGATAATCTCTGAAACCTATCTAGGGATTAGGAGAAGAGGAGCTCGGTATCGGCCCGAGAATCAACAAGAAGAACTTCGCCTACGATAATCTCCTATAGCCTCATGGAGAAGCGGAGCTTCAGCTTGAGCATAACATAAAAAGGGATAGTTCTTAAAAGAAAAAGAAGGAGAAAAGATAGAAAAGAAGAAGGATGCCGAAAAAAAGGGGGAGACGGACGTAGAAATGGAAGATGCGAAGAGATACGCTCACTTTCCTTTAAATTCCTTCCCTTCTAAGTCCTAGCCAAACTAAAACCTTTACGCCCCTTTGATTCCAATCGACGGTTTCTCGCTTGGGTGAAATGATTAAACACACCTCGATTACAGGTAAATTGACTTGAAACTGCTTGCGTTGACTTGAGTAATAATGATATAAAAATCCCTAGAAATTATTGAGAGCAAGAGCGAACCTTGTGAGAGTTGTCGAAATGGAGCAGTCTTTGAACTTAGGACTTTAGTTTGACGACAAGACTTGACGGCATTTTCTCTTTCAAATGTCTCGTAAATTTTAGGCTTGACGATTGATCGAAGCAAAATAATTTGACCCCATACTATACAATAGTAAAATACAAAAAAAAAATATATAATATATATAAATATACTTCGCACATTTTGACATGAAATGTTATGTTTCATATGCGTTGAATTGAATAAATGCGGATTTTTTTTGTGCATCGCACATTCTAAATGCAATTTTAGATTGCATTGGTACTAAATTGTTTAAATGCGATAAGTTTTTCTATGCTCTAACCCTCGCACAATATTTTGAAGTAAATGTTTTCGGGGACCATGTACACGTACTTCCTTGGTAAATTTGTGTGTTTTTATGCTCGTGACTTGAATTGATTTAATATGCTTGCATAATTAGTTAATTCTTGTGCATCATTTGAGGGGGAGCAAGTATAAAAATCGTGGTTTAGCTCCAAATATTTTTGACGTTTATCTTTGAGTGTTTCAGATCTTTCAAGCTCAAGGAGTGAGACGTCGACACTACAAAAAGAGGAGCTAGACACAAGACCAGATATTTCACAAATAACATTGCCAAAAATAATTGTTGATTAACTCCATTATTACTAACGTTTATCTCTAAGTGGTACAGATTTCTAAACTTCTGCCAGGGGAGCTAGACGTTACTACACGGAAAATACAGGGAGTTAATTGCATTTATTTTAATTACTAAGGGGGAGCCTTATAATGTGTTTTATTTGAAATAGGGGTCAATCTGAAATTCTTTAGAAGAACTTACTATCGAGAAACTGGAAATTAGAATTAATTCGCAATCTAAAGTTTCTCGATCGTAAACAGTGTTTGAAACGATTTTGATTGGCCGCGATAATTTGCGATCGAAAAATTTGAATTGAGAAGCAATTTCGAATCAAAAGTTTTTTCGAGCGCAAATAGTAATGGGCCTGATCCATTTAATCGCAAAACGTCCAATCGCAAACCCAACATTGATTTACAGCGAGTTATTAAAAGTTCACTTTTTGTCAGTCGAAAAACTTTTTCTCACGCAACCCTAATCGAAAGAAATTCTCTCACGCAAAACTTTCTCAGACGATACAAAATTCTTCAAAAATCTTCTAATTTTCACTTCAGATCGTCTGATTAAGGTAGAAATTCGATTCGGTTAACGATTGCGAATCTTATAACTTGATTTGCATTTACATTTTGTAGTTTTTCGCATGTTTAGTTAAGATTTTTTGACTGTTCTTCAATAACGATTTAAACGTATACTGTTTCAGAAAATCTAGGCATGTTTCTTGGATTTTCTGAGTTAAATGCCTGTTGTTTAGATAGATTCGATGTTTTTGATGAAACAGATAGCGTAAATCGTAGGAAAATTTCCATCTGTGATGATAAAATGGTTTTCGATGAAACTGGATACTTTGAAGTTTTGAAGCTGTCGAAGAACTTTGTCGATGGATTTCAATTCAATTGAGATACTATTTGTGTCGATTTAGTTTTCGATCGCAAAATTTTGATTTAAGTCATCACGAAAAGATTTTGACCGATAAACTTACCATCGAAAAATCCAATTACAATTTTCTGCGAGCGAAAAACTTATGGACTGAATAGATAATTTAGATGCAAATTCAAATCGAGTGTTAAACTTACCATCGCAAAATTAAATTTTCGATTTCACTTCATTTCGGTCGCAAAAATATTAGCAGCGAGAAATTTATTTTTCAATGCTTAACTTTTTCGATCGTAAAATTCGCCGCTTAGAATAAATTGATCGAAAAATTTCTCGACGATTGACTTAGTTTCGTCGTTGACCGATTTCTCGATAAAAATATTTCGCCGCGAAAAGTTTTACTTACTATCGAAAATCACATATCGCTCGACAAATTTTCAAATCGAAAAATTTTATTCCCTCGAAGAAAATTTCTCGACAGTAAATTTACCTGAGAAATAATTTCTCGATCGTAAATTTACACGGAATTTTTCTCGATCGTAAAATTGATCGACTACAGTCTCAATTTGAAACTCAACACTTAGTAATTTTTTCCTAAGTCTTTTACACTGTAGCGAACGCTAGCGAATAAAATTTCTCGATCGAAAAACTACACGGAAACGTTTCAATTGAAATCAGTGTATATGAAATCAAATTGCAATTCAATTTTCTCGAGCGAAAATTTTCTCGGCATGAACATTGACTTACTGATTTAACACTTAGCGAAATTTCGAGCCAATTTTCACGCGACAACTATTTCCTTCGAAATTACATTCATGCCATCACGATTTTTAAAATTGAACATACACTATGCATTTGATATGATTTCAATTCAAAATTCATCGAACATGCTATTATTTGCAATATTACTATAGTTTGATGAAATTTATTCATATTTCGACTGAAAAATAAAATTGAACTAATGAACTTTTATATATCTTATATTTCAGTGGACCGCTACCCAAGATACAACCACATATATGATCACAATATGTACTTGAAGGTTCAGGATACGAACTTTCAGCTCGATCTGGACACATTTCGGTGCCCGGACGAGATCATCGTATCCATCCTCAGAGGTCACCCCATTTGGCACGCGCTGACGGTCACTGCCTCAGTGCCGATGGTCTATCTCCATCAATTATGGGGATATATACAAGGAGTTGTAGCAAATGGAGCATTCTCCTTCACTACAAAACTCGGGACGCGGCATATTCTTATGAGCAAGAGCCAGTTCGGGATGATGTTGGACTTACCCCATCACGGCAACTACGACCCGCTCCCGACCGATGCTGAGATGATTCAGGACTTCATGCATATGGGATACCAACCGCCGCTTACAAGATTAGCTCATGTCCAGAGCAGCGGTATCCCTCACCCCTGAAAGACACTGTTCGGCATAGTGAACAAGTGTCTATCACCCAAACACGCTGTATTCGACAAGGGCAACGGCAACATACTGCGGATCTTTCACGGCCTCGCCTTCGCCAGAAACTACGACTTTGCACAGCTAATCTGGAACGATCTAGTTGAACAGATTCGGCTGAAGGAGAACCGAAGGTCAAAGAACGTGCCCTATGCTCGCTGGTTCAACGTAATCATCAGGGAGTTCATGGAGCTACATGCAGAGAACATCCCGCAGCTACCTACTGGTGGAAACTACCAGCCGCCAAGGCTTAAGTTTTTCCACAACCCACGGCTCACGGACCTGGACCAACCGTCGATGCCAATTCCACTCAGCTTACTCAGGCTCGCCGACCCCGCGGGAGCTGAGTATCAGAGGTTCTGCCGGGAACACAACTTAACGGAAGCAATGATTAGAGGGCCCCCGGCAGATCACTATGTGAGCCCTCCCCAACACCAACCAAGCCCTGACAAAGAGCCAATGCCCGACGTAGAAGATACTTTGATAGACGTCGTGGCTACCGAGATGGCGCTCGAGGCTCCTGCACTCGAATTACAAGTGAAGTGCCCATACAAGTTGGCGTGCTCGAAGAAACTTTTGAGGAGGTTCTTCAACAAGAAGCACATCCCGAAACTGAAATGAGGCACAGCTCTCTTCCACCGGTGACGGATCAGGCACTGGAGGACGTCAATCGTGACCTCACTCCTCACACGGCCACCCCGTCTGACACGGAGTCTGACGAGGAAATAAGCCTGATAAGGAGGACTCCCAGAAGACTAAGCATTCAACTAGAGTCTCTCTTCTCAGCCGTCACTACCGCACCATATACTGCGCTGCCCAGATCGACAAGTGTTGCTGGCACTTCTTCGCTCAATCTTGAGCCGCAACCAACTCACGTGGTGTCTGGTTCGCAGGCGCAACCTGAGCCTGCCTTAACACCCATAGAGGCGAATCCTCTGGATTCGACTCGAGGATTGGGTGGAAGTCTCATACAGTCACAACCTCAAGTGACTGTGAGCCAACCCACAGAGTCGGCGTCTACACAAGGGTTGATAACAGGCGACATCAGTCGTCCTGGTCCATCCATGGAGGCGTCCACACCCTTTGTGACGAACGAGCAGTTCCAGGCCGCTCTCTCTGCCGCTGTACAGACTATGGAAGACAAGATCACGGAGAGAGTACTTCAAGCTCTCGAGGCATCCCGAAGAGATACCGGGAAAGCACCTGCCTCTGAAGGCCCTTCGTCACAAACCCACCCCACACCTCCACAACCCACGCCCACTGACCCTCTAGCCACTTCCTCCATCCTCATCAACCCATACATCATCCCCATCACCGAGCTCCACGACATTCTCCTCGCCCGTTTGATAGGCCTGTCCATCCGATCGCCTCAAGAAGAATCCCTCTATCGGCGATTGGTGGATCATCCTGAGCCACCGACTGACACCTGTCGAGGCCAAAGCTCCTACTCCCGGCGTAGACATGACGATCCTGACGATCAGGACCATCATGAGGGGGAGAAGAGGCCGAGGACATCTACAACCGGCCAAGGACAAGGCTCGGGCGCTATGCGGACAAGCACTGGAGCTGGTGAAACCCAAACCACCCATACTACCCAAACTACCCAAACTAGCCAAACCACACACCGCACAGCCACTCTACCACATATCGACCCACCAAACTTTCACCTTAGGACGCCTCCGCCCACACCGCCGATCTACTCAAGCCCCTTGCTTCCGGAAGAAGAAGCAAGCGCTGCAATGCTTGTAGCTCTGACAGCTACCCAAGCTACTCCCTCGTCGCTTCAGACCAACCGGGACCCTCTGGACATGGAGTCAATCCACACGAAGTATTAGACAAGTACATCTTCGAAGGCCAGTGGATGACCCATTCCATGCCCGATGAGCATCAGCGACAATGGCTTCAGGACGTACGCCACTTCTCACAACAAGCATCCCGTGGGAGAACATTCACATAGAGATACATTTCCTTGAAGAAGTCAGGGAAAACAGTTGGAGATCACTGGATCGAATCAAGAAGCCGGATGAGTTCGAGCTGAGAGGGATCTCTCACTGGGATCAGCAGAAGAGAATGACATATCTGTGGATGCTGACCCAACTAGGACCGGACGTGAGGCTGGGGATCCCGAAGAATCGACTGAAGAGTCACTTCAGGAACTCTCCCCAATTTGCCAACTCCTCAGTGTCTATTGTGCCAAAGGAGGACTTCCAACACCTCACTACATCATCGACGAGTGGACAGGACCCGAGAGGAACTGAGCGAGAGCGACCTGCCGTACCTCCCCGCCGATGAAGTCTACCGTCTTTATCAGCTATACGTGGAGAAGTACAAAGGTCCTCAGGGCTACATCAAGAAAGAAGGCCTCGAAGGGCTCTATCGGTTCATGATGCGACAAGTCAAATTCTTCACCGCTCACGACCTTCAAATGGCGCTTGAGAGCAATATGAAGAAGGTCAACATGGCCGAACCACTCCTCAAAGGACCTGAGATCGAGAGACTTCCAAGCAATCATATAAACATCAGCTCTATCACTGGCATCACCTACAACAATCCAATTGCCAAGAAGACCAGGATGATGCTGAAGACAGAAATTCACAAGTTTTGCGACGTAACCCTCAAGATCGTCAGGTGAAATATCGAATTGAGGTTGGAAGAGATAAATAGAGACACGATGCTGAGGATCCACTGGTTTGTGAGAGAACAGCCGCTCCTGATGGAATTGTTGGATGACATCGAGGAGCGCCTGAAGCTCAGGGAGACCGTTAGGGACTACGAGCATACGATGGGCTTGCGCAGATCGTACTATGCCCGACAAGGACGAACAGCGCGGAGATGCAATCAAGCACAAAGGGGGAGAATGTAGAATATCATTTGTAATTGTGCTTGATATCATTAGTTGTCCTTGTAATTAGGGGCTTTACTTATATTAGTCTTTAGATTAAGGACTAGTTAGATATTTATATCAAGATTGTTGGTATAAATACTTGTAAATGATTTGAGCTGAATAGAGAAAGTTTAGAGAATTGATCCGAAGGGCTTGCAAATCGATTTCTAGAGAGAGAAACAACAGTAACTTTCTCACTCTAATTGAATTCTCTCTCGTGTTCTTATTTTGAGTTTTTCGATCGAATTCAATTGATCATCTAAACGATCGAATTGCTATGGTTTCTAGCCTAGGATCGTAGAGTTGTTAATATGAGGACCTAACAGGGAGTATAAACAAGATCTGTGAGTATGATATGCAACATGTGTTCTGTATCTATGTGATTTATATGCTTATATGATTTATACGAATTTATTGATTGATTTTAAATTTTATGGCTATATGTATTGATTGATAACTAATGTGCCTTATGTGCCTACGTGCCCTATATGGATTAACTGATTGATGATTTTATAATATACGTGTAAACCTTAAATTGACGTGAATTGCGTGACCATAACGTGCTCTCATATTAAATATGTATCATATAAGGATAGATGCACGGCATTGCATACACATATTAAATGAAAGGAGAAACCGTTATGACTACTACGACTACGGATGGTATGATACGGATGCTAATGCATACTTCCCTTCAAATCGGGGGATGATAGTTACTTCCCTTCACATCGGGGGATGACAGAGTCATGTACAAGCACATACAGATATTTACAGTATTGACAGTCCCACGCATGGGCGCCGACGGGCTTACGGTACGAGTCTAGCCAGTCTATAATGGGACTATCTAAAGAAAATGATCATATAGAATTTCATTGACTTATAAGTCATATGAATGGATATGTGAACTATGGTTACGTGACGGAAATTCATGTTTGAATAAGTGACGGTTAAGTTAAATAATATATGATTGTATGGATTCAACGTTTGATCTACGGATCTGATATGGACAATGATATGTAATGGATGTATAGAATGGCAAATGGTCTACGGATCTTATGGCAAATGGCTATATGAACGAGCATGGTGGGTATATGAATTTACTATATGTCTACGGAATAAGATGTTGCGATCATACTCTGAATAATTGTTTTACAGTGTTGTAGATATCTAACAAGCTACATAGAACGCATTCAAATACGAAAGCATGGATTCAAGGTTGGCCGGCTACATTCTCATCGTACTCCGCATAGCTTATAGTTGCATATAGTTTAAGGTAGTATGATACTAAAATGATTAAGTTGCATTATGTGTGAGAGTGAATAGACAGATGTACGCCTCCGTTTATGTTCAAAAGGAATGGTTATGAAAGGAAAAGAAAAGCGAAAAATTTTTATGGGAAAAAAATGTAATTGTTGCGCAATATGGAAAAAGGAAATGGGGCGCTACATGTAGTGGTATCAGAGCCTATGCTTTAGGTTCTGTAGACAATGGCATAGTATGTGTATGTTATAGTTGCCTTAGACTCATTTTGCATATTAAGGCAAAAGGGTAAAGCGATGCATATAGAGCACGATGAACTTATGAAAGGGGGAGGAGGAAGACCGACCGTACCTAAATCACAATCATTTCATGCACATAAGTAATAAGAGCATGGACCCCTGACAATTCCCCGTAAACGATGGTATGGTAAGCTGAGAGAGATGGGTACTATGGATTTTATGGTTTTGCAGAAACAGAAACATAGCAGAAAAGAACAGAAGAGATGTTTAACCTGTTACAGTGTATCCAGAGAAAGGATTTGACTATCTAGTCTCATTCTTACAGGGATACGTATACGAATGATGGAAAACAGTTTGGGATAGTGTAGTATAACTCCAGATGACTGGAAAGGATTTCTTAAGAGAATTTAATGATGCCCATATGATTGGGACTTATAGGGATCAGAAGGAAAAATGAATTTTTGAGTTGAAATAAAGAAATAGGTCGCACGCGAATACGAGGTGTTATAGAAGTAACTATCTCATTATGCTTTTCATAGGGTTGAATTGAAAGAAATAATGCTGAAGGTTTGAGTCAAGACTCCGATACACGACTCGATATAGTATAGTGCCATTAAAGATGGAGTTAGTAAGGAAAATTAAGGAACAGTTATACATGCCAAAGATTGGAGATAAACGTTAGAAAATTGTGGAATAGTAAAACGAGGTAAGGCGAAGTATCGTTTAGTGGAAAAAGAAAAGGGTATATATAATGCATTTATGTAACAAATATGCAAAGAAGTTTCGCAAGGAATAGTGTGGGCGTAGGAAAGGAGATTAATGATCGACTTCCAACGGGTGAAATAGTTATAACAAATACAGTACACCTGAAGTGTAAGGTTAATAGTGACGGACTAGAGATTGAAGCAAACTACCGGTCCTATCCTTAATAGACTTCGATGTAATACTAGATATGGAATGGTAATACTGATGTTTAGCAAAATTTGACTGTTTTAACTAGAAAATTGAATTGTCACCTTTGGATTAATCACGTATGATATTCAAAGGAGAAAAGAATGTACGGACAACACATCCAATAGTGAGCTGAGAAGTACTCAAATGATAGGTAGGGACGTGAAGGACATATGACTTATATTATAAGTACGTAATCATTTGGACTAAAGGTAGGAGACATTCCCGAAGTTAATAAATATCTAGATATTTTCGTGAGGAATTATATGGATTATTACAAGATTGAGATACGGAGTTTACCATTGATTTCAACTAGACATGGCACCAATCGAAATAAATAAGCTAAAGATACAATTCCTAGAATTATTGGACATGTTATATGTGACTGAATGTATCACCTTGGGGGACGCCTCTTCTCTTTATTAAAAAAAAGGATGATACACTCGGGTTATGTAATGACTGCCGGTAGTAAACAAGGTAACGGCGAAAAATAAATGCCCGCTACCTTGGATCGATAACTTATTCGATTAAGTGCAAGCTTTCAAAGTATTTCTCAAGATTGACTTAAGGTCGAGATACCATCAACTAAAGATTGCAGATTATGATATTCCAAAAACTATTTTTGGAACAAGATATGAGCATCTAGTTATGCCATGGGATTAAAGAATACCACTGCAATCTTATGATGTTGATGAGTCACGTTTTCGACCTTATTTAGACCAGTTTGTGATCGTCTTTATTGACGACACTCTGGTGTATTCTAAGTCAAAAAGAAGAATGCGAACGACATTGGAAGAATGTCAAAGGAGTTTTGAAGAGAGCTAAATGAAGGATTAATTATGACTCCATTGGGTACTAAAGGCTTAGTAATTAATAGTGATGCATGGTATCAAGGATTAGGATGTGTGCGAGTGCAACATGGGAAAAGTATTGACATATGTGCCTCAACAACTAAAAACTACATGAGACACCTTACCTGATCTATGATCTGGAATTAATTGCCGTAGTGTTCGCATTAAAAGATATGGTGACACTACCTATATGGTGCAATATTCCAGATATTCACGGATCATAAGAGTCTTGAGTATTTGTTGAGTCAAAAAGAACTACACATGAGACAAAGATGCTGAATTGGATTGCTAAGGGATCATTACGGAAAGATGGACATTGTTACGGACGTTTTGAATAAAAAGTCGTATGGTACTATTTTTATCCATCACATTCATGATCAAATTTAAATTGATCTGAAGTAAATAAATGTTGAAATGAATGTGAATGGAATGAGTACTATACGTGACTCGATTGTATATCATCTTACCGTGGAAGACTAAATTAAACAAGTCTAGTTAAAAAAAACTAGCCAGGATTGCTGAGAAGGTGAGACAAGGAATAGAAAAAAATCGTTTACTCGGAAAGGAATTAGTGTATTAACGATTAATAGTCAGATAGGTGTGTCCCAATATCGGTAACTTACGAAGGAAAATAATGGAAGAAGCATATACAATTCCTTACGTTATGTACATTCGGGTAGCACTAAGATATATTGAAACCTCAAATCTCATTAATAGTGGCTAAGAATGAAGGAGATGTAGTCAAGTATGTGCTGAAAGGTCTAATTCGTCAACAGGTTAGAGCGGAACATCAAGGGCTCTTGGGTAAAATTCTATCATTTACCCATATCAGTTTGAAAATAGAAATATATAACGATGGTTGTTAATGTCTGCCTCCAACAACCAACAAAAATGGCACCATTCGAGTAATTATTGATAGGTTTATAAAGTTTGCTCACTGTTTGCCATTTCAATAGGATTCTACAATTGAAAAATGTAGCAAAATGGAACGTCAATGGAATCGTTTGACTATATAGAGTATCTGCTATACTGTGTCTGATCGTAATTTTCGATTCGCTTTCAGAATTTTGAGCGCTCGGAACTAAATTACATTTTAGTACGGCGTTTCATCCACAAACCGACGGTCAATCAGAAAGAACGATACAGACATTGGAAGATATGCTTCGAGCATGTGTAATCAAATTCAAAGGATCATGGGATGATTATATAGCGCTAATGGAATTTGCCTATAATAATCAGTACCATTCAAGTATTAGAATGGCATCGTACCAAGCTCTGCATGGTCGGAAATGTCGAAACCCAATTTGTTGGGACATGGAAGGAGAACAAGTATTGGAAGGGCCAGATTTGATTCAGGATACAATAGAAATGATTAAAATAGTCAAAGTCGACTAAAAGCGGCCCAAGATAGACAGAAGAGTTATATAGACCAAAACCAGAAATGGAATACGAAGTTGGAGAAAAAGTCTTTTTACGAGTATCTCCTTGTAAGGGAGTTTTACGATTTGGAAAGAAAGGAAAGTTGAGCCCACGTTATATTGGGCCATATGAGGTACTTGAAAGAATCGGCCCGTTAGCATATCGACTAGCATTACCACCTGAACTTTCACAGATACATAATGTCTTCCATGTCAGTATGTTATGACGATATAGGTCAGACCCTACTCACATTCTACGTGACGAACCGATAAATGTTTCAGAGGATCTTAGTTACGTAGAAGTACCGGCAGAAGTACTGGAATATGCTGACAAGCAGTTACGAAATAAAACGATTCCGATGGTAATAATACGGTGGAAAAATCATTCAGCTCGTGAAGCTACATGCGAACGGTAGAGAGTATGAAAACACTTTACCCATGGTTGTTCACTAATACAGGTACGAAATTTCGAGGTCGGAATTTTTAAAAGGGGGAGAATTGTCAGGAACCGAAACCAAAACTATATTATAATTTCATGCATTTATATCAATTCATGCATTTATATCATTTTAAAACAGAAGTATATGTAGAATAAGGTATTTAAAGTATTATAGTTCTAGGTTCTCAAAGATGTATAAGTGGGGAAGAAGTGAATATTACGGAAGTTAGAATTTCGAATAGGTTTCAAAGTTCATCAATAGGCTTTGGAACAACCGACGCCTAAAGTGTTTATGCATAATCCGTGTCGGTTGTAAAAAACAACCGGAGCTCGAGCGCGAGTTCTATCGGGTAAAGCCAATGATTAGAGGCATCGGGGGCGCAACGCCCTCGACCTATTCTCAAACTTTAAATAGGTAGGACGGCGCGGCTCAACGAACCGACCGTTGATTCGACCCCCTCCGGTGCCAGCACGAGTCTTTACTCATGATACCCTTGTTATGTTTACTCATCCATCGTGGAGGGCTATTTTCGAAAATTAAATGCACGCGACGACCCGCTCTCGCCGCGTGAGCCGACGGAGGTTCCGTCGGAAAATCGAAAATATAAAATAAAATTCAGAATTGAAAAACAAAAAACGATATAAACATATTCCGACGGCAATTCACCGTTCGGTCGGCCAAGTACCGACCGAAACATGATTTCGATCGGCCAGGGTCGTGACCGAAATCGGCGCAGTGCGCGCCCCGTGGGCGGGCGGCCTCGGCGTGGCTCGGGTTACACGGTGAAAATTATGACGTCGGTTTTTTTAAAGTGGAAATATTTAAATAATTTAAAGTATGGCTAAAGAAGAATTTCGAAACTTTTCGGTAGTATCGAAACTCTTCAGATAAGGATCTCGAAATTGGTCAATGAGGACTTCGAAATTCTTCAATCAAGGATCTCGAGATTTCTTAATATAGAATATTAAAAAAAAGTTTTCGATGAAGACTAAGTGAAGAAGGTTCTCGTAACTTTTGACTTAAAGATTGTATTTGGAAAATAATACTTAATTGAAGTAAAGTTTTCGATAAGAAAGGATAACTATTAGCAATTCTTAACATGAGAGGTAAAAAGACCTACTTGTCAAATCATCTTTTATGATATATATCTACAATAATTCCCTAGGTAAAACAACAAAGGAATCGAAAACAAGAACATAAAGAGGAAATTAAGAAAGAAACATACGAGCCAAGGAGAAAAAGCAAATTCAAAATCTGCTTTCGAAAATTAGAGGTAAGGAATTTATATAGTGTTTTTTTTTTTTTTTTGGCTGACCCCCTCGAGGGTAATGTTCACTAAATAAAAAGAGTGGTACAGTGTTAGCGGCATGCCGCAACCCAACTGGTAACAAGCTACCAGCTAACAAGCGAAAGAAACAAGACAGTAGACGACTACCAAGCTATATGCCACACACGCCGCATGGCGCATGCCTGCAGCTGGTACTTTCCCGACAGCGTGGAAAGACGCAAGCAAAGAAGTATTTCGATCGCCTCAAGAAGTTGCTCAGGTGCCTTCTGACGACCCTCCCGCCATCTCGTGTTACGCTCCATCCATAAGTGGTAGATCAATGAAGAGAGTGTATGCCGAAAGACCAGATGAGAAAGATGGCGACCTTTCCAACGACGAGCTGCCCAAAGGATATCCGTACACCAATTCGCGTGTGGCCAATCAAAACGTAACTTTTCCTGTAACAGCTCGAGGCACCGACCAGAGAATGGGCACCCGAAAAATAAATGCGTGGTAGTCTCGACAGAAAGGGTATCGCACAGGAGACACATCGAGGCACCAGCCACACTAGCAATCCACGGCTTATCCCGTGTAGCCAATCTATCACGAATGGCCAGCCATAGGATGAAGTCGTGCCGAGGGATCGACATCAGGCCGCCAAGTAACGTGTGCCAAGGAGCTATCGGCCTCCGTAACCGCATGCTGTTCCTCGCCGAGTAGGTGGTGAAGCGACCATCACCCGAACCATTCCAACGAACAAAATCAGCTTCCCCGGGGCGCACAGGGGGAAGAAGGGGCGCTATATCGAGGTACTCCCTCCTCGAGCATAATTACACATGTACAAATACGGTTAATAAACCATAACAAAGTATACTTGTATAGTAATAGGAAAACTTTCGGAAGTCTTAGATGTAACTAGTTATCCTAGATTGTTAACTAATTGCATATATGCTTATTAAGATAAGCTTGATGTTAGAACATGTAGAAATGGAAGTTCGGGCTTTTAAACAAGAAAACGCTGAAGACAGATTAGAATATTTTAGTTTGTCGTCGATATATGAACATTATAAGTATCTTGGGATTTAGTGTAAGCAAGTTTCGATATTGATAAGTGTAGGGGGTTTTCGTAGCTATATTAGGGTTTCTTTTAGGATGTTGAAAGGACTTTATACTTGTTTAGTTGGATGATTTTGGTATAAAGACATGTGTTAGGGTTTGAAATGAGTTTGCAATCCTGTGATTTCGAAAAGATGAGGTTAAGATTTCGAAACTCAGAGAAGAATGGCAAAATTGTCGAAACCTAGGAAATCTCGCAATTGGATATCGAAAGAAACCTGTTCTGAAATATCAGACATGTCAAAAACTTATATGGGATCAAAATAAAAATGAAATGTCGAGATTAGTAAATTTCTGGAATATAAATCTCGAGATCCAATCTCGAAATCAGTTAAGCAAATCTCGAAATGAGATCTCGAGATTAAGAAATACCATGATAGAATCTCGAATATAAATCTCGAAATGAAATGAGAGTTGCGAAACTTGTTTCGAAATCAAAGAATTCGACTAAGTAGAATCTCGAGGTAGAGTCAAATGGAATTTCGAAATCCATTGAATTTTAGAACATAGATCTCGAAGTCAATTAGGCAGATCTCGAATTAGATGTCGAAATGTGTTTTGAAATTCCAAGATCTCGAGATTAAAGAAGTCGAAGCAAGATTTTATAACCCAAACCAGATTTTGGAATATAATCTCGAAATCAAGGAAATTCGACAAGATAAATCTCGAGACATGACTCGAGATTTGGAAATTCAATTAGAAAGAATTTCGAGATATGATTTCGAAAGTTAATAATGTAATTAGGTAGAATTTCTAGATATATGGGAATTTTATAACAAAAAGAATACTGAACTTAATAGAATTTCAATATCACATAAAATGTGCGATATTTAGGGTTTTGATATAAAATAAGTTAGAGTTTCTGGTAAAGACTTCGATACAATATAATTATTAGTTTTTAACACAGGCTTCAATTTTAAATAAAAATATAACTTCTAAGCCAAGAGTTTAATATATTATAAGTAGTGAACATAAAGGTAAAGACTACGGATAGGAACGAACATGCATAATAAGGCATGCATATCACGACACATGCATCATATTAGGGATCTCATATTTACCGAACTCACTTCTATAGGTCAGGATCCCGATAAAGGCAAGGATAAGATATAATTAACGAACGGGAGTATAAACGAAATCTGTGAGTATGATATGCGACATGTGTTCTGTTTCTATGTGATTTATATGCTTATATGATTTATACAAATTTATTGATTGATTTGAAATTTTATGGCTATATGAACTGACTGATAACTAATGTGCCTTATGTGCCTACGTGCCCTATATGGATTAACTGATTGATGATTTTATAATATACGTGTAAACTGTAAATTGACGTGAATTGCGTGACCATAACGTGCTCTCATATGAAATATGTATCATATAAGGATAGATGCATGCATTGCATACACATATTAAATGAAAGGAGAAACCGTTATGACTACTACGACTACGGATGGTATGATACGGATGCTACGGCATACTTCCCTTCAAATCGGGGGATGATAGTTACTTCCCTTCACATCGGGGGATGACAGAGTCCTGTACAGGCACATACAGATATTTACAGTATTGACAGAGTCCCATGCATGGGCGCCGACGGGCTTACGGTACGAGTCTAGCCAGTCTATAACGGGAGTATCTAAAGAAAATGATCATATAGAATTTCATTGACTTATAAGTCATATGAATGGATAGGCGAACTATGGTTACGTGACGGAAATTCATATTTGAATAAGTGACGGTTAAGTTAAAGAAGATATTATTGTATGGATTTCACGTTTGATCTACGGATCTGATATGGACAATGATATGTGATGGATGTATAAAATGGCATATGGTCTACGGATCTTATGGCAAATGGCTATATGAACGAGCATGATGGGTATATGAATTTACTATATGTCTATGGAATAACATGTTGCGATCATACTCTGAATAATTGTTTTACAGTGTTGTAGATATCTAACAAGCTACATAGAACGCATCCCAATACGAAAGCATGGATTCAAGGTTGGCAGGCTACATTCTCATCGTACTCCGCATAGCTTATAGTTGCATATAGTTTAAGGTAGTATGATTCTAAAATGATTAAGTTGCATTATCTGTGAGAGTGAATAGACAGGTGTACGCCTCCGTTTATGTTCAAAAGGAATGGTTATGAAAGGACAAGAAAAGCGAAAAAAATTTTTGGGAAAAAAATGTTATTGTTGTGCAATATCGAAAAAGGAAACGGGGCGCTACAACTATAAAGGCCAATGATGTGCAGAAACCTTTATGAACCCACAATATAAACGATGATATGAAATTAAATTAGGATTTACTTAATGCTTGAAACACCAAATACATATTCGAACGCAGCAATATTATCATATATGGTCCAATTTTCAGGTCCAAGAATTACAGAATACTGACACGGTAAGATATTGCCGGAATAGTTCCACATGGTCAGCAACAAAATCGTACATTGAGTCATCTGCAAACAGAAGAGAAAGCGCAGCACGAGGCACATACATGCCACACTCACCGCTAGTTGAAAACATCAAAACAAACATGAGAATAATGTTGTAGAAATATTCTTCGAGAACTATGGTACTTATTATATGCATTACCTCACATTCTGTCGCAGAAAGTCGGGGTGTCGGTATATATTAAATCTTGTTATTGAGTCTATCATTCCAAGATCATGAAGAAAATAGGGTATTGCAAGCTGAGTTTTCTGAATTCTAGGTCGGAGAATCTCATGTCGACATCGACGGAAGGGTCAGAGTCGAGGACAGTGATTAATTTTTTCCTGAAATCAACCACACACAGAACCTAGTGACACTTGTTTATATTTATCGGAACAACAATGACGTCAGATTGTTGCCATGGAATTGACGACCATCTATCATCGCTGCCCTCCGCGTAGGGCCGTAGTGCGGTAACGTCTGTACCTCCCTCATAAGTGCACTCCATTGCAACCACCTGACTGAACATGACGCTCATGAATGAAACTCGCAAGCCACCTACATGAGAAGTCCTCTGCCTCTCAATGAACCCTCGGAGACACTCATCAATATGCTGATAAGCAGGAAATATATTGGACAGTTAAAAGTGTGAGTACATAACAAATTGTGTTGTCTGAATACCTCGTCGTGCAGCCAGGTTGTCTTTGTCATAAGTGTTCTAAAGTAATGAACATCACGCTGGACCCCCAGTAGAGTCTTTATGCAAACATCATCTCCCATTGTTTGTATAGTTGCAGATATATGCGTGAACATCCTCAGCAACCTCTTAATATGACTATCAAGCATGGTATTATCAAAGAATGAATCTATAATACTTGAATCAGTTAACTTCATATCTGGACCCATGGATTTTTTTGCGAATTCCCAGTGGTTGTCTCATGTGAAATCCATCGATACTTTCGCTTCAACAAACGGGATGTTCCAGCGTTTCTCTTCTTCCTCCGGTTTTCCTTCTGCCAACCACTCTCTGCGTCAGGAGTTATAGCAGCATCGTTTAGCCCTTGATTCAAATGTTCGCAGAGCCGTTCGTGCCTTTTCCGAAATACGTACAATGTAAAACAAAGTCAAATTAATACTAATGCAAAGTACTTAGACAAAATAAACTACAAACTTTCCTCGATCGTAGAAAGCCTCTAACGAATTTCAATGTATTGGCCCTCAACCTTCATGCCTAAACGGTCTATGGCAGCCTCCTGTGCGTCGTACCTAGACTGCAATTCATTGAATTTCCTGAGAGCACACTGGTAGAAATCATCTAACTTATGCTCGATACGTGCACTAAAATGATTAACTGAAGTGCGAAATTCGGCAAAGTTTTGTGTGATGATCGATCGCATGTCATTCATTGTTTTATGTACAAACCAAAACAAACTAAATTATCCAGAAATGAACAATAAGGAAGCTGCGAAAATTTTATGTAAAACATGAAATGGAATCACAAATTAGATTCAATTTATAGTTACAGTTATAGGAAGACAAAGAGATAATAGTTACCACGAAGAGGCATGTAATTTGGACGGGACTTTTGCAATGCACTCGCGAATGCACATAGAAATACGTAATAGAATGGGATTTTTCGAATGCACTCGTTAGTGTGAATCGACGCATAGAGACATAATCGTTGCGTTTATTTTCCGAGTTACTTTCTTGTGGCCGGGTTCGATGTATTAGACCGTTGAGCTGCTATGCGATGCTGAAATGTTTAATTGCTATGCTATCGTTGAATTTACTTCCTTTTTCGAACAGAACGGTAGCCCAACAGTCGCCAGTATTGTGTAGCATTCAATGATGTTTTCGTATGTTTTGTTCAGGGTATTCCAAGGGCCGTTCGATGCGACCCTTAAATTTAGCGATTTCCAATGTCTTTCAGTATATCTACCCAATAATGAATGTATCAATTTATAAGAAACGGTTGCCCTCTGCATTTATTCCAAAGCTGACTGCCATATTGTTGGATCATAACAGTTGCGCATGTTTAACATTCAATGTTCTTTTAAGTTTATTTTTGTTAAGGGTATTCCAAGAGACATTTGATGCAACTTGTATTTCCCGTCTCACTTAATATTAATAGTGCGCTGACACATATTGGCGATTGCAACTTTTATTTGCAAGTAAAATAAAAACATCCAGTCGTTTTATTGAACATAATTACATGGCATCAAAGTCAAATTACATGAATACATAAAAATGCGGACACATAAATACACACTCATTACGAAGCAAAAAGCCATCAGCGTTACGCGTGTCACCGCCAAATATACTGGTATACAAAATCGCACTAAAAAAATAATGCATGAAAAATGTTGCATTTATAATATTGTCACTTCCACACAACAATTATACTAACTGCCCATGGAGTTTATATGGAACTAATATCGTTGCACATAATAATAATAACGTTGTGGGATAAATCGACGATTGCAACTTATATTTGCACATAGAATAAAACCATAAATTCGTTACATAGAACAAAATTATACGACATCAAAGCCAGAATTACATCAAGACATAAGAACGTAGGCACACAATAGAGTGACACTGATCGCTGACTCACTACTGTTTGAGAAGGTGGCACCCAATCTTGTAAGAAACAAAAGCGTCGATGCAAGCATACTCGATCTGAGCGAGGCTAAGAACTCTATTCTCCCAATTGATCATTGTCACGCGCTTCGTCTTGCTCATCACCATACCACAAAGCAATTGAGCAAGTTCTTTCAATCCAAGACCTCATAAATGCCCCGGCGGCCAACGTGCTTTTGCAACAGATGCCACATTGACGAAATTCCCAGAATTATACAATGCATAGTCACGGATCAGCTTGGCCATGTCTTCACCAACCGCAACGCCAACGAAGGTGTTGTTAGGGTTCAACACGAAATCTTTGAGACTGATTTCGTCTAGATGAGCAAGCTGAATAATTATGCATTTACAGTCGATGCACAATTGCAGAGTGGCTGCTTTGTGGACTGCACCACGGGCCCAAACGGGCTGGCACTCGACCTCAAGGCAAACCAGTGTGGATCTTGTAATGTTAATTTCTTCAATCCATTTGTTCACACTGCTCTACTCGCTAGTCACGGTGGTCACGACGATCGTATTGCAGAATTCTATACTGTATATCCTCGTAGTTGTTCCAGTTGGTAATCTCGATACCCTATCCATTTTTTTATTTGGTACCTTCGACTATAGGTTTCTACAGTAGGTGTTTTTATAGCCACAATCGTAGGGAAAAAAGAGGCATGTCGCAGGTGACCTTTCAGAGCAGTTGTTAATGCGTACGGAGTAAGAGATGGGGGCGTGACTCTTGGAATGCATTTGATTACGTGTATTAATACATGCATTTTTACTAAAAATGTGATTTAAGTGAGTAGGAACAAACAGGCATATCATTTACTGCAACATCAGTCACCAAAATAAATTTGTCTGCATTAAACATTGACAGAACTTGGGTGTGGATTGTATTATGAAGGTGCCGAAAGTTTATTACACCACGACAGAGGCCGATAATTTCTTATAGTCATTATTACACCCACATAGCGCAACCAGCATATTGTATTTGAATATTAAGCAAAGTTCACACGAAACTATGTCTGACCTAATAGACGTAGGATACTTATACCCATGACCATATTAAAAATAGGATCACCTGGTCACCTAATTTAACAATACAGCGACAATGCTTGTAGCTCTAACTAAGCATTCAATATGTTATTGCACTATCAGATAATTCCATGATGTTGTGTACCATTGTCATGAAGGTGCTAAACATTCAATACGTTATGGCACAATCAGATAATTCCACAATCATCGTATTGCATTAGAATAATAAGGAAATACATTAAACACATGAAACTTCGCATAGTGACGTTACACTGATTGTATTACAAAGGTGGCGACTGCTAAATACCTCATGACACAATTAGATCATTTCTTCTGGTTATTATTGCACACACATAGGAAACCGACATATCATATTAAAACGATAAGCAAAGATGCCCAGCACACACAAAAACAATTTATGAGCTTATAGATGTAGGAAACTTATAGTCAAGTCCATATGGAAATCATATATAGCCAAAACATTCTCGCCCACAATGTGATAAATTAAATAGGATCATCCGGTCCCTCAATTTAACGATGTAGCGGAAATGCATGCAGCTCGCACTCAGTTTATCTTTCATAGCATTGTCATGAAGGTGCTAAACATTCAATACTTTGTCAGGATGAGATAACTCCATAATGATACTATTGCATGCATACCGCGCAATCAGCATTGCATTAAAATAGTAAGGGAATTTATGTAACACGTGAAACTTCACACAATAGCGTTACACTGATTGTACTAAGAAGATGCAATAATTTCTTATGGTCATTATTACACACACATAGCGCAACCAACATATGTATTAGAATATTTAGCAGAGTTCACACGAAACTATATCTGACCTAATAGACGTAGGATACTTAACCCAAGACCATATTAAAAATAGGATCATCCGGTCAGCTAATTTAACAATACAGCGAGAATGCATGTAGCTCTCACTAAGCATTCAATATGTTATGGCACAATCAGATAATTCCATGATGTTGCGTACCATTGTCATGAAGGTGCTAAACATTCAATACGTTATGGCACAATCAGATAATTCCATAATCATCATACTGCATTAGAATAACAAGGAAATACGTTCAACACGCGAAACTTCACATAGTAACGTTACACTGATTGTATTACGAAGGTGCAGAATGGTCAACACCTCATGACACAGTGAGATAATTTCTTCTAGTTATTACTGCACACACATAGGGAAACCGGCACATCGTATTAAAAGGTTAAGCAAGGATGCCCAGCACATAAAATAATTTATGAGCTAATAGATGTAGGAAACTTATAGTCAAGTCCATATGGAAATCATATATAGCCAAAACATTCTCGCCCACCATGTGATAAATTAAAAATAGGATCATCCGGTCCCTCAATTTAACAATGTAGCGGAAATGCATGGAGCTCGCACTCAGTTTATCTTGCATATCATTATCATGAATGTGCTAAACATTCATTACTTTGAGTCAGGATGAGATAACTCCATAATGATACTATTGCACGCATATAGCGCAATCACCATATTGCATTAGAATAGTAAGGGAATTTACGCAACATCTCACGACACGATGAGATAATTTTTTATGGTTATTATTGCACACACATGACCATCATATCATATTAGAACATTAGGCAAGGATTGCCAACATATGAAACAACTTATGAGTTAATAGAAGTAGGAACTTATAGCCAAGACCAGACGGAAACCATATATAACCAAATCACATGTCCAATATAATAATTGAGCAACACTTTCCAAATAAAACACAACAAACTCATTCTACGCTCGACTTTCACCGCTTGTAAGTGCCGCGTCCACCAGGAGGAGCGGGGGGGGGGGGGGGGGTTGGCTTAATCTCACAGAACTATCCTGTTCCGGCATTCCACGCGAGACCCTATCGGAGCTTCCAACTGAAGGAATGCAATCAAGGCCTCAATTGTCGGCTCAGCGGCTTGCTTATCATTGTCCTCACAAGCCTCAAGCACATCAGGCTCGATACGGCTCCCGTAAATGGCACTGGCAGCAAGGGTGGTACCATTGAGAGTTGTCTTATGTGCATCCCCACAATTTGTCAAACACCATCAAGTGCATCATCCTAACAACATAGGATAAGAATTGATATCGGAATGATGATTCTGTATGAATATACAAAAAATATACCAGACTTTCAGTGGCCAAAACCTGGTTTTTCACCTGCTCTATCATACGGGACACACGGAAGTTACGATGCATGCTTCGGAAGTCGAAAGGTTTAACTCTTATGTAGAACAGATAGGTTCTTCCGATCAAATTTTGTATGCACTTTGGCATTGCATCATCACCAAAGCTACCCTCGAGGCTATCACCAGGCTACAAAATATATAGGCATATGTAGGATGGAGCGAAGACTAAATTCAGCACACTCATAGAAAATAATTAACATTTACATAAACTGACCGATGAATTGACTATTTCATCAGTAGTGGTGTTTGTGTACTTCTTACTAGCTCCATCAAATATAACGAATGTCGCAGTATCACTTCCATCGTCAACGATTACTTCAATTCGAAACCTACAATGGAACACCATGTGAAAATGAACAAAAAAAACAAAGATACAGCCAAAATAAGAAATAGTAATGTAAGGCTGCACGTTCTGCATTTCGTAAAATTCCAACAGCCTTCAAATCGACACATTTGTTGCAATTCAGCGCCTATTCTGATTTTTCTAACTTGCTCGAACACCTAGAACATGATATATAATGCCAACCGCTCCTAGACAATACCTCAGCAATCTTAGCAATGCATGCAAATTCCTTACCTGGAAAAATTCAAGCTTCAAAATCAACCAATGAAAGCCAAAAACAACAGTGTTGACGATTCTCAAGGAACCTGCATTGTATACCTGCTCCGCCTCCCGATGCAAGAAATCGTGTATGTCAGAAACGACAAGGCGTCAAATCAGCATTCCTTTCTCCTAACCACTGAAATTGGCCAATCAAATGCATTCATCCTGCACAATAATGTAATAATACAATCAGATTGCATATAATGTTAGAAAATGCAAAAATTAATTAAGGCACTTCTTCCTGAACTCGCATACAGGGTCCACCTCGTAGTTTATGTACAGCTTCGTTGCAGATGTAGTGTTTTAAGTAGAGATTTCCTGCATATTATATATAAGTAGAGTAGAAAACAACGACAATAATAAATACTCTCAACCTAAAACATGAATGAACAGGATAAATGTCAACTACAACCATGCTAATATGTATTTGTCCATGCAAAATGCATGAGTATTGCAATTTTATGAAAGCAAATATTTTTCCCCGGCATGGAATAATCAGGGAAGAATGCTATACCGCCAAATATTTTCAGGTTAATACTTGTGACCACAACAATTGTATTCTGGCCAACCGAAGGCCGGACTGCATCGCAAAACTGATGCCCTATCGTCCCAAAATCGTAACGGAGACGTCCACAGAACTACAAAAGTAAAACATTTTTATGTGATATTGCATGGAAGGCAGTTTCGAAAACACGAAGTGATCCATCCAGAACAACACGCATCACAGCATCACAGCTCGTCTAGCACTACAACTACTTCTCTGTTCCGGCTCCACAAGGCGAGACAGCAGCCCAATCACATTTGAGTTGGAAAAGCAGCCACTCACTCGCAAATCTTGGATAGATATATCATCCGCAACTACGATACTGACGCATAAAACGGCAGACAACTAAAAGAGAAGGGCATACCCAGTAGGTCCTAATTGTTGCCAGCCAACTTTAGCAATGCTTCATAGGAACGGCATCGAAATTTATCGAGTCCTATAGAGCAAGACTCCTCACCAACCTCTTCCATGGTCGTACGATCAGTGAACCCTAGCATGTATCGATGGTCAGTCATGCGATACATCGTAGGCGCATTGACGACTTCAAAATTAGATATTGAAAACACACGTCCATCCTTATGAAAGCCGTCAAAACGATCAGCCCTCTGAACATGGATGGAAGCCTGCATCAACGTATCCTGACATTGCAAAAGACAGAAAAAAAATTATTAATACACATTTTCGCAATACAACCAACAAGAATGGTTGCAAATCACCGTTTCATCCAACAGTGTATGATCGACACTCACGGGCTCCCCATTTTCTTCAAATTCCTTGCCGTCCATGAACGGAGCATCCGAACAACAACAGTTTTCCTGCCACATCTCGACTTTAGCTCATCAAGAACCGTCCCAGTTTATCAAATCTCCCATTGTGGCCCAGCTGTGAGGCCGTAAAGCTGGCAGGACAACACGTTATATAGAGATCTATTAAAGGACACGTAAAAGTGCGAGACACCATTTGTTTCCGGGACCATAAATGCAAAGATACAATGAATGAGGGGAAAAAATCGCATTGAATACACAAACGAACCACTGTTGGAATGCCTTCCTCAAAGTACACTCTTGCAAAACATTGTATTCCAATGCCATAAATTGCATAAACCATACGTTTCTTATACATTGATACGTTAAATATAGGGACGCACAATGAATTTAACAGAGACTCACTAAATTTCACGGTTGCATCGCAAACCTCTTCGAATACTCTCTACAAAAATACTAAAACAGCTTTGAATACGACTCAAGGCTCATGACCTTTGGGATGCCGTTCTGCTCAAAAAAGGAATAAAATCAACCAAAGCATGGCACGTCAGGACTTCAGAACTCGACAGTCAAATTCAACGCACCTGGACACACGAAAATCATTCCGAAAATAAGAAAATACTTTCCTGCACTCTAATTGTCTGGGGAAGCTTGCATTGCTGACGTGGTTGCACCATGAGATAACCCCATTCTACTTTTATATGTATATAATTATACTTCTAGCCATCATTTTACGAACACAAATCACATATTCATATACAAATATATCAAATTACATCCACAAAATAAAATATTACATCAACTACCAAACAATATCATTAGTCTTCATGATAAAATATTTACATTCAATTTTCTCAACTTCAATTCTTTAACTTAATAATATTTTATAGTTAGGGATGGCAATGGGGCGGGACGGGGGCGGGGATCTAATCCCCGTCCCCATCCCCGCGATGCATTTGGGGACGAAATCGTCCCCGTCCCCATCCCCGCAGGGATCCACGCGGGGCGGGGATTCCCCACGGGGATTCTCCGCCCCTTAATTTTCTTTAAAAAAATAATATCTTTAATATAATATATAAATTGGAATATATTTTTTTTATAAATATTATATAAATTATAATTTTATATATTATTTGTATTAATTTAATATATTTTAGTCTATATTTTGATATTATTTTATTATTATTTAAATTATAATGTAATATTATATATATTATAATATATAAAAGAGGGTTCGGGGACGGGGCGGGATCCCCACGGAGATCCCACGGGGAGACATCATTCCCCGTCCCCGCCCCGCGGGGATAAAATCTCGGGGATTCCCCGCCTCGTTCGGGGCGGATCCCCGCGGGGACGGGGAATCCCCGCCCCATTGCCAACCCTATTTATAGTATTCCTCCTTCGTGTATATTCGGAATATATGTCATTAAAACCTGAGTACTAAAAGTTCAAAGATAAAAATCTAGTGAAGGGAAAGGAGTATAGTTCTTTTGCTAAGCTATCATTTGTTATTTCATTGAAAATCGTATTACGAAAGCCATGTGGAAAAATAATTAATCATTTGAGATAAAGAAAAGAATGCAACATGTATTCCCCATGAAAAGAATATCCTTTAATATCTCAATGTTTTCGAACTAAAATTAAACACACTATTTTTTCAAAGATCTCGGAGGAACTGAAGTTCCTTTGCAAAAATAAATCGGCAAATTTTTTAAATATTCAAACGGTACTAGAGTATTTTTTAAATCATTTTTCATAAACGGTCTCTAATCAACCAAAATTCACCAAGTAGAACTGAAACTACATTACTAGAGTAATAAAAAGAAAATTATCAAGACATAGGGACATTGAAAATCGTTGGAAAGGTTTCCTCAAATCTCAAGTATCATAATAGCAAAAGATTAGATGGTCCCCAGCTGAAATAAATTATAGTCAACTATTTATTTTCGGGCAAAAACCTAAAATGGTCCCTGATGCGGTCGGAAAATGAACGATCCACCGTCGTTGGGTCACGAGCTGGCTTCTTCCTCTTTCCGCGGCCTTTTGCCTCTTCCCGCCTGAACTTCGACACGAACTAGGATTGAAAGCTGCCGAAGAAGGGTTAGGGGTGGGGGGTGTTCGCCCTCTTGCCTAGGTCAAGAGGGCGGTTTCCATATTCCAGGCGTAAAATGGCATAGAAAGTGGTGGTGTTAAGTGCTTGAAGGTGCTTGAGTGAGTAATAAAAATGGTATAGTATCAGTAAGGGTAGATAGAATTAGTTGCGTACCTTAGGAATACTTTGTGGTATTTATAATGTACCCAGTTTAGGTGGTTCTTGGCGGTTTTGCCCATGATTCGTGTTTTTCCGACTCGGATTTCCTCATCTTCCCACGATCATGGTCTTCCCACGTTCACGTTCTCCTCAAGCTCGTGGCTCTCCCACATTCATCCTCCTTTCGGAAAATCCGTGTGACCGCGTCAATATCGAATGGAGAGGTTTCTAGTTTGCTGCAATATTACGACGAGAGATCCATATCATAGGACGAGTTCACACTAACATGCATCGACGATTAGCTCCTTCTCTATCAACAAGCCACTTTCACGATATCGATAAATTAACACGTTGATACAGGTCGTGTAGGCTAAATTTGAGGCAATCAGGCTAAATATCTGGGCTCCAAATCAACAAATAAGTCAAAGAAGGCTCAAAGGGGCTCACTAAGTGGTAAATGCGTAAGGTAGGAAAATATTTAGGCCAATGACTCAATCCTAGTGCCCTTCTCATTTTTGCACACAAAAAATCCACATTGTAACCATTGACATGCATAATACAGCAAGTTCGAAAATATTCAGTCCATGCGTGTCACACAAGAATAAACACCGAGCATAATGAGTTGCTCTGAATTAATCTCTGAAGGCTCAAAAACTCACATATATAGCTGGGTTTGTGCTTCGTGATACGCAATACTCTCCTAAAGCAGTCAATATAGCCAAATAATCATGCTAATATCACGACAATGCAACATGTAAGACTATCTCACTCAATTCATCGAATCATATCCCGTCATGGTAAAATTTTAAAATTTTTCATCATTGACAGGAGATTCCACAGATGACGTTCAAATCGCAACCTTCATCAGTTATATCCACTAAAATGACCGAAACACGTCGATACCTAAATATGTAAGAATATTAAATCTAGCATGTGTCGCATCCCACCCCCAAACTAAATATCACATTGTCCTCAATGTGTAAACTAAAAGCAAAGAGAGAGCAGAAGTGACACTGCCCTGAATTTTACGTCGATCGATGTAGAAGACTTGGTTGATCTGCAGTAAATAAGCAACCATCGCGAACGGGCAACCCCCAAACTAGTTATGAGCCTGCGAGAAAACGTGACTAGGCGGCACCGTGAGAGCGGATTTTTATTAGAAAAAAATAGGCTATAAAAATAAATAGGACTTAATAACATAATATATATGCATCGATAGGCCTTGGGTTGCCTCCCAAGAAGCGCTGCTTTTATAGTCGTTAGCTCGACTCACAAACCCCTTATTTTGGTGGATAATCGGTGTCGAACAAGTTTTCTTTCCAAACATCTCGATCGTTGTACACTTTGGGCTCTCTTCTTCCCGGTGATAGTGTCTGCATCATCGCATGGGGTCGAGGGTTCTCCTTTTTTCGCCATATGTAGATGACATCCTCTGTGCAGTCTTTCTGACGAAGCTTCTTCTTTTTCTTCGACGAAACCACCTTCTTGATAGGTTTAGAGCTACTGCTCTATTTAGTCCATGGGATCCACCTGTTAAAGTTCAGCACGGAAGAGACTATGTTATAGTTAGATTTAGCCGCGTTCCCGTTCGGTGCATCTATTCGAACATCAGCCTTTGTGTTCTGGCGGTCCTTCAGCTTGCTGGTATTCTCTCCAGACAAGTTGTACCTGAAAGACTCAGAACACTTAAAAGCACAAGGGTCAAAGATATCGATAAAGGAACAAGAGTCATCAGTAGGGCGTTTCATAGATTTGTAGACATCGAATTCCACTTTCTCGTCCCCTACTTGCAAAATAAGCTTACCGTTACCGACATCAATGATAGCTCTTGCAGTGTTTAGGAACGGACGTCCAAGTATCAATGGGAGGTTATCATCTTCTTCCATATCCAATACGATGAAATCAGCCGGGAAGTAATGTTCTCCAACCTTCACCAATACGTCTTCCATTTTTCCTCGTGGATATGTGATTGATCTATCGGCGAGCTGGAGGATAGTCGATGTGGGCTTCGGCTCGCCAAGTCCCAATTTCCTAAATAATGAAAATGGCATTAAATTAATACTCGCACCAATATCGCATAACACGTTACTAAATGTAATAGGTCCAATAGAACAAGGAATAGAGAAACTCCCTCGATCCTTAAGCTTCAGCGGAAGCTTCTTCTGTAATACAGCTGAACATTCCTCGGGGAGAGCTATTGTTCCGTCTTCTTCTAACTTGTTTCTCTTGAATAGTAGCTCCTTTAGGCATTTGGCGTACTTTGGCATCTGCAACAAAGCCTCAACAAAAGGGATATTAACTTCAAGTTTTTTAAATATATTAATGAAACGATCAAAATCTTCATGATTCTTCCATTTTCGTAAAGCCGCCGGATATGGAGGTCGGATCTTTATCGGTGGGAGTGGGTTGACCTTCTTTTCCTCCAAGAATAAATCTGGCTCGTCCTTGACTTTTTCGACCCGCTTGTCTTTTTCAAGGCCATGAACCATAGTGTTTGTGGCGGTGAATTCGCTCTGATTGGATGTCTCCGTCTCTTTTGCTTTCTCCACTTCCTTGGTCTCTTGGAACGATTCAAGCTTCTTTCCACTTCTCAATTCAATGACATTCGCGTACTCTTGAGGGTTTCTTTCAGTGTCGCTTGGGAGTGTGCCTGGCTTGCGCTCGGACATTGAACTTGTTAGATGTTCAATTGTAGTCGCCAAACTTTGTAATGTGCCCTCTATCTTGTTGAATCGTTCGTCTATCTTACGACTCTGATCGCCTTGATAGCCCGCCAATTTCTCAAATGCTATCTCCCAATCGGCTTTTTGTTTTGTTGGCGGCCCAGTCTGTTGATTTTGCGCTTCCGGGGGCTTTAAGTAGTGCGAATTTCCATACGACAGATTCGGATGGCCTCGCCAGCTTGAGTCGCATGTGTTGGAGTACGCATTCTTTTGCCTATTGTGGATGTAATTCACCGCCTCGGTGTTCCTTGATTGTATCTGGTCTAACCTTTTGTGTATGGCTTCGAACTGCGCTTCCAACGAGCTATTTATCTCATGTACTCCAGCCGTCCGTCGGTCCAGATCATGCTCAGTATATCTTGCTGGGTAGGCTGCAATTCGCTCGATGGCCTGGAGTGCATCCTCGTCGCCTAACTCCATAAAGTTTCGTGCGCATCCGCCGTCGACGATCCTTTTATTTGGTGTGCTCAGTCCCAAGAAAAATGACTGCATCTGAACGCTTAGGGGTATACTGTGGTTCGGGCATTGTCTCAGAAGACTCTGCTCAGAGATTCGCCACCTTCTTGTTTAAAGTTCACCAGTAAGCTCCTAATCTCGTTAGTCCTTGACAATGAGTAATATTTGCTTAGAAAACACTCCACTAGTTGCTCCCAACTAGTGATAGATGCATGTGGCAATGATGAGAACCATTCAGAAGCCTTTCCTGTCAAAGAAAAGGGAAAAATGTAAGCTTTATACTAGGTCGTGCAACAATAAAACGGACGAAGTCCGAGTATCGATCCACGAAGAGAGCTCGATTAATTCTAAGAAAATATTCTTAATTCTAATTTAGACTAAAGGAATTTTTATAGTTTGATGATTTCATAAAAGAGATAAAAAAATGCAAATAATAAAATAGACGCAAATAAAACAGATAAGGATAAAGCAGTTGACGACGACGTGATCAAGACACATGCTCGGCACGAATTATTCCTACGTCTTCATGCAATCTAATTTATCCAATCAATATGAATTATAGTCAAGGTAGAATTTCCTAACCTACGTGCTACTCGTTTGTCCCGCAATAGCAACCTACGTAAATAGAGAACCAATCAACTATATGTCTATATGACTGTAGTTCCTATACGTGCATTCGATCTTTATGAAATTCCCCGAGTTTAAACCCTGTCGGCGCCTAAACTATCGGAAACCACACATACGAAACCGAATTCCATCTCTGATCGGTTTTACGTAGTGGTATTCAATGTTTCGTTCTAATCGGTCTAATCACTTAGTCCGTCTCATAGACCAATCAATAATCATACGCATGGAGGCCAATCACACGTATGCATATGAAGCACAAACAAAGAATACATAACTCAAATCATATGATTAAATAAAATAATAATTACATTAGTACGTAGTCATAATCCGGCCTCACACGGCCTCAATCACAAAATAAATTAGCCTAGCATATTAATACGAAAACGACAACGAATCAAAAGAAAACATTGTCGAAAGCGAAATATTAAAAGGTAAGAAATTCGCCCTTTTTCGGTGTTCGCGTCGTCTCTTTATTTTCAGTCGTCAGTTCTTCTCCTCGGCCGTCGAGTCTGCCCTTTTATTTCAGTCGTCAATCAGCTCTTAAGCTCTCCTTCGCTGTTTTTTATTTCAGCCGTCAAAAGCCTCCTTTAACTACTGCTATGCGTGGTCTATATATAGGGAGGGTAGCCGACTCCACTGTATCTATTCTCGCATCTTCAATCTTCAAATTCTCCTTCTTTTGTTGCGCATATATTGGGGGTATAAGAGATCCACGTGACCTCTTCTTTTAGTGAATATTTTATTCCTTATTATGCTTAATATTTGGAGAAGCCTTCCTTGAATTGGCCATCACGTGTGGTCTTCTCTCCAAAATAGGGAATTTGGTATATTTGCAGGGCTGCCTCAAATAGTTTTGAGAATTACAAGAAGATCCCTTAAGATTCAAATCGTTCCAAAAGTACCCTTATTTTCCTTCTGTCGATCTCGTTTGCTCTGATATCTGTCCAAAAATAAATATGAACATAAATATAGGATATCGAGGAAATTTTAGGTAAATAACGATCGAAAACACGCTTTTACGGGTATAAAAATAATATAATTTCCTAACTTATCAGCTGTCCTTATCAGAGAGCTCATGGGGGTGCTTTTACCAGACAGCTACTGGTGCTCCTCGAATGTCCTCGCCAGACAGCTCCTTGGGTGTTCTTGCCAGACAGCTCCTAGGGGTGCCCTTGTCAGACAGCTCTTGGGGTGTTCTCGCCAGACATCTTCTGGGGTCTTACATATTCCTGGCTGGTCATCTTCCCTCTTTCTTGTTCGTCCTCTTTCCTCTTTCTGATTCGTCATCTTCCTCTTTCTGGTTCGTCCTCTTTCCTCTTTCTGGTTTGTCCTCTTCCCTATCTCTGGTTCGTCATCTTTCCTCTTGGTCCTCTTCCCTCTTTCTAGTCCGTCTTCTTTCCTCATTCCTATCTCAAAGGACTTCTTATCACCCTCCGGGCATATTATCCCGAGGGGGTGGCATACCTGCTCTCCCTCGGGTGTGCTTTCCGAGGGGGTGGCATACCATTCGTCCCTCTAACAGGTTTTCCGGAGGGGTGCATTTCTTCGTGAGATCCCCTTTCCCTCGCAAAACTTCCTGCCTCATTCTGTTTATGTTGTTTTAACGGCTTCTGAGTATTTCGTCAAGACCCGGAAAATCCGGGGAGTCCCCAATGTTTACCCTCTAGATCAATTTAGTCCCCGATGTTTCGCGAGAACCAATTTGGTCCTCGATGTTATCGAATTTGAACCAAATTGATCTAAGCCGTTAAATAGACGTTAATTTAGATGGAAAATTGACACGTCTCGACATGTGATTTGACCAGACTTAAAAATTCATAGTTAAACATTAAAAAAGGAGAAAAATTTCCAAAAAACAGAAAAAAATTAAAAAGAAAAGAAAAACTAATAAATTAAAATAAAATAAAAACGAGAGAATTAAATTAAATTACAAAGACAATGAATTAAAGTAATAAAATTTAAATGTAGAAAAAATACAAAATTAAAATAACTTATGTAAAAAATAAACAAGAAAAGAGAGAGAAAATGTTAAAAACTAATAAATTAAAATAAAATAAAGAGAGAATTAAACTAAATTACAAATAAATTAAATTCAACAAAAATAAAACGTTAATAAATTGTACTAAAATAATAAAATTAAAATAGAGAAAAAAATATAAAATTAGAATAACTTAAGTAAAAAACTAATAAAAAATATATTAGTAGATTTCTCTTTTTTGAAAAATAAATTACTAAATTAATTACTTCGTCTGTCCCACTTAATACTTCCCAAAAATTAGTGGGCACTAAGAAACCATATTTTTTTTAATATTATAGTACATTTTTAAGGAATAGAGAGAGAAAACTAATTAGTGGGCACGCAAATTAAGAAACTTTTTTTTAAATATAACTGGTGTAGTTAGTCTGATTATTGGACTAATTTTTACCAAAAGTAGAAATGAGAAGAATTATGTGGGACGCCCGAAATAAAAAGATGGGAACAAGTGAGATGGAGGAAGTAGTAATTTTTAAATGTTTTTATTACTACATTTTTAATTATTTATTTTATTAGTAAATTTATTTTTGATTATTTAATTTATTAGTAAATTTCTCTTTTTTTTTGAAATTTTTTACTCTATTTTTTGTTTTTTTTTTCTTTTTTTAATTGTTTTCCATTTTTTAATGTTAATTTATAATTTTTTAAGTCTGACATATCTCATGTCGACACGTGTCAAACTCTATCCAATTTAACGGCTATTTAACTGCGGATACAAATTTGATTCAAATTCGATAACATCTGGACTAAATTGAACCTCGCAAAACATCAATGACTAAATTAATGCAAGGGTAAACATTGTAGACCATTTAGGTTTTTAGCCCATTTATTTTCTATAGATTCCAACAGAGCCGTAATATGATTGTCGTCAAATTTTGAGGTTGATATAGAATTACTATGCAATCGCGAAGTTTCTTTCCACGAATTTTCTATCGGTTCGATAATATCTATACCCTGATATTAATTGTCAGGGCCTCTTAAAAACTGCTATTTTTTTTATATCTAATTTGGTGTATCAATTACACCAAAAATTGTAGCCAATTAGTTAGTTACCACACTACTCCGTTTAAGAATAAATAAAAAAACCACCAACTACTCAAATATTTTTATATTTCCAAATATGTCCTATATTTAGTATTATTATTTCATAATTATACATTATTATATAGCACACGCAGATGAGTGTGCAAAAATACTAGTAATTTATAAAGGCCGACAACCAAATAAAGAATCGACTACGTGGACCCAACTATAATTAGAACAACACGTGGTCATTATCATCTAATAATTATCACTCACATTCACATATCTATTAGACACATCCTCATATACCTCGATTGCAATTCCCCCACAAATCGTAAAAACGGGGTCATCGAAGTTGGTGGCTTTTGTATTGAGTTTGCTAAATTAAAAATATAGGTCATTATTCGCTCAAAAACTAATAATTTGGTGCCAACTAAGCATATGACACATATGCAGTGTCCATGCTCCAATAGAACACATAAACACCCAAGTCAGTCCATATCCACAATGTAAGAAAATAAACGAATTCGAACACTTGAGAATCTCTATTCTCTAGACATTCTTTCAAGTAATAACGAAAAGATGCCATGCCATCAGAGCCATGAAACAAATTAGCCTATCCATTCATCAAAACAAAATAACAAAACCTCTGATCAATCGAAGTCAAGTTTTACACATTCCACACCAAGTCAAGATTTTCAATAAACAGAAACATAAACGGGCACCATATTTTCCTTGCCTAAAAACATAACAGTTGCTCCCCATCCACTCATATCCATAAAAGGTAAATAACCACGACTTACCTCAATGCGCAAACACAGTGTCATTCCTCCTCGCCGGCCTATCAGGTATGCCGCCAGGCTTGAACTTCGAAGCCTCGTGCCTAGCAAGCTCCGGAGGAACAGGGCTGTTGCTCTGTATCAGCATTTGCTTCAAATCGTAGAAAACTTCCGTGTCATGCAAAGTCAAGAACGTGGTCGCCACGCCCGTCTTCCCAGCCCGGCCCGTCCTACCGATACGATGCGTGTATGCTTCGATGCTGTTTGGCATGTCGTGATTTATAACATGGGCCACGTCGGGGATATCTATTCCACGCCCAGCAACATCAGTCGCAACCAAAACATTGTACCTCTTTGTCCTAAAACCCTCCAAGCTTATCTCCCTCTGTTCTTGGGACTTCCCGCCGTGCAAAGTCGTCACTCGATAACCCTCCTTGTCAAGATTCTTGGCTACGTTGTCCGCAACCTTCTTCGTATTGACAAAAACGATCGCAGTCTTGTCGCCGAGCTCGTCCAATAACCTCCTCAGCCTGTCCATCTTATCGTTCTCCTTCATCATTATCACGTGCTGAGAGATCAAATCAGTCGCCTTGCCAGCCGTGCCTATGGTGACCACCACTGGGTTTCTCAGGTACTTCCTCGCCAGCCTCTCCACGGCGGGTGGCATAGTAGCACTGAACATATAAGTAGTTCTGTATATCTTCTTCTCGTCGAGCTCCTCGTCCTCATTCTCAGGCTTCATATTGCTCGAAGGCATCGCCTCCAAGACGCCGACGACCTGAGGCTCGAAACCCATGTCTATCATACGATCTGCCTCGTCGAGGACAACGTAGTTGCACTGATTCAACACTGCGTATCGCCTCTCCAAACAGTCGAGAAGCCTGCCAGGGGTTGCAATCACAACCTCGCAGCCCTGCCTGATTTTGAAGCCTTGCTCCTCGATGGACTGCCCGCCGACGATAGACACGACTTTGATTCCCAGATAATGAGCGAATTTTACTGTTTCGTCCTCGATCTGCTGGGCGAGCTCCCTCGTCGGAGCCATGACTACGGCGTAAGGACCCTCTGCTTCGTTCTCCTCATTGATGGGCGGCAACCGTGTGATATACATAAGCATGGGAAGTACGAAAGCTGCTGTCTTGCCAGACCCAGTCTCTGCAACCCCGATAACATCTCTCTGCTGCAAACCCAATGGTATGGCGGCCATTTGAATAGGCGAAGGCATTTTATATCCAGCCCTCTCCACAGCCTTCATCAGCTCGCCGCTCAATTTGCTCTCTGCCCAGTTTCTCATTGGCCTGGGAATCCTCGAGCCCTTGTAAGAAATGTTGAAATCCTCTCTAAAGATTCTCCAATCCCTCTCAGTCATCTCTTCTAACTTCTTCTCAGACCAATGCCTATCGACTCTCATATCGAATGTGTCGTACATGTCAGCAGCCTGCTCCTTCCTCCTCTGTGCGATAGCTTCTTCTCGCGTCTCCTCGGTGCCTTCCTTCTTACGAATTTCATCACGAGTATCCTTTTCGTTCTGAGCAGCTAGCTTCTTTTGCTCTCTTCGGTCCATACCCGCCCTGAAACCACGACCAAACAATAGACGAGCCTCGTGAGGGTTTTGGTACAGAGAATTCATATCCCGAGAGGTATCCTCGGTGTTCTCCCAGTCGAAGGAAAACCTAAACTTCTCGCTGGGCTTAATGACGCGTTTCTTCGGCTTCTTCGACCCTAAGTACTGCTCCTTGATGGCTGCAAGCTCTACTTCTCGCTCCCTTTCAGCTAATTTCTCCAATCGAGCATTCTTTTGTTCATCCTCGCGACTTCGTCGATCGTTATCGCGCTGATCGCGTTCGCGGTCGCGATTCCGGCGTTCAGAGGCCCGATCGCGGTCGCGTTCCCTGTCACGGTCCCGGCCTCGGTCGGAATCGCGTCCCCGCTCGCGGTCGGAGGACGGATTGGGGGTTTTGGATTGGTCGATAAGATCAGCGGCGCTGCGCTTCTGCAGAGCGACTTCCTCCTGGCGGCGCTGGAGAGCTAGCTTTTGCCTCTCCTCTTTGGTGAGGAAAACGGGCTTTTTGGTTCCGTCGAGCTTGTCAACGACGTAGTCCGATGATCTCTTCATGTCTCAAGGTTGATGAAAATTGGGAATCCGCGGTGTTTCTGCTCTCGTACTGAATGATTTTGGAATTAGGGCATCACGAGATATGGACTTGTGGTGGGCTTGGGTCGGTTTGTTTATTTGGACAAAGTGCTCGTTTGGTTAGTAGGTTTATATTTAAGAGGGTTCAAGTTAGTAAGGTTTATATAAAACTAATTAATGGGTATAAAATAAAATTGTGTTTGGTTAGCGGGTTTAGATAAACACATCAGATGGGGTGTGTTTATTTAAACCCATAAGTATGGGTTTAGAGCTGAATTATATAAACTCATGGTTTAAATATAATTACGAACCAAACACTTGAATATATCTTAAACCCATGTTTAAAATACCTAAACCCATCAACCAAACAAAGACAGGATAAATCCGCTCGTTTGGTTGACAGATTTATATTTAGCAGGGTTTAAATAAGTAAGGGTTTATATAAAACAAATTAATGGGTATAAGTAAAATGTGTGTGTGGTTAGTAGTTTTAAATAAACACATGTGAGAGGGTGTGTTTATCTAAACCCGTCTGCATAGGTTTAGACTTGTTTTATATAAACCCAATGTTTAGATAAGCTTGCGAACCAAACACACTAAGATATCATAACCCACTTTTAAAATACTTAAACACTCCAACCAACAATCACATAGTATTCTGTAAATGTATGTTTCATGTGGTGCTGCCACTGTCCTAACTCCTTTGTTTTTAATTTAAATAATAAACACCCACTATCAATCCCACGATTCTATATACCACCAATATTCATTGTTTTAAAACTACTCATCAAACGAAAACCGCCATCGCCCAAATTTTCATGTTCATATCAAATGCTCGATCAAGTACCACAATGACGGGCAAGGGGCAACACTTCACCTACTACGGCGACCATCAATATCCTCCGTGGCGTTGTCACTTCCCCACTACCTAAAACCCTGTAAGATTTCTGTGTAACAGTGAACCTCATCAGCAATGTTCGGCTGCACGTGCAAATCAATCACCTACCGTCGGGGAAAAACAATTTGTGGTCGATTAGCTGTGAATAAATGGTAGTCGACACTATTTGGTATGTACAAGGCATTGTCTGTTCTGTGATGGTCTAATTATTTGCTGCTATTTGGTTATGCTGGATGGTCGATTAGCTGTGAATAAATCATAGAGCAACACTATTTGGTATGGGACAAGGCGCTTTGTTTTTTTAGTCTGTTCTGTGATGGTCTAATTCTTTGCTGCTATTTGGTTATGCTCGATCAACTTCTTACATTAGCCATGGTATTTTTTGGTTATGTTAATTTGAGAAGAATTTTAGATTCCTCTTGCTTTGCCAGTTTTTAGGTTTCTTGCGGTTTGTTTTCTCAGGTTTAATGCATTAGTGCCAGGGCAAAGTTTGCAAGCTTCGTGGTTGTTTCGGGTATGTTTTATTAAATTTTAATATAATAATTTCCGTAGTTTGAACTTTTATTCAGTAGCACCTCTATTTTATATGAGCTTATGTAGGCTTTTGTCATTTGCTCTATTTGGGAAAATAGTGAAAATATTTGGCGCGAAGATTCTGCAACCCGCCTGTTTGGTATTTGAGGACTGCGTTGATTGCTTTGGATTGCATGCATAATTCTTGCTAACAGTTCCTTATAGATTATGCTATTGCATAACTATTTGGATGGATTTCATGATATATGAGCAATGAAGGAATGAAGCCGAAAGGTACGGCATCAAAGAAATATTTTACATATATGAGTTTAAGGCAACAGAGAACTTCGAAAATTGATGTGTGAATGTTGGTTTTTTGTTGCTTTTCTAAATAATGATGATCTTTTTGCTTACGAAAACATAAGAAAATTTTTGGCTTCGTTTTGTTGGTCTATAGCGTGCAACTGAGGGGAAAGATTGGTGGGCTGTTGTCGAAGAGCTTCGAGAAGAGCTAACTCACGAATACAGAAACGAGCACAATAGGATTCCGCTACATAATGCTCAAAAGAATTCATTATTGATTCCTGGAACATCTGATAATATGATGTGGTTTGATGGATGATTTGGTTCAGTTTAATTTACAGATTTGTCTTGATGTGCGCTTTGAGCAGAATCGCTTGATTCGATATCATTGGTCAATGAAAATTTTCTCCAATCTTTTTAAAATATTTCCTAATTAGTGATTTGTGATATATATGGTGAGACAACGTTTTTAGTAATCAATGTTCAAGATGTGATAGTTGTTGGAAAGATGAACGTTTCTTGATTTCTCCCGGGTTATAAAGTTATTTCACCGTTCATGGCAATATCACCATCGAATCTTTACACATTTCGCATCTTCCTACGACAGCAGAAACCTGAGCCGGAGATTCCAATGCCTACTGTCATGATAGAATAAGGTGCTAACATTGTCCAACTCGGCAATGGAGATCGTCTGGGTGCACGACCCATTAAAGTCACGTTTTACAGCTTTACTATTGTTCGATATTTATTGACCTTTCTTTTTTGGTTTTTAGCTTTCATTAAACAGCTATATGTTTGACAATATTTGCTTAACTCTGCATATGAAGGTGATTTCCTCAAGATATGGATGTCTTAAAATGTATTGAGACTCTACTGAGAATTTGATTAAGCAAACGGAATTCTTTATCACGAAGCTGTAAGCATTACTTTCCTCATGATGTTTTCTGGGGTGCTCAGATACTATGTAGTTACACAAGTACCTGTGCATGTCTTCCAAGAATCAAATATCTTGAAGATGATTAGCCTGACATTGTATGCTCTCCACTTAAATATCACCCGTTTCGTCATTAATCGATCGACTCTTCCGGATTGCTCTGAAATCTCGATCTCTATTGCAATTGAGTTAAACTCCTTGACGTAATAAAATCATATGGGAATCCAGCAAACAACTTGCGATGGGCAACGCATTTGGTATAATGAAGTCGTGGGAAAAGGTTAGCCTCCCGGCTAAATTAAGTTCCTCTCATTTTGTGTTCTCCGTTTAAGTTGATCTGATAAGGCAACGTTAAAAAAAGATGGAGGCTGTGTCCGTCTCATGCATCCCCAACGCAGCCATATGTGGATAGCTATTTAATTTAAGATGAGAGGGTGTTGTTTTACCAAACGGGCTTCGGCCACCGTAATATTGTTTTTTGGTATTTATGGCCAATGTAGCAGTGTATTTTACTCCTATACATTTGTAATTTGTTGGCTAATTTGTGGTGTGTATCTTTGGATGTGTTTGTAGTCGTATGTTTGTTGACGTAGTGAGTTTTGTGATGTTTGAGTTTTTATCAGTCATCTTATAAACTTAAATTTTATACATATAGTTAAAACTATTAGCAAAAAACTAGGTGACAAGGGGAAATGATGACGCCATCATAAATTAATACCTCAGTTTTTAAGTAAACAGTTTTGAAATATCTCAGTTTTTTTGGATAGCTATTATAAATAATTTTGAAAATAACTTTAAGTTTATATATATATATATATATATATATATATATATTAAGTAAGAAATAGTTTTTGAAATACCTCTGTATTTTTCGGATATCCATTAGTAATTATTTTCAAAGAAATTTTTAACATGTGCGCGTTGCATGGGCTTTAAAGGATAAATTTTTTGAAAATGAAAGAGATAAGGCTTAAAATATGTATTGACGAAAATAACCTCTCTAACATACTAAACTAAGAGTTATTTTTCGGCGACTTTCTATTATGCTGTTAGATTATATTGTTAGAAACATCTGGTGAACGGTTATTTTCCATCCCTTAATTGTTACTATGATGCAGAAAATTATTATCAACAGAGAATATTTATTTTATGAATCTCGTGTTTACAGTGAATCGAGCTCCGAAATTTTGAATGACCATTGACCAACCAATTTCGGCATGTAAGGTAGGATGTATTGTGGTATTGACGAAGCAAGATGTAAAATTTGTAATGAATTTTTATCTTTCTATTTAGGGTTCTAATTTGCAAAAATAAGATGGAATCAAAGCCGTTTTTCGCAACGATTGTTGGGGTAGATGCCGTACGAGGACTGGGAGTACGAGGGCAATTTGCTAATGTGTAGTGTTTAGTGATGCAATTTGATTAATTCTATTAATGGAATGACTTTATTTATCATTAATTAATTATTGGATGAATAAATTAAAAGACAAATTATTAATTAGTCTAAAGATTTAACCTTGCAGTCTGGGTGGAGAAGACAAATTAATAAAACCCAAATATTGACAGTTCAGTTACTGATTCTGTGGTGACAGAGAGGGGCACCAGTAAGCTGAGATACGGCAATATTAAAATAGTCAACAAGTCTAAGTCTCCAGTAGGGTGACTGGAATGACACGTACGACTTGTTTGTCGATGAGTCCAATATGGTTGTGCCAAACGTTCACTTGGGAAGTGGGAGCCCATGACAATGATACAAGATGAATCAGATGATTATCTGCATTTGGACACTGACTCGTAATCGAACGGTCACACGCTTGGATTGTCCTTGATCGAACGATTGATTGTAGTAGTATGTGTGAACCTTAGACTGAAAGGGTTAACTTGGGGTTGATCTTGAGGTCTTGACTTGTCACTAGTTTGCTAGGCCCGTCTTGCCGATGGCATGGGTCAGCGACGAAATGCGGTCTTGACTTTTCTATGTGATTGCCGGTTGAACCGCGGAGCGGGATTTACGGTCTCGATTAAATTTGAGATTAACGTCCTATGGCAAGTTTAATGTGCCAGAGTTTATCCAAGTCTCTTGCCAGAGCATATAACTGACTCATGATAGTCGTGGAGTGCAGTTTCAGAACTTTCACCGACATAAACGACATAGAGTCGAGTTCTGTAAGTTTGACTATGCGTGACTTTCACTCGACCGGGACAAACGTAAAGGGTTTATACATATGACGAAAATCTACAGTCGGTTCGTGAATTATGATTAGATCAAATTGGTACTCAGCTTGGGATCTGTTCGGTACCACGGAGCTGGCTAGGTGAATACCGAACTCCTAGATACATCCTGGGCCGGTTGAGACGAACCAAGAGAGTCGGGCTTAAAAAGGGCAACCGATACAACATCGTCATCAGAGAGAGAGAGACAAGGCTAAGTCCTAGATTGTGACATTAGGATTTGGGGCTTGGCCAAAGCCTTGATCGGCCGAAAATACTAAGTCTGACTAGTGAAGGGTAAAATGGTCTTTTCACCTCACGATATATTTTCGAAATAAAATATTTGATATTGAATATTTACTATATGTTTTAAATTAGATTTAGATCTTTATTATTTTCTTAGAGAAATAATATTTGTTTAATTTGGAATTAAATAATGTATATCGGATATATATATAAGTTCCGAATTTTTATTAGATAAAATTTTGAAAATTATTAAATATATTTATATTGGATATTATATATTTAAAATATACTAAAATGGTATTTTAATTAATTAAGGTATTGGATATTTAATTAATTAAATATAAAGTTTGAATTTTGAATTCATTACTTGGTAAAACGAAGACTTGGTAAAAGGGGAGGTTTGAGGATTTTTCTCCACCCACCTTAACTTATTTTTGGCTAATCCTAAGAGGTATAAAGAAGGATTTTCGAGATCCTAAAGGTAGTGGAAGCTAAATTTTCGAAAAACAAGCAGAAGAGAGTAAAACCTAAGAGTTTTCTCCTCTCACCACTTTCTCTCTCGCACTCTCTCTCTCGGGGGCAGCAAGCAGTTCGTTCATGGCCTAGCCACACGTTCAAGAACATTTGCGACGTTAGTAAGGTGCCGGCGTGACGATCTTGCGCAAAGAAGGCGTCCCGTTCGTGTGCTTTTGGCGTAGGAGAGGGGCACTACGCCTCGGGGATTCGAAGGATTTGAAGCTAGCCATTGTTAAGAGATTTCAACAAGGTATCATGGCTGATCTCTTTTATCTCTTTATGTCAATACGTTCTCGTGTTTGTAGCCGAGCGATCTTCGATAGGCGGAAAACCCCGTAAGATATTAAAATTCCGCCGTTCTAGGAACATGGGTCCAGGGACCCTCAGGGATTTCAACAGTGGTGTCAGAGCAATAGGCTCGGTTAAAGTCACGGGCTATGACAAAAGGCCACGAAAAACCCGAAAGCCTTAGCCGTGCGCATGGCGCACACGGCGCCCGGGCAGCCCGCGCGCGGGGCGAGCGGGGCTGCGTTGAGTCGCATGCGAAGCGCAACTCAGGGCGGGCTGCACGCAGCATGAGACCTTCTCCTAGCCGTGCGCATGGTGCGCACGACACACGGGCAGCCGGCACGCAAGGTGCGCGGGGTGCGCGACTCAAGACGGACTGGCCGCGGGCGTACCGCGGCGCGTAGGGCTGACCGCACGCGCGGCATGCGGCACAAGAGGCACGGGCTACACACATGGGTGCACGCAGTGCTCGGGAAAGCTGCGCGTGGATGCGCGGAAAGTAGGTATGACCGTGCGCGTGTGTGCGAGCTGTATTGGGCTAAGAGCGTACTCGGATCGCATGGCGTGAGCATCCTCGACACAGGCTCGATAGGCCTGGTCTAGCCCACCCTACGACCCGATATACATTGGGCTAGGCTCGGACCATTTAAAAGCCAAAATTCAATTTCGGCTCGGAAATGTGTTAAATTTGTCGTGATGCATGTTATTTGAATAACGTGGTGATTGATTGGGGATTAGGATCTGGTTTTTGCCGGGTGATATGTTAAGGGTGACAAGATCCCCTAGGTTGTACTTTACAGTTTTTATGAAATAAGACGGACGGTTTTATTAGGGATAGATTCCCCGTCATAGGATATTATAGTTATGTTATGACGGCCGGACGAGTGTCGTTCGAGAGGAACCCGAACGAGCGAGCTGGTAGCTGAGGCGTCCGTTCGAGCAAAGCTCGAAGACGTATAGTCTTATTGTTTTGTACAATTAGGATAGAACTAGAAATATCCCCGATCTTTCACATTTACTTTAATAGGTTGAAACTAGGTTTACTATTAAAGTCCATTATGTGCGTGTTGGTTTCGAACGTGATAATGTTCATAATGTGCTCGTGTTAAAACTGTGAGGATTTTCCCGAGGTTAGACCTTTAATATCAAGTGAGTAAAGGGGCTAGGTTCCTGTCTTCTATCAAGTCCAAAAATGTTACCACTTAGGGGTACGGTTGCGTTTGACCGAGTTACGGCGCCAAAACCCTCGCCTTTGCGTGAACGAGTTTGGATGCAATTATGAATTGCCGCTGACCGACCACTCTTCACCCTCTAATAAAGAGTTATCCTACGGGGGAGAAAGTTCACGGAAAAGTGGAAGGTGAGCAGGACGTTGATTGGTTGCACTTGGACAGTTATTCCCAATATGATCCGAGTTACGGCTGAGGGACCCTGGCTGAGACGAAGACGTTGAATCTTCTGTGTGACAGAAACGTGTGGGACACGACCTCGGCTAACCAAACGAGCCAATAAGCTTTTAAATTGAGGCTAGTTTGTAGTAGCGCGGGGAACTCGACGCCACTATGAAACTACTCAACAAGGTTTTCGAAATGCCTAGCGGGAGAAAGGGTTTCAAGAAAAATAGTGGGAGTCAGACAAAAATTTGAAGTCCTAATTTAGTCTGATTAAACACTCCAAATCCTAACTATCTGTTTATTTTTTGTACTTTATTTTCTTCTCTATTAATTACGATGACAAACCCATTAATTACACTCTTGGGGAAACATTGTTTGGTGGGACCAAACTATGTAGACTGGCTCGGAAATTTGAGGATCGTCCTCAAATTAGCAAAATTGGATTATGTCTTGGACATTAAGGAGCCAAACTTGCCCACAACTGAATCCACTAATGAGGAGATTGTACTCCACGATAAGTGGGTTGAAGATTCAGCGAAGGTGCACGTCTACATGCTTGTTGCGACTTCTACATCCAATGGATCGAAGAATAAGTCGAACAAGACAGGTGTGACCAAGGGTAGAGTCGACAAGAAGACGAAGACCACCAAGGTCGAAAGGTCGGGCGCAAAGCCCACGGATAAGTGCCTCCTTTGCCAGCAGCTGGGCCATTGGAAGCGTGAATACCCGAAGCTGGAGGCGTCTGATGCCTCAGGAAAACAATTAGTTTTTGAAGCTAATTGTTCTGTGTATTCTACTTCGTGGATACTTGACTCATGGGCTAGTTCCCACATTTGTGTTTTGGACCAAGGTCTATAACGAAGTAGGAAGCTTCGAGCTGGCGAGGTCTTGATCAACGTAGTAGTGGACATAGTGTACCACAGCAAAACACATGGGATCGAAGACCTTAGTCTTATCGTCGGTACATTGTTTAGAAGTTTCCGACGTTTTGGTTTTACCCAAGGGGCTTAAAAACATTATTTCGATTCCTGTTTTGAGCAGACTGGGTTATGAATTTTGATTCATTTATAATGTTTGCCATATTTATTTTAGAAATGAAAATGTTGGAAGTGCGACGTTACTAAATGGTTTATATTGCGTCAACTTAAAAGACAATGTTAAAACTGTAATGCAATCACCAAATCATCGACTGGGTCGAACGATCGATACATGTGGCACTTACGACTAGGTCACGCAGCAGAAGCGAAGATTGAACAGATGGAAAAGGACGGTCTGATTAGCATAGTGCGAACATGCCCGATTTCTACCTGTCAGTCTTGCATCTTAGGGAAAATGACCAAGTCGCCTTTCACAGGGACTTTCACTAGGGCCACGGAAGTGTTGGGTTTGATCCACACTGACGTATGCGGACCATTTAAAGTAACGGCCCGAGGTAATTGCCGCTACTTCATAACGTTCACAGACGATTTCTCCCGCTATGGGAATGTAGATGAGACAAAAGTCCGAAGCTCTTGAAATGTTCAAATAGTATAAAGCAATAGTGGAGAAGCAAACTGGCAAGTTCATTAAAGCCGTTCGGTCAGATCGAGGCGGTGAATACATGAGCCTTGAGTTTGATGCATTTCTTAGAGAAATTGGCATCATCATACAGTTTTCGCCGCCAGGCATGCCGCAATTGAATGGCGTGGCCGAACGGAGAAACCGAACGCTTTTAGATATGGTTCGGTCGATGATGAGTTACACAAATCTATCCATTTCTTTGTGGGGATATGCCTTAGAAACAGGGGCCTATATCCTTAACAGGATACCTACCCACTCTGCCGACAAGATTCCATACGAGGCTTGGCATAATCGTAAGGTGAGTCTGAATCACATCAGGGTCTGGGTTGCCCCGCCTTTGTGAAAAAGTTGATGGCAGATAAGCTTGAATCAAGATCATTAACGGCAAGATTCGTCGAATATCGCGAGGACTCAATGGGGAATTGCTTCTTTGTCCTAGACGAACACAGGGTGTTCGTCGCTTTACGCACTACTTTCTTGGAGAAAGAATTCGTAGGCGAAGGCGGTAAAGGACGAGAAATAACTCTAAGAGAGTTAGAGGACGGATCGACTCCTATTCCAGAGTCGTTGGACGACGTTCCAGGAAAACCGGCTCAGCCGCAATTGCGTAGGTCCAGTAGGATATATTATATGCATGAGAGATATGGTATGGTACGCGTCGAGCATGGGGATGCTGCGACTGAGGGATGCATCGAGGACGATCTCGTCACCTACGACCAGGCAATTGCTGGTACAGACTCCCTCAAGTGGCTCAGGCCGAAATGGACTCGATGCACACAAACGAGGTTTGGACTCTTGTAGACCTGCCTAATGGTTTTAGACCAATTGGCAATAAATGGATCTACAAGAAAAAGATTGGATCTGATGGACAGGTGGAGACATACAAAGCTAGGCTTGTAGCAAAGAATATAGTCAGAAAGAGGGAATTGACTATGAGTAAACCTTCTCACCTGTCGCAATGATAAAGTCCATTCGAATCATGCTTGCGATAGCAGCACACTACGACTATGAGATCTGGCAGATGGACGTAAAGACCGCTTTCCTGAATGGATTCCTCCAGGAGGAAATCTATATGGAGCAGCCCAAGGGTTTTATGTTAGAAGCATATGCTCGAAAAGTGTGCCAACTGAATCGGTCCATTTATGGGCTGAAACAGGCTTCAAGGAGTTGGAATCTTCGGTTTGATGAAGTAGTTAAGAACTACGGATTCATAAAGAATGAAGATGAGCCCTGTGTTTACAGAAAGGCCAATGGGAGTAAGGTGTCGTTTCTAATATTGTACGTAGATGATATCCTTTTGATAGGAAACGACATTGGGATGCTCTCACAGATTAAAGCTTGGCTTTCAAACGAATTCTCTATGAAAGACCTCGGAGAAGCGACCTATATTCTAGGAATTCGCCTATTTAGAGATAGGGCGAAGAGGTCAATAGACTTGTCCCAGGTCCTTTACTTAGATAAAGTCGTTAAAATGTTTAAAATGGACGAGTCTAAGAAAGGGTTCCTACCTATGAGGCATGGGATTCATCTCTCAAAGGCTATGTCTCCTCAGAATGAGGTACAAAGACAAGAGATGAGTGGAGTCCCCTATGCTTCGCTGTGGGTAGCCTGATGTACGCGATGCTTTGCACACGACCAGACATAGCATACGCTGTGGGCGTATTGAATAGGTTTCGGGCTAATCCTGGTAAGGAACATTGAGCGGCAGTAAAGACAGTTCTGAAGTACCTTAGACGGACTAAGGACTTGTAACTGATTTATGGCCCAAGAGAATTGGAAGTAGATGGATATACAGATTCGGACTTCCAATCAGATGTGGATGGCCGAAAGTCTACTTCGGGTTTTGTCTTTACGCTCAATGGTGGGGCAGTGTCTTGGAAAAGTTCCAAGCAAAGCACGACTGCAGATTCCACAACTGAGGCAGAGTATATAGCAGCTTCAGAAGCTGCCAAAGAGGGTGTTTGGATACGCAAGTTTCTGGAGGAACTACAGGTGGTACCTAGCATCGTGGATCGCCCGCTGCCATTGTGGTGCGACAACAGCGGGGCTATTGCACAAGTTAAGGAACCACATGCTCACAGTAAATCCAAACACATAGAGAGAAAATACCACGTGCTCCGTGGGTTTGTTGAAAATGGCTCAATAGCCATGCAGAAAATCGCCTCTGTAGACAATGCAGCGGACCCGTTCACGAAGCCACTACCACAGGCAGTGGTCGATCGACACCTTGATAGAATGGGGTTAAGATATGATAACACGTCGGATTAGTGCAAGGGGAGATTGTTGAGGTATATGCCCTAGATGCGGTACTAGGACTGGGAGTACGAGGGCAATTTGCTAATGTGTAGTGTTTAGTGATGTAATTTGATTACTTCTATTAGTGGAATGACTTTATTTATCATTAATTAATTATTGGATGAATAAATTAAAAGGCAAATTATTAATTAGTCTAAAGATTTCACCTTGCACTCTGGGTGGATAAGACTAATTAATAAAACCCAAATATGAGTTCAGTTACTGATTCTGTGGGGACAGAGAGGGGCACCAGTAAGCTGAGATACTGCAATACTAAAATAGTCCACAAGTCTAAGTCTCCAGTAGGTTGACTGGAATGACACGTACGACTTGTTTGTCGATGGGTCCAATATGATTGTGCCAAGCGTTCACTTGGGAAGTGGGAGCCCATGACAATGATACAAGATATCTGTATTTGGACACTGACTCGTAATCGAACGATCACATGCTTGGATTGTCCTTGATCGAACGATTGATTGTAGTATTATGCGTGGACCTTAGACCGAAAGGATTAACTTGGGGTTGATCTTGAGGTCTTGACTTGTCACTAGTTTGCTAGGCCCGTCTTCCCGGTGGCATGGGTCAGCGGCGAAATGCCGTCTTGACTTTTCGATGTGATTGCCGGTTGAGCCGCGGAGCGGGATTTACGGTCTCGATTAAATTCGAGGTTAACGTCCTATGGCAAGTTTAATGTGCGGGAATTTATCAAAGTCTCTGGCCAGAGCATATAACTGACTCATGATAGTCGTGGAGTGCAGTTTAAGAACTTTCACAGACATAAACGACTTAGAGTCGAGTTCTGTAAGTTTGACTATGCGTGACTTTCACTCAACAGGGAAAAACGTAAAGGGTTTATACGTATGACGAAAATCTACAGTCGGTTCGTGGATTATGATTAGATCAAATTCGTACTCAACTTGGGATCTGTTCGGTACCACGGTGCTGGCTAGGTGAATACCGAACTCCTAGATACCGCCTGGGCCGGTTGAGACGAACCAAGAGAGTCGGGCTTAAAAAGGGCAACTGATACAACGTCGTCATCAGAGAGAGAGACAAGGCTAGGTCCTAGATTGTGAGATTAGGGTTTGGGGCTTGGCCAAAGCCTTGATCGGTCGAAAATACTAAGTTTGACTAGTGAGGGGGTAAAATGGTCTTTTCACCTCACGATATATTGTCGAAATAAAATATTTGATATTGAATATTTAGTATATGATTTAATTAAATTTAGATCTTCATTATTTTCTTAGAGAAATAATATTGTGTAATTTGGAATTAAATAATGTATATCATATATATATATATATATATATATATATATATGTTTCAAATTTTATTAGATAAAATTTCGAAAATTATTAAATATATTTATATTGGATATTATATATTTAAAATATACCAAATATGGTATTTTAATTAATTAAGGTATTGGATATTTAGTTAATTCAGTATAAAGTTTGAATTTTGAATTCATTACTTGGTAAAACGAAGACTTGGTAAAAGGGGAGGTTTGAGGATTTTCTCCACCCACCTTAACCTATTTTTGGCTAATCCTAAGAGGTATAAAGAAGGATTTTCGAGATCCTAAAGGTAGTGGAAGCTAAATTTTCGAAAAACAAGCAAAAGAGAGTAAAACCTAAGAGTTTTCTCCTCTCACCACTTCCTCTCTCGCACTCTCTCTCTCGGGGGCAGCAAGCTGTTCGTTCTTGGCCTAGCCGCACATGCAAGAACAGCTGCGACGTTAGTAAGGTGCCGGCGTGACGATCTTGCGCAAAGAAGGCGTCCCGTTCGTGTGCTTTTGGCGTAGGAGAGGGCACTACGCCTCGGGGATTCGAAGGATTCGGAGCTAGCCATCGTTAATAGATTTCAACAAGGTATCATGGCTGATCTCTTATCTCTTTATGTCAATACGTTCTCGTGTTTGTAGCCGAGCGATCTTGGATGGGCGGGAAACCCCGTAAGATTTTAAATTCCGCCGTTCTAGGAATGTGGGTCCATGGACCCTCGGGGATTTTCAACAACGATCACATTGTTTGCTCGTTCGTCCGACATTCATCTTTTAATTTAGCAAAAATACGGTCGACCCCAATAATTTGGGTATATTTTTACTGTGTCAAAACTGTTACTCGGAGTATCACAGCTGCTAGGTTTATCAAAATCGTTATTAAATTATAATTAATTGTTAGCATGTGTAGGGTTCTAATATGCGAAAATAAGATGAAATCAAAGCCGTTTTTTGCAACGAGTATTTATAATATGTATAAATCGAAGTACCCATAGTATGAGCAGCTCGGTGCGGCACATTGTTTGCTCGTTTATCCGACGTTCATCTTTTAATTTCGCGAAAATACGGTCGACCCCAATAATTTGGGTATATTTTTACTGTGTCATAACTTTTTCTCGGAGTATCAAATCTGTTACTCAGAGTATCACCGTTACTAGATGTATCAAAACCGTTATTAAAATAATTAATTGTTACCATGTGTAGGATTCTAATTTGCGAAAATAAGATGAAATCAAAGCCGTTTTTTGCAACGAGTACATATAATATGTATAAATCGAAGTACCCATAGTATGGGCAGCTCGGTGCGGCACATTGTTTGCTCGTTCATCCGATGTTCATCTTGTAATTTCGCAAAAATACGGTCGACCCCAATAATTTGGGTATATTTTTACTGTGTCAAAACTTTTACTCGGAGTATCAAATTTGTTACTCAGAGTATCACCATTACTAGATGTATCAAAACCGTTATTAAAATATAATTAATTGTCACCATGTGTAGGATTCTAATTTGCGAAACTAAGATGAAATCAAAGCCGTTTTTGGCAACGGTTACATCTAATATGTATACATTCGAAGTGCCCATAGTATGGGCAGCTCGGTGCGACACCTTGTTTGCTCGTTCGTCCGACGTTTCATCTTTTAATTCGCGAAAATACGATCGCCCCAATAATTTGGGCATATTTTTACTGTGTCAAAACTGTTACTCGAAGTATCAACTCTGTTACTCGGAGTATCAAAACCGCTACTAGGAGTACCAAAACCGTTATTAGCCTATAATTAATTGTTACCATGTTTATATGAAATGTTACTTTGTGTATGTAATTTGTTATTATAGGTAGAAACATCCAATACGTACACAACGAGAAGCCAGAAAGTTACCAATTGATATCAACTAGACAAAAAGGACAAATTGATATTAGATAGACAAAAGAAAGACAAAAAGAATACTGCAAACGTTAAATTGCTTCTTTGCATGTTCGACGATTGTGCCCAATCCTTTTACATTTTCCATACTTGAGTGGACGAGTGTCTTGAACTTGTGAATGAATTCTTTTAGATCGTGGACGGTCTGGGGGTCTTTGAACGCCCGATTGCACGACGTCTTCCGAGTTAGGATCTTCAATTGCAAAATTAGAAGGAATTGGATTTATAGAACCCTGGTATGCCTCTCGGTATTTCGCCTAACTGTAATAGTTGTCGCAGAACTCATATGGAGAAAGACCCAACTAAAGAATGCATGAGCATGCATGCTTACACAGAAGCCCCTGTAAATCGAAGTGTCGGCGAGTACATCTGTCAGGAACCGAAATCGAGACCAAAACCTTAAATCACGTTATGCATTCACAAATTATGCACTCATATATTTATATATAATTAATTTTATAAGATATATATAGATGGTAATAATATTTAATTAAGATAATATAAGTTACTAGTGTGGAACTAAATTGTTATATACTTAAGTTAGAAATAATTATATTCAAATGAGATAGTTTTGTACAAAAGGGAACGAACTTAACGAAACCATTAGACTAACTAAGGATAAGAAGTTCTCGATATAAAGACTAAACTAAAAGAAAGTTTTCGATAGGTTGCTTAAGGATTTCTATATGGGGCCTAGGAAGTTTCGATGGTCAAAGTAGATAAACATCATTGAAAGGAATTTAGTTTTCGATGTGTATTGTGCCTTCGATAAAAGTTCTCGAGATTCTACTTTATCACATTGCATAATGGTCAAACATATATATATTCTCCCACATACACATACATATAATAATAGTAATTTATGAAGAACTTAACAAGCAAGCACACGTAGCTATTTATATTATTCTTAAGTGTGACTCATAAGGAGTTTTGTAAATATTAAAGTAATCGACATCACCAATTGTTAAAAGTATCAATATAAGTGAATATAGATTTAATACAGATGAAAAAGAAGCTAAGAACATTTACGAAGCCAAGTACGAGCTTGAGTACTCAGATATCGAAAACAAAACTTTAAAGGAGGTATGAAAATTATATATAAAGTTGCTTTGTTTATATAATTTGTAACTTATATATGTATATATACAGGAGTAATAACAATGGTTCAGTGTACTTTAAGATTATAGGAGATTTCGTAGCTTTATATATATTAGGGTTTTCCTAGATTATTGAAAGGATTTCATACATGCTTAGATGGATAACTTTCATGCTTAGCTGAATGAATTTTTTTTTTTTATATATTAAGGCACACGTTAGAGTCTGGAAAAGTTCGAATCTCTTGACGAAATTATTCTTAGCAAAGTAGGAACTTCGATATTTAAGAGTCTGATGTTGTCGATAGCTTAGACTTGATACCATAAAGTTTTCAAGAGTAAATAAGTTTGGATATGATCACTAAGTTTTAATAAAAAAAAGGGTCTTCGGCACTTACTAGTTAGGTTTTCGACATAGGAGTTCGAAGTATGGAATTCTAAATGGAGTGAGTACGAGAATTAGATTCTCAAAAGACAGAATGTAATTTTCGATAGAAATAATTGAAAGAATTATGATAGAAAGAATTGCGAGAAACTATAGGATTTCGAGAAGTTAAGTTCTCGAAAGATAAGTGCTGCGAGAAGTTCAAATCTCGATATAGACTTCGAAATGAACAGGTAGAATTTCTAGATGTGATTTCGAAATTAAGAAATGCGATTAGATAGAATTTCGAGATATGATTGCGAAATTAAGAAATACAATTAGGTAGAATTTCGAGATATTACGGGAATTGTAAAACAATATGAAGACCGAACTTAATAGAATTTCGAAATAAAGATAATTTTAATACAGATATAAAGAAATTTCGATACACATAAAGTGTTCGATATTTTAGGGTTTCGATATAATATAAGTTTGGGTTTTTCGGTAATATTTTTGGTACAGAGTAATTATCATTTTTATGCAGGGTTCGATATTGATTAAAAATATAACTTCTAAGCCAAGAGTCTAGTAAATTATTATTAATAAACATAAAGGTAAAGACTATGGGTAAGAATGATCTCATGCACAATAAAGCATGCATATCACGCACGCATGTCATTATAGGAATTTTGTATTTACCAGATAAATTGATCATATAGGGCAAGAGTCTGATAAGGGCAAGGACAAGGTCGATTAAGCGAACGGAAGAATAAGCGAAACTTGTGAGTATGATTTGCAACATGTAGCTTATGTGCCTTATGTGCTTATATGCTCTATATGGATTAATTTATTGGTACGTGATATATCTGTTATTTATAAATCTACGGGATTTATGTGACCGTAATGTGTTCTCACATGATATACGTGTTATATAAGGTATTTTATATAGCATTGCATACATATAAAATGAAGGAAGAAACGTTATGACTGCTACGACTACCGATGGTATGATACGGATGCTACGGCATACATTTCATAAATCGGGGGATTTTACAGAGTCCTGTACAGGCACATACGTATCCCTACAAATCGGGGGATTACGAAATGGTTACAGAGTCCCATGCATGGACGCCGACTGGGCGTACAGTACAGTCTAGCTAGTCTATAATAGGAGTATCAAAATAAATGGACATATAGAATGGCATGTGATCTACGGATCTTATGAATGATGGTTATGTGAACGATGATTACGTGATCTGAAATGACTATGATATTTATGAAGGGATTATTGTTTACTTCATGTATGTTACTAGTTAACATGTTACGATCATACTCTGAATAGTTGTCTTCACAGTTGTTGTAGATAATTAGCAGGCTGCGTAGAACGCATCATCATACAAAGCATGGATTCAAGGTTGGCCGGCTACCCTCTCCTCCTGCATCCCTCCGTATTAGTTAACATATAGAATAGAAATGATTTAGATTGTAGCATTTTGTGACTCGTATGATAGGTACACATATTTCCACTTTTTGTTATGGAAATTGTGAAAAATTTTATGTGAATATTTTATGGATGCGGAAAAGGTAATTAACGGGGAGCTACAACATCTCTTGTTGTTTAAATCTACGGCATATTTGATGCCGTTTATTTAAACCTCGAACTGCCACCCACCAGACCTATCAACCTCCGATGTTCGAGATTCAACGATGCTTAATTTCAGCTTCTTCTCCGGCTTCGTACACAAACGGCTGAGCTGTTGGTGTGGCTCCGTGCGTTTGTCGTTCATCATGATCATTGTCTTCCATCTTATCTCATCGACCAAACTAACAATAGGTAGAGCCTAGCCTCACGAACCCAACTATTCCAAGAACTCATATATTGAATTCCAAATCACGTCATAACACATAATAGCATACCACAAAAATTTATGAAAATCATAAAACTTGAAGTTCTGAATTCGAATGGCCTTCCAAACGAATTCCAACCTTTTTGAGGAACGTAATACAGTTTAAAAGGGTTTGTAAGGGTTTTAAACCACCTACCTTTCCTCCTTAAGCTTATTTGAATTTATGTCCTTGGTAGAAATCTGCTCAAGCTCGCCCAACACTGCTCCTTTCGTCACCTAATATACCCTACACTTGGGCAAGTCCTTTAAATTACGTAAAACAACAATTAATAAATTTACAGATGAGATTCTCACCTCTCTAGCTATACTTAAATGATTTCCTAGGTTGAGGATTCGGATGAAGCTTGCCCAAGATCGTTTGCTTTGAGTAGTTCCTTTCATTCCTACTTCCTTATTCAACTCCTCTCTCTTTTCTTTTGCTTTGTGTGTTTCGTTGGTTGCAAAAATGCAACTGAGGGTTTTTATTTATTAAGTCATAAGTTGATGATGAGCCTCCAACGTGGCCTTTCCCTTGGCATTAAGAATTCAGCTTATTCTTATCTCCTTGGACTAATAAAACCTTCGACCACACCACTTATTGGGCTATCTAAGTAATTCCTTTGGGCTTTAATAATTAACTTAGGTCCTTAATGTATTTCTTCATTAATTTATACCATATGGGCCTTTTATTCGCCTTTGCCCCTTTATATATTCTTGTTTCAATTTATCTCTTGGGTCATCTAAGCTCTTTGGCCCATACTGGTTATTCTCGGGCCCAATTAATATTTTCGGCTTGCTCCCAAAAATCCTTTTTGTCCGAAACCAACTTCATTAATTTCGAACATTTACAAAAATAATCCCGTATTAATTTTATGGGTATTACACGAACACAGAATATATGGTGGAGGTTCGAATATCAGGATGAATCACTCGTTCAGTGATGGAATCACAAGTTAGAGCTCAATATGGCAGAAGCTATCGCAAGTGGAGGCTCAAGAATCTCTCAATAATGTTTTCTGCTCAGGACACTAATAATCGTATATTCGCAAATGCTAAGTGCTCGAATTATGACGTGTTGCTCATATATAAACATTTTCCACTCAATACTTTACATATTAAAGCATGATCATATTCCATATTGAAGCTCAGTTTCTCAAGGCATATTCAGTCATTTTGAATTATATCTACCGTAACAGAAATTTCCATCAGTTTCTAGAATAAGTCAATCCAAATTCACTTTCCATGTATAGTACATGAGATAGCATCATAACGATTCCATTTTTAGCACATAGTATCAGATCAATATATTTACCATGTTTAGCACATAAATTAGATCAGATATCTTATTCGAATTATCATATCATGGCATAGCTTTCCATACTTCAAAGATATTTCCGATATGCATATACCACATATACTATCACCTCATTCACAAAGTCAATCAATCACATCTTCCCTAATTATAACATCATATTCAGTATAAGGAAAGATATCAAAATGATTTCACGCATTTAAATTAGTTTGATGCATGCGGACGATTTTCTATGCGATTTTCATCCAGGAATAAACTAGTATCAACGGATATATCACTTTCCATGTATAAACAACATATTTTCCTTTTATAACTCAGTAGGATATCTCATGCGTTATCACATATATAGCAGAACGATATATCCTATCACATGGGCTGCCTACAACATGCGATCACAAAATCACATGTGAATCAAATATTCAACACTTTAAACGATTTATAGCTCATAAACAATGCATGGTCGAATATTACCATGTATTTAGACATTATATTGATCACAAATCGAATTGCTTAATTTATAGACCTAACGTCATTACAATCATTATTCATCAAAACTCTCTAGCGCTCATGGACCAAAAAGGTCAACATTCTCCCCCTTTTTGATGATGACATGTAATTGATGCAGCACGGAAGCATGGAAGCATATTCGATCATGCAAGTCCTAGCACATATGTCTAAGTGTTCCATAATCACAAAGCAGAGCATGTGATATTTCTTATTCACATATGATACATATTTGCTCCCCTACCCAGGTGCATATATCTCATGTCATTTTCGAAGTTATATCATGAGTGCAAAATTTCAAAATTACCCGTTCTCCTCCTGCCTAAGTGCGCAAACATGATTCAAGCAGCATACAATCATCGCAGCAGGCATTTATCACTTATCAAGAAATCTCACGCACATTAATTTAGCGCAGATAAGTATCAGAGTATCACTGTATCAGAGCATAAGATCATGCACATCATCACGAGATATATCTTAAGATCATAGTAAGCTCTTATACATCGCATAAGAGCATCATAGATATATCATAAGAGCAAAATATTATATTAAGTGTTCCATGAACTTCCCTACACACAACCAACCTACTACTCCCAAAATCAAACACTTAGATGCTAAACGCCTACCTTACTCCCCTTCATTATCAAAAATGAAGGAGGAACACCTAAAACCCAAACTTGCAGAAACGAAACAGAGGGGAATATCCTAAGGGCAACTAGGATCAGAACAGAGCAGAAGGCAACCTACTGGCTTGAAGAACCTTCGGAATCAGTGCATTGGGGAAGGGATTTCTTAATCATTTTGGAAAGCTTGGACAACTTCAGCTACAGTGTAGTGCTCTTTGATCTTCCTGAAGCACTTCTGGTTGTCAGCCCTGATATCGGAGATATCATGGCGTATCGTGAGATTCCTTCCTTCTCGACGCTGAGCTCATCCTCATAGTCGTCATCGTCGTCGCTCTTAACCTTGGCCTTTCCTTTCGAGGCGGGCCTTTTCTGGGCACTATCTACTGACCTCTTCTCCATGGCCTTCAACCAACCATTTTTGTGTGATGTATTCCCATGCGCTTCAGAGTCACTATATCCATGACGTGGATGGCCTTGTCTTCCCATGCCGACGGCAGAACTATACTCACTCTCAAATAAGTGAGTGACTAACATCCCGTAGGGAAGTGCTTTGTCTCTTCTCTCAGAGGCCTGGATCATGTGCTTCATGATGATATACCCAAGGTCGAACTTGCGATTCTGAGATATCATGTAAACAACAAAGGTGCTCATGAAGTTCATCGTTGTTGAGTGGCCCCCACTACCGATCTTTGCACTCCACATGGTTATATTGAGGAGCTTATGCAGGAAGAAGAAGTCAATGGGAAGTTGATTGAGGGCTTCACCGTCAGAGAAACGGGGCTTACTGCGGGTCATCATGAAGTATGAAATCACGTAGTATGAAATTGTCCTAGTAGCACACGAGCACATATAATATCGTATCACGTAGTATGAAATCATCTAGGCACATAACATGCGGTCATATAAACACATAATTTGCACATAAGTTCACACGGATTAGCATGTTCATGAAATTCGGGGTATTACATCCTCCCTCCCTTAAAAGAATTTCGCCCCCGAAATTTCCGGTTGGTGAAACTCGGGGTGAGGATTTATTTCACATTCCAATTGATTTCCTCACTCGATAGAATTTAGTCAACCTATACAACTTAATGTAAGTGGGTGATGAGCTTCAGCATTCCGAAGTTCTTTGGTGCTAGGATCGGGTTGAAATTCGGAATCGATCGTTTAAACCTATGGTCTAAAATCCTTGAATCCAAACGTGGGGATGCTTTAGACTTTATAACTTACCAGTTGCCATCATTGGGTTTGGTTCCTTCTCTTCGTTAGTTAGCGCAAATACTCGAGCCGTGGCTGGAGCTAGTGGTGGTCGTGCTACTGGTGGAATTGGATTTTGGGATAGGTTTACTCGACAAGCTCGGGCAAAATGTCCCGACTGTCCACATCGATAACATTGAGGATCATTTCTGGGTCCTGGGCCATAGCAAATGCCCGCATGGTACCGCCCACATTGCTGGCACTGAGGATACATTACAGGTCGAATAAGGAAATTGGTTGGTCCTAATTTTGGCCTCGGCTGGTGGTTTGGTTGTCCTGGATATCTACCTTGATCATTGTTGGGGCCTCATTCGAATTGTTGTCGCTTTCGATCGCCTCCACCCCCTTGGTGATTATCACTTCTCTTCTTTGCTTCATGAGCTGCTACAATTTGGGCTTCTGCCTGCTCCGCAACAAGTGCTCGCTCTGCTATTTGAGCGAACGTCATATCTCGAGTCCCTCTCATGCTCACGTCTCGATAGATCTCAGGTTTGAGGCCAACCTGGAATCTCCCGATCTTCAAATCATTAGTCGCTACCATGTGTGGGGCGAAACGAGACAACTCCTCAAATTTGCGGATATATTCCGCAATAGGTTTTTCGCCTTGTTTGAGGTTGATGAACTCATTCAACTTTTGAGTTCGATCGTGGGTCGTGAAGTACTTCTCATAGAACAGCTCTTTAAATCGTTCCCATGCCATATTGATTGGATCTTCTTGGATTTTGATGGTGTCCCACCAAAATCTAGTGTTTCCTCTAAGCATAGAAACGGCACATAGCACTTTTTCATCTTCGGGTACTCGGCCGTTCAAGAACATGTCTTCTACGGTATGTAACCAATCCTCCGCCATCGTAGGATCGGTAGTGTCCGCAAATGTTGGGGGATTCAGCTTACAAAATCGTCCATCTATGATTTCTACACGCTCCGACTGAGGAGATTGACGAGGCTCAGAAGAATTTTGATTACGGATAAGCTCATTGACTTGATCCGATTGTTGTTGGATCAGTTCGGTAAATTGCAGTATAACTGAGTCCCGTTCAGTGGTAGGGGGCTCGGGTTCGGTCCTATGACTAGTCCCGCCCACTTCTCTACCTCCTTTCGGCATCTTATGATCTATAATTAGTCACATAAAAAGGCACATTAAGGTAAACAGTTAACCACATCAAACTTTAAAACTTACAGGCAAGGATGATCCTCCAGGCTTTTGAGCGGCCGTACATGGACAGTCTACAGAATCAATAACCCAAGCTCTGATACCACCTGTGGCGACCCTCACTTTCTAATACTAGTTGTGGCGGATTTTCGCAACGTAAGTCGCGAAAGACCCGTCTAATAAAAACTTTTCTTAAATAAATATATTACATCAAATGTTATTCTACATCGTCATTGCTATACACGGGCCGTGGCCTCAAAATGACAAAATACCAAAACCTAACGTCGCTCAACAGGTCGCATCCATGTACAGCCTCGCCCTCAAAAGTCTGTGGAGCATCGCCGTCAGCCCGCCTCAGCCGCGACGCGCACCAGCGTCGAGCTTGTAGTACCTACAACACGTAAACCCTGAGCCCATGCTCAGTAGGTGAAATATGCATGTATGCAACGTGCCCTCGATCCGAGAGATATGGTATGGTACGCGCGAGCATGGGGAGGCTGCGACTGAGGGATGCATCGAGGACGATCTCGTCACCTACGACCAGGCAATTGTGGTACAGACTCCCTCAAGTGGCTCAGGCGAAATGGACTCGATGCACACAAACGAGGTTTGGACTCTTGTAGACCTGCCTAATGGTTTTAGACCAATTGGCAATAAATGGATCTACAAGAAAAAGATTGGATCTGATGGACAGGTGGAGACATACAAAGCTAGGCTTGTAGCAAAGAATATAGTCAGAAAGAGGGAATTGACTATGAGTAAACCTTCTCACCTGTCGCAATGATAAAGTCCATTCGAATCATGCTTGCGATAGCAGCACACTACGACTATGAGATCTGGCAGATGGACGTAAAAGACCGCTTTCCTGAATGGATTCCTCCAGGAGGAATCTATATGGAGCAGCCCAAGGGTTTTATGTTAGTTAGAAGCATATGCTCGAAAAGTGTGCCAACTGAATCGGTCCATTTATGGGCTGAAACAGGCTTCAAGGAGTTGGAATCTTCGGTTTGATGAAGTAGTTAAGAACTACGGATTCATAAAGAATGAAGATGAGCCCTGTGTTTACAGAAAGGCCAATGGGAGTAAGGTGTCGTTTCTAATATTGTACGTAGATGATATCCTTTTGATAGGAAACGACATTGGGATGCTCTCACATATTAAAGCTTGGCTTTCAAACGAATTCTCTATGAAAGACCTCGGAGAAGCGACCTATATTCTAGGAATTCGCCTATTTAGAGATAGGGCGAAGAGGTCAATAGCTTGTCCCAGGTCCTTTACTTAGATAAAGTCGTTAAAATGTTTAAAATGGACGAGTCTAAGAAAGGGTTCCTACCTATGAGGCATGGGATTCATCTCTCAAAGGCTATGTCTCCTCAGAATGAGGTACAAAGACAAGAGATGAGTGGAGTCCCCTATGCTTCGCTGTGGGTAGCCTGATGTACGCGATGCTTTGCACACGACCAGACATAGCATACGCTGTGGGCGTATTGAATAGGTTTCGGGCTAATCCTGGTAAGGAACATTGAGCGGCAGTAAAGACAGTTCTGAAGTACCTTAGACGGACTAAGGACTTGTAACTGATTTATGGCCCAAGAGAATTGGAAGTAGATGGATATACAGATTCGGACTTCCAATCAGATGTGGATGGCCGAAAGTCTACTTCGGGTTTTGTCTTTACGCTCAATGGTGGGGCAGTGTCTGGAAAAGTTCCAAGCAAAGCACGACTGCAGATTCCACAACTGAGGCAGAGTATATAGCAGCTTCAGAAGCTGCCAAAGAGGGTGTTTGGATACGCAAGTTTCTGGAGGAACTACAGGTGGTACCTAGCATCGTGGATCGCCCGCTGCCATTGTGGTGCGACAACAGCGGGCTATTGCACAAGTTAAGGAACCACATGCTCACAGTAAATCCAAACACATAGAGAGAAAATACCACGTGCTCCGTGGGTTTGTTGAAAATGGCTCAATAGCCATGCAGAAAATCGCCTCTGTAGACAATGCAGCGGACCCGTTCACGAAGCCACTACCACAGGCAGTGGTCGATCGACACCTTGATAGAATGGGGTTAAGATATGATAACACGTCGGATTAGTGCAAGGGGAGATTGTTGAGGTATATGCCCTAGATGCGGTACGAGGACTGGGAGTACGAGGGCAATTTGCTAATGTGTAGTGTTTAGTGATGTAATTGATTACTTCTATTAGTGGAATGACTTTATTTATCATTAATTAATTATTGGATGAATAAATTAAAAGGCAAATTATTAATTAGTCTAAAGATTTCACCTTGCACTCTGGGTGGATAAGACTAATTAATAAAACCCAAATATGAGTTCAGTTACTGATTCTGTGGGGACAGAGAGGGGCACCAGTAAGCTGAGATACTGCAATACTAAAATAGTCCACAAGTCTAAGTCTCCAGTAGGTTGACTGGAATGACACGTACGACTTGTTTGTCGATGGGTCCAATATGATTGTGCCAAGCGTTCACTTGGGAAGTGGGAGCCCATGACAATGATACAAGATATCTGTATTTGGACACTGACTCGTAATCGAACGATCACATGCTTGGATTGTCCTTGATCGAACGATTGATTGTAGTATTATGCGTGGACCTTAGACCGAAAGGATTAACTTGGGGTTGATCTTGAGGTCTTGACTTGTCACTAGTTTGCTAGGCCCGTCTTCCCGGTGGCATGGGTCAGCGGCGAAATGCCGTCTTGACTTTTCGATGTGATTGCCGGTTGAGCCGCGGAGCGGGATTTACGGTCTCGATTAAATTCGAGGTTAACGTCCTATGGCAAGTTTAATGTGCGGGAATTTATCAAAGTCTCTGGCCAGAGCATATAACTGACTCATGATAGTCGTGGAGTGCAGTTTAAGAACTTCACAGACATAAACGACATAGAGTCGAGTTCTGTAAGTTTGACTATGCGTGACTTTCACTCAACAGGGAAAAACGTAAAGGGTTTATACGTATGACGAAAATCTACAGTCGGTTCGTGGATTATGATTAGATCAAATTCGTACTCAACTTGGGATCTGTTCGGTACCACGGTGCTGGCTAGGTGAATACCGAACTCCTAGATACCGCCTGGGCCGGTTGAGACGAACCAAGAGAGTCGGGCTTAAAAAGGGCAACTGATACAACGTCGTCATCAGAGAGAGAGACAAGGCTAGGTCCTAGATTGTGAGATTAGGGTTTGGGGCTTGGCCAAAGCCTTGATCGGTCGAAAATACTAAGTTTGACTAGTGAGGGGGTAAAATGGTCTTTTCACTCACGATATATTGTCGAAATAAAATATTTGATATTGAATATTTAGTATATGATTTAATTAAATTTAGATCTTCATTATTTTCTTAGAGAAATAATATTGTGTAATTTGGAATTAAATAATGTATATCATATATATATATATATATATATATATATAAGTTTCAAATTTTTATTAGATAAAATTTCGAAAATTATTAAATATATTTATATTGGATATTATATATTTAAAATATACCAAATATGGTATTTTAATTAATTAAGGTATTGGATATTTAGTTAATTCAGTATAAAGTTTGAATTTTGAATTCATTACTTGGTAAAACGAAGACTTGGTAAAAGGGGAGGTTTGAGGATTTTTCTCCACCCACCTTAACCTATTTTTGGCTAATCCTAAGAGGTATAAAGAAGGATTTTCGAGATCCTAAAGGTAGTGGAAGCTAAATTTTCGAAAAACAAGCAAAAGAGAGTAAAACCTAAGAGTTTTCTCCTCTCACCACTTCCTCTCTCGCACTCTCTCTCTCGGGGGCAGCAAGCTGTTCGTTCTTGGCCTAGCCGCACATGCAAGAACAGCTGCGACGTTAGTAAGGTGCCGGCGTGACGATCTTGCGCAAAGAAGGCGCGTCCCGTTCGTGTGCTTTTGGCGTAGGAGAGGGCACTACGCCTCGGGGATTCGAAGGATTCGGAGCTAGCCATCGTTAATAGATTTCAACAAGGTATCATGGCTGATCTCTTATCTCTTTATGTCAATACGTTCTCGTGTTTGTAGCCGAGCGATCTTGGATGGGCGGGAAACCCCGTAAGATTTTAAAATTCCGCCGTTCTAGGAATGTGGGTCCATGGACCCTCGGGGATTTTCAACAACGATCACATTGTTTGCTCGTTCGTCCGACATTCATCTTTTAATTTAGCAAAAATACGGTCGACCCCAATAATTTGGGTATATTTTTACTGTGTCAAAACTGTTACTCGGAGTATCAAAACTGCTAGGTTTATCAAAATCGTTATTAAATTATAATTAATTGTTAGCATGTGTAGGGTTCTAATATGCGAAAATAAGATGAAATCAAAGCCGTTTTTTGCAACGAGTATATATAATATGTATAAATCGAAGTACCCATAGTATGAGCAGCTCGGTGCGGCACATTGTTTGCTCGTTTATCCGACGTTCATCTTTTAATTTCGCGAAAATACGGTCGACCCCAATAATTTGGGTATATTTTTACTGTGTCATAACTTTTTCTCGGAGTATCAAATCTGTTACTCGGAGTATCACCGTTACTAGATGTATCAAAACCGTTATTAAAATAATTAATTGTTACCATGTGTAGGATTCTAATTTGCGAAAATAAGATGAAATCAAAGCCGTTTTTGCAACGAGTACATATAATATGTATAAATCGAAGTACCCATAGTATGGGCAGCTCGGTGCGGCACATTGTTTGCTCGTTCATCCGATGTTCATCTTGTAATTTCGCAAAAATACGGTCGACCCCAATAATTTGGGTATATTTTTACTGTGTCAAAACTTTTACTCGGAGTATCAAATTTGTTACTCAGAGTATCACCATTACTAGATGTATCAAAACCGTTATTAAAATATAATTAATTGTCACCATGTGTAGGATTCTAATTTGCGAAACTAAGATGAAATCAAAGCCGTTTTGGCAACGGTTACATCTAATATGTATACATTCGAAGTGCCCATAGTATGGGCAGCTCGGTGCGACACCTTGTTTGCTCGTTCGTCCGACGTTCATCTTTTAATTCGCGAAAATACGATCGCCCCAATAATTTGGGCATATTTTTACTGTGTCAAAACTGTTACTCGAAGTATCAACTCTGTTACTCGGAGTATCAAAACCGCTACTAGGAGTACCAAAACCGTTATTAGCCTATAATTAATTGTTACCATGTTTATATGAAATGTTACTTTGTGTATGTAATTTGTTATTATAGGTAGAAACATCCAATACGTACACAACGAGAAGCCAGAAAGTTACCAATTGATATCAACTAGACAAAAAGGACAAATTGATATTAGATAGACAAAAGAAAGACAAAAGAATACTGCAAACGTTAAATTGCTTCTTTGCATGTTCGACGATTGTGCCCAATCCTTTTACATTTTCCATACTTGAGTGGACGAGTGTCTTGAACTTGTGAATGAATTCTTTAGATCGTGGACGGTCTGGGGGTCTTTGAACGCCCGATTGCACGACGTCTTCCGAGTTAGGATCTTCAATTGCAAAATTAGAAGGAATTGGATTTTAGAACCCTGGTATGCCTCTCGGTATTTCGCCTAACTGTAATAGTTGTCGCAGAACTCATATGGAGAAAGACCCAACTAAAGAATGCATGAGCATGCATGCTTACACAGAAGCCCCTGTAAATCGAAGTGTCGGCGAGTACATCTGTCAGGAACCGAAATCGAGACCAAAACCTTAAATCACGTTATGCATTCACAAATTATGCACTCATATATTTATATATAATTAATTTATAAGATATATATAGATGGTAATAATATTTAATTAAGATAATATAAGTTACTAGTGTGGAACTAAATTGTTATATACTTAAGTTAGAAATAATTATATTCAAATGAGATAGTTTTGTACAAAAGGGAACGAACTTAACGAAACCATTAGACTAACTAAGGATAAGAAGTTCTCGATATAAAGACTAAACTAAAAGAAAGTTTTCGATAGGTTGCTTAAGGATTTCTATATGGGGCCTAGGAAGTTTTCGATGGTCAAAGTAGATAAACATCATTGAAAGGAATTTAAAGTTTTCGATGTGTATTGTGCCTTCGATAAAAGTTCTCGAGATTCTACTTTATCACATTGCATAATGGTCAAACATATATATATTCTCCCACATACACATACATATAATAATAGTAATTTATGAAGAACTTAACAAGCAAGCACACGTAGCTATTTATATTATTCTTAAGTGTGACTCATAAGGAGTTTTGTAAATATTAAAGTAATCGACATCACCAATTGTTAAAAGTATCAATATAAGTGAATATAGATTTAATACAGATGAAAAAGAAGCTAAGAACATTTACGAAGCCAAGTACGAGCTTGAGTACTCAGATATCGAAAACAAAACTTTAAAGGAGGTATGAAAATTATATATAAAGTTGCTTTGTTTATATAATTTGTAACTTATATATGTATATATACAGGAGTAATAACAATGGTTCAGTGTACTTTAAGATTATAGGAGATTTCGTAGCTTTATATATATTAGGGTTTTCCTAGATTATTGAAAGGATTTCATACATGCTTAGATGGATAACTTTCATGCTTAGCTGAATGAATTTTTTTTTTTATATATTAAGGCACACGTTAGAGTCTGGAAAAGTTCGAATCTCTTGACGAAATTATTCTTAGCAAAGTAGGAACTTCGATATTTAAGAGTCTGATGTTGTCGATAGCTTAGACTTGATACCATAAAGTTTTCAAGAGTAAATAAGTTTGGATATGATCACTAAGTTTTAATAAAAAAAAGGGTCTTCGGCACTTACTAGTTAGGTTTTCGACATAGGAGTTCGAAGTATGGAATTCTAAATGGAGTGAGTACGAGAATTAGATTCTCAAAAGACAGAATGTAATTTTCGATAGAAATAATTGAAAGAATTATGATAGAAAGAATTGCGAGAAACTATAGGATTTCGAGAAGTTAAGTTCTCGAAAGATAAGTGCTGCGAGAAGTTCAAATCTCGATATAGACTTCGAAATGAACAGGTAGAATTTCTAGATGTGATTTCGAAATTAAGAAATGCGATTAGATAGAATTTCGAGATATGATTGCGAAATTAAGAAATACAATTAGGTAGAATTTCGAGATATTACGGGAATTGTAAAACAATATGAAGACCGAACTTAATAGAATTTCGAAATAAAGATAATTTTAATACAGATATAAAGAAATTTCGATACACATAAAGTGTTCGATATTTTAGGGTTTCGATATAATATAAGTTTGGGTTTTCGGTAATATTTTGGTACAGAGTAATTATCATTTTTATGCAGGGTTCGATATTGATTAAAAATATAACTTCTAAGCCAAGAGTCTAGTAAATTATTATTAATAAACATAAAGGTAAAGACTATGGGTAAGAATGATCTCATGCACAATAAAGCATGCATATCACGCACGCATGTCATTATAGGAATTTTGTATTTACCAGATAAATGATCATATAGGGCAAGAGTCTGATAAGGGCAAGGACAAGGTCGATTAAGCGAACGGAAGAATAAGCGAAACTTGTGAGTATGATTTGCAACATGTAGCTTATGTGCCTTATGTGCTTATATGCTCTATATGGATTAATTTATTGGTACGTGATATATCTGTTATTTATAAATCTACGGGATTTATGTGACCGTAATGTGTTCTCACATGATATACGTGTTATATAAGGTATTTTATATAGCATTGCATACATAAATAAAAGAAGAAGAAACGTTATGACTGCTACGACTACCGATGGTATGATACGGATGCTACGGCATACATTTCATAAATCGGGGGATTTTACAGAGTCCTGTACAGGCACATACGTATCCCTACAAATCGGGGGATTACGAAATGGTTACAGAGTCCCATGCATGGACGCCGACTGGGCGTACAGTACAGTCTAGCTAGTCTATAATAGGAGTATCAAAATAAATGGACATATAGAATGGCATGTGATCTACGGATCTTATGAATGATGGTTATGTGAACGATGATTACGTGATCTGAAATGACTATGATATTTATGAAGGGATTATTGTTTACTTCATGTATGTTACTAGTTAACATGTTACGATCATACTCTGAATAGTTGTCTTCACAGTTGTTGTAGATAATTAGCAGGCTGCGTAGAACGCATCATCATACAAAGCATGGATTCAAGGTTGGCCGGCTACCCTCTCCTCCTGCATCCCTCCGTATTAGTTAACATATAGAATAGAAATGATTTAGATTGTAGCATTTTGTGACTCGTATGATAGGTACACATATTTCCACTTTTTGTTATGGAAATTGTGAAAAATTTTATGTGAATATTTTATGGATGCGGAAAAGGTAATTAACGGGGAGCTACAACATCTCTTGTTGTTTAAATCTACGGCATATTTGATGCCGTTTATTTAAACCTCGAACTGCCACCCACCAGACCTATCAACCTCCGATGTTCGAGATTCAACGATGCTTAATTTCAGCTTCTTCTCCGGCTTCGTACACAAACGGCTGAGCTGTTGGTGTGGCTCCGTGCGTTTGTCGTTCATCATGATCATTGTCTTCCATCTTATCTCATCGACCAAACTAACAATAGGTAGAGCCTAGCCTCACGAACCCAACTATTCCAAGAACTCATATATTGAATTCCAAATCACGTCATAACACATAATAGCATACCACAAAAATTTATGAAAATCATAAAACTTGAAGTTCTGAATTCGAATGGCCTTCCAAACGAATTCCAACCTTTTTGAGGAACGTAATACACTTTAAAAGGGTTTGTAAGGGTTTTAAACACCTACCTTTCCTCCTTAAGCTTATTTGAATTATGTCCTTGGTAGAAATCTGCTCAAGCTCGCCCAACACTGCTCCTTTCGTCACCTAATATACCCTACACTTGGGCAAGTCCTTTAAATTACGTAAAACAACAATTAATAAATTTACAGATGAGATTCTCACCTCTCTAGCTATACTTAAATGATTTCCTAGGTTGAGGATTCGGATGAAGCTTGCCCAAGATCGTTTGCTTTGAGTAGTTCCTTTCATTCCTACTTCCTTATTCAACTCCTCTCTCTTTTCTTTTGCTTTGTGTGTTTCGTTGGTTGCAAAAATGCAACTGAGGGTTTTTATTTATTAAGTCATAAGTTGATGATGAGCCTCCAACGTGGCCTTTCCCTTGGCATTAAGAATTCAGCTTATTCTTATCTCCTTGGACTAATAAAACCTTCGACCACACCACTTATTGGGCTATCTAAGTAATTCCTTTGGGCTTTAATAATTAACTTAGGTCCTTAATGTATTTCTTCATTAATTTATACCATATGGGCCTTTTATTCGCCTTTGCCCCTTTATATATTCTTGTTTCAATTTATCTCTTGGGTCATCTAAGCTCTTTGGCCCATACTGGTTATTCTCGGGCCCAATTAATATTTTCGGCTTGCTCCCAAAAATCCTTTTTGTCCGAAACCAACTTCATTAATTTCGAACATTTACAAAAATAATCCCGTATTAATTTTATGGGTATTACACGAACACAGAATATATGGTGGAGGTTCGAATATCAGGATGAATCACTCGTTCAGTGATGGAATCACAAGTTAGAGCTCAATATGGCAGAAGCTATCGCAAGTGGAGGCTCAAGAATCTCTCAATAATGTTTTCTGCTCAGGACACTAATAATCGTATATTCGCAAATGCTAAGTGCTCGAATTATGACGTGTTGCTCATATATAAAACATTTTCCACTCAATACTTTACATATTAAAGCATGATCATATTCCATATTGAAGCTCAGTTTCTCAAGGCATATTCAGTCATTTTGAATTATATCTACCGTAACAGAAATTTCCATCAGTTTCTAGAATAAGTCAATCCAAATTCACTTTCCATGTATAGTACATGAGATAGCATCATAACGATTCCATTTTTAGCACATAGTATCAGATCAATATATTTACCATGTTTAGCACATAAATTAGATCAGATATCTTATTCGAATTATCATATCATGGCATAGCTTTCCATACTTCAAAGATATTTTCCGATATGCATATACCACATATACTATCACCTCATTCACAAAGTCAATCAATCACATCTTCCCTAATTATAACATCATATTCAGTATAAGGAAAGATATCAAAATGATTTCACGCATTTAAATTAGTTTGATGCATGCGGACGATTTTCTATGCGATTTTCATCCAGGAATAAACTAGTATCAACGGATATATCACTTTCCATGTATAAACAACATATTTTCCTTTTATAACTCAGTAGGATATCTCATGCGTTATTTCCATATATAGCAGAACGATATATCCTATCACATGGGCTGCCTACAACATGCGATCACAAAATCACATGTGAATCAAATATTCAACACTTTAAACGATTTATAGCTCATAAACAATGCATGGTCGAATATTACCATGTATTTAGACATTATATTGATCACAAATCGAATTGCTTAATTTATAGACCTAACGTCATTACAATCATTATTCATCAAAACTCTCTAGCGCTCATGGACAAAAAGGTCAACATTCTCCCCCTTTTTGATGATGACATGTAATTGATGCAGCACGGAAGCATGGAAGCATATTCGATCATGCAAGTCCTAGCACATATGTCTAAGTGTTCCATAATCACAAAGCAGAGCATGTGATATTTCTTATTCACATATGATACATATTTGCTCCCCTACCTAGGTGCATATATCTCATGTCATTTTCGAAGTTATATCATGAGTGCAAAATTTCAAAATTACCCGTTCTCCTCCTGCCTAAGTGCGCAAACATGATTCAAGCAGCATACAATCATCGCAGCAGGCATTTATCACTTATCAAGAAATCTCACGCACATTAATTTAGCGCAGATAAGTATCAGAGTATCACTGTATCAGAGCATAAGATCATGCACATCATCACGAGATATATCTTAAGATCATAGTAAGCTCTTATACATCGCATAAGAGCATCATAGATATATCATAAGAGCAAAATATTATATTAAGTGTTCCATGAACTTCCCTACACACAACCAACCTACTACTCCCAAAATCAAACACTTAGATGCTAAACGCCTACCTTACTCCCCCTTCATTATCAAAAATGAAGGAGGAACACCTAAAACCCAAACTTGCAGAAACGAAACAGAGGGGAATATCCTAAGGGCAACTAGGATCAGAACAGAGCAGAAGGCAACCTACTGGCTTGAAGAACCTTCGGAATCAGTGCATTGGGGAAGGAATTTCTTAATCATTTTGGAAAGCTTGGACAACTTCAGCTACAGTGTAGTGCTCTTTGATCTTCCTGAAGCACTTCTGGTTGTCAGCCCTGATATCGGAGATATCATGGCGTATCGTGAGAGTCCTTCCTTCTCGACGCTGAGCTCATCCTCATAGTCGTCATCGTCGTCGCTCTTAACCTTGGCCTTTCCTTTCGAGGCGGACCTTTTCTGGGCACTATCTACTGACGTCTTCTCCATGGCCTTCAACCAACCATTTTTGGTGTGATGTATTCCCATGCGCTTCAGAGTCACTAGATCCATGACGTGGATGGCCTTGTCTTCCCATGCCGACGGCAGAACTATACTTCACTCTCAAATAAGTGAGTGACTAACATCCCGTAGGGAAGTGCTTTGTCTCTTCTCTCAGAGGCCTGGATCATGTGCTTCATGATGATATACCCAAGGTCGAACTTGTGATTCTGAGATATCATGTAAACAACAAAGGTGCTCATGAAGTTCATCGTTGTTGAGTGGCCCCCACTACCGATCTTTGCACTCCACATGGTTATATTGAGGAGCTTATGCAGGAAGAAGAAGTCAATGGGAAGTTGATTGAGGGCTTCACCGTCAGAGAAACGGGGCTTACTGCGGGTCATCATGAAGTATGAAATCACGTAGTATGAAATTGTCCTAGTAGCACACGAGCACATATAATATCGTATCACGTAGTATGAAATCATCTAGGCACATAACATGCGGTCATATAAACACATAATTTGCACATAAGTTCACGGATTAGCATGTTCATGAAATTCGGGGTATTACATCCTCCCTCCCTTAAAAGAATTTCGCCCCCGAAATTCGCCGGTTGGTGAAACTCGGGGTGAGGATTTATTTCACATTCCAATTGATTTCCTCACTCGATAGAATTTAGTCAACCTATACAACTTAATGTAAGTGGGTGATGAGCTTCAGCATTCCGAAGTTCTTTGGTGCTAGGATCGGGTTGAAATTCGGAATCGATCGTTTAAACCTATGGTCTAAAATCCTTGAATCCAAACGTGGGGATGCTTTAGACTTTATAACTTACCAGTTGCCATCATTGGGTTTGGTTCCTTCTCTTCGTTAGTTAGCGCAAATACTCGAGCCGTGGCTGGAGCTAGTGGTGGTCGTGCTACTGGTGGAATTGGATTTTGGGATAGGTTTACTCGACAAGCTCGGGCAAAATGTCCCGACTGTCCACATCGATAACATTGAGGATCATTTCTGGGTCCTGGGCCATAGCAAATGCCCGCATGGTACCGCCCACATTGCTGGCACTGAGGATACATTACAGGTCGAATAAGGAAATTGGTTGGTCCTAATTTGGCCTGGCTGGTGTTTGGTTGTCCTGGATATCTACCTTGATCATTGTTGGGGCCTCATTCGAATTGTTGTCGCTTTCGATCGCCTCCACCCCCTTGGTGATTATCACTTCTCTTCTTTGCTTCATGAGCTGCTACAATTTGGGCTTCTGCCTGCTCCGCAACAAGTGCTCGCTCTGCTATTTGAGCGAACGTCATATCTCGAGTCCCTCTCATGCTCACGTCTCGATAGATCTCAGGTTTGAGGCCAACCTGGAATCTCCCGATCTTCAAATCATTAGTCGCTACCATGTGTGGGGCGAAACGAGACAACTCCTCAAATTTGCGGATATATTCCGCAATAGGTTTTCGCCTTGTTTGAGGTTGATGAACTCATTCAACTTTTGAGTTCGATCGTGGGTCGTGAAGTACTTCTCATAGAACAGCTCTTTAAATCGTTCCCATGCCATATTGATTGGATCTTCTTGGATTTTGATGGTGTCCCACCAAAATCTAGTGTTTCCTCTAAGCATAGAAACGGCACATAGCACTTTTTCATCTTCGGGTACTCGGCCGTTCAAGAACATGTCTTCTACGGTATGTAACCAATCCTCCGCCATCGTAGGATCGGTAGTGTCCGCAAATGTTGGGGGATTCAGCTTACAAAATCGTCCATCTATGATTTATACACGCTCCGACTGAGGAGATTGACGAGGCTCAGAAGAATTTTGATTACGGATAAGCTCATTGACTTGATCCGATTGTTGTTGGATCAGTTCGGTAAATCGCAGTATAACTGAGTCCCGTTCAGTGGTAGGGGCTCACGGGTTCGGTCCTATGACTAGTCCCGCCCACTTCTCTACCTCCTTTCGGCATCTTATGATCTATAATTAGTCACATAAAAAGGCACATTAAGGTAAACAGTTAACCACATCAAACTTTAAAACTTACAGGCAAGGATGATCCTCCAGGCTTTTGAGCGGCCGTACATGGACAGTCTACAGAATCAATAACCCAAGCTCTGATACCACCTGTGGCGACCCTCACTTTCTAATACTAGTTGTGGCGGATTTTCGCAACGTAAGTCGCGAAAGACCCGTCTAATAAAAACTTTTTCTTAAATAAAATATATTACATCAAAATGTTATTCTACATCGTCATTGCTATACACGGGCCGTGGCCTCAAAATGACAAAATACCAAAACCTAACGTCGCTCCACAGGTCGCATCCATGTACAGCCTCGCCCTCAAAAGTCTGTGGAGCATCGCCGTCAGCCCGCCTCAGCCGCGACGCGCACCAGCGTCGAGCTTGGTAGTACCTACAACACGTAAACCCTGAGCCCATGCTCAGTAGGTGAAATATGCATGTATGCAACGTGCCCTCGATCCCACCCCATACACCTCACAATATGCACACTCGACTCTCCCTTTCTATCTCAACTCATCGCGTCTCAACACATCTAGACCCCACACCTAATCCTACAAGATCAACGGTTTGCACCTCAGGTGTCGCTCACGTACCCGAGTAGACGAGTGGCTCACCCCCGTCTCCCGTTAACCCCGACGGTTTTGCACCTCAGTACGAGTGGCTCACCCCCGTCTCCCGCCTCAACGTTTTTGCACCTCCGGTCCTGAGTAGACAAGTCGCTCACGCCCGTCTCCCGTCGTCTACACTCCAAGATGGTTTGCACCTCAGATGTCGCTCACGCACCTGAGTAGACTCGCTCACGCCCATCTCCCATCTCACTCACCTCTTACCTAGGACGGTTTGCACCTCAGTATCTGAGTAGATGAGTGGCTCACCCCCATCTCCCGCCTCAACGGTTTCCGCCTTGACGGTTTGCACCTCAGATATAGAGTAGACGAGTCGCTCACGCCGTCTCCCGCCCAACTCATCTCACACCTCGACTTACCTCACATCGGCGCCCCGCTCGTTGACATAATAAAACATCACCGTTTTGTACGGTGCTCGACCTCCCCCTGACGTGATATGCACGTGTAATGCAAATAACGTACATATGACGTGACATGCATGTACGATATAAATAATGTACGCATGACGTGCAACAATTATAAATCACGTAAAAAACATATTCGCACAGTCATATAAGTTCCCTGAATTCACATAAACATATAGTCATCAAAGCACATAATAATTCACATAAACGTTTACGTGTCGTAGGTGGATTTCACCTACCTGTCGTCCAAGCTAATTATACTTACTGCCCTGGGAATTCTTTATTTTCTGACCCCTAAAAAGAAATATTAGAATATCAGTATAATACTTAACTAGTCATCTGCTTTGAAATAAGTTAGTTTGATCATACTAATTTGCTCCAAGCTATCTCTCATTTAACATATTATTCTAAAACCCTAATTCGTCCGTCTAGAAATCTAAGTTATGTTAGTGTCGATTTCACTTGGCCTTTGCATTACCCAATTCCTTGTTAAGTACATGTTAGTTTCGATCGATTCTTCTAAGCTTTTAATTTCCAAGCTTTCGCCCGATTGTCACACATTGAATCGCTCGATTGATCACTCATAAATTTTGGTTTTGCCTGAATGGCATGGCATTCTTCAAATCGCCGAGTAATCATTCCCAGCTTTTGGTTTCGCCCGATTTGGTTGGACCCTACAATCGCTCGATTGGTGAAATGCCCACATGAATTTTGCCCGATTCTTCGAGGATTGAGCATCATATACGACGCGACGAATGCTTGTCGATTCGACTAGGTTTTGTCCTAGCTTTCGATCGATTCCATGCCAACTTAAATCACTCAATTCCTTCCAATTTTAGCTCCCCAAAGCGCCTGTCCTTTATGCCTTAACTCTCACTTTCGCCGCTAAATGACGTCATATTGTTTCTATCGTTCCTTCTCATTTCAAATCGCTCGATTGGTGATTCTTCCAACTTTCGATCGATTCTTCACTTTCGCCACTTCATCCAATCGCCCGATTTGTGGGACTCGAACCTCAGTTTCGGTCGATTCGTTGTGGCACTCGAAACTCAGTTTCGGCCGATTCCCACACATGAAACTTGCTTTCGCCGAGCAACACATAAAAATTGGTAAATCTTAATTTAAGGTTAGAATAAACCCTAGTTTCGATTGAACCTCACTTTACTTAATTCAAATTGCCCGATTGCTCATACTATTTGCTAATTTTTCTCGTAACTTCTAGCTCCTATTATTTTAAGCTGCTTCCTTCTTCATAAATATGATTCATTTCTTATAAATTCTTCAGATAGATCCTACATTGTGCTAAGTAATTATGCTAGTACGCTATACTAAAACCCTACAATCAGTAATTAACCTTATAATCGTGATTCTTGCTACAAACCAGACTAAACCCTGAAAGTAATACATCTTAAATCTCCTTTATTCTTAGGTTGTACAAAGTACAAATCATATAAACTTATATATATATATATATATATAGCGTATAAATTAGGGTAAAAGAGTATACCTTTCTAAAGCTTGAATTTACTTATGGTTATGTGAGTACTCGTTTTCTCTACTTGCTTTCGTTCAAACTGTTCTTTCTTCCTTAGGATTTTTTTATTCAATGGCCTTATATTATCTATGAATCTCGATAAGCATTGAGTTATAAAAAGTATTTGATGGGACATAAGGTGACGTGCATTCCCTTGATCCTAAGTAACCTACTATTAGTTATCCCTAATACTTGGGCTTTAGTGAGCATGTAATATAAGCCTAATTTATTATAACAATTCAAATTTACTCTTATTTTTATTATTATTAGAAAATTCGAATTCCCTATACATAATATAGCTCAAATTAATAATTATTCTTTACCTTAAAATTATATCTTATACGAGATTATTTATAAGTCCCGACTCAAAGCTACCCGATTAATTGTCCTAGTAGCACACGAGCACATATAATATCGTATCACGTAGTATGAAATCATCTAGGCACATAACATGCGATCATATAAAAACCTAATTTGCATATAAGTTCACGGATTAGCATGTTCATGAAATTTGGGGTATTACAGTTGGTTCTTCAGTATTCTGTGGTAATTCTGAATCGGGTGAGGTGGGGACATTTGAAGAGCTTGGTTCCTCGGCCTCGTCGAGTGGGGGATCCACTAAAGGTGTAGCAGTGATGGTGTCTAGCCGATATACAGGCTCAAAGAGAGAGTCCAAATCATCTAACGCTAGTCTCAGAGCTTCTTCTAACGTTGAATCCTGAGTTGTTGCCATCTTCTATTGGTTTTGTGCCAACACATCGGTGAAAACGGGTTTTTGATTGTCGCATTCAGAAGCCATCTGGTTACGCACGGGTCCTGGACTGATGTGCCCAGAAGCCATCTCCTGCCACTTCATGGAAAGTAACATTGTAGCTTTCTTTGATAGTGCGGTTGGACTTGATATATACCCGGTACGCCTTTGAAGTTGAAGAATACCCGACAAAAGTGGATTCGAATGCTTTAGGGTCGAACTTAGCCGTTGTTCTCTGTCATTCGCCACAAAGCACTTGCACTCGAAGACCTTGAAGAAGGAAATGTTGGGTATCCACTTGTGAATGATCTCGTACGGAGTCTTATCAAAGCGCTTGTGAACCACCGTCCTATTTTGAGTGAAACAAGCGGTATTTTCTGCTTCAGCCAAAAGAAAGTGTGGGAGGCTAGAATGAATCAACATCGTACGTGTGGCTTCCACTAGAGTCATGTTCTTCCTTTCAACAACCCCGTTGTGTTGAGGCATCTTGGTGGCTGAGAATTGTTGACTAATCCCATGTTTCTGATAAAAGTCACTGAGATACTTGTTCTCAGTGCCGTTGTCCGTTGGGATGACTTGGATAGTTTGTTGCATTAAATTTTGAGTCGAGTTCATGAAATTGATGATCAAGTCCTCTGTCTCATGTTTAGTTCGGAGGAACTTCGTCCATGTGTAGCGAGAGAAATCATCAACCATAACCAGCATGTACTTGTGTCTATTGATACTTTGTGTCTGCATTGGTCCACAGAGATCCATGTGTAGCAGTTCCAGTGGACGTGAAGTAGAGCCAACCAGCCTTATATGATGAGATGCTCGCTTCATTTTTCCTAGTTGGCATGCCGAACATTGATGCTCTTTCTGTAATACTATAGTTGGAGGACCGTGAGCCAACTTTTTCATTGAAAGTCTTTGAAGAGCTTTAATGTTGAGATGAGACATGCGCTGATGCCGTAAGCTGTTCCTCTGAATTGAAGTCTGAGAAATGAGGCAAATAGCTGTCGAGGGCCGCACGGACGTCAGGTTGATCATCTAAAGGTTTGATTTCCGAAGTCCTTGGAGGAGTTCTTTGTCCTGACTGATCAATATTCTGCACTGGTCAACAAGAAATACCACCTGAAATCCTTTACCAGAGAACTAGCCTATGCTGAACAAGTTATGGCGGAGATATTCGACGTAGGAGACATCCTTTATTGTCAGATTCGTCAGAATGATATCCCCAAATCCTAGAATAGGGGCTGAGTCGTTGTTCCCGAATCTGACTTTTCCATTTGGTCGGTCTTGGTTGTAATACCCGTAAATTTTAATTACGGGATTTACAATAAAATTAGTGGTGGAGAATATTTAATTAGAAACTTTGTAAGATTAATTAAATAAGGAAATTGGAACTTTGGGTGATATGATGCTTTCATGCTTCTATATTCGTAAGTGACGCGTGTGTCTATATGATTTCATGTTACATGATTTTTAATCTCCTATACGTGTTACATGATTTATGATTTAGGTAATGATGTCAAGACTTATAATCTTAGATGACATTTATTGGTATAAATGAGATGTCACGGCGACTATGAGATAACGTGGACTAGTTTCGGTCGATAGTAATAGAAACCAAGAATCCACCAATTTCTATGCTCAAATAATATATATATATATAATATATATATATATATATATATATATACTAACTTCGCAGAGGGAATTAGAGTCGGGCGATTGATGGTGATAATAATGTGCAAAATCGAGTGACACATACCATCAAATTAGATCAATCATTACTCATGTAGATGAATATACAGAAGCCACGTAAGGATTATGGTGTTCATAATATTGAGGATTCTATATAGGTATCTGAAATAAATATGCATATGCATACATTACTAAGAGATGAAATAAAATAATAAAGTATTCAAGGTAAAGAAAAGGGGAGTTTGCTTAACCAAAGAGGTAAAATACGCCACTTAAATAATCAAATCTTACACAAATTTTCAAGCTCTCATGCTTATCTACTAATCTATGAAAAGAAAACCCACTATAACAAAGACGTTCAGAAAGGAGAATAGAAGAAATAAAAGGGAACGGAAGCAAGGTTTCATAAACTCTCTCAGTCATACGAGGGTAAGAAGTTTACCTAATACGTGAGAACTCAGTCATGTTTATTATATTTCTTAGGTTTCATAAATCGCTGGCTTAACGAAATCCAAGTGAAATTCTCGAGTAGAACATGTAGTTGAAAACCCTTAATTCTGGAATTTCATTAACACTAATATCCGTTATATAAGTATTGGACAGATGTAAGATATACGGTGAAAGCCCTAGATTTAGGTACAGATTCATGCTAATCCATTTATTTCGATTAAGATCTATTTCAAGTGATTATATGCTTTAAGATTTGTAACTTCAGTAGAGGACAATATTTGGGGCAGAACTAAAGTTTTGAGGTTGTAGAAATGATAAAGCTTATAAAATCTGGGTAGAGTGGTCATAGGAATTAAGTTTCGATGGGATGAATATTGAAACGTTCGATCGAATGGAGTTTCGTATGAACTTTCAAACGATTGATAGGATTTTCTCCAGATTTTCAATCTCGTATATAAGAATTTCGAAAGATAGGATGTCGAAATCTAGTTTTATGTTGACGTCGAAATTCATATAGTATAAATGTCGAAAATTTGTGTATTATTTAGTTTAAAACTCAAGATTTTGTGTCGAAATTTTATATTGCTTAAGTCTCGAAATCTCTGCACACACTATGTCGAGATTCATGTTGAATCTTATGACGAAACTGTATGTTTAAATCTCGAGATGAAGCTTGAAAAATCATGTCGAGATTTCCATAATAAAATAATATTATAAGCATGTGAGCTTCATGATATCATGGGAAGTGCTCGAAATCCATGATTAAAACTCGAGATTTGAATATGCAATGTCGAGATCTAATTATCATGCAAGCTCGAGATTTACTTTGTGAGTCATCTCGAAATACAAGGCAAAAATCATGTATAAATATCAAACCTTTGTATATATTATCGAGATCTATATTAAAATGATTTCTTAAACTCAAGGTCTATTAACATGTCGAGATAATTATATCTCGAAATCCTCAGTTGCTGTTTGAAATCGAACCACAATGTCGAAATCTATCTTATATCTAATATCGAAATTTATTGTGGGAATTAACTCGAGATTTAATCCTAACATATCGAGATCTTGGTGTATTCTTTAAATATCGAATTCCTAGATGTATGAGGTCGAGATTTTTATGAATCTCTGAATGGTAATTTTCAATTTAGGTCAAAATTCAGAATTTTAGGGTTTCAAAATTTATAGAAATCGAAACTAGGGTTTTCTAACTTAAGCCATGTTATAAATTTATAATTAGACTAACAAACCCTAATTTTATATGTTCCTATATTTAGGGTTTGATGTTTAGCGACTTACCGATAAGCTAATAGCTAAGGATACCAGGTAAGTGGAGATCCCCACTACAACACATAAATTTATATGTGCATGAACTACATGGTTATGTGCTTGAATGACATGATTATATGCTTATATGATTTTACGTGAATCCTTATGTGATTTATTTATTTGAATTAATTATTACCTGAAGTGGCATGACAAGCACTTCGGCATTATCACGTGCATACACGAAATTACAAGACACGAGCATAAGTCACGTATGATTGCTTAAAAACGGTAAACGTTTGCATTTAATGGCTGTTCTATGCTACCATGGTGATTTTATGTCACCGATTTCAAGGCATGACATGACATGTCTCAAGGCAAGGGCATGCATGTGGCGGAAGGCTGCGACCTGGAAGATGCACCCTGAGGAAACAAACGGCACCAAAGGTATAATTGGTGTCAGCAACCTCAGAGTGAGTCTTCCATTGTGACCGTCCGTGGGATCGATAAACTACATTGGGATTGAAAAGGCGCCTTAGGGTTAGCCTCTCAGTGGAAGTATCGTCCGCGTGGCGTATGAAACCACCTTGGGACGGAAAAGGCGCCCTAGGGTTAGCCTCCCATGAGTGGGTATTGCCACTTACATATTTATTTACCCTTAATGGGTTTGAGCTCCATGATGGTGCATAGCAAGATAAGCCATGGGCCCTACAAGACATGACACTAACTACAATATAAGACAAGACATGAATTTCATGACAGGAATACAAGACATGAATTTCAAGACACGAACTACATGATACGATTAGGGAGCATTGGCACTGATGCCTTTGCATTTTAGGACACGTGCATTGCATGATTTTCACTTACTGAGCTTTATAAGCTCATTCCACGTTTTATGTGTTGTAGGTACGATAGAGTCGGACGTTGAGAAACGTCACGACTAAGGTGGGCTGACGGCGGTACTCCAGGGTCTTTTGAGGGCGAGGCTGTACATGGATGACGACATGTGGAGCGATGTTAGGATGTTTTAATATGATATGTATTTTGGGGCTTGGGTCTTTGTGTAATTATGACGTTGTGGGTTACGTTTTGTCATAAGATATCATATCGTAGGAAAAAGTTTTTGTTTGACGGGTCTTCCGCGACATATGTTGCGAAAATCCGCCACCAATTAGTATTAGAAAGTCAGGGTCGCCACAGGTGGTATCAGAGCTTAGTATATAGGTTCTGTAGACTGTTCATGTACGGCCGCTCAAAAGTCTGGAGGATCAGCCCTGCCTGTAAGTTATATGTTTGATATGATTATGTGCTTACGATGACATGCCTTGTTGTTTGACTAATTGTAGAATGACAAGCGGATATAGAGAATTTACTGGTGAGTCAAGTCGTGGGGTTACACCTAAGTCCCCTATGAATGAACGAGACTCAGCACTCTCACATCTTACTGAACTGATCCAATGGCAATCGGGTCAGATCGGTGAACTTAAAGATCAAGTTGGTGAACTCAAGGACTTGGTCTCTAAGCTTATCAATGAACAAAGACCATCCGAATCCTGTAGATTCTTACCTGTAAATATTGCTAACCCTATTAGGGAAGAAACCAGGCTTTTCCAAAACCAGAAAGGAAAGTGAAAGATGGAGAATAGGCCAGAACCGCAAACTACTAAAAAGCCCTTATATTTTAAGAATCCTCACAATGTCCAGATAACTCATCAAGGGTCCCAACTTTACCAATCAAGGCCAAACCCAATGGATGTTCCTTTTCATGCTCATGTTTCGAACCCTATACCTCGATGTCAACAGTGTGGACGAAAGCACAGAGGCATTTGCTTTTCGCAGAATGCCAACTGTTTTAAATGTGGGAAGCAAGGGCATTATGCTAAAATATGTCAAATGCACATATCAGTAGAACCAGATCAAACCTTGACGCAGCCCTCGCTAGTTCCTCCACGGATGTTCAACCTTAACCTAGAGGAAACATAAATTCTTCCTACGGAAATAACGGGTACGTTAATAGTTTATAATGTACCTATGCTCCAATGGTTAATTTTAGGAATTGAACCACACATTTAAATGTGTCATCAATATTACATACCAAAGGTGGGAAATGCCTTCTGACCTTTAGAATGTAACTATATCTTAGTCTGTTATATGGAGATCCAATACGGATTAATAAAGTATTGGAAACATCCATTATTGGTTAAGATAGCAGATTAAATATTGATCTAAACTATGACCTTACGGATAGGTTTCCAAAATTATGAAGTCGTGTCTGACTTCTCTACGAAAGATCGTAAGATTCAATTTCCTGAGAAGAGAAATACCCGTCTTGCGGGCAAGATCAGCTAAAGTAGAATCTCTAAACATCTAAGTAAAAGCCTCAGTAACTTCTTAGGACAAGTTGCGAATCTTTTCGCATAAATGGTTAAGCAGAGAAATTTCCTTAGTCTTAGCTGAAATAATGCCAATAGCTCCCAAAGACGCCAATGTATGTTTCGATAATATTTCAAAGATATTTTCTGATCGATTCATGATTAAAGTATTTCTTTTCTTTGAATATTCTTCCTTATGGAATATGATGGTGAAGCTACATTTCATTTCTTTCAGCCCAATAAGCCTAAATCCTATTATACCAGAATATACCTGATCTCCCAATTTTCAACCCCTTCTGCAAATTATACATGCTCCATATCAGAGTGGCACAGCGGAAGCATGGTGGATGCTCATGATTTCTAAATTCTGGTCTGAATCAGAATTATAACCATTCTCATTAGCCCCATCTTAAAGCGATATAGGTCCGATCAACTTAGATGAGCGTCATGCGCATTCTATCAGGAAATTAGTTGTCAGCATCCAAGACGACAAGAGAGACCTTACACTAACTTTTAGTTCTGCTTCCTCCATTCTACTTAAATGAAATGTTTTTCTTTCTTGAACTCCCGTCATCACGTGAAACATTTAATTCCAGACATCTGAGAGTAAGGAGTAACGGGTCTTTTTAAAGGAGGAAGAGTAGATTATGAACTAATTGTTGGATTTCCCTAAATGTGCTGTTAGGATTTAGGACAAGGATGTATCCTACAATAAACACATTAGAAAGTTATAAAAATCTTCAATGAAACCTTGCATGACGGAAAAACAACAAGGGTAAGATAAATCAAGACAGGGAATACCGTTTCGCTGAATTCCTTGATTTATGATAATCTTGTTGTTTATGATCTTCCGCAATAGTTATTCGATTGTGATTCTAGGACTATCGAAATTTTTAATGCAAGTAATACGAAGTCAAGAATTATAATTATTTTTCTACGATAAGATCATGGACAAGAAAAGATCAATACAAGGATCTTACTTGTTTCGGAATAATATGTAAGATTTTCCGTACTCAAACAAGTCTTTTAAGAATATTGATCCCAAATTTTCACGTTTGGTTCAAGATTCTCTACCCTATTTTCTACTGTCTTCGAAGATTATTTCAAATTCCCCACCGATCGTTACACTAAATTATTCCACCTGATGGAATTTCGGGGGCGAAATTCTTTTTAAGGGGGCAAGGATGTAATACCCGTAAATTTTAATTACGTGATTTACAATAAAATTAGTGGTGGAGAATACGTAATTAGAAACTTTGTAAGATTAACTAAATAAGGAAATGGGAACTTTGGGTGATATGATGCTTTCATGCTTCTATATTCTTAAGTGACGCGTGTGTCTATATGATTTCATGTTACATGATTTTTAATCTCCTATACGTGTTACATGATTTATGATTTAGGTAATGATGTCAAGACTTAAAATCTTAGATGACATTTATTGGTATAAATGAGATGTCTCGACGACTATGAGATAACGTGGACTAGTTTCGGTCGATAGTAATAGAAACCAACAATCGACCAATTTCTATGCTAAAAAATATTGAAATCGCCCAGTAGAATCGGACAATAATAAGTACTAACTGAGAATTAATCAAAGCATGTATATATAACTGAGAATTAATCAAAGCATGTATATATATATATATATATATATATATATATATATATATATATATATATATATATATATATATATATACTAACCTTCGCCGAGGGAATTAGAGTCGGGCGATTGATGGTGATAATAATGTGCAAAATCGAGTGACACATACCATCAAATTAGATCAATCATTACTCATGTAGATGAATATACAGAAGCCACGTAAGGATTATGGTGTTCATAATATTGAGGATTCTATATAGGTATCTGAAATAAATATGCATATGCATACATTACTAAGAGATGAAATAAAATAATAAAGTATTCAAGGTAAAGAAAAGGGGAGTTTACTTAACCAAAGTGGTAAAATACGTCACTTAAATAATCAAATCTTACACAAATTTTCAAGCTCTCATGCTTATCTACTAATCTATGAAAAGAAAACCCACTATAACAAAGACGTTCAGAAAGGAGAATAGAAGAAATAAAAGGGAACGGAAGCAAGGTTTCATAAACTCTCTCAGTCATACGAAGGGTAAGAATTTTACCTAATACGTGAGAACTCAGTCATGTTTATTATATTTCTTAGGTTTCATAAATCGCTGGCTTAACGAAATCCAAGTGAAATTCTCGAGTAGAACATGTAGCTGAAAACCCTTAATTCTGGAATTTCATTAACACTAATATCCGTTATATAAGTGTTGGACAGATGTAAGATATACGGTGAAAGCCGTAGATTTAGGTACAGATTCATGCTAATCCATTTATTTCGATTAAGATCTATTTCAAGTGATTATATGCTTTAAGATTTGTAACTTCAGTAGAGGATAATATTTGGGCAGAACTAAAGATTTTGAGGTTGTAGAAATGATAAAGCTTATAAAATCTGGGTAGAGTGGTCATAGGAATTAAGTTTCGATGGGATGAATATTGAAACGTTCGATCGAATGGAGTTTCGTATGAACTTTCAAACGATTGATAGGTTTTCTCCAGATTCTGAATCTCGATATATTAGAATTTCGAAAGATAGGATGTCGAAATCTAGTTTTATGTTGATGTCGAAATTCATATAGTATAAATGTCGAAATTTGTGTATTATTTAGTTTAAAACTCGAGATTTTGTGTCGAAATTTTATATTGCTTAAGTCTCGAAATCTCTGCACACACTATGTCGAGATTCATGTTGAATCTTATGTCGAAACTGTATGTTTAAATCTCGAGATGAAGCTTGAAAAATCATGTCGAGATTTCCATAATAAAATAATATTATAAGCTTGTGAGCTTCATGATATCATGGGAAGTGCTCGAAATCCATGATTAAAACTCGAGATTTGAATATGCAATGTCGAGATCTAATTATCATGCAAGCTCGAGATTTACTTTGTGAGTCATCTCGAAATACAAGGCAAAAATCATGTATAAATATCAAACCATTGTATATATTATCGAGATCTATATTAAAATGATTTCTTAAACTCAAGGTCTATTAACATGTCGAGATAATTATATCTCGAAATCCTCAGTTGCTGTTTGAAATCGAACCACAATGTCGAAATCTATCTTATATCTAATATCAAAATTTATTGTGGGAATTAACTCGAGATTTAATCCTAACATATCGAGATCTTGGTGTATTCTTTAAATATCGAATTCCTAGATGTATGAGGTCGAGATCCTTATGAATCTCTGAATGGTAATTTCAATTTAGGTCAAAATTCGGAATTTTTGGGTTTCAAATTTATAGAAATCGAAACTAGGGTTTTCTAAATTAAGCCATGTTATGAAATTATAATTAGACTAACAAACCCTAATTTTATATGTTTCTATATTTAGGCTTTGAAGGTTAGCGACTTACCGATAAGCTAATAGCTAAGGATACCAGGTAAGTGGAGATCCCCACTACAACACATTAATTTATATGTGCATGAATTACATGGTTATGTGCTTGAATGACATGATTATATGCTTCTATGATTTTACGTGAATCCTTATGTGATTTATTTATTTGAATTAATTATTACCTGAAGTGGCATGACAAGCACTTCGGCATTATCACGTGCATACACGAAATTACAAGACACGAGCATAAGTCACGTATGATTGCTTAAAAATGGTAAACGTTTGCATTTAATGGCTGTTCTATGCTACCATGGTGATTTTATGTCACCGATTTCAAGGCATGACATGACATTTCTCAAGGCAAGGGCATGCATGTGGCGGAAGGTTGCGACCTGGAAGATGCACCCTGAGGAAACAAACGGCACCAAAGGTATAATTGGTGTCAGCAACCTCAGAGTGAGTCTTCCATTGTGACCGTCCGTGGGATCGATAAACTACATTGGGATTGAAAAGGCGCCTTAGGGTTAGCCTCTCAATGGAAGTATCGTCCGCGCCACCTTGGGACGGAAAAGGCGCCCTAGGGTTAGCCTCCCATGAGTGGGTATTGCCACTTACATATTTATTTACCCTTAATGGGTTTGAGCTCCATGATGGTGCATAGCAAGATAAGCCATGGGCCCTACAAGACATGACACTAACTACAATATAAGACAAGACATGAATTTCATGACAGGAATACAAGACATGAATTTCAAGACACGAACTACATGATACGATTAGGGAGCATTGGCGTTGATGCCTTTGCATTTTAGGACACGTGCATTGCATGGTTTACACTTACTGAGCTTTATAAGCTCATTCCACGTTTTATGTGTTGTAGGTACGATAGAGTCGGACGTTGAGAAACGTCACGACTAAGGTGGGCTGACGGCGGTACTCCAGGGTCTTTTGAGGGCGAGACTGTACATGGATGACGACCTGTGGAGCGATGGTAGGATGTTTTAATATGATATATATTTTGGGGCTTCAGTCTGTGTAATTATGACGTTTTGGGTTACGTTTTGTCATAAGATATCATATCGTAGGAAAAAATCTGAGCAAGAGCGACCTATCGTACCTCCCTGCCGACGAGGTATACAACCTCTATCAGCTGTACGTGGAGAAGTACAAGGGTCCTCAAGGCTTCATCAAAAAGGAAGGCCTCGAAGGGCTCTGCCGGTTCATGATGCGCCAAGTCAAATACTTTGGAGCGCATGACCTTCAGATGGCTCTGGAGAGCAACATGAAGAAGGTCAATATGGCCGAACCGCTCAACAAAGGACCTGAGATGGAAGGGCTTCCAAGCAATCATGTGCGCATCAGCTCAGTCATCGGCATCACCTACAAAAATCCAATTGCCAAGAAGACTAGGTTGATGCTGAAGACAGAGATTCATAAGTTTTTCGACGGAACGCTCATGGTCATCAGGAGGAATATCGAGCAGAGGTTGGAAGAAATCAATCGAGAAACGATGCTAAGAAATCCACAGGTTCGTGAGAGAACAGCCGCTCCTGATGGAATAGCTAGATGATGTCGAGGAGCGTCTGAAGCTGAGGGAAACAGTTAGAAACTATGAGTATGCGCTGAGCTTGCGCAGATCGTATTACGCCCGACGAGGACAAACAGCGCGGAAATCAAGCACAAAGGGGGAGATTGTAGAGTATATATTTTAATTGTGCTTGATTTTATTAATTGTCCTTGTAATTAGGGGCGTTTTGTATAGTAGTCCTTAGATTAGGACTAGTTTGATATTTATACCAAGTTTGTTTGGTATAAATACATGTAAACGAATTGTGCTGAATAGAGAAAGTTTTGGAAATTGATCCGAAAAGCTTGCAAGTCAATTTCTAGAGAGAGAAACAATAGTAACTTTCTCACTCTACTCGAATTCTCTCTCTCGGTCTTCATTTGAGTTTTTCGATCGATTCTAAATGTCAATCGTTATCATCGAATTACTTAGAATTCATGCCTAGGATCATAGAGTTGTTAATCGTAGGAACTAACAAGAACAGTTTGGCGTGAAATTCAATTTCGATCTGATAGCTTAATTCTACGCTTATCTGAGTTGAATCTCATGTTTATGTGCTCGCATAAGTAGTTTAAATCAATTAGGAATAGATGGGTAGCAATCAGAATCATGATTTAGGTTGAATTTTGATTCTGAGATTTCACTGTTTGCGCGATGAACAGTTTGAACGTGGTCTGATTTTTGCAAAATTGAACATTATTTGCTTCGAACATGTTTAATGCTCTGTTTATGAGTAATCAGTAGCTAATTTCGAGCATATACCTGTAGTTTCATTGATCAATTTTCAGTATCTGCTTGAATTCAGTGTTAAATCGTATTCTGTGACTATTTGCGTAATTTCAATTTTTCCTGCTAAGTTCTTCGATCAGGATTAATTTCTCGATCAAAAACTACGGGCAAGAAATTTTTCAATTAAAGAATACTGATTTACTACTAAAACCGCTGTTGTCAAGAACGTTTTTAGCAGAAAATTTTTCGAGCTTTAAAATATTCGACGAGAATTGACGATTTTGACCCCGCACAAAACTTTTTCCCTCAAAAAACTCTTCGGTCAGAGATTTCTTGCTTGACTTTGGGATTTTTGCTCGTAAAATTTTTTCGGTCAACCTATTAATTTTGACTCAGCGAGAAACTCCATTGGGTACTGTTTCTCGACGACCAAAATCAATTAACGCATAGAAAAACTTTTTCGACCGCCGGACTTCGATCAAATCTTCAAATTCAAGTTGACTGAAGATATATAGGCTGGACTCGTTTGGACTGAACGGGATCGGATTGTTTACAGTCTGATAACTGGACCGATAGGTTTAACCACGCCACGTATCTTCTAAATTTTTTCGATCCAAAATTTGGCGCTAGATTTAGTCAACTTCTCGAGTCAATATTTTGAAAAAGTCTACATTTTGAATTGCGGTCAACAAAATTTTTCGACGATTGAAATTTTCGATCCCAAAACTTCACTAGTCAATTTTTCCCTCGAAAAATTTCTCTCGAACAGTACTTGGCGCGCAATATCAGTAATTGTATTCTTAATCGACGAAATTATTTTTGATCGAACTTTAAAGATTGAATCAAAAATAATTCTTGATCATTCTTTTAAAATCAAATGCTACAAACAAATTTGCTACTTGTGAAGCACGTCACATCATTCTACAAATCATCAAAACAACAAACGAAGATCCTACATCAACTCAAGAAAACAACATGGATGCTTGGTAATGACAACTGTCCCCCGATACTTAAGAGAGGCGAATACACAGTATGGAAGCCGTCTTCTGAACTTTATGGAGCTAAAAGATCAAGCAGATGACCTTCTCTTATCACTTGAGCAAGGTCCAGCTCAGTTCTGGGTAAATATACCCGGTGACAACACTGCTATCCTCCAATTCCTGCCTCTAGGCGACTCAAAGAGCCTAGAGAATATACAGCAGAGCAAAGATTGAGAACTAAGGCTAATCTGATAGCCAAGAACACTCTAATGCAGGGCATCCCAAACGACATCGCCAGATCGAAAGCATTCCAACAGCCAAGGGAATATAGGATGAATTGCATAAGATGATGCAAAGAACAGAAGTCGGTATCAAGGCCAAGAAGGCAAATATTCTCACAGCTTATGACTCCTTCAGAGCTAAACCCGAGGAATGCTTGCATGATCTCTATCAGAGGTATCTCACAATCTTGAATGAGATGAGGAAAATAGAAATCACTAAGACGAACATGGAAACCAACATACGATTTTTTCTCTCTGCCCTCAGAATGGAAGAATATATCCACTCAAATGAGACAAAACAAAGACCTTGAGTAGTTGGATATCCACGCCATGTTTGACAATCTCGCACAACACGAGGAGGATGTAAGCGAGATTCAGAAGGAGCAGAAGGGCAAATTATCGAAGACACGGTTGCCCTAGTCTCAGAGAAGAGAAGCTCAAAATCACGAAAAGAGAAGATCATCAAGCCTCCTACCCCCTCAGAGCCTGAAGACGAATCAGACTCAGACATGGAGCCAAACATGAAATCGCTGGGAGAGCAATTGGCTCTCATTGGAAAAATGGTGAGCAAACAACACTTCAAGAAGAAGTCCTCATTGTCAGCCAATTGACTTTGGACCTCAAGCTCAAAGAACAAAGAACGTGCACCTGAGACCTCCGAAGTCAAAAACACCAAAGAACCGACCAATGGCTTAAACTGCGGGAAACCAGGTCACTATGCCAGAGAATGCACTCTCCCAAAGAAGAGAGATGTCAACTACTACTCCAAGAAGCTTCAACTTACAAAGCAGAGGCACGCTAAGGCTCGAGGATACGTCTAGCACTAATGGCAGCACAAGGCCACTGGCTCGAGGATACGTCTAGCTCAGAGGAAGAGAATCTAGCCCTCATGGCCTACCTGGACGAGAACACTGACACCGAAACCACCAACCAGATGGACAAAGACCAGGCATCCGAATCTTCTGATGAGGTAGTTTCTACTTCCACATTATTGACCATGTTACAATCATATCAAAAAGCATACACTAACATGAAACGTGATCAGGAAAGCATAAAGGAAGTAGAGAAGAAACTATCTAAGTCTCAGGAGAAAATCGCTAGTCTCGAATCAGAACGTAGGAGCTCTAGTACAAAAATGGAACAACTTACTAAGAGCTTACATTTTAGAGAGACTACAAAACCTTCGATAGAGCAACATAATGTGAAAAAATAAGGAACTAGAAGACAGGCTAGAAAATAACTATAATTGTTTAGTCAGAAATCTCAATGAGAAAGCTATCCTCTATTGTAGGATAACGGAAGCAACTACTAAGATCACCAAGCTAGAAGCAAATTAGATAAATCAAATACTAAGGTGTGTGAACTTATGAGAGCGGGGCTGTGAGGTTCAACCGATTCGGGTATGAACTCCGATGACGGCGAAGTCTGACTCCGATTAAGTAGCGACGAGGGTCGGTGGCATTGTTTTGAGTTCCGTGTTATTTCGAATTTCTCGATGGGCTGACAAGGGTGTTGGTCCAATTCTAATCATAATGGATCTAAATAGTTTAGGCCCAATTAAAAACCCTATTGGGCTCGTAAGTCTAGGACTAGCCCAAATTTCATTTGGGTTTCTTTGAGCGTTTTTGTTGTCGCGAACGTGTTTATGTTGTATGCACGTATGTATGACACGTATTAAGACGTCGGCGTGGACTTATGCTCTATTTCCGGGTGATATGTTAAGGGTGACAAGGTCCCCACCGGTTTGTATTTTATTCCGATATATATGAACAGTATGAAGTTTCAAAAATTCGAGAAGAATTTCGACATGAGATGTCGAGAGAAACTATGGTGGATGTTGAAATGAAGTAGCTGGATCTCGAGATAGGATATCGAAATGAATTAGATGGATCTTGAGATAGGATGTCGAAATGAATTAGAAAGATTTCGAGTTATGATGTCGAGTTATAATTCGAGATTTAAAATCTAATTAGATAGAATGTCGAGATGTGTTTCAATGATTGAAGAATGTCGAGATGTGTCTCAGTGATTAAAGAATGTCGAGATGTGTTTCGAAATTGGCTAGGAGAATGACGAAATGTGTTTTGAAATTTTGAGATCTCGATATCATATGAAAATCTCGACATAGGTTTTGAAATGATTAGGAGAATGTCGAGATGTGTTTCGAAATCTTCAATGATACATTTCGAAATTCTTTATGTTATACCTTGAAGATGTCGACATGTTATACCTTGAAGATCTCGACACCACCAAGTTTTCGATAGGTATAAATTTCGAGATGTACGGGAATTTTATAATAATAAGAATACCGAACTTAATAAAATTTCGAAATAAAGAGAATTGCGATAGAGAGATAAGAAATTTTAATATCACATAAAGTGTTCGATAATTAGGGTTTTCATATAATATAAATTAAGGTTTCTTGTAAAGGCTACGGATAGGAACGATCCTGCATAATAAAGCATGCATATCACGCACGTATGTCATTATAAGAATTTCATATTTACGGATAAATTAACTGTTTAGGTCAGGAGTCGGATAAGGGCAAGGACAAAGTCGATTGAGCGGATGAGATAATAGGCGAAACTTGTGAGTATGATTTGCAACATGTACCTTATGTGCCTTATGTGCTTACATGCTTTATATGGATTAATTGACTAATATGTACTTTATATGCTATTCATGGATCAATGAGAACTATGTGACTATAAAGTACCTTTATATGATTTGTGTTATATAAAGTATTTCATATAGCATTGCATACATATAAATGAAAGGAGAAACCGTTATGACTGCTACGACTACAGATGATATGATACGGATGCTACGGCATATCTCCCTACAAATCGGGGGATTTTACAGAGTCTTGTACAGTCAACACATATCCCTACAATAGGGAGATTATGACATGGTTACAGAGTCCCATGCATGGGCGCCGACTGGGCGTACAGTACAGTCTAGCTAGTCTATAACGGGAGTATCAAAATAAATAGATATAAAAATAGCATGTGATCTACTGATCCTATGAATGACCGTTATATGAACGATGATTATGTGATTTGAAATGGCATGTTTACGATATTGATGGGAAGGAATGAACTACTGTTTATCTTATTGTTACTGTATTAGTGAACATGTTGCGATCATACTCTGAATTGTTGTCTTCACAGTTCTGTAGATAATTAGCAGGCTGCATAGAAAGCATCTTCATAAGCATGGATTCAAGGTCGGCCGGCTACGCTCTCCTCCTGCTCCCCTCTGGTTCATCGTTAGCATATAGATAGAAACGGACTTAGAGCATTGCATTTTGTGACTCATATGATAGGTACATACATGTACATTATTGTGGAAAGAACTAGACCAGATGTACGCACCCGTTTTTGTTAAAGGAAATGGTTATGGGAATCGCGAGAAATTTTATACGAATATTTTATAGCTGCGTAAAAAGGTAATAGGAAATGGGGCGCTACATGTAGTGGTATCAGAGCCTAAGCTTTAGGTTCTGAAGACATTTGCATAGTATGTGTATGTTATGGATTGCCCTTAAAATTTTCAGGCATATATAGGCAAAGGGCAATAGGTGATCCGATACCTACAGAACGTGATGAACCAACTATAGAGGGAGGAGGAAGAACGGCCATACCTGAATCCCATTCATCGCATACTCTTAGACAGTATGAATCTGACCACCCCCTGACAACTCCCCGAGAACGAAGATATGACAAGTTAAGAAAGATGGGTGCTATGGATTTTATGGGTACGACCGATCCCGCTGAAGCGAAAACATGGTTGAAAAGAACGGAGAGGGTGTTTAATATGATGTAATGCACCCCACAAGAGAGATTCGACTATGCTGCCTCACTCTTACAGGGACATGCATAGGAATGGTGGGAGACTGTCCCAGATAGTATGACCAATCTCCAGTACTGGCCTGGGAGGTTTCTGAGGGAATTTAACGATACGTACATGCCTGAAGTTTATAAGGATCAGAAAGAGAAGGAATTCCTAGAATTGAAACAAGGTAACAGGTCCGTAGGCGAGTATGAAGTGCTGTTAATCAGCTATCCCGTTATGCATCGCATATGGTTGCTACTGAAAGAAATAAGTGTCGAAGATTTGAAGCAGGACTTCGCTATATGATTAGAAATCGCATCACACCATCAGATATGGAATCCTACAGGAAATTGAGAACAGCAGCGATACGGGCAGAAAGATTAGAGACCGAATCCAGGAATTTTCAGAGTAATAAAAGAAGGCCGGGGGAAGAATCATCAAATGGAAAGACGAAAAAGACATATAGTGTACCTAGACCAATGAGCACGCAAAGTAGTTCCGCAAGGGGCAATACGGGCAGAATGAGACCGGTCGGACGAGGAATTGCACAGACCATACCAGCATGTGAACGTTGCGGGAAGAACCATCTGGGCGTCTGTAGATGGCTTACAGGCGAATGTTTTAGATGTGGACAATCGGGGCACTTAGCAAGAAATTGCCCGACATTACGAGCGGAACCTACAGTCGATCAGTAAAGGGTCGGCAGAAATTATGCAAATCGCGGAAGAGGAAGAGGTCGAGGATCGTTTAGCACAAGTTCTGGAAGAGGAGACTCCGGAAGCCAAGCCTATAGGCCGCCATCACAAGCAAGAATTTTCACTATGACTCGTGACGAAGCCAAAGAGGGATCACACGTAATTACGAGTAAATTATTTATCTGTGATATTGATGCATATGTTTTATTCGATCCAGGCGCCACTCATTCATTCATTTCACGAACATTTGCATCATTATTACCTGTTAAACTCGAACCCCTAGAGAATGAGTTATACGTTGGACTCCCAACGGGAGAAATAGTTATAGTAAACACCGTATACTCAGATATGCAAAGTTGTCAGTAACGGGATAGAAATGCGGACAACCCTGTTCGTTATTCCTTTTAATGGATTTTGACGTAATATTGAGCATGGATTGGTTGTCAAGATACAGGGCGAAACTTGATTGTTTCAAAAATGAAATTGAATTGACCCCTATAGATCAAACCATATAATACTTAAGGGAAAAAAGAGCGTACGGACGGCACATAGGATATCAAGCGTAGAAGCTTCTAAGATGATTAGTAAAGGATGCGAAGGGTATATAGCATATGTTATAGATGCGCAGTTAAGTGGATTAAAAATAAAAGATATTCCGGTAGTCAGCGAATATCCTGATGTCTTTCCCGAAGAGTTACCAGGATTACCTCCCGATCGAGATACAGAGTTCGATATTGAACTTCAACCAGGCACGGCGCCAATATTTATTCAACCATATCGAATGGCTCCGATTGAATTGAATGAGTTGAGGGTACAGTTAAAGGAATTACTCGATAAGGGTTATATACGGCCAAGTGTATCGCCTTGGGGAGCACCTGTTCTTTTCATCAAAAATAAAAATGGGACGCTCAGATTGTGCATCGACTATCGGCAGTTAAATAAGGTAACGGTGAATAAATATCCGTTGCCTCGAATTGATGATCTATTTGATCAATTGCAAGGTTCTCGGGTCTTTTCAAAAATCGATCTGAGATCAGGATATCATCAATTGAAGATTGCGGATGGTGATATTCCAAATACTGCCTTTAGAACAAGATATGGACACTACGAATTTCTCGTTATGCCCTTTGGATTGACAAATGCTCCTGCAGTCTTTATGGCAGTAATGGATGATGTTTTCCGACCCTATTTAGACCAGTTCGTGATCGTCTTTATTGACGATATTCTAGTATATTCTAAGTCCAAAGAAGAGCATGAACAACATTTAAGGATTGTGCTTTAGACTTTACGGGAAAGGAAGTTATATGCGAAGCTCTCGAAGTGTGAATTTTGGTTAGATCAAGTAGTGTTTCTGGGGCACGTAGTTTCAGGCAAAGGTATCCAAGTTGATCCCAGCAAAAGCGAAGCAGTAATTAAGTGGGAAAGTCCTAAAAATGTAGCAGAAGTTCGTAGTTTTCTGGGATTGGCCGGATATTGTTGACGGTTCGTCGAGAATTTCTCACTGATAGCAGCCCCAATGACGAACTACGTAAAGGAGTTACATTTAAGTGTAGGAATGTCAAAGGAGTTTTGAAGAACAAGGAACGACTAACGACAGCCACTGTACTAACTATTCCATTAGGAACAGATGGTTTTGTAATCTATAGCGACGCATCGTATCAAGGACTAGGATGTGTGCTAATGCAAACACGGAAATAGTGGCGTATGCATCTCAACAGCTGAAGCCATACGAAACATCCTACCAACTCACGACTTAGAGCTAGCGGCCGTGGTGTTCGCACTAAAGATATGGCGACATTACTTATACGGTACAACATTTCAGATATTTACTGATCATAAGATTCTTAAATATTTATTAAGCCAAAAGGAATTGAATATGAGACAGAGTCGATGATCGAGCTATTAAAGGATTACGGCTGACTATAGAGTATCATCCTGAAAAGGCTAACGTCGTTGCTGACGCCTTAAGTCGGAAATCGTACGGTTCCGTCTCTTATTTATCAACTTGCTCTTTCTCAAGTTTGATTGATCTCAGGAAATGAATACGGAGATGAAAGTAGACGATACTGGTGCTATCTGCGCCTCGATGATAGTTCGGCCTATTATGATAGATCGAATTAGACAAGTACAGTTTAAAGTTGAAAAGCTGGCTAAGATTGCTGCTAAAGTGAAACAAGGATTAGGGAAGTCTTTTGTGATAAACGAGAATGGGACTTTGACAGTAAATGGCCGCATATGTGTTCCTGATATCGATAATCTTCGACAAGAAATAATGGAAGAGGCACACACTGCTCCTTATGCATCCAGGCAGTACGAAGATGTATCGGACCCTTAAACCTCACTATTAGTGGCCAAGGATTAAGAAGGATATGGCCGAATATGTACTGAAATGTTTAACGTGTCAGCAAATCAAAGCTGAACACCAAGCGCCAGTGGGTAAATTACATCCTTTGCCCATACCTGTTTGGAAATGGGAGCGTATAACGATGGATTTTCTCTATGGACTTCCTCCTACGGCCAAGAAAAATGATGCCATTTGGGTAATAGTCGACAGACATTCAAAGTCAGCTCATTTTCTGCCATTTCGATGGGGTTCTACGTTAGAATATTTAGCCAAAAGATACGTTAATGAGATAGTTCGGCTACACGGGGTACCCATTTCTATCGTGTCTAATCGTGATCCCCGATTTACTTCCAGATTTTGGGGTAGATTACAAAAAGCGCTCGGAACTAAATTGCATTTTAATACGGACGGACAGTCAGAAACAATAGAAAGTATAAGGACCCAATACCCATGTTTATTAGCCGAAACAGGTATGAAATTTCGAGGTCGAAATTTTAAAAGGGGGAGATTGTCAGGAATCAAAACTTCATATTATGATTTCATGCATTTACATAAATTTATGCATTCATATAAGTCATTTTAAAACAAGAAGTATATGTAGGATAAGATATTTAAAGTATTATAGTCCTAGCTTCTCAAAGAGATAAGTGGTGAAGAAGTAAATGTTATGGAATTAGAATTTTTCTAAGTTAGAATTTCTAGGGTTTTCTCAGGTTAGTAGAAAATTTATATGTACGAATTAAAGTGATCAAATAAATTAGGAAGTTTAATGATAGTCTTGAGATTCTTTAAAGTGGAAGAAATAATTAAGTAATACTATAGTATGGCTAAAGAAGAATTTCGAAACTCTTTAGATATGGACCTCGAAATTGGTCAATGAAGACTTTGAAATTCTTTAAGCAAAGATCTCGAGATTCATTAACATAGATATTGCGAGAACTTTGGTTCTCGATGTGAAATTGTAGCAATTTAAATAATTCATAGAACTACATATCGGAAACAAGGATCTCGAGATTGGTTCAATGAAGACCTCGAAATTCTTCAATCAAGAATTCAAGATTCCTTGAGTTCTCGATATATAACATGCGACAGTTAAACAATTCTTAGGAACAGATATCAAAAACTTAATTGTAAAGGAAACGTTTTAATAATAATAATAATAATATAATGTATATGATGTCGAGTTATAATTCGAGATTTAAAATCTAATTAGATAGAATGTCGAGATGTGTTTCAATGATTAAAGAATGTCGAGATGTGTTTCAATGATTAAAGTATGTCGAGATGTGTTTCGAAATTGGCTAAGAGAATGACGAAATGTATTTTGAAATTTAGAGATCTCGATATCATATGAAAATCTCGAGATAGGTTTTGAAAATGATTAGGAGAATGTCGAGTGTGTTTCGAAATCTTCTATGATACATTTCGAAATTCTTTAAGTTATATCTTGAAGATCTCGACATGTTATACCTTGAAGATCTCGACATGTACCACCAAGTTTTCGATAGGTATAAATTTTGAGATGTACGGGAATTTTATAATAATAAGAATACCGAACTTAATAAAATTTCGAAATAAAGAGAATTGCGATACATAGATAAGAAATTTTAATATCACATAAAGTGTTCGATAATTAGGGTTTTGATATAATATAAATTAGGGTTTCTGATAAAGGCTACGGATAGGAACGATCCTGCATAATAAAGCATGCATATCACGCACGTATGTCATTATAAGAATTTCATATTTACGGATAAAATAATTATTTAGGTCAGGAGTCGGATAAGGGCAAGGACAAAGTCGATTGAGCGGACGAGATAATAGGCGAAACTTGTGAGTATGATTTGCAACATGTACCTTAGGTGCCTTATGTGCTTACATGCTTTATATGGATTAATTGACTAATGTGTACTTTATATGCTATTCATGGATCAATGTGAACTATGTGACTATAATGTACCTTTATATGATTTATGTGTTATATAAAGTATTTCATATAGCATTGCATACATATAATGAAAGGAGCAACCGTTATGACTGCTACGACTACAGATGATATGATACGGATGCTACGGCATATATCCCTACAAATCGATGGATTTTACAGAGTCCTGTACAGGCAACACCTATCCCTATAAATAGGGGGATTACGACATGGTTACAGAGTCCCATGCATGGGCGCCGACTGGCGTACAGTACAGTCTAGCTAGTCTATAACGGGAGTATCAAAATAAATAGATATATAAAAATAGCATGTGATCTACGGATCCTATGAATGACCGTTATATGAACGATGATTTTGTGATTTGAAATGGCATGTTTACGATATTGATGGGAATGAATGAACTACTGTTTATTTTATTGTTACTGTATTAGTGAACATGTTGCGATCATACTCTGAATTGTTGTCTTCACAGTTCTATAGATAATTAGCAGGCTGCATAGAAAGCATCTTCATAAGCATGGATTTAAGGTTGTCCGTAATTTATAGACCTAAAGTTATTACAATTACATTGTCCATCAAAACTCTCTAACACACATGGACCAAAAAGGTCGACGCCCGCAACAGAAACCTCACACCCCACCAGTCAAAAATCCCACCCTATTAACCCCGAGTCACTAGCCAAATCACCCTCACCACCACCCACTACCGTCTTCGAAACTCTAATCGTCACATCGGCGTTAGAGACCACCTCCACACCTTCTCCACCCACCATCTCGGAACCTCTAACTGTCACATCGACGTTAGAGGCCACCACCATATCTACACCACCCGACACCCAAATCATCCTCGCGAATTCATGAATAAAGCACCGTACATACAAGCACAAGTTAGGCAAATATGGGTTAGAAAAACCATAATCCCACCCCTCAAACAATTCACAAAGGGAAATCTAAATTAGATCCATCACAACCTGATTTAGACCCCACATTTCCCATTAAGCGCATGAAAATTCTACTTGTATCACAAGAAGGTCCCGTCCGTAAATGGGAACCCAACGTTTGTTGATAATTGCAGGTCTGTCATGTGTGGTATCTAGACTCGGGTTGCTCCACACACATGACAGGGAATAAGGAGCTGTTGAGCAACTTCTCCGAGCGCTATCATGGAAGGGTCTCCTTCGGAAACAGTCAAATGGCGCCAATTCTCGGAACTGGCGATCTCATCCATGACAAACTGACGATTAAGGGCATCTCTTACGTCGAGGGTTTGAGCTACAATCTTTTCAGCATTGGTCGTTTCTGCGATAAAGGATACAAGGTTCTCTTCGAATCTGACATCTGCAGCATTATCGATGCATCGGGACTGCCTCTTCTTTCTGGAACGCGCACGTCTCACCTCTACATACTCAACCTTACGACCTCTCGACCAATATGCCTTCTCTCTCGTGCTGCACCTAAGTTGAACGATCTATGGCATCGGCGTCTTTCACATCTCAATTTCAAGACTAAACTGCGTCAAAATAAACTCGTCAACGGTCTACCCCAGCTGTCCTATCACAAGGAACACCTCTGCTCTGCCTGCGAATTGGGGAAGGTGAAGCGCTCGTCTCACATGTACAAGGAAACACCGTCCTCTAAGCTCATCCTCGAACTCTTACACATGGATCTATGTGGCCCTATGCCTACGGCTACACTCGGAGGAAGACGTATATTCTTGTGATTGTCGACGACTTCTCACGCTACACGTGGACGAAGCTCGTTCGTACAAAGGATGAAGTTCCTGATATAATCATCGAGTTTGTTGTTACGTCCCAAACTCTTCATCAACAGAAGGTTCGGCTTATCAGAACTGACAACGGAACTGAATTTAAGAACAAGAAGCTCAGTGATTTCTATGCCACTCAGCGCATCACCCTGCAGTTCCTCACTCCTCATCCAATCCGGCCTTGCTCACTCTCTTTGGGGCGAAGCTATTCAAACGGATTGCTACATGCAAAACCGGGCTTCCATCCACAAGAGATTCAACCGTACCCCATACGAGATAATGAATAATCGCCGTATCCCAGATATATCTTATGTAAGGGTCTTCGGTTGCCGCTGTTTTGTGGCCAATGATCGCCAACATCTTGGGAAGCTTCATCCAAAAGCACTTGAAGGCATCTTTGTTGGATATTCGCTGAACTCAAAGGCATACAGAATCTATCTTAAGGAGAAACGATCAGTCATTGAGAGAACAAATGTCACCTTTGATGAAAGCGAAGGCGACCTCATGACTTCTGCTCATATCCGTCCAGAACCAGGTCTTCTACAGTAGTTGACAAAAGGTCAACTTTCATCGACGGGAACTTTCTCATCTGAGGGCAACTCTGGCGAACTGGATCTCGATCTGCTCTTCGAGTACTTCTATCCGGTCCCCAAGACTCCCGTCGCCACCACTCAACCTACCGCTGCACCCACCCCACCTATACCACCAGCTATCGGCAATGATGTCGTCCCTCCAAACTTGGATGATCTCAATCTCAACGAAGACCACATTTTACCCAACCCTGGGAACATTGCTGATCCTGATGCTGAACCCTCTCAATCTACTACGGTTGAGATCTCTTCTTCAGACACCGGACCCCAATCTAATGAGCCTCCAATCGACACAAATGTGGCTAGCTCCTCACAGACCAATGTACCACTTTGGGCCCACTCTCATCCTACGGATCAGATTATTGGGGATCCCACATCCGGTGTTTCAACGCGTTCGGCTACGATGAATGAGAGTATGTTCGCTTGCTATCTCAGTCAAGCCGAACCACCACGAGTAGCTGAAGCTCTCAACGATCCTGATTGGCTGATTGCAATGCAGGAGAAAAATAAATCAGTTTGAACGTTTACAAGTTTGGGAACTTGTACTACGCCCTCACAACAGATCCATTATCGGCATGAAGTGGATCTTCAAGAACAAAAAGGATGAAGACGGTATTGTTATCCGCAATAAAGCAAGACTTGTGGCTAAGCGGTACAATCAACAAGAAGGCATCGACTACGATGAAACTTTCGCCCCCGTCGCCAGGATCGAAGCAATACGAATTTTTCTTGCCTTTGCTGCTCACAAGAACTTTAAGGTCTACCAAATGGACGTGAAAACTGCTTTTCTGAATGGATTTCTCAAAGAAGAAGTGTACGTTGATCACCCTGAAGGGTTCTTGAGCGGAGAGTTTCCCCATCATGTATATCGACTCTACAAGGCCCTCTACGGACTAAAACAGGCTCCTCGAGCTTGGTATGACGTACTTTCAGACTTCCTTGTTCAGTCTGGTTTCAAGAAAAGATCTCTGGATACAACTCTCTTCACCAAGCGGAGTGACCCGGACATCATGATTGTACAGATTTATGTCGACGACATCATTTTTGGATCGACTGAACCACAACTGTGTGAAGAGTTCGCAGAATTGATGAAAGAGAAATTCGAAATGAGTATGATGGACGAGTTGAATTTCTTTCTTGGTCTTCAAGTAAAGCAACTCCTCGACGGAATCTTCATCAACCAGTCCAAATACATTCATGACATCCTCGAGAAATATGGAATGAAGGTTGCTAAGACTGCTGCTACACCTATGTCTCCCTATGGCCGACCCGCGACCCATCTGGTGCTCCCGTTGACCAAACCGTCTATCGAGGGATAATATGCTCTCTTCTGTACCTCACTGCTAGTCGACCGGATATCATTCTCTCGACAGGAATCTGCGCTCGTTTTCAGGCCACACCTAAGGAATCCCATCTCACTGCTGTCAAAAGGATTCTCCGCTATCTCAAAGGAACACCCAATCTGGGTCTGTGGTACCCCACTCGATCGGACTTCAAACTGGTTGGATTCTCTAACTCGGATTACGCAGGATGCAAGATGGATCGGAAAAGCACCTCTGGAGCTGCACACTTCTTGGGCGGTAAACTCATGAGTTGGTCTTCTCGAAAACAAAACTGTGTCTCAACTTCGTCGACGGACGCAGAATATGTCGCCGTCGCTAGTTGTTGTTCACAGCTTCTGTGGATGAGAACCCAACTACGTGATTTCAATTTTCATGTTGATAAAATTCCCATTTATTGTGACTCGAAGAGTGCGATTGCGATGACAAGTAACCCGGTACATCACTCGAGAACGAAACACATAGACATTCGTCACCACTTCATCAAAGAACATGTCGAACAAGGAACAATTGAATTGCACTACGTCACTACCGAAGATCAACTGGCCGACATTTTCACAAAACCGTTGGACGTCAAACGATTCCAACACCTTGTGACTATGTTGGGCATGTTGAATCTTCAGTTGTGATCAATTGACCCGACATGAACTTTGATAAAGTGTACATTTATCTCTTCACTTTACTTCATTCTCTATGTGTCCTCTGAATTATGTTTCTCAAGGGGGAGTTTTCGATTAAGGGGGAGTTTCTGTCTTTTCTTTATTTAAAAAAAAGGGTTTGAAATTTTGAATTCTGGTCAAACGAAGTCAAAATTGGACCAATCGAATTTTGGGTTGGAATTTTAATTTTGGGTCAAAACAGAGTCCAAATTGGACCAATTGAACACCAATTGGACCGACCCAATTTTGACCAAGCCCGTGAAAATCGGATCAGGACCCAATTTTGACCAAGCCCACGAATTTCGGCCCATTAACTCAAAATCTCGCATGAACAGTCACAAAACCCCTAAAACCCCAAATACTCAACGTTTTTCACAATCTTACAAATTCCCGAGAAAAAATTCAAAAATTTCGCACCCCACTCTTCAAAAATTTCTCAACCTCTCCTGTCATCGTTGTCATCAAATCCGCTTTCAAAATCCGTTTCTCTGCATTCTCCGTCGTCAAAATCAACTTTTCGGTATGAATATCTCAAATAAACCCATCTCAGTTCGTTTTAATCATGATTTTGCCCAGTTTCGTGTTTAAATTTTTAGGTTAGAATTATTTTCTCGGCTTCGATTCGGCCGCGTGATACAATTTTGGTGTATAAAACGCCCAAATATGTATTACCCGTTCAATTTCGAGTCGATTAAGTCCAGTTTATTGCGTTTTGGTTAAGATTTGAGTGGTAGTAAGGCAAAATTTATAACGTCGTTTCATACGTTTTCGTACAGTGTTCATCACCGAGAAAATTTTAGAAAAAATACGTTAAACATTAGATTTTCGCTGCTACAGTGAGTAAAGTCCCGCGAAAATTTTCATCCGAGAATTTTCTTATTTCGCTGCTACAGTATGTGAAGTCCCGCGAAAATGTTCATCCGAGAAAATTTTTCCCTTACGTTAAATTTTTTTTTCAGCTACAGTAAAGTCATGACCCGCGAAATTTTCATACACCGCACTTCATACTACATCTTTTCGCACTGTCACTATTTCGCAACTACAGTAACCCAAAAATTTCTCAATCCATAAACTTAAATTTTTCTCGCGATAATACTGATCAATCCTTTCGCAGCAACAGTGGTTCAATAATTTCTCAGCCCTAACATACATCATCTTTTCGCCGATGCCAAAAACTTTTTCTCAATCTGAGAAAATTATCAACCGAGAATTTCTTGTCTCTTGTCAAACTGAGAAATTCCAACCCGAGAAAGTTTATCACTTAAGCAGGCCTTCTTCAAAGATTTATCATCCTGCGAAAATTTCATACCTTTTGAGAAAATATTTTAACCGCGAAAATTTTTGGACAACTTGTGCAATTCTATAACTTGCGAAAATTGTACACTACATGCGAAAATTTCCTCACGACATGATAATCTGCAAAATTTCCCCTTACATGCGAAAATTCTTGGAGAAATTGAATGCGAAAATTTCCCACTACATTAGAAACTTTACTCTGAATGCAAAACTTCCTTAATGTGCGAAAATTAACACTACATGCGAAAATTTCCCACTACATGTGAAACTTTACTCTGAATGCAAAACTTCCTTAATGTGCGAAAATTAACACTACATGCGAAAATTTTACAACTAAATGCGAATTGTCTCTCGACCTGTCCATATGTGATAATCAGCAAAATTTTCATAGCATGCGAAAATTTTTGATAACTTTTGAAATTCCATCACTGCGAAAATTTTCCACTACTTGCGAAAATTTAACACTACACGCGAATTTTTACAATAGCTGCAAACATTTTCACTACTTGCGAAAATATTTTACAACTTTCGCCATCACAAAATCATCATTCAATCTTAACATCTTTATTTCAAATGGACACTAAGTCATCTTTAACCTTAATTTTAATTTTATTTTTAGCGTTACAATTTTGGGCACTTTTATGCTTCGTTCTATTGTCTCACCCACGACTTGATTATAATCCATCTCTCGCAATATAATCCATACTAATCATGCTACAATCTCTGTCGAGCACAGATATTACTAACACAAACCGAGAAGCACTTAAAGCACTTGAGGATGCCGCAATTCAAAGGGACATCGCTCGCATCGAGCTCAATACGCTAACCAACGTTCCACCAATCGAGGAGGTATTTCCAACAAATCGATGGGCTGCCTTGATACCAAACAACCACATGGTGGACTTGGACAACTTCCGGTGCTATGCTCCCATCATCATAGAGATCCTCAAAGGGCATCCCCTCCGCCACGCCCTCACTCATGGCGAACCAGAAGCGCAAGTCTATCTCCAACAGTTCTGACACACACTGCAGATTGCTGGACCACACTACCGCGCTTCAGCAATGTCCGCCAAAATCGATCAAGAAACAGTAGTCCTCACTCGCAAGATCGTCCAAGAAGTTCTTTAACTCCTTGTCTACTCACCCTACGATCCACTACCGACGCACGAACAACTTATAGAAGACATCGACAGACTGGGCTATCTACCAGAAAATAAGAAGAAGAAGGGCCCACTTGTTCTCAGTGAAGTCACCACACGCAATCTACCTCAACCCTGGCGAACACTGTACCTACTGCTGAACAAATGCATGTCAGGGAAGCATGCTGGCCAGGACCGCGGCAACCACCAAATTCTCACCATCCTAACCGGCATCGCCCACAACCGCAAATACAACTACGCTGAGATAATATGGATGGATCTCGTCTCCATGATTCAACGTCGAGATCGGGAGATCGCCAAGGAAGTCACAAACCGTTTCGTACCCTACATGCGGTGGCTCCCAGCATTCATCAAACACTTCCGCATGCTCTCCACCAACATCCGCGTCCGCCCGGCAAGTGAACACTTCGCAATCCCTATTGTCGAGAAGTTCGCCAAGAAAAACACTCCAGCGAAAGATCGACACGCTATGATCATCCCCGAAGTCCTCGCCTATGCCGACCCAACAAACCACATGTTCAAGACTATCGCGCCTCCACCGCCTCATTCCGCGAGACTCCCCATCCACTATCCATTGTCCCTACGGAGCAGACCAGCCCTGCTGCTCCTAACCGCGGGACTAGCCAAAACCCCAACCCCACTACTAAAAGGTCATCGAGTCGCGCCACATCCTCTTCCACCCGCGTACCGAAAAAATGGTCGCATGAGGATGACGTAAGCCGCACCACGGAGCGTCGATCAAAATAGAAACATGATCGACCTCCTCAGTCACAAACAAGCCGAGCCCAACCCATAAATACAGGAGGTGATGTGTTCACCTCCCGAGTAGAAGACGTGGCATCTGGCTCAACCACGCAAACGACCTCACTAATCCACTTATCTTCCTCCCTACAGGAAGATATTTCATTCCACGAGGAACCACATATACCATCGACATCCCACTTGGAGATAGTCGATGTTGAAACAAGCAGTCCCCCGCCTCAGACTGCATCCTCTTCATTCACATCAAGTCTAGTACCCTCACTCCCCATAATTTCATATGTTTCTAGGACACATACACCCTCTACTGCACTACAGAGTCTTCGTGATTCTGTCAGAACGCTCGGTGATGTCTCTGTGACTGAGAGCGGAAGACCTAGCACGGCCAACATCACAACAACCGTGAGCCTAGGCCATCATTCGTTTGAGTCTCTCTCATCGATGATGCCAACGGGAAGTCTTAGTGACTCCGTCTTTTCCCGTCCTGTGCAAATGGGCGGCCGATCGGCTATCTTCTCCGATTCGGTGTAAGTTGGATTTCTTCGTGAGTCCAACTTGTTAAACTTACCCCGTTTTGTCTCCGAGACCGCGCTAGAGACTCGTCTTCAAGAGTTTGCAAAGACTCTTGAGGCGTCTATTCTCGATAAAGATTACGCGCGTCTCGATGCGTCCACCATCGACAAAGGCAAATGTGTGGCCCCGGAGACGCCACCACCACTGCAACATATGGACGCAGACGCTGTTCTCTCCTCCATTTCCGCCAAGGAGCTCTTCTACATCCTCAGAGCCCGATTCGAATGATGACGGAACTCGACGAGGAGGAACAACAAATGAAGGCCATAATGACTCAACCAATGACTTGTCGAGCTCAAGGCGAGTCTAGCGGGATCAGGCGCGACGATCAAGACGATGATCAAGATCGCCGCGAGGTGGAGAATAGGCAGCAAGGCTCACAATCTCAAGGACTCGTGCAATCGACGCCGCCTTCCTCATCTGAACCTGAAACGACGCCTCCAACAGAAACCTCACACCCCACCAGTCAAAAATCCCACCCTATTAACCCCGAGCCACTAGCCAAATCACCCTCACCACCACCCACTACCGTCTCCGAAACTCTAATCGTCACATCGGCGTTAGAGACCACCTCCACACCTTCTCCACCCACCATCTCGGAACCTCTAACTGTCACATCGACGTTAGGGGCCACCACCACATCTACACCACCCGACACCCAGATCATCCTCTCCAAAACCATCACCTCAACCGAACCACCAGAATCTCCACCACAACCATCCACACAATCCACAAACTCCTCCGACGCAACACCCTCTCCAATGCACAGCCATACCCCTCTCAATACCGACCCCAACGTGGCTCCAGAGGACTTCTACTGCGCGCAGAACGAGATCGAGGCCTACATCTTCAACGATGAATGGCGTTACACACCCGCCGACGCAGTAGCTGCCAGGAAGTTGGTGGAGAATGCTCGACGTCTGCTAAAGGAAGCATCTCTTACACCGATCGACACTGTAGACGACGAGAACGGGGAGGAGTACGATGCTGAACCCGCCGAACTCGAGAACATCCTACAATTTCAAGCACAGCAAACTGAGGCTCCTGCTTCTCAATCGGATGTGCCCACGGCGGATATACCGGAAGCACCGTGGGAAAACAAGAAGATCCCTGCACCATTCCAAAAAGAAATCAGGAAGAGGATCTAGCGGCGCAAGGAGCGGATCATCACGGCCTTTGATGAATACGAGCTGATGAACATCCAAAATTGGAGCGAGGAAAAGAAGAAGCTCTACGATGGAGCCTTCTTTGCCACAAGTGCACAAAGAGGACGCTATCCGATGAGGAAAACATTGCTCTGGAATTGAATCGGGCCCCCATCTGCAAAGTCACTGACCTGCGCCAGGAGTCGAAAGGACGTGTCCACTATCCAGTGTTCACGGTAATGAGGCATGATGAAAGCTTCAGTGAAGTGAGCGAGGCGGACTTCAAGTTTCTGCGCCTGGGTGATCTGTACAGCATGCTAGAATCCATGAAGCAGTTCAGACTCGTCGTCAGAGGTTCTGGACATCTTGTACGGGCTGAACCAGTCACTATGGGTTATGTGGCTCTCAAGCGACACATGCTCCGACAGGTCAGATTCTTCGCCTCCCACGATCTGCAGATGGCGGTGGAGCACTAAGAAGGTGAACCTGACTCGCCCATCTTTCAAGAACGCGGACGACTATCGAGAGGGCGATGTGATTGACCGAGATGATCCGGCGGTCGCCTACTCGAACTACAAGGGAAAGATGAGGCTACTGCGCTGCTCCGAAGTGGCAAAGTTCTCAGATGGAACACTCACCATCATCCAAGACAAGCTCTTGAGAATTTGCCGCATCTTTTCGGAAGAAGACCCACACTGTCGATCCAAGTTCGCGAAGTTCATTGACGCCATAGCTTATCGAATCATGCTTCGAAGGAATCTCCGCGCCTTCGAGTTCAAGCTAGGACTTCGCGAAACACACACTCGCTAATCCACCATCACAACGCCCAAGATCCAAGACTCCCAACAATTGACACAAAGTGGGAGATTGTTAGGATATTTATAGATTGTGTCAATAGTTTAAGTCTTGTGTTATCTTTTGTAATTATCCTTTTAGCTTGGGCTTTGGACTAGAATGTAATTAATTAATCTTTATTGTTTGGGCCTTAATATACCTAGGGTTAATGTGGTATATAAGGTTTTACCAACACAATTTTTGAAGTAATCAAAGATCAAAGGCTAAACCTATTTTTCACACAATACACACACTTGAAGGTGAGAACCTCTCCTTTTTTTTTAGAGCACTTGTTGGTCCCGATTGCACCAAACAAGGAATCAAAGAGGCTTTGATGGAATGAAAAAGGGAGAGGTTCTCACCTTCAAGTGTGTGTATTGTGTGAAAAATAGGTTTAGCCTTTTGATCTTTGATTACTTTAAAAATTGTGTTGGTAAAACCTTATATACCACATTAACCCTAGGTATATTAAGGCCCAAACAATAAAGATTAATTAATTACATTCTAGTCCAAAGCCCAAGCTAAAATGATAATTACAAAAGATAACACAAGACTTAAACTATTGACACACTCTATAAATATCCTAACAAAGGTCAACATTCTCCCCCTTTCTGATGATGACATGTAATTGATGCAGCACGAAAGCATGTAAGCATATTCGATAATGCAAGTCCTAGCGCATATGTCTAAGTGTTCCATAATCACATAGCAGAGCATATGATATTCCCTAATCACATATGATACATATTTGCCCCCTGCCTAAGTGCATTTATCTATATGACATGCAAAGATATATCGTGAATGAATTTGTTCCCCCTGTCTAAGTGCGGATAAATCATGTCCTTTTCAAAGTTATATCATGAGTTCAAAATTTTGAAATTTACCCGTGAGTATGCTCCCCTGCCTAAGTGCGCATTTTCCAAGCATGATTCAAGCAATCAGATAATCATCGCAGCAGGCACTTAGCACTTATCAACAAATCTCACACACGTTAATTAGCGCAGATAAGTATCAGAGTATCACTGTTTCAGAGCATAAGCTCACGCATCGTAGCATAAAAGCAATAAAAAATGCAGCTATTGCATTCGTGAGTGCACATATTCCATATCATTTATGCAGATATTCTATGTAAAGTGTTCAAGTATCAGATCAAACATATTAGTGAAGTTCAGAAATTTTACCAAGCTACATTAGTTTGCTCCCCCTATCTAAATGAGGTTATTCCAAATGTCCAGAGCATAAATTCAAAGTTCCACATAGGTATAGGTAGATATCATATAGGCAAAAGTCAGAATGCACGCACAGTGAAGTTCCCCTTGCATATGTGCAGATATTTTCATGCAAATTCAGTCAGCACACATAGGCACTAAGATATATCGTAGGCGCATAAAGGAATATCACACACAAATCATTTCGAATATCAAAGACAGTTCTTAGACCCCTTATATCATTAATTGCTCATACTTCTCCCCCTTCAGGATAAAAAGGGATATAATAAGGTTTTAAGGCTAAAAACGTGGCGCAAAATAACTGGAAGACGAAGGAATAACTTATCAGAAAACGTTCTCAAGGCTGAAATCACTATTAGATCTGGCAGATATCACAGATTTGTTCAGCTCCCTATTATCTTATCGGAACTCTTAAAAGCTGGAATATAACTTAGATGATTATCAAGAAGAGAACTGTGAAGTTCGAATTCTGAGGTAAGAAAGGAAGAAGTATCGAGTGATCTCATTTAAAAATGGGCAACTATCCAAGAGATAAAATGAGATAGGATAAGCTCGGCTTAAATAGAATTAAGAAGATTTGGTTTCCAAACCAAATTTGTATTTCAAAACAAGGTGAACCGCCGGTCAGAGATTGCAGAGTTATCTGATGTGATCTCATTTAAATAAGGAAAATATTATCAAAGGCTTAATAAGAGATATTTTGAATATCCGAATTTCCTGAAATAACTTATCGGCCGAAAAGATATCTCAAGGTAGAATAATTACGAATTTCAACCTAATATAATCACACTTTTAGATAAGATCTAAATGATCGGAATTCCTAAAATAATCTTGATAGCTAAGGGATGATCTCAGAAATGGATAACTATGAATTTGTTCCTAAAACAACGCGATCACACTTAAGGATAAGATCTGAAATTCCTAATGTAATCTAGGGGGCTGAAAGGAGTATCTCAGAATAGAATTATTGGGAATTTCTTTCTAACATAACATAATCCCAGTTCTAAGGATTGTCAGAAATATCAGACTGATTTGACGGGATCTCATAATTATGGAAAGGATTTGACTGAGCTGAGTGGACAGGATTTTTTGATTATCCAGGATTCCTAAAATAACTGAAGGACAGGAATGATATCTACGAATTTCTTCCTAAAATAGTATATCCTAGAGTCAATGGCAGAATTAGGCAGATTTACTGACCTTATTTAGCGCGATGATTCCAATCGATCACGGATGTCGCAAAATATTGCCTCAATTAGGGGCTTTGTGAAGATATCAGCAAGCTGATCATTTGTTCCTACGAATTCCACACTGATATTCCCCTTCTGAACATGGTCTCGTATAAAATGATGTTTAACCTCAATATGCTAGTGCGAGAATGATGCACGGGATTCTTAGTATTACTAATGGCACTAGTACTATCACACAGAATAGGAATTTTATCATAACCTAACCCGAAATCACTAAGGCTTTGTTTCATCCAAAGAACTTGTTGACAACAATTTCCTAAGGCCATATATTCAGCTTCGGTTGTGGAGAGGGCGACATCATTTTGCTTTCTACTAGACCAAGTTACCAGGGAATTTCCAAGTAATTGGCAAGTTCCACTAGTACTTTTCCTATCTTCCCTGCAGCCGGCATAGTCGGCATCGGAATATCCCATTAATGGGAATTCATCCGTATATGAATACCATAGACCAAAATTCACAGTACCCTTGATATATCTAAGTATACGCTTGACTGCTGTCAAATGAAATTCCCTAGGGTCAGACTGATATCTCGAACACATACCAACAGCAAACATAATATCAGGGCGACTAGCAGTTAAGTAAAGAAGGCTTCCGATCATACCTCGATATTCTGTTTGATCAACTGGTGTACCTGATTCATCACAGTCTATTTTGGTGGTCTGATGCATAGGGGTGGAAATTGCATTGGAATCGCTCATCCCGAATTTCGTCCGTAATTCCTTGCTGTACTTTGTCTGGGATACAAAAGTTCCGTTGTCAAGCTGCTTTATTTGCAACTCGAGGAAGTAGTTCAGCTCACCCATTAAGCTCATCTCAAATTCCATCTGCATAGACTTAGAGAATCCCTCGCAAAGAAAGGCAGTCTTAACATCCATTTGGTAGACTTTGAAGTCTTTATGAGCCGCATAAGCCAGAAAGTGACGAATGGCTTCGATTCGGGCAACAGGAGGATATGTCTCGTCGTAGTCAATTCCTTCCTGTTCATTATAGCCCTTCGCAACCAATCCCGCTTTATTGCTAATCACTTCACCATCTTCATTCTTCTTGTTTTTAAATACCCATTTCGAAGATTGTTTTCCCACGCGAATGGGGTACTAAGGTCCACACTTGAAGGCGCGTGAATTGGTTGATCTCATCTTGCATTGCTAGTATCCAATCCAGGTCCTTTAGTGCATCTACTACCTTGGTTGGCTCATTTTGACTTAAAAAGCAGCTGAAGAGACTGCATTGATGATGTGTCCGTACTCCACTCGAAGGATCGCCTATAATCTGATCAACCGGATATGCTCGAGTCCACTTTCGCTCACGTGGTACTACAAAACTCGACGCATCGGCTATTTGTGGACTGAGATTTCCAATGATTTCAGATTGTTCATTAGGTTGAGGTAAGTCAGATTCTGCACTTGAATTTGGTGATTCTGATGAGACTTCCTCATTGACTGTTGGAGGTTCTTCAGTGATCTGTGGTACTTCTGAATCGGGTGAGGTAGGGATGTTTGAAGAGCTTGGTACGTCAGCCTCGTCGAGTGGGATCCATTATAGGTGTAGCAATAATGGTTTCTGGCTGATATATGGGCTCAAAGAGAGAGTCTAAGTCTTCCAATGCAAGTTTCAGTGTTTCATCAGACGTTGATTCCGGAGTTGTTATCTTCTGTTGGTTTTGTGCCAACACACCAGTGTAAACGGGTTCTGAACTATCGTATTCAGAAGCCATCGGGTTTGGTACGGGTTCTGAATTGAGGTGTGCAGGAGCCATTTCTGCCACTTCGTGGAAAATGACATTGTAGCTTTCTTTGATTGATCGGTGAGACTTGATGTAGACTCGGTACGCTTTGGACGTTGATGAAAACCTGAAGAATGTGCCTTCGAATGCTTTAGGGTCGAACTTAGCACGTTGTTCTCTGTCGTTCGCCACAAAGCACTTGCACCCGAAGACCTCGAGGAATGAGATATTGGGTACTCGCTTGTTTATTATCTCATACAGAGTCTTATTGAAGCGCTTGTGAACCACCGTCCTGTTCTGAGTGAAACAGGCGGTATTTACTGCTTCAGCCCAAAGGAAGTGTGGGAGGCCTGAATGGATCAGCATTGTACGCGGCCTCCACTAGAGTCATGTTCTTCCTTTCAACAATCCCGTTCTATTGAGGAATCTTAGCGGCTAAGAATTGCTGGCTAATACCAAGTTTTTGATAAAATTCACTGAGATACTTGTTCTTGAACTCAGTGCTGTTGTCCATTCGGATGACTTGGATGGTTCGTTGCAGCAAGTTCTGAGTAGTGTTCACGAAATTAATTATCAATTCTCCTGTCTCATCTTTAGTTCGGAGGAACTTCGTCCATGTGTAGCGAGAGAACTCATAAAAAATGACTAGAATATACTTGCGTCCATTAATACTTTGCATTTGCATTGGTCTGCAAAGGTCCATGTGAAGCAATTCTAGTGGACAAGAAGTAGATGCAATCTGTTTTATGTGATGAGATGCTCGCTTTATTTTTCCTAGTTCGCACGCCGAACATTGATGCTCTTTCTGTAATACTATAGTTGGAAGACCCGTGGACCAATTTCTTCCTCGAAAGCAGTTGAAGAGCTTTAAAATTGAGATGAGACATATAAGCTATTCTCTGAGAAATGAGCCAAACAACTGTCGAAGGCCGCACGCACGTCAGGTTGATCGTGTAAAGATTTGATTTCCGAAATCCTTGGAGGAGTTCTATGTCCTAATTGTCCAATATTCTGCACCGGTCAGCAAGAAGGACCACCTGGAATCCTTTGTCGCAGAATTGGTCTATGCTGAACAAGTTATGGCGGAGACCTTCGACATAAGAGACATCCTTTAATGTCCCCGAATCCTATTATGGGGGCTGAGTCGTGTTTTCGAATATAACTTTTCCATTTGGTCGGTCTTTGTAGTTGCTCAGGAGCTCTTGTATTCCCGTCATGTGTATGGAGCAACCAGAGTCAAGGTACACATGATGGATCTGCAACAACAATTAGAGCGCTTTAGGTACCCACTCATAAATTGGTCCTCGCAGATTAGCAGGTTTAGGTAATTATTCAGATATGATTCCTAATTAGTACTTGTAGGTGTTTTAGCAACCCAAGCATCTTCGAAGAAGTCAATTTGGGTTTGCTCTTTGTAGAAGACTTGGTTTTCCGGCTTTTGTTTTCTTAGGCGGAGTTTTAGCAACCCATTTAGGTTGAACCTGGCAGGGAAGATTAATTTCAGCACGGACAAATGTTTTGGTAGGTTTGACCGAGGAAAAGATCTTTTCATTTGACAATCTCCTAAGGTGCTTGGGGGATTCGATTTTTACAGGATACCTTAGGTGAGAGCAAGCATGAATAGCGCTATAAGCCTTTTTAATGGCTGGATCTTGTTTTCTATGGGTCTTCCTAGTTGCATTTGTTTTAGAATGAATAATGGTTTTTGTAGAAGAAGAGCCTATTTCATAATTAGTGCTTCTAAACGTAGTAGGTTCTAAGGAGCAAGTAGAAGCAATTACTTTGAGAGTGGAAATGGCTCTTTTATTTCTACGAGTGTTTAGTCTTTTTACAGAAGGAGGAGATACATTCAATACGTTGACGTCTAGAGACTCCTTCTTGATATCTATACTAGACACTTTTGCCTTCGATTCCTCTAGCTCAGGTACTATGCTCCCTGTAGACATAGGTGAAACGGAATTGGATTTATCATTTTTCAAAATATTAATTTTTTTTTGATCTTTTGAATGCAATTTTTCTTTCTTCACGCTCTTTGGAATAATTTTATCATTTGAGGGAGATGCGTGAGAAGTGGCTTGGGAGATAGAAGAAGTTTTGAGATTTTCCATCTCTTTTCGGAATCTTTTCTTTCAGCTTCAAAATGCTCTCTTTCTTTTCTAACGAAACTCTTAACCCTTCTATTTTCCTAACAATAGGGGTTATGTAGAGAGAATTTTCAGAACGATTATTTTGAGCTTCCTTATTTGTAGAATGATCTTCAACAAAATCAACTGTATCAAGACTCCAACCCTTGGGAGGTTCCCCAGTTTTGTCGCGTTGATTCAGTTCAATGTAAGAAAAGGAAATTTAAGCCCTAGTTTTGGCTTTTCTTTTGGCTATCTCTTTGATATCTATTTCTTTTGCGGTTGTGATGTTCATCAATTTTGTTAGTCCTAAGTCCATGTACTTGACATCATAAAGTTGTTTGCAATTAAATTTCTTTAAGTGACGTGGGTTTCCAAATCTTAAGCCATACTTATAGTCATAAAATTCTAAATCCTTTGGCTGATTCAGAAAGATAGTCTGTTCAGTTTGTCCCTTTGTTACTATAAGATCTTCTAATTTTTAATTATTGAATATAGCTTCTTACGTTCATTGTCTAAGGTAGCATAGTTGTTTTGAGCGGTGCTCTTTTCGGCTTGACAGGTGTCTAGACTCTTTCCTAGTTCACTAATCTTAGAATTTGCCTTAACTAATTCCTCTTCGAGACTAGTGACTTTCTTATTTGCCGATTCAAGTATACTTTTAACTAGACTCTTTTCGTCTAAGTTCCTTAATAGACATTTGTGATTATTGTATAGCATGTCCTCTATTTTATTACCGAGCTATGCTTTTCTAATGAGGTATGCTTAGTCTCATATGTTTGGAGTTTCTTCGTTAATTCGTCTATGGTGAGGCTAGAACTCCTAACTCGTTCTTCGAGACTAGCTATGATTTCCTTAGCCTTAAGAAGCTTTTTCTCTACTATTATTCCTCTTTTCTGCTCAGTTACCATGTTAGAAATTTAGAGCTTAACTCGGCTAACAAGTCAAAATTTGTAGAGTCAGAGGTTTATACCTCCTGAGATGACGTGGATGCTTTCTCGTCGTCTGTCTCTGCGGAAGTATCATCTTCCTTTTCATCATCAAGGCGTGCCATCAGGGCAAGATTGTCGCCGTCAGAATCTGAGTTGTCCTCTAGCCAGTGGTCCTGCTCTGCCATAAGATACTCCAGCTTCCTTTTGTTTAGTTAGTTGAAGCTTCCTGGAGTAGTAATTAGCATCCTTTTTCTTCGGAAGGGTGAACTCCCGGGCAAAGTGACCTGTTTTTCCACAAATAAAACATTTATTGTGTCTTTAGAAAGTGTGGCTTCTGAGGACTCAACTAGCTTTTCTTTATTCTTCGAGCTTGTAGTTCGAAGTCTGTCGGCATAAGATGACAACTTTTTCTTGAAGTACTGCTTTGTCATCATCTTAGCGACTAATGCCAGCTGCTTGCCAAATGAGGAGCTTGGGAGCTTGATGTGCTTTTCCTTGCGTGAGCAGGAGCTGTTCTTCTCAGAAACTAGAGCTATGGAGTCCTCGGCCTGTTTGCCCTTTTGCTCCTTTTGTAACTCGCCTATGTCTTCTTCATGTTGTGCGAGGTTATCAAAACAGCATGAATATCCATCTCGTCCAAGTCCTTATTTTGTCGGAGTTGGGTAGAGATCTTCTTCCAGTTGGTGGGCAGTGCAGGCAGGAACCGAATGTTCATCTCCTTGTTAGTCTTTTTGATATCAATCTTCCTCATTTCGTTGAGAAGAGTGAGGTACCGCTGATAAAGATCGTGTAAGCTCTCCTCACTTTTGGCCTTGAAGGAGTCATATGCTGTGACTATGTTAGCCTTCTTAGCTTTAGCACCGACTTCGGTTCTTAGCATCATCAGCTGCAGTTCATCCCACATCCCTTCAGCATTTGGGATGCTATCTATTTGTCTGTAGATTTCATTAGGGATGCCCTGCATCAGTGTGTTATTAGCAATAAGATCTGCTCTAGCTCTTCTTTTCTCAGTTGCATCGTACTCACTGGGTAATTTTACTCGCCTAGTGGTTTCGATCGGAGGATTGTTAGAGATATCACCTTCTTCGTTTATGTAAAATATTTCCGATCCCTCATGAAGTGATTTGAGTAGATCTTCAGCCTGATCTTTGAGTTCGATGAAACTTAAGAACCGACTTCTCCAAACTGTATATTCGCACCTTTTTAGAATTGGAGGACGATTATCATTTCCTATAGAGTAGGCATCCATTTCTTCTTCGAGTTGATGTAGGATCTTAGTTTGTTGTTTTGATGTCTTGAATTGATGTGATGTGCTTCACAAGTAGCGGATTAGTTAGTAGCGTTTGATTCTAGAGCAGTTTCGAGAATAATTTTGACTCAATCTTTAAAGTTTGATCCAAAATTAATTCATCGAGAAAAATTGGCACTGTTACTGTTCTCATGCGAGAAAGTTCGTCAGCGAAAAATTTTAAAATTGCTCAAAATCTTTCGGTCGAGAAAACATTTTGATCGTGAATTTATTTCGAGCACGGAGAAACAGTATGTTTAGTAAGTTTCTCGCTGGGTCAAAATGAATTCGTTGACTGAAAAAGGTTTCTCGCACGCAAATGATTTTCGATTAGTCAAACTGATAAGTCTGACCGAAAAAAATTAATGACTGTAAGTTTTATGCGCACAAAGGTCAAAATTAGTCTTCGTCGAAAAAGTTTTTCGCTAAGTACTGCTCGAGAAACTTTTCTACTAAAGTCGTTCTTGGTAGAGGCGACTTTAGGCCTGACTAAGTATTCCGATCGAGAAAAATTTTCGCGCAGAGTTTTTCGATCGAGAAATTAACCTGATCGAAGAACCTAGCGAGAAAAATTAAGATAATCGAGAAAAATAACAGAAAAGATACACTTAACATTGATTCAAGCAAAAACGATGAGTTAGACATTGAAATTACACGAATCTGCTCGAAATCAACTACTGACTACGCACGAACAGGCAATTAAATACGTCATGAAGCAAAATATATCAAATTTGAGAAAAATCAGAACGTTTTCTAACAGTTTATCGCGCGAAAAAAATCAGCTCAAATTCAATCAATTCAGCTCTAATGATCTTCTAAACGCTACCGATCTAATTGCAAATGTTTCGTATCAGTAAACGAGCATGAAAACATCAAATTCAAAGCAATTGAGCACAGAGTTGAGCTATTAGATCGAAATTTAAATTCGCGCCAAACTGTTCTTCGATGGAACAGTACCCGAACTCAAACTTCAATCCAATTCTAACAATTTCCATGTCAAAATAGAATGAATCTGCGTGATACCAATTGTTAGGTCCTAATTTATCAACTCTATGATTCTAGGCATGAATTCTAAGGCAATCGATAAGAATTGTAGAGATTGAGATTTCGATCGTAAACCTTCTTGAAGAGCGGGAGAGATAATTTAGCTTAGAGTGAGAAGATGTCTTGTGTCTCTCTCTAAAAATTGAATTGCAAGCCTTTCGGATCAATTTTCAAAATCTTCTCATTGAGCTCATTGTTTGTACATCTATTTATACCAAAAATACTTGGTACAAATTACAAACTAAGTCCTAAACTAGGGACTACTACTATCAACGCTCCTAATTACAAGGGCAACTAATTAATCAAAGCACAACTAAAAATAATATCCTACAAGTCCCTTGAGCATGATCTGATGTTGAACCCTACAAAATTCCCAAAATTAGTCATACAGACGGCGGCAGAATCTACGTTATGTCAAATAACCTACCCTATGGTTAACGACTTATATCATGCTCAAGACGTCTAGCATTGGGGAGTTTTGCGATTTGTCCGAGTAAGTTGGCGTCGTATATCCCGCCCCAGTATTACCGCATCGGGTGCATCTTGGACGCCGCTCGTCATACCAGTACGCCCCCATGAAGCGTATGGCAGCAAGGGCCGGTACATTCTGTGCGATTTGAGCATAAGTTGATAGGTCACACTTGGGCACTTATACCCAATGTAATACCCGTAAATTCTAAATACGGGATTATGACATAAATAATTAAGTCTTCGGATTAAGAGAGTTAATATTCGAACGGATCAAAAGCCGAATGGAGAACTTTGCCCAATTAATATTCGACCCAATTAGACTTTGTCTAACTCAAATATAATCTAATAAATAAAATAGCTCAAATTATTGTTAGAACCTAAATAAATTAGTTGGCGGCCCGAACAGAATAAATTAAATAACAAAGGAAATTGGCCCATTTAATATTAGAGCCCAATTAAATTAAGGGACCCAAATAGGGAAGTATGCATATAAGTAAGTGGGCCAAAAAAAATAAGTTTAGGTCCAACTTAATAGAAACTAAGTAATAGGTATTAAAATAAGATGGCCCAACTAAATAAATTGCCTTGGCCCAAACACATTAGGATAAGGATGAAAAGGATATTAAGGCGTTCACTTTGTTGGATTAGCCCGGATAAGGGTCCAATAATCCAACTATATCATGTTCAGTTTCCAAAAACAAAATTAGAATAAAGCCCGATATAAACTAAAGTCCGTGCTAATAATCCTACAAATACAAGATAAGTTATCTGATGAGGCTGAGCAATATTATTTATCCAAACTAGATTATATTTCTAAAAGACAAAAATACCCTCATTTGTTATCATCAAATTAAAAAAGATATAACTTACAGGGGTTTCATCTTTGGCTGCGACGAGGAAGAAAGCAAGTATGCCAGACAACACAAGGACGACAATGGCCAGAGACGAAGCCTAGCAAATCTCGCGAGGTAGAGGATGAGTTAACGACTTCGAAGTTATTCTCCAAAATCTTGGGTGATTGAGCCTTCGAAAATGTTATCCCCAAAATCCAAGAGATCTAATTGCTTCAATCCCACATACCGTCAGGGATTTTTGCCCACAGACCGTTTCTCAGGCTTCGTCTTGCGGACCAAAGCGGGGCAATTGCCGTATCTGAGAGGTCGCCGGTGATATTTTCTGCACCATCAGCACCTTCGCCATGACATCGTATCTGAGAGGTAGCCGATGATATTTCTCTGCACCTTCAGCACCTTCGTGGGTGGCCAAATTAAAACCCCAGAAGATCCTCTCGATCGATTCACAGTCTTCTTCAAGGTCGTGGATGCTCATGATCTCTAAATTATACATACTTCGTATCAGAATGGCGCAGCGAAAGCGTAGTGGACGCTCATGATCTCTAAATTTTGCCTGAATCAGAATTCTAATTGTTCTCGTTAGTTCAACTTTAAGGCGATACGGGTCCGACCGACTTAAGCGATCATCATCCCTACTTTATCAGGAATCAACCATGTGAGTCCGAGACGACATGAAAGATCCGATGTTAACCTTTATAATCATACTTCCCTACTTCATATGCGATGAAATTTTTTTTTTCTTGAACTCCAATCACTGCTCTTTGCAAATACCTAGAGATAGGAATTAGGTAGACCTTTTAGGGGGGGTGGGGGGAGTTAGTTATAGACTATTCGTAGATTTTCTTTCTGGTGCTGAAATTTATTTATTTAGATAGGGTAAACAATGACTCAGCCGTCGACAAATATATTTTCCCAACAATTGGAGATCAAGGGGTATTATGAGAGCGAAGAAAGAGATACATGTTTGGATGCTTTAGCAGTAGGTCATCATAGTCGATCAATGGTTAGGAAAAAGATCGTTGTTCCATTATAGGACTAATAACCATCGTGTTGTGCCTTAAGCACGTAACAGAAAGGGAGATGACTGTTAAGATCAATAATATATCATATGCTTTCCCCGTAATAAATTTATGGAAATCTTTGATGAAAACGACGAAGTAGAGTAAAACAAGGCGGGGAATATCATTTTGCCAAATAACCTACCCTATGATGATCTTACCGTGTATGACCTCCCGTCATTGCCACCCGACTCTCATCTTAAAATGGCTGAGATTTAGATATCCATTAATGTGGAGTCGAGAAGTAAGGATCACCTTTACGAGCAATTAGGTGATATTCTATCACTTAACCAAGCCAACTTAATCCCCTACCGATCGTTACCCTGAAATGAATTTCGGGGGCGAAATTCTTTTAAGGGAGGGGAGGATGCAATACCCATAAATTCTAAATACGGGATTATGTCATAAATAATATTGTAAGTCTTCGGATGAAGAGAGTTAATATTCGAACGGATCAAAAGCCGAATGGAGAACTTTGCCCAATTAATATTCGACCCAATTAGACTTTCTCTAAGTCAAATATAATCTAATCACATATATAAAAAAAGTTCGTAGAGGGCTTTGAATCTAGGCTTATATTAGGATTTATTTACGAAAATTGCCACCCTTATAGCCCAATGATATGTGCCACGTCATCAAGTAGGAGGGTATTTATGGTATTATGGAAATAGTAAAAATAATGACCATTTTAGCCTCTATGTGACTGGAACTACAAATGCCATTTTATATTAATCTATATATATATTTCTTATGCACGTTGGAAGATGAAGAGACAAAAACCAAGAGTCACACGTCACAAAAGTTTCTTTCTTTCCAATAATTTTCTGGGTTCGAACTCACCCAACTCATTCACCTCATTCACAACTGATGCCCTAATCATAGCAACTTCGAGGTCGAAATCTGCCCCGGTCGAACTTCCCACCATTTGAGATTTGATATCGTCGAGAATCTGCTTTACAGCGGAAAGATCCCCCCTTTGTGCGGCGAGATGGAGCTCCGTGTCGTTGTGGCGACCCGTCACTTGCTTTACGTACTTCTTCTTCGACCCTGATTGGTCCATTCTTTTGCCACAGTTTGATAGGACCAAAGCTGGCACTGTTGATGATGATTGTGAAGGCGAAGGCGATGGAGATATCTCAGAAAAGGGAGTCACATGTCTCAAAAGTTTCTTTCTTTCCAATCATTTTCCGGGTTCGAACTCTTGATATTTACACAGGCTACAGGGTGCGTTCTTTTTCAATCTCTGTTTTGGGCATGATTTTCTGATGAATGAGCTCAAGGGAAAGGTTAGAGAGCCGGCGTACAGTACCTTATGAATTAAAATTATACGTATATGATATAATCAGGAAAGAACGAGGAAGACGAAGAAGAAGAAGTCGAGATCACGGAGAAGCTCAACGTTCAGGCCGAAGCTGCTGACGTGGCAAAATCTCAGGTTTTTTACCCCTCCCTAAATACTTCGTACCTTCGATGAGTATGACGTTTGATCTTGTATGTGATGAAATGCAGTTCTTGGTGACTGTTTCCCACGAAATAAGAACTCTCATAAACGGCATCCTAGGTAAAAAAAATCGAATCTTTCGACGAATTACTACAGCGGCGATTGTTGACGACTTTGTTTCACGTCAACGTCGGAATGCTGGCCGTTCTTTAAGGCCCGGAGCTTAGCTCGACTCAAAGGAACTTCGCCCAAACGGCCCAAGCTTGCGGTGAAGCTCTGATAACCCTAATCAACAAAGTGCTCGATCGCGCCAAGATCGAAGCTGGGAAGCACAATGAAGATGCTCGCCGGGGAAGCAAGCCCAATTCTTTGAATCCATCGTGGCCTCAAAGTTACAGGTGATTGATTATGTTTTCCCTTTCATTTCCTTCTATTGTACGACTGAGTGCTCAAGCAAGTATTTTTTCACTACCTTCGTATTTTGATAAAAGGCTTTCTAATATACCATGTTTGTTGGGCGAGGAGAAGCAGCCATTATTCGGCGAAAATGCTTCAGATAACGAAGACGAAAAATATTCAGATTCTTCAAATTACTCAGGCGAGCACGATGAAGATGCTCGCCGAAGAAGCAAGCCCAATTCTTTGAATCCATCGTGGCCTCAAAGTTACAGGTGATTGATTATGTTTTCCCTTTCATTTCCTTCTATTGTGTGACTGAGTGCTCAAGCAAGTCTTTTTTCACTTGCTTCGTAAACTATTGTGAAAATAGTCCATTTTTTACCCATAATGTTAGAACAGCTACATAGCTATCACAACATACCTTATGTTACCTATAGTGTTCGAAACTGATTGCACGTAATATACTAGGCTCGAACCTCGAACTTAGTCTCTTTTCTTAGGAATGCCGAGCTTCTAGCTTGCGAGATTTGTTAAAGGGGTGGGCCCTCCATAAACCTCTCGTCCAATAGTCCTCGAGCATAAGTCCCAGGGTCTTCAATGGAAAGTGCGTGAATGATCCCAAGTCAAAGGCTTCGGACATAACTAGCAGGTCATTGTTAGGGCTCGATGTTGCGACGAATAGAGATATAATCGGAATATCACTGATGAATCTGATTGTGAGCGAGCTCATAAATAACCGCTTTTATATGTATATTTCGTTTTCTATTCGAATATATGTAATCTACGACAGAGGCTTTAATGGAAAAGGTTTTCGATGTCAAACCACGGATTGATGTTGACTTCTCCACTGAGGTCTCTTCAAGAATCAGACGAGAAGTTCAACGGTCCGAATGCTCCTCTGCTTCGTCCTAAGGAGCTGAGGTTAGTTAGTTAGTTAGTTATGAGTTTGTTAGCCATTTTTATCGTTTCGCCCCCTAAAGTTTCAGAATTATTTTTTTATGTCAGGATTGCGATAATGGCTTCTGAGAGGTTATTAATCTTACAGCCTCATAACCGGTCTTGAGAAGGGATTATGGCATGATGTTCTATTATAACATGTAAGAAAAGCTCAACTGTTTTTTCTTCACTTTAATTGCTATGATTATTTCTATTTTCGTGACGATTGTGAATAAAAACGCAGAGAATACGAAGCAGCGGTTCAAGAACTGAGCATCTGCATGGCTTTTGCGCCCGAAGAGGAGGCTCAAGTGTTGTAACAGTTCGTGGAGAAGCTGCATTAAATGATGCTCGAACTGTTGTGGAAACCGCGGGGGCAAAAGGGTCAATTGACGACTATGTGAAGATGTTAGAGTACCATTTTCTTGAACCTCTGCTATTTCTGGGATCGATGTGTTTTCTTTTCTTGTTTCAAATCCAAGAAGACGAAGTTTAATTAATGTTTGGTACAAGTTTGTTTAGTGTTTGAAGAAGGTGCAAGAAAAGAAACCTCGCAGAAAAATGTTTAGAAAGAAAAAGGTGCAATGCAATGGCCGTGACTTTTCTTTACTAGGATTTTTTCAGCTTTTGCTCTTTGCCAAATCCAATGACTCGGGAAAGGTCATCCAGACATTTCAAGAAGCGGCAAAGCTTTTCAAGGGGAAGGTATTTGACTTGGCTTTTTGAAACTCCTTCACCTTCCGAGAAACTTTCTTCTCTGTTTGATTTTTAATTGCATGCCTGTTTTTCTCATTGAAACTAAATACCAGTTCGTTTTTATCACCTTTGAGTAAATTCTCTATATCTGAGTTTGTTTCTGCGAATAAGCCACCCTTAGTGACCACTTTTAGTAGAGAAAGTGCACCGCTAATATTTGAGAGCTCGATTAAAAAGCAGGTATAATGTTTTTTGCTTTTCTTTTCTTTTAGGCACTTCGTTTAGCCACAACGTTGAGATAACTATTTCGGATTCATTGCCATTTTATATGCTTTCTTTTTAGGATATTAGTCCTAAAAACTGATTTTTCTTTACTGGGTTGTTTTCAGCTTTTGCTCTTTGCCAAATCCAATGACTCGGGAAAGGTCATCCAGACATTTCAAGAAGCGGCAAAGCTTTTCAAGGGGAAGGTATTTGAGTTGGCTTTTTGATATTCCTTTATCTTCCGAGGAACTTTCTTCTCTCTTTGATTTTTAATTGCATGACTGTTTTTCTCATTGATACTAAATACCGAATCATATTTATCACCTTTGAGTAAATTCTCTTAACTGACATGTAATGCTTTTTGATCCATTTGATGCAGCTTATATTTGTATATGTGGAAGTTGACAATGAAGAAGTTGGAAAGCCTATTGCAGAATACTTTGGGGTCAATGAAGATGCTCCAAAAGTAATGCTTTTCAAACCCTTTTTAATTGCATGACTGTTATTCTCATTGATACTGAATACAGGATCATTTTTATCACCTTTGAGTAAATTCTCTTATATTTGTATATGTGGAAGTTGACAATGAAGACGTTGGAAAGCCTGTTGCAGATTACTTTGGGGTCATTGAAGATGCTCCCAAAGTAATGCTTTTCAAACTACGGTTCGAATTGATTCGTTAGAGGATAACAATGTCAATATCTAACCAATCGATTCCTTCCTTTCAAGTGTTGGGCTAAGCAGGCAACGATGGCAATAAGAAATATTTTCTTGATGGAGAAATCACAGTGGAGAAGCTAAAGGTTTGATTGATACCTCTCTACTTATGTATTGATCAGTGTAGTGGCCATCATTTTCTTTGAACGTGCTTTTGATGAAAATTATTCCGCAGGCATTTTACTTCTCTCTTTGATTTTTAAATGCATGACTATTTTTCTAATTGATACTAAATACCGGATCATTTTTAATACCTTTGAGTAAATTCTCTATATCTGAGTCTGATTCAGCCAATAAGCCTCCGTTAGTGACCACTTTTAGTAGAGAAACCGCACCGCTAAAATTTGAGAAAGGTATAATGTTTTTTGTTTTTCTTTTCTTTTAGCCAATTCGTTTTCAAGGGGAAGGTATTTGACTTGGCTTTTTGAAACTCCTTTATCTTCAGCTGCTGTATTTGGTCTTTGCTTAAGTCAATTGGCAGTCGTTCCCTTTGGAGGAAACTCAAGCTAATGGTAATGTTTTTAGTGTATTCTTCAATCATCTTCGTTTGATGTAATGGTGGTTAGGTTGTTCTACAAACCTTTTAGATGAAACATAGAATTACCATGCGTAAGAAGGACGCGACGAACGTGGGAAAAGCTCAGCTGCACCAATAGAGAGAATGAAGCTGTTGTTGCAGAATCAGGGCAAGTTGATAAAGAGAGGTCAGCTTCATAGACCTTAAATGAGTATCCAAAGTTGATAAAGAATTCAGTCTCTAGCTTTGTCGAGTAAATCCTAAACGTTCCTACTTGCCTAGAGATTCTCGATTGGAGTAATAAGCTAAATGAACTTTTATCTGGCAGTTCAGATTCAGTCCAGGCATTTGCTTAAGCCTCGGAGCCACCAAATCCCTCACCCAGACAAAGTAATCTTCGATTTTAGCTTAAGTGTTCCCATGATTTGTGCATTTGACTTATTCATCATTGTTTTGCCCTAATTTGCAGGTTGAAGAGGATGGAGAAGATGCCTACTTTCTTAGCAGACGCAGAGGTGAAATTATTTTCAGGGTATTTTTTCGAAATTAATCCATTCTTTCAGTTATTCTGCCTTTTTGTGTCCAAGGGTGCCAACCGTTTGTCATTGAACTGCAATGGGTAAATTAAGTGTACTTTAAAATATATCACAATTTGATGACACGCCTTTCACTACACAGCAAACTAATCTTCTGTAAACAGATGGCTACCACTCGACGTGGCGAGGATGTGGGGACGCAATTGGCTCGAGCCTTTATTAGCGCCTAACTTCGAACTTCCAATTCCAGCCTTTCAGCCATCTAATTAACCTTTCACTGCCCCTCTTGAGTGTCCTCAACCTAGCAAGATAATAACGACAACAAGAATAACAAACTCTTAGTTCGTTTTCCATTTCGTTGAGTATTGTATACGTCTAGGTGAGAGGTCTTGGGATCTCAGAGTTGATTTCTTGTCTCATGTGTGTGGGGGGTTTTTATTACCGCTTACGATGATTCGATTTGTTTGGATTTGCCTAGAGAGTTGAGTTATTACGCCGTGTGATTCCGCTTATTTAGGTTTTCACTGGTAAAATGTTGATCTTTACTGTTGTATTAGGCACTCGTGGGGGAAGCTAGATTTCCACGAGCAACCTTCAAAATAGTTGACTTGGTAAGTTTGTGTTTAACGGATGCTGATACTTTTTCCTTTTTTAAAGAACTTTTGTCGTAGTTGGAAATTGATTCAATGAACTGAGTGCCTAAGTATGATACAATTTGTGATTCATTTTTATGAATTATAATAATAATAGGATGATTGCGATGCGGATGATTACGCTGTGGATGACGACGATTACGAGGAGAAGTTGAAGGAGTCATTCACTCTATTCTTTCTTGCCACGTAGTCTATTTCTTTGCCGATGGTTCACTTTCTCTGAATTGCATAGCTCATTTTCCATGTTATGATATCATTTACTAAAAGCTATTCTAAAATAGTCTCATGTTATATATCGAGTTGTTTGAGGGTTGCAGATATGGAGACGGTGAGCCAACTGATAACGCTGGGCGGTCCTACAAGTGGTTTACTGATGTGAAAATATATTATTAGCAAGTGTGTCTTTTGGGTTTCTCCCAAGAGATTGAGATTCTAAATTTACTCTACTTTCTCATTTGGACAGGGAAATAAAGAGGAGAATCGCTTAAGAATCTTCAGTTTGTTGTATTTGGTCTTTGCCCGAGTCAATTGGCAGTCGTTTCCTTTTGGAGGGAATTCAAGCTAATGGCAAAGTTTTTAGTGTATTCTTCAATCACCTTCGTTTGATGTAATGGTGGTTAGGTTGTTCTCACTAACCTTTTAGATGAAACATAGAATTACCATGCGTAAGAAAGATGGGCTGACAAGCTCATCTTTCTTGATTGCGAGCAGCATTTGTCATCTATATAGCCGATTGCTTTTTTTTTTAAACTAAAAACTTATTTTAATCGATGCAGAAAATTCTCTTGAAGAGCTCCCGTCTTCAGTTTGCAATTGGTTATCCTAAAATCGTTGTTCTTGGACAACAATAACGTGAAGCAGGTTTCGGCTTAATCTACAACTTTATCGACATTGTCATAATATGAATGTTAATCGGTTATGTTTGTTTGAACATTTGTGTTAGAATCTAACCTAAATTTGCAAAACTCGGAATGTTCACTTTTGTTTGGTCGAATACGGTTTATGTTGCCATACCCTAGAAATTCGATAGTTGTTATTCAATGTTTATCGCAGTTATTGTACCTCCAAACCTATTGAAGGACTGCAAGTGTTTGCAGAATATATCCCTCCATGGAAACCCTATTTCTCTGGATAACTTTCAACAGGTTTGATTCGTCTTTCTCTATAACCTTTCGCCATTTTCTTTTTTCTTATAGGGCAGGCAAATAAGTTCGAAACTGATGTCGATGAGGAGATGACAAATGGGAGGCAGAAGTAAATTATCATTCACCCTCCTTCATTTTATTTAGCTTATAAAGTTTAGGGCTTTCCTGTTGTGCTGCACAAAGCCCTTTGATTTCTGTATTGTTAAATGCATTGCAAGTTGGTATATGATGTCACATTTCTGTGCACAAATCTGTAAACATTAGTTTAATAGGATTTACAAAGTAGATGTTCTATATAAATGATCTATCGATTTTCTTTGAGTTATCGACTTTTTTTAACTATTGATTTTTCGATCGAATGATGATGTGATGTTTTCTTCAGAATGACCATGTTTGATTCTGTGTTGTCTTGCTACGATGTTGAGCTTACTTACAATAGAACAAAACATTCCAAACCAAGTATAATCTTGCAACGAGTAAAAGATCGATCCATTTTTTCCTGTTTATGTATACAGGTGTTCAGAGTCTTACACAGAAGCAGTATTACGAACTTTGCAGTCTTACAAATTACTGCATTTAAAAAAATGCAGTCGTGCAAGCAGGCATGCTTGCAGTTGTTCCAGTCTTACACTAAAACGATCTCACGAAGTTTTGCAACAAGATCGAGACGGACTTTTGTGTTTTGATAGAATTTTGGTACTATGTTATGGAATTTGTCCTCCATTCTATAGACGATACTAATCTCTTATTTGATTAATGAGTATATAATATTGAGTCTAAAAATAATATAGTTTTTCAGGAATAGATTATCTGATTTTGTATTTTTGCAACATATAATCATAAAGATATTCGTGCCATCACCATTTATGTTAGCCGTGACTAAACTTTTAAAAGTTACTTGGAGTTAATATAAATCATGCACTAGAAGAAAAAAAACAATAAATAGATCAACATCGCCTACACAAATCAATGATATAAGCATCAAAGAAGACGACGTAACAGATAACGGGTTCATTAAAAAAATTATAAACTGTTAAATTTCTAACCTCGATCGAAGTACGCAAGGCAATCTTCAGCTGCATATGTGAGAAATATATATTAGTTAAAAAGATTGTGTAATGTCATGTACAATTACGTAGTTTTAAGGGGACCTTATCCATCTTTATTTTTGTTATTTGGGGTTGAGGAAAAAGTTAAAAAAAAAACATATAATTTAAAAAAAAAAGAATGAAAAACCCAATATAGTCCTCATTGTTTATCACACATACCAATTTAGTGCTTGATGTTTATCATTGACGCTACCCAGAGTAACGATAAGGTCCATGTGATCGTCGATTGCGAGTCGTGTCCAAGTGCAAGTCAATCCCCTTATTCAACTTATACCAATGTTACGACCTCCCGCTTCCCAAGCGAATGATTGGCACAACCATATAAGAGTCGTCAACAAATAAGTCGTAATTGACGCTCAGTCACCCTACTAAGGTCTAAGACTTATGGACTTTTTAATATCGGAGAATAATAGCTCACCGGTGCCCCTCTCTCATCCCATGCGAATCAGTGACTAAACTCACGATATATGATTTATTTATTTACCGTCTCACCGGATGCCTAGTAAGACTTAATATGTAATTAAATAATATGTCTTTCAAAGAATAAATAATAAATATAAATTCTTTTCATAGTATAAGAATACATTATTCAAATACATAGCAAATAATACCTCGATTATTAAATACATGCCCTATTCATTAAATCCTCGAATGGCATTCCGAGGGCACATCCCTAACACTATCGTCTTATTATACCAATCTTGATCCTTATGTTTAGATGATGAGGATGAATCTTTGACTTGGAATGAGAGGCTACAAATAGCACTAGATATCTCACATGTGGTAGGCTGGGCTAATTGGGATATTTATAATCGACAAGACAGGCAGTGCCAGCCGTAGTACATCGAGATTTGAAGTCAGCCAACCTCTTATTGGTCCATTCCATGAGAGCAAAGGCACGTTAGTTAGCATCTGTTTCTTGCAGCAGCGTATTCTGTAAGGTTAATAGTTTGAATTTTTCTGTTAGAAAGGTTGCTGATTTTGGGCTGTCGAATGAACAAGTACCGATGGCCAAAAATCAAGGTACATTCGGGTACATCAATCTCTTATACATGTCGACGAACAAGTTTACCACGAAAACCGACGTCTCCAGCTTTGGCATTATTCTCTTCGAACTAATTTATGGTATACACCCCCACCAAAACTTGATGGACTTTCTTCCTTATATTTGAGATGTGTATTTGATGCTTCTATCTTTTTTCCTGAAAGGTGTTTATGAATCAAGTAGGTCTTGACGAAATAATCGATAAGAAAATCGCGGGTATGTGTGACTCGCGAGAAGTAATAGCCAGCTAAGATCACTCACAACCGCGTGCTATACTCCACACGCCGGTATCAGAGTAAGTCGGTTAGATTTACAGAGTTCTATGCGCAGTTGATACTTTGTGATCTGTGCCTGTGTGTGTGTGTGTGTGTTTTTTCTTATTTTTTGTTCTGATGGGTATTAAACGATAAGGAAAGAAATGTGCTTCCCATCTTTAAACGATGGGTATTGATCTTTTGGCCTGACCTACAGCAAGGAAGGAGAGTGCTCAAGAAAAAGGTACATAATAGAAATTATAAAGGAATGTGGTTCAACTTAATGTTCCGCATAGTTGTTTGTAAGACAAAAGTCAAGTGCAATCATTTTTTGCACTTGAGATGGTCATATTTGATTGCACTAGTCAAATATATACTTTTTATGCTACTATCGTCTTATTATAATGTTCTTCATATGTTTAGATGATGAGGAACAAGCTTTGAGTTGGGATGAGAGACTACAAATAGCACTTGACATCTCACATGGGATCGAATATCTTCATGATGGGGTATGCTGGGCTAATCGGGATATCTATAATCGACAAGTTTTCCAGAAAAAAATTACCTTTACTTCGTAAACTTCATTGTAAAACAAGCAGTGCCAGCCGTGGTACATCGAGATTTGAAGTCAGCGAACATGGATCATTCCATGAGATCAAAGGCAAGTTAGTTAGCCCCTGTTTCTTGCAGCAACCTATTCTGTAAGGGTAACAGTTTGAATTTTTCTTCTGTTAGAAAGGTTGCTGATTTTGGGCTGTCGAAGGAACAAGTATTCGATGACCAAAAATCGTGCCCTAAAGGTACATTCGAGTACATCGATCTCTCATACATGTCAACGAACAAGTTTACCACGAAAGGCGGCGTCTACAGCTTTGGCATTATTCTCTTCGAACTAATTTCTGGTATACACCCCCACCAAAACTTGATGGATTTTCTTCCTTATATTTAAGATGTGTATTTGACTTGAAATACATTTGTCTTTTTTCTTGAAGGCATTTATGAATCAAGAAGGTGTTTGACGAAATAATCGATAAGAAAATCACGGGTATGTGAGACCTGCGAGAAGTAAGGAGCCTAGCTAAGATCGCTCAAGTGCGTGCTATATTACGCTAGGATCAGAGTAAGTTGGTTAGATTTGCAGAGTTCTATGCGCAGTTGATACTTTGTGATGTGTGGGTGTGTGTTTTTTTTATTTACTTTTGTTCCGATGGTATTAGACGGTAAGGAAATAAATGAGCTTCACATCTAAACTGTTTCATTAGATGAATGATTTGGTTTTTTTTGCCTGACCTACAACAAGCTCATTCAAGGCAACCCTACAAATTTTAAGGAGTCTGACTGAAAAGCTCCTGTGACTGATGTTCTCTGCTGTGATCATTTGAAACTTCTTCAGAGCGGCCAATTCCTGATGTTAGGAAGTCCATGGCTGATGTTAGGAAGCATATTGTTCATGACCTCCATCATGGATACAGCAGAGAACATCAGTCATGGACTTCCTAACATCAGTCATCTAAGAAATCGAACTTTTCAGATCGCCTCCATCAAGACTATAATGTGCTTTCCACATTTAGGAGTTGTCGTATAGCTTGGACAACTGATCGGGTTATTCGTGTATGAAGTGATCTTTATATGCTAATATTGAGTGGCTTTGCTATGGTTTCTGAAGGTTTCAGAGGATCTTAATCTGATTCATCGCATAAGAACATCGTACCTCGACAGCCCTGAAACTGCCTCAAATGATGTCAGAAACCGCAGTAATGAAGATGATGATTTTGATCATCAGATATTGGACTGACATATGGTTAATATTCATGAATAGGATCTTCTTAGAACAAGGCAGAAAAACAAGATATTGTTCACGAATATGATCTTCACGAATACACAAATCCGTATTGATATTGTTCAACACTTCTTGGTGTTACTATTTCTATTTTGAGTTAACATGATTTGGGTGTAGAAAAACAAGATCACTGATAAAACTGCTGCCGAGGCACGGAAATGGGAGCTCCCATTATAACTTGAAACTTTTGTCCTTTTGCGGGTGCAAAAAGTATGTATTACAACATTTATTCTGATTTATGTGTTTGTTCAACTTTTGGAAGGTGCAAGTACTATGTATTTGTTAGCTTTATATGTGTTTAAATGTTCTACATTTATAAATGTGCTTTGTCTTGGGCTATCGAGTTGAACGTATGTTTCAATTGATGTTACTTTAGCTAAATGAGTTGATCATTTCTATATAACTATTAAGCATTCGCCTTGAAATAGTACACGTAATGACGTGGCGAAGATTAAACTTTTGGTCCAGCTTTCGTTCATAATCACTTTCAGGTTTCAGCTTTGTTTAGTGTCGGTCAACCTTTTTGCGTATAGTCGCTCAACTTTTGACGGGTACAAATAGTGTATCGGAACATTATTTTGATTTGTTTGTTTGGTTTGTATGCATTACCTGGTCGATATAACTATTACACATTCGCCTTGAAGTAGTGCACGTCATGCGGGGAAGATCAAACGTTTGGTCCAGAACGTAGCGCATAGTCCTTAGACATTGCATCTTCAGGTTTCAGTTTTCTTTTGAGTCGCTCAGCGTTTTGCTGGTGCAACAAGTATGTATTGGATTGGAACATTTAGCTTTCGTGCATAATCATTTTCGCTTTGTCTAAATCTTAAGATTTCAGTTTTGTTACAGTCAATCAGCTTCTTGCGGGTGCAAAGAGATTTATTCCGATTTATTTGTTACCTGTTCTATATAAATGTTACGCATTCGCCTTGCCGCAATGAACGTGATGAGGGAAAAAAAGATCACGTGTCTGGTCCAGAACGTAGTGCATAATTATTTCCGCTTTCAAGTAGTGCACATTTTGGGGGGTGCAAGTAGTATGTATAAACTTTTTTGTTTACAGTCGCTCAACTTTTGGTGGGTGCAAGTAGTTCCTATTTGTTTGCTTTATATGTGTTTACATGTTCTACATTTATGAATGTGCTTCGTGTTGGGCTATTGAGTTGAACGCACGTTTCAGTTGATGTTACTTTAACTGAATGAGTTGATCTTTTCTATATTACTATTACGCATTCGCCTTGAAGTACTGCACGTGATGAGGGGACGAGATCAATGTTTGGTCCAGATTTCGTTGATAAACATTTCCACTCTGTCTAAATTTTCTGATTTCGGTTTTGTTTAAACTCCGCAGCTTTTTGCTTACAGTCGCTCGGCTTTTTGCTGGTGGAAAAAATATAATTGGAGCAATTATTATAATTTATTTGTTTGGTTTATATGCACTTACCTGTTCTATATAACTATGCATTCTCCTTGAAGTAGCACACATCACGGGGCAAAGAATATCAAACGTTTGGTACAGATTTCGTGCGTAATCATTTTCGCTTTGTCTAAACTTCATGTTTTAGTTTTCTTTCCAGTCGCTCAACTTTTTGCGTGTGCAATATGTATTTGAATATTTATTCTAGCTTTTGTTCATAATAATTTTCACTTTGTCTAAATCTCCAGGTTTCGTTTTTGTTAGTCGTTCAACTTTTTGCATACAGTCGCTCGGCCTGTAGCGGGTGCAAAGATATTTATTCTTATTTATTTGTTTCGTTTATATGTTTTTACCTATCCTATATACCTATTACGCATTCATCTTGCAGCATTGCACTCGATGATGGTGAAGAAGATCAAATGTTTTGGTCCAGAAGGTAGTGCATAATCATTTTCGCTTTGAAGTTGTGCATATTTAGACGGGTGCAAGTAGTATGTATTTTAACAATTATTTGTTCAACGTTCGATGGGTGCAAATAGTATGTATTTAAGTGTTATATGTGTTTACTGTTCTACATTTATGAATGTACTTTTCGTTGGCTATCGAGTTGAAAGCATGTTTTAGTTGATGTTAATTTAACTGACTGAGTTGATCTTTTCTAGGAAAATCATTTTTCCTTTCTCTTAATTTTCATGTTTCAGTACAATACACCAAATACGCACGTGGGACGTCGGATTCATTGTTTGCACTGAGCAAAGATCTTTGGAAGGTACAATAATAAATATGGGGACCATGTTACAAGTTTTGTTGGTTTAGGGATGAAATATTTGTAGTAATAAATTCATATCTTCTTTCACTAAGATATCATTTCTTGCCATGGTGATTGAGTTCCTCTAGCAATTGCATGCTTTTTATGTCAGAAGCTGTGTTTGAGTTGGCGAGTTTTTTAATATCCATTATTTATAATGTGTGATGCATAGTTGCATGCTTTTTATTTTATTGAATATAGGATAAGGTTTGCGATTATGGCCACTTATCTAACTATCTTAGGAAATATGATTGTATGAAATGTTTAGACATTTTCAGAAGTTGACGAGCTTTTCATTTTATCTCTGCATGGGACTCAGTCAATAGTTTACAGAACTTGCAGAGTAAGCATGGTTCTTCACAATATGTACCAAAGCATTGTCGTAAAAATGACAATCAGGATAAGGTTTGCAATTATGGCCATCTTAGATAATTATCTTAGGAAAGTATGCTTATATGAAATGTCTAAAAGTTTTCAGAAGCTTAACAAGCTTTTCATTTTATCTCCTGGAACTCAGTTAATAGTTTACAGCACTTGCAGAGTAAGCAAGGTTCTTCACAATATGTACCAAAGCATTGTTATAAAAATGACAATCATGACATCACATTAATGACATGTATATGATATTAGACTTTAAAGCACTGTTTAATATACAATCAAGTATGATTTTGTTTGTTTATTTGTTTATACTCTTCGTGTGATGAGTATACATCTTGCTCATGTGTGGGAATGGTTGTTTTATCAATCTTCATTTATTTATTGCCATCATTTGTTTGTTTCGACGCAGGATGAGCTTTCATCATCCGGATCCTTTAATTTCCATTGGACTGCAACAGTAGATTAGGCTTAATTCCGATTGGTAATACATGTATGACTGTGACGTTGCGAGACTGTCGAACCAGTAAGACTGCAGGGCTGCACGACTGCACCACTATTGAACTTAATATAACTCTCTAAGTGATGTTGTGCCATGTATCTATAGTTGCATACTATCTAATATATTTATATGGTCTTAGTACTATATATTATGACAGATATTAACGAGCACTCTTGCAGTAAATTATTAATAACAATCATACAGTATGTAATACAACATGCACTCATCATCATCATATGCTCATAAAAATTGGATATTAACCTCTCATTGACTGGGTTTGGGTCGGGTAACATGGTGGGCCCTGGTCTAGCATAACTTAACCCGACTGGGTTTGGGACGGGTTTGGATTTCGCCAACCCGTCCCAAAACCGCCCCGAGACCCGCCCAATTCTTATATATAAATATTATATATACTATATAGATATATAGAAACATATTTTTAATAAATAATAATTATAAAGAAAAATGTATAAATGCGGAGCGGTTTTTTCTGAGGCGTTTCTCAAGCCCACTATAAAATAAATGGGCGGGTCTCGGGTCCACGATAAAATAAATGGCCTGGTTCTCGGGTCCACTATAAAATAAATGGCCCAATCACGGGTCTCGAGTCTTGCCCGGTAAATTATTCCTTCTCCTTCATCGCGTAATCATTTTTTCTATAGCATTCTCTTCAAACAACCCGTGCATCGCACGGATCCAAACCTAGTAAATAAAATAGCCCAAATTATTGTTAGAACCTAAAGAAATTGGTTGAAGGCCCAAATAGAAGAAATTAAATAACAAAGGAAATTGGCCCATTTAATATTAGAGCCCAATTAAATTAAGGGACACAAATAGGGAAGTATGCATATAAGTAAGTGGGCCAAAAAAATAAGATTTGGTCCAACTTAATAGAAATTCATTAAGTAATAGGTATTAATATAAGATGGTCCAACTAAATAACTTGCCTTGGCCCAACACATTAGGATAAGGATGAAAAGGATATTAAGGGTAAGGAAACCCACGTTGAAGCATGATGTTGAGATCCTCTATTCCACTTTCTGTATTCCACTCCGTATTCCAACGAACGAAAATCGTTACACCTCCCCCCGACAAGTGTTAAAACACACATAAACATCATTACACCTATGAATTTATTACAACAAGTGTTTAAATAAAAAAACAACCTCATTATTACGTATTTTTCTATTTCAATATATAATACTGATTTTTTCTACTCCATATTAAAAAAATACGTAATAATGAGGTTTTCTTCTGTTTAAGCACTTGTTGTAATGAAATTCATAGGTGCAATGATGTTTATGTGTGTTTTAACACTTGTCGGGGGGAGGTGTAACGATTTTCGTTCGTTGGAATACGGAGTGGAATACAGAAAGTGGAATAGAGGATCTCAACCCTGAAGCATGTCACCCCATACCATTTTAGTCAAAAACATCATTATTGGTCAAAGAGGGGACGTGAAATCAAAGTAAAAAATGAAAGAAAAAAAAAGAAGAGAAAGGAGAAAATAAAGAAGAAAGAAAGAACCGAAGAAGACGAAGTGAAGCAAAGGAGTTGGCGAGCTCATCTTAACCCAAACTACTTAACCCAGCTTAGGGAAGTGAGGTAGGTGAATTAAATTAGTTTTAGAACACGTGAAAGCCCTAAATAAAATTCAGATTTGACGATCTACACTTGGCTCGAACTTTCTTCCCCATGCTCGATTTCATGTGATTTTGTGCGATTATAGGTGTTGTTTAGAACCCGAAACTATGAGTATAAATCTTTATTTTCGTGTTGTTTTTAATGAAGGATCTGAAATCGTTTGGGGGATTGAAGAATTTAAGGTGTGAGTCTTAGGGGTTTACGAGTGGAAACAGCGAATTTTAGGTGACAGGTAGACCTCGGGTTCGTGGGCTGAGGTGTTTCGCGAATCACGGGACTTATTAGGTGTTGATTACGATGAAACTTTTTCACCAATAGCAATGCTTAAATCCATTCCTATTCTGATCGCCATAGTTGCGTATTATGAATATAAGATTGGCAAATGGATGTGAAGACTATCTCCTTAATGTAAACATTAAAGGAAGAGATTTATATGAGACAGCCGGAGGGCTTTATGTCTAGTGGGAGCGAGCAAATGGTTTGCAAACTTCAAATGTCCATTTATGGACTTAAACAAGCTTCAAGGAGTTGAACATTCATTTTGATGAAACGATCAAAATGTTTAATTTTCATAAAATTATGGATGAACCGTGTGTTTATAAGAAGGGTAGTGGAAAAGAGGTGGCATTATAGTGCTCTGTGTTGACGATATTCTACTCATTGGTAATGATAAATGCTGCAGTCAACAAGGATTTGGTTGTCTAAAGAGTTATCCATGAAAGATTTTGGAGAAGCATCTTTTATCCTAGGGATAAAAATTTTTAGGGATAGCTCATGAAAGATGATCGGACTGTCCCAATCGATGTACATAGAACAGGTGCTACAGAGGTTTAGCATGGAAGAATCAGAGCGTAGATACCTCACAATGAGTCATGGTGTTTCACTTTTAAGACTGTGTCTCCTAAGACGCCTGCAGGAAAAGAAAAAGAATGGCTCAAGTCCCTTATGCATCTGTTATTGGTAGTATTATGTATGCAATGTTATGTACTAGGCCTAATGTAGCTCATGCTCTAAACGAGCAAGTATCAGTCTAATCCAGGTGAAGAACACTAGAAAGCCGTTAAGTTGATACTTAAGTACCTAAGAAAAATTAAGGATATCTTTTTGATATATGGCAATGGAGAATTGAAACTAGAAGGTTTTACTGACTCTAGTTTTCAGTCCGATAAAGCTGACTCAAAATAATGTTCGGATACTTTTTTACCTTGAATGGAGCTGCAGTTAGATGAAAAAGTCCAAGCAAGAGACGACTGTTGACTCTACAACTGAGGCTGAATATATTGCAGCTTCAGACGCAGCAAAAGAAGCTGTTTGGATGTGGAACTTTATCCAAGGGTTGGGTGTAGACCCGACAGTTGCTGATCTAATGATGAGTTATTATGACAACAACGGAGCTGTACCGCAAGCAAAAGAGCCACGATCTCATCAAATATCCAAACACATTATGAGGTGAAACCGCATGATTCAAGAGATCATGCGACGTCGTAGTGGATCGAGTCGCTTTTAGCAGAAAACGTAGAGAGCCTCTAACTAAGCCCTTATCACAGAAAGTATTCGAAGGACATCTTGAGAAGATGGGTCTGAAATACATGGGAGGAACTAAGGCAAGTGGGAGATTGTTAGAGTCGAATGCCCAACGTTCCAACTTGATTGGATATTTTTATACTTGTAAAGATATGTTATTGGAAATTGAGGCAATTTATCTTATGTTCATACATATGATAAAGTCCTTAGATCATTTTATAAGCTGAAGGACATGATTACGCATTTGATGGTGACCATGGAATATGTCTTAGGCTGTGATCTTAAATAAGTTCCAAGTCGAGGGGTATTTCTAAACATGACATTGAATAACCCGGAAACACTTGTGCATATGTTGCATGCTTGTTAGACGAGGATGTTACGTTCCATTAGCAATAGCATGTGGACGCAAATGCATATATGCAAATGCTTGTTAGGGAACATGTTCACCACGAAAAATTCTTAATTGAAAATGTTTGTCGAATGATATTTTCCGTGTTGTGATAGTACATGACTAATCCTCTCATTTAAGGCACGATAGTAGTCTTGTGCGAGTTGTGCTTTACTTATATTTATCCTTTGATTGCTTGAGAATCACAAAAGGGATATTTTGGATATTGTATCAGTGTGTGTAGAGATTTGGCGCAACATAGAATACGACACTTATATTGAATAAGTGAATTTCCAATGTTTTTCATAGTTTATGGGTCGAAGTCCTTGGCCAAGGCAGGATGAATTAAGATGAATCAGCTAAACTTGAAATGGAATCATAGTTATTGGATCAATTGGGTTTCGACTTATAATTGCATGCCCATGGTCTAATCCGGAAATTAGTCGTCGAAAGAATTTACGCGTATGCACTTGCAATTGACAAAGGTTTAATCGCTCTTTCACTTAACACTATGTAATCACGCTATTTCTAGGTGTTACCGTGAAATGTGGATTCTTGATATTAAGGGGTTACTTTAAGTTGATTACAAAGCGTTGTAAATCCATTATAGTGTTAATCGTGAACCTAAAAGGCTCATACGAGGTTTTGAAATCACAATATGAAATTGATATTTCAATTGTTGGATTAATATTTAGTTCAATAGTAGAATTAATATATTAAATAATTTGATCATTAAATTTAAAGGAATAAAATAGTCAATATGATTGATTATTCGGGCTTCACATAATTAGTGGTTGTTTTTTGAAGTGGACTTTAAACTAATGTTAAGACCTAAACGTGCTAATCAAGCCCACCATAAGAAAGAAAATAAGTTTCTTTATTGCATGTCAACTGTTTGACCAAGAAAGAAATGTTTGTATCTAGCCTTGCAATTATACGTTTTAATTGTGAATTTAAACAAATCAGTTAACACATGGACTTAATGGAGATCAATACATATTGATATGAGAAGAGAGGAAACGTTTCTATTTTCTGCTTGCCTTGAGCTGTGTTTGATCGGATCTCTTCGGGCAAAATCTTCTAATGTGACCTTCCTCTTGACAATGGAAGCATCTCAGAGGACCCCTAGCCTCATTACACATCCTTTCCCTTGCCCTTCTTTTGAGAAAATTTCGACTTCTCCTTCACAAACAACATCTGCGCCAAATATGATTTTTCTGAGATTTCAGTGATCTTCCTTGTGTTGAGCTGCCTTGAGCTCAGTGCTGAGAGCACATCATCGAGCTTCAAGGTCTCCCGACCATACATCAACGCCTCCTTGAAATGTTCATGACTCCTAGGTAGTGAGCAAAGCAATAGCAACGCTTGATCTTCGTCCTTCAATTCCTCACCGATATTTTCCAAATCCAAAATCAGCTTTGCGAATTGATCGATATGAGGTTCTAATGCCTCTTCATCTGCCATCCTAAACGTATACAGAGCTTGCTTCAAGTATAAGCGCCTAGCTAGGGACTTTGTCATGTACAATTCATCCAAGTTCTTCCATAATTCCTCGGCTATGGTCGCCTTCGCAACCTTGCGAAGCACCTGATCACTCAGACATAAAATCGAAGTCGCATATGCTCTTTCCTTGAGCTTTTTCTTCACCTCTGCTGTCATATCCTTCGGTTCCATCTCTTTATCAGGCTTCAAAGCCTCCTCAAGACCTTTCTCAGTCAGAAGTGCCTTCATCTTCGACTTCTAGAGACCGAAATCGTTCGATCCGTTGAAGATCTCCATTTCAGTCTCGTTGCAGCCATGCTCTGAAGATCGACTTCGATCCGCAGCTACACCGCACAATTATTGAGAAAACAGCTGCAATCGACCCGCCTTCGATCAGTGTATATGTGCTCACCAATCAATCAGCTCAATTCGAGCAATCGCAGCTCGAATCAACACAAAAACAGAACCGAAAATCACCAAAAATAACACAGAGATTTTAACGTGGTTCGACAACTTTGCCTACGTCCACGGACCAACAGAGCTTTCCTTTCGATTATCCACCAACTAGGATTTTACAGAACTCCAAGTCTACTACCAAACCCTAGTTAACAACTCTCTCTAATTCGCACTCTAGAGAAAGTTACGAGAGCTCAAAGTAAGCCCGTCGACACCTCTGTTCTGGAATTTATATCAGAAGCTTTCTTAAGGTTTGGTCACGATCGTTATCAGCCGTAGGATCAGCTTTCTTCAGGTTTTGCCCGCAGCTTATGAAGAAAACGTGGTTTCACTTAAAGAAATGCTTTAGCAATTCTTTCATCGTTTCATCTCATCCGTCGATCTACAAGCCGCGCCACATCGAACGTCTCTCACTGAATCATCCCAGTCAAAATCTCATCCATGCGATAGCGCACCAATCAGATCGACGGCTCACATTTAATCCGATTTAAAACCCATCAGACTTAGCAATTTCTTCAGCAGATCAGTTCTCCTTCAGCTGTGGCGATGTGACCTCCTTGTCGGCGACTTTTCGGCCAGCTCCGGCGAGCTTAGGCGCACCAACTCCCGACACAATTGCTTAATGATTCCAGCAACTATAGCAAGAAGTTGTATCATCATCGACAACCAAAATGTTGTTTCTATGGAGCGATCTTCTTGATCGAGATGACGAGCTTCTAGTAATTGCTTCCATGGGATTTATCTGCGTTTTACATTAGTCGACGAAATAGAGAAAAGTGATTTTAAAGATGATGTTCAATGTAATGTCCCTACTTTTCTAATTGAATATCTGGCGGATTTCCGCAACGAAAGCCGCGGAAAGCCCATTTTTTTTAAAACTTTTTAAATAAAAACGTATACATGTTATAAATATATTGCTTTACAAAAAGTGTTGTTTTACAAAAAGTATCTTTACAAGGGCCGACGCCCCAAAAATCAAAATAACTAATGCCGCTCCACAGGTCGCATCCATGTACCGCTCTCGCCCTCAAAAGCCCGTGGAGTCACCGTCACCAGCCACTAACCTAGTCCTGACGTTCGCCGACGTCGGACTCATCATTACCTACAACACATAAAGGCCTGAGCGATACGCTCAGTAGGCGAATTAATGCAAATGCAATGCACGCTCGTTCCGACCCTCTACTCTATCTCAATATCAGGGCCCTAGGCTGGACTCACACCCCGCGCGCAATACATAATATACCTGGCCTAGCGCTGCCCACGCTACGGTCCACTGATCGCTCACGTCAGCTTCCTCCCGTAGGTCGCCCCTTCCGCTACCCGTAATAAAAGTCTGGTCGCTCACGCCAGACTAGCGGTGCCCACGCTACAGTCCACTGATCGCTCACGTCATTTTCCTCCCGTAGGTCGCCCCTTCCGCTATAGAGCCGAAACGACGGTTTGCACCTTGGGTTGCTCAAGCCCAAGTAGACAGATCGCTCACGTCTATCTCCCGGCCAGTGCCTCATGAGTCCAACCTCAACTCCTCTAAGAGTACGACTGCCGAAATCGGCACACTCTACCCCACTCAATCGACACTATAAAGTGTCACCGCCCACGCGATCATCATCTCTTACAATGTCGTGATATGCTATGCACATGTTATAAAGCACACAAAATAATAATCGCACGTCATGCCATTTCTCACGAATAAAAATCACATATTCAATTTCTCGCAGTATTATACTCGATCACATTTAATAAAGCATCAAGAGCCTTTTAACCCCTTTTTGCTCTCGATACTGAGTATTTATTAGGCCTCAATTAGCTTAAGGCCCACTCTTAAAAAATTAATATAGGTCAATTGGAAATGCCGGTGGTCTTGATTTGGAAATGTCCGATTGGGTATCGACGGAAATCGCCCGATTTGTGAACAGGAGCTCGGCGATTTGAGGGATTGCCGATTTGTTTTAGGCTGAAATCGCCCGATCCTGAGCTGCCCGATTTGTCTTAAGTTTCTGGGAGGGTCGCAATCGTGGGCAAATCGCCCGATTTGAAGGGAGCTCGGCGATTTCTTCCTCGATTGAAACTTCGAACTGCTGAAATCGTCCGATTTCTCGCAGCACTCGGCGATTTCCTGGCTGCCTGACGCGTGTTGTGACGAGAGTTTGCCCGATTCCAATTCAGCGCAGGTCACCCGATGTTTGTGCAGTGCTCGATCGATCTCGCCCGATTTGAGGATGCTGTCTTGATTTTTTTTTTTTCTTTTGGCTGAAGATCATCAATTTGCGGGGGCGACAGGATGTAGGAATTCCTCTAATTTACCCGATTTATGAGTTTACAGTTGATTCAATAATTTACTTTGAGGTGGTGTATCTATTTGCCCGATTCTGAGCACTACTGAGTTCGCCCGATTTTTTCACAATACATACGCCGTCTTTTTAATATCTCAAGTATTCTAAGGTTAGATCCATCCTAAATTGCCTGAAATGTCTCCAAAGCACTCTAAAACTAGGATCGCCCGAAATGTCAACAGAACGCACTACAATTAAAGTCATCCGATTTAGCCCTATTCAATCGCTCTTGACCACGTCCCCGAATGATCTCCTAAGCATGCAACGTGTATAGTCACTCTAAAACCCATATGTTGGGTTTCAAATCAGTGGCACATGTCATCAAGCAAACATCAAACGCTGAAATTTTATAGGCCCAAGTTCTTCGTTTCCAAATCCGAATGGTCGAACACCCGAATTTCGAAACTATCGAACTTGTTGATGTGTTGTAGGTGAAGAATACACCTACCTCACTTCCTTAAGCTAGGTTAGATGGTTTGAGTTGAGATGAACTTGCCAAAACTCCTTGCACTTGATCGACTCCTTCCTTACTTTTTCTTCTTTCTCGGCTCTTTTCTTCACGTTGGTCTTCTCCTTCTTTTCTTTTCTTCTTGTAAATTTCGTTCCTTGAGTGAAATGGTGATTTTGTGATTTTTATATAAGAATTTACAAGTGTATGTATCACTCCTAACACCTCACGTGCTTAGCATTGCCCTTAAGCAAAGTCCCATTCTTCTTGGGATAGCCAATTATTGTATTTAAATAGGTGTATCATAGGGAAATGGGAGCCATGTTCACTTGCTTTAAAAGGGGGAAAATATCTATTTGTTTTATCATTTGGGCCTAAGTTTGGGCCTTAAAGTATTTTCTACCCATTTGAAATCAATTTGGCCCTTATTATTTTAGCTATTCTACTTGGACTCAAATATTAGTTTGATTTATTACCAAAAAAAAAAATATTAGTTTGATCCATGCTATTTATTGGAGCGTATCGAGTTGGGCCAAAACTGTTTAGATGAATTTCTCACCCGGTTCCCGACCCACTCGAATTCAAATTTCATTGATTCGAGCTTGTACAAAATTTATTACGTCCAAATCCCGTATTAAAATTTACGGGTGTTACATGCACTCCTCCTTATAGAAATTTCGTCCGCGAAATTTAGGTTGTCGGGAACAACTCGGGGTAGCGATTCTTCATGTCATCCTCTCGCTCCCACGTAGCCTCTTCGACTAATTGGTTTTGCCAGAGTACTTTGACTAATGGGATATCTTTATTCCGAAGTCGTTTCACTTCTCGCATCAAAATCTCCACCGGTTGTTCTTCGTAACTCAAGTCCGGTTTCAAGCGTTGGCGAAGTCCTTTATTATTCAGCACGTGACCTGGGTCCGCCACGTATTTCCGTAATGTTGACACATGGAAGACATCGTGGACTTGTGCCAAGGATGCCGGCAGTTCAAGCTGGTACGCAACTTCACCGACTCGCTTCAGAATTCTGAAAGGGCCTATGTACCTTGGACTCAACTTTCCCTTTCGTCCAAATCTCTTCACGCCCTTCATGGGTGATATCCTGAGAAACACCCAATCATCTTCTGTAAATTCTAAGGGCCTTCGTCTCTTATCGGCGTAGCTTTTCTGACGACTTTGGGCTGCGTGCATTCTATCCCGAATCTTCGCAACAGCTTCAGTCATTTCTCGGACCATCTCGGGGCCCAATAGTGTCCTTTCACCGATCTCATCCCAGTGAATTGGGGAGTGACATTTTCGCCCGTATAAGGCTTCATAGGGCGCCATTCTGATTGTCGCCTGATAACTGTTGTTGTATGAAAATTCTATCAGAGGGAGGTACTTACTCCAACTTCCCTTGGAGTCTAGTACACACACCCTCAGCATATCCTCAAGTGTCTGAATAGTCCTTTCCGACTGTCCGTCGGTCTGGGGATGATAGGCTGAGCTGAAAGACAACTTCGTTCCCAAAGCCTTCTGTAAACTCACCCAGAAGTTGGACAGGAATCGTGAATCTCGGTCTGAAACGATAGATATCGGGATCCCGTGTAGCCTAACTATCTCTTGAATATAGAGTTCTGCGTACTTATCCTGGAATACGTCTGTTGGATGGGTAGGAAGTGGGTGGACTTGGTTAGTCTGTCAACGATCACCCAGATTGCGTCGTGGCCTTCACCGTCCTCGGTAGCCCGACGACAAAGTCCATGGTTATGTGGTCCCATTTCCATTCAGGCGTCGTTAATGGTTGTAGCATCCCTGAGGGCCTCTGGTGTTCCGCCTTGATTTGTTGACAAGTTAGACAGTGGCTCATGAAGGCAGCAACGTCTTTCTTCATACCCGGCCACCAGAAATTGTTTCGTAAGTCTCGATACATCTTCGTCGCACCAGGGTGAACTGAGTAAGTGGTAGCATGTGCCTCCATCAATATACTTCTACGGATTCCTCATTTTTAGGCACATACAGACGGGCTTTGTACGTTAAACTCCCGTCTTCTCGGATTTTAAAATCTGACGGGGTATCTTCGCTCTGTTCCCCTTGGATTCTTAAGTATAGCTCGTCTTCCTTATGAGGTTCAACGATTTGGTCTAGCAGCGTCGTTTGAGAGTTAGTGATTCCATTCTCGCTTCAACTTCCCCGAAATTTAGCACTTCCACCCCAAGCTGGTTCAATTCAACATTCATTGCCTTTCGGCTTAATGCGTCTGCGACTACGTTGGCTTTGCCCGGGTGGTAGTTGATTATGCAATCGTAATACTTCACAAGTTCGAGCCATCGCCGCTGCCTCATATTTAATTCTTTCTGGGTGAAGAAATATTTTAGGCTCTGGTGATCCGTGTAGATCTCACACCTCTCTCCATAGAGGTAGTGTCGCCATATTTTTAGAGCGAACACTGCAGCAGCGAGTTCCAAATCGTGTGTGGGATAATTCTTCTCGTACTCTTTTAATTGTCGGGAGGCATAGGCAATGACCTTCCCATTCTGCATGAGTACGCATCCCAAACCATTCTTTGATGCATCACTGTAGACCGAAAATCCTTCGGTTCCAGAGGGTATTGTTAAAACCGGAGCAGTCGTCAGCCTTTTCTTCAGTTCCTGGAAGCTTTGCTCACATGATCCGTCCACTTGAATGGTGCGTCCTTCTTCGTGAGACTAGTGAGCGTTGAGGCAATGCTAGAAAAATCTTTTATGAATTTTGGTAGTATCCAGCGAGTCCGAGAAAACTCCGAACTTCCGTGGGCGTGGTTGGTCGCGGCCAATTTTCAATTGCCTCGATCTTGCTGGGGTCTACCGAAATCCCGTTCCGGGAAACGATATGCCCCAGAAATACCACTTGTTCTAACCAAAACTCACACTTCTTAAATTTTGCGAACAGCTGCTTTTCCCGTAGGATCCCTAGAACCGTTCTCAGATGCCCTTCGTGCTCCTCCCTCGTCTTAGAATATATGAGGATGTCGTCTATAAAGACAATGACAAACTGGTCCAGGAATTTCTTAAAAACCCTATTAATCAAATCCATGAAGGCAGCGGGCGCATTCGTCAGTCCGAAAGGCATGACTAAGAACTCGTAATGCCCGTACCTTGTGCTGAACGCTGTCTTCGGAATGTCCTCCTTACGGATTTTTAGTTGATGATATCCAGAACGCAGATCGATCTTTGAGAATACTGTTGCTCCTTGCAGTTGATCAAACAGGTCATCGATCCTAGGCAACGGATATTTATTCTTGATTGTGATCTTATTCAGTTCTCGATAATCTATACACAACCTCATCGACCCGTCCTTGTTCCTTACAAACAGTACCGGCGCTCCCCATGGTGAGAAGCTGGGTTGGATGAATCCCTTCTCAAGTAGTTCCTCTAACTGTTCTTTTAGCTCCCGCAGTTCGTTTGGCGCTAACCGATACGGGGCTTTTGATATTGGGGCCGCTCCAGGCACGAGATCAATCGTGAACTCGATTTCTCGATTGGGTGGTAAGCCAGGAAGGTCATTCGAAAACACTTCGGGTATTCGTTGACTATAGGGACGTCCTCGAGCTTTGGTGGAGATGATTCCTCGGCTTTCACCGCGAATGGAAAGACTTGCAACCCGTATTTAGGAGTCGCTGAGCCTTAAGCGCTGATATCTGAGCAACTTTATTTCTACTCGCTTTTCCAGAGAATACGAACTCGTCTCCCTCAGGTAACCGAAATCTCACAACTTTCCTAGAACAATCGATCATGGCCCCAAATTTTGAGAGCCAGTCCATCCCGAGGATGATGTCGTAATCATTCATCGGAATTACAATTAAATCCGCGTTTAGGTATCTACCCTCTATATCCACCGGGAAGTTTTCTACTACTAAGTTGGTCCTAGTTGGTTCTCCGTGAGGTAGAGATACCACGAAATTTGACTTGGAGTTGGTGGGGTAGATTCCTACTCTAGTCACGTAGCTAGCCGACACAAACGAATGTGTGGCGCTCGAGTCGATTAAGATTGAGGTGGGCACGTGAAAAATCTTCAACATACCCGTTACAACTGTGGGGTTGGCTTCCGCTTCCTCGCTGGTCAAAGTGAAGACCCGAGCTGGCACCGGAGGAGGTCGAATGAGCGGTTGACTCGGAACTTGGGACACCAGCTCGTTGCAGTTTCTTGCGTAGTGTCCCATCTGTCCGCACCTAAAGCACTGGGGGGTCACATTTGATCTTGCTCCAAAGCATACCCCTGATGGTAGCGTCCACATTGCTGACATTGTGGCGCGAGATTCGGGGGTCGGCTTGGGATGTTTCCCGCCCTTGATTCTGCCTTGGTCGCCAATTTTGCTGGCCCGTCTGGTTTCCTCGGTTATTAGTGCCCCTCCCGAGAAATTGGCATTTTCTATCTCCTCCTACTCCACTTGGTGGGTTCTCTCTCCTCTTCCTTGCCTCCTGAGCTTCTGCGACTACTCGCTCGGCTTGTTCTGCTATTAGAGCACGTTCGGTCACTTGCATAAACTCCATCTGTCGTGCTCCTGCTATGCTCAGGTCCCGATAAATTTCGGGTTTGAGCCCCTGGATGAACCTTGTCACCTTCAGTGTGTTGGTTGAAATCAGATGTGGAGCGAATCGGGACAATTCTTCAAACTTGCGGATGTACTCCGCGACAGGCATGTTGCCTTGCTTAAGGTTCATGAAGTCGTACATCCTCTGCTCCTGGTCATGAGCAGTGAAGTACTTGTTGAAGAACAGTTCTTTGAACCTCCCAAGTACTTTCACTGTGCTCCACCAGTAGCGCGCGTTGTCCCGAAGGAGGGAAACAGCGCAGAGGACCTTTTCGTTATCTGGCACCCGGCTATAGATAAACATATCTTCGATGGTGCCGACCCAATCTTCAGCCACCGCAAGATTCGTGGCTTCGCTGAACGTTGGGGGTTCAGTTTTCGAAACCGTTCCCCGATGATTTCGACTCATTCGGGTTGCGGGGAGGAGCGGCGTTCCGACGAGCTTCGATGATGGATCAACTCATTGATCTGATCCGATTGTCGTCGGATCAGGTCAGTCAGTTGTTGAATGGTGGAGTGGTCGTCATTTGGAGGGGATTCAGACCTCGCTCCACGGCTGGTTTCGCCCACAAACTCTCTACGTGTCCTCGGCATTCTTAGTTAGATTTATAATTAACACAAATAGGCAAGAATATTCAGCACGAATTTTATTTTTTAAAAGCACTCAAAACTTACGGGCAGGCTGGTTCTCTCGGCTTTCGAGCGGCAGTACATGGACGGTCTTCAGAATCTAGAGCCGAAGCTCTGATACCACCTGTAACGTCGCTACTTTTCTAATTGAATATCTGGCGGATTTCCGCAACGAAAGCCGCGGAAAGCCCATTTTTTTTCAAAACTTTTTAAATAAAAACGTATACATGTTATAAATATATTGCTTCACAAAAAGTGTTGTTTTACAAAAAGTATCTTTACACGGGCCGACGCCCCAAAAATCAAAATAACTAATGCCGCTCCACAGCTCGCATCCATGTACCGCTCTCGCCCTCAAAACCCCGTGGAGTCACCGTCACCAGCCACTAACCTAGTCCTGACGTTCGCCGACGTCGGACTCATCATTACCTACAACACATAAAGGCCTGAGCGATACGCTCAGTAGGCGAATTCATGCAAATGCAGTGTGCACTCAATCCCAAATCCCGACACCTTACCACATGATATAATGCAACGCTCGTCACCACCCTCTACTCTATCTCAATATCAGGGCCCTAGGCTGGACTCGCACCCCGCGCGCAATACATAATATACCTGGCCTAGCGGTGCCCACGCTACGGTCCACTGATCGCTCACGTCAGCTTCCTTCCATAGGTCGCCCCTTCCGCTACTCGTAATAAAAGTCTGGTCGCTCACGCCAGACTAGCGGTGCCCACGCTACAGTCCACTGATCGCTCACGTCAGTTTCCTCCCGTAGGTCGCCCCTTCCGCTATAGAGCCCAAACGACGGTTTGCACCTTGGGTTGCTCAACCCAAGTAGACAGATCGCTCACGTCTGTCTCCCGTTCGGTGCCTCATGAGTCCAACCTCAACTCTTCTAAGAGTACGACTGCCGAAATCGGCACACTCTACCCCACTCAATCGACACTATAAAGTGTCACCGCCCACGCGGTCATCATCTCTCACAATGTCGTGATATGCTATGCACATGTTACAAAGCACACAAAATAATAATCGCACGTCATGCCATTTCACACGAATAAAATCACATATTCAATTTCTCGCAGTATTATACTCGATCACATTTTATAAAGCATCAAGAGCTTTCTAACCCGTTTTTGCTCTCAAATACTTGAGTATTTATTAGGCCTCAATTAGCTTAAGGCCCACTCTTAAAATTAATTATAAGTCAATTTAAGGAATGGGCTTAAATTTGGGTCAAAGCCCATCTAACACAAGGCCTAGGTCAACTCATCTAGGTGTCAATTCTAGGAGTTTGAAATTCTCATCGCCACTGCAAATCATCACCACCAAGAGCTCGCCCGATTTGGGTCGTTGCTAGACTTGCACGATCTCAACTGACAAGCTCGGCGACTCTGCTACCCGGCTGTGAGTAGGTCCAATTGGAAATGCCGGTGGTCTTGGTTTGGAAATGTCCGATTGGGTATCGACCGAAATCGCCCGATTTTGGAACAGGAGCTCGGCGATTTGAGGGATTTGCCCGATTTGTGTTAGGCTGAAATCGCCCGATCCTGAGCTGCCTGATTTGTCTTAAGTTTCTGGGAGGGTCGCAATCGTGGGCAAATCGCCCGATTTGAAGGGAGCTCGGCGATTTCTTCCTCGATTGAAACTTCGAACTGCTGAAATCGTCCGATTTCTCGCAGTGCACTCGGCGATTTCCTGGCTGCCTGACGCGTGTTGTGACGAGAGTTTGCCCGATTCCAATTCAGCGCAGGTCAATGTTTGTGCAGTGCTCGATCGATCTCGCCCGATTTGAGAATGCTGTCTTGATTTTCTTTTTTTTTTCTTTTTGGCTGAAGATCATCAATTTGCGGGGGCGACAGGATGTAGGAATTCCTCTAATTTACCCGATTTATGAGTTTACAGTTGATTCAATAATTTACTTTGAGGTGGTGTATCTATTTGCCCGATTCTGAGCACTACTGAGTTCGCCCGATTTTTTCACAATACATACGCTAATTTCCATCGCTCCCTAAAATGCCCTATTTTAATATCTCAAGTATTCTAAGGTTAGATCCATCCTAAATTGCCTGAAATGTCTCCAAAGCACTCTAAAACTAGGATCGCCCGAAATGTCAACAGAACGCACTACAATTAAAGTCATCCGATTTAGCCCTATTCAATCGCTCTTGACCATGTCCCCGAATGATCTCCTAAGCATGTAACGTGTATAGTCACTCTAAAACCCATATGTTGGGTTTCAAATCAGTGGCACATGTCATCAAGCAAACATCAAACGCTGAAATTTTATAGGCCCAAGTTCTTCGCTTCCAAATCCGGATGGTCGAACACCCGAATTTCGAAACTATCGAACTTCTTTATGTGTTGTAGGTGAAGAATACACCTACCTCACTTCCTTAAGCTAGGTTAGATGGTTTGAGTTGAGATGAACTTGCCAAAACTCCTTGCACTTGATCGACTCCTTCCTTACTTCTTTCTTCTTTCTCGGCTCTTTTCTTCACGTTGGTCTTCTCCTTCTTTTCTTTTCTTTCTTGTAAATTTCGTTCCTTGATGAAATGGTGATTTTGTGATTTTTATATAAGAATTTACAAGTGTATGTATCACTCCTAACACCTCACGTGCTTAGCATTGCCCTTAAGCAAAGTCCCATTCTTCTTGGATAGCTAATTATTGTATTTAAATAGGTGTATCATAGGGAAATGGGAGCCACGTTCACTTGCTTTAAAAGGGGGAAAATATCTCTTTGTTTTATCATTTGGGCCTAAGTTTGAGCCTTAAAGTATTTTCTACCCATTTGAAATCAATTTGGCCCTTATTATTTTAGCTATTCTACTTGGACTCAGATATTAGTTTGATCCATGCTATTTATTGGAGCGTATCGAGTTGGGCCAAAACTGTTTAGATGAATTTCTCACCCGGTTCCCGACCCGCTCGAATTCAAATTTCATTGATTCGATCTTGTACAAAATTTATTACGTCCAAAATCCCGTATTAAAATTTACGAGTGTTACATTCAATAGATGAAATTTATAGATGTCTCTTTTGCTCTTACAATGCCCATTTTATTTGTTTCCTGTTATATTAATTGATACAACTCTGTGCTGATACATAAAATAAGAAAACCACATTTAAGAATTTGCTTTGACATAAGGGGGTTGGTGCCAAAAGTATTTTGAGTGAAAAACAAAAATTAACTTTCTTATGATAGTATCATAAGAGAATATCTAGGGCTACAATAATACTTTAAGCAAGTCATTAAAACCTATAAAATCTTCATATTTGGAGTCTACTTAATAATTTGATGTGATATGATATACTTTAATGCAACATTCATGTATCTTATCTTAATGCATAAATGTTCTTTGTTTTTTAATATAACGTCGACTAATCTATACGGGGGCCAAAGGAAAATGGAGCTAAAGGGATCACCGGGCCCTAGTTGTTCTTGATTTACAAAACAAAACTAGAAGTGGAGTCAAAATTAGGCAGGCTGAAATTAAGAAATGATTATTAGAGTTAAGTAATAAAAGAACTTAGTAACAAATAAGACTAGTAAAAGTATGAAGTTAGCATTGGAACAGAGAGTTTAGGGACTTCCCATGCCAGCTAACATCTCCAACGGAAAAAGAAATAGCTTTAATGAGGGGTCAAAATTCGTAAAGACATTATGGAAAAAGATACAGGTACCGCCAGGTGGTTGTCAAGATAGGGCCGCGCCACTGCATAAAAACTGAAACTTCTTGCAAAAGCTGCTGCTGCGGGACGACTCACTATTCTAAACAACGTACTACGCAAGATTTATTTCCGGGATTTTGGGGTAGAGCTAATGTCAGCTGCAAAAAGCAACTATAGGAAGCCGCTATAGAATGGGGACTTCGCAGCCATTTCAAGGAGACGAAGATAAAATAGAAGAAACAACATACTTAGCTGCAAAATAACTAGCTATATTTTTACATGTTCTTGAGAGGAAAATGAGAGAAAGATAATATCATGACTGTGTAATCTTCAAAACTGAAAAAGAATCTTGAATGCGGTCCGTGGACGTAGGATTCTAAAGGATCCGAACCACGTAACTCTTTTTTCCCTTTACGTCCTTATTATATCCCAATTCACGTCAGCTCACGTGCACGACCTAAACGTTGTTATCGCAACTCTACTGCTACATTATCTACACGGACCTAAAAATATTCGTTGATTGGGATAGCCCCTAAATTTTGTATTTTTTGCCGAGAATGTAATGGATGCTTCTAATGTAGTGACGTGGATCAAGGATTTGTCTGCTTTCAAACAGCATTGAGATAATATGCTTCTAAGGATGTATCTATAATCGCTTAAATGTGATTTCGCTTACAAAGCAAACAAGATAATAATCAAATACCTTCATGATACAAATACACATGTATTAAGATTTTACTCTAGCACTGGAACTTCAAGTGTTTGTTAGTATCGAACGGTTCGAGTAATCAAAATAAAACGAATATCGACAAACTATCATATGCTTAACAGACAATTGTACCTATCGATAATAGCATAACAATGGCAAGCATTTGAATATCGAATCCTGAGTGACATGTGGTGTACTAATGTAAAGTGCAGGTGCGACATGATAAATAAAATGAATACGTGTAATTACCATCACCAACGTGCGATAGGTAGTGGACCAATCGTTTGTAGTGTAAAGGTGAATAAACGAGTATCGAACACGAGGAATAAACTTGATTACTAGTAATAACCTATCAACTCGATATCTAGCCTAAATAAGGTGCGCATAGTATTTATACAACGAATTAACCTAACAGACCAATCCCAAAGCAATGAGAGTTAAGCAAAATGACTAAAACTGGTGAGAGTGCTTTTAGATAATAAAGATGTGCTCGGGATTCGAATTCCGCTAGGTACTATCGTTCTAAGACAATATAATATCGCTCCTACGTGATTCTTGACTAAGTCGCAATAATTTCCTACCCACTCACGAATTTGCTATCGCCCTAGATGCTCGTGGGGATCTAAGATTCAATAATTACTAATAGCAAGGATCGAGTATTTGTTGTCGCCCTATGCTCGAACCCTATCACCTATGAACGGCCTAATCGTTGTTTAGCTGTCGCCATAAACGATTTTCCACACATTCACTTTAACATGTAGACATACTAAACCGAGGAAACACGTTCGTAAATAGATAAATAGTCAGAATACACGAGTCACGATAAGATATGTCGTAAGTACGAATCGACCTAGCGTTCATCTACTCCCAAATACAGAAGGGAATTAGCTACTCATAATTGAAAGGGAAACAGCGAAAGAATTAGGGAACGAGGATGAAAGACTCATGATCTTGGGTACTGATGGATCTGGGATGGTATCGTGGATGAATCTTCGTTCTTCGTTCATTTCGGCGCGATTTCGTCGTTGATCCGTCTCTTGCGCTTCTCGAGTGGAATTCTCTGCTCTTGGCATGTATTTTTCGTCTCTGATTGATTAGGTTTTAAGTTCTAAAAGGTGTCCTTCTTTCTGAGTCGAAATTGGACTTTTATACTGTCTTTCGCTAGCTTCACGGCCTGGGACATGGGCCTTCACTGCAGTGACTGTCATAACTCAGCTTCGCATCGCCTCTGTCAATTGTCACGGCCTGGTTCACCATGTGTGACGACCGTGACACTCTTCTGCTTGGATTCGTCAGTGTCAGCATTCTGTCACGGCCTCGTTTTCGCTCCTTTTTCGCCTGATAGCCGTCGTAAGGTCCTACAATATCAAATAGGTGTAAATAGAGCAAATAAATGCATAAAATGATTACGAAAACTATATTATGACCCAAATAAAAACTGCAATAAATGTATTAAAATACGTTTATCAATTCCCAAGAGAACTATATACCTTAGAAAAAACTTTTGTTTAAATATCCTAGTACGTGAAGTGGTCCCGTTCGATATGGATGTAAAAACACTAAGTAGTAAACTGATGTTGGATGAAATGTTCGGTCAACACTCGATCTAACACTCAAAGCGCACAGCGGAATATGAATACTTAGTGATGAAAACTGATTGACATGAGATGTAAAATTGTGCAGCAAGTCCGAAAACTTGTTGCGTGCCTCAAGGCGCAAAAATCCACTATAAAGATGGATTACAAAAGACTATAAAAAGATAGTCAAAAACAAGCCTAGAGAAACTACGAATCAAATGATTCTGCAAACCTACAAAGTCTTTCGACCTTTTAAAAGCTAGACTAAAAACAAACTCTCGTGATCTAAAGTACTCTCTCAAAACTCGATATATTTTTCGCTCAACATGTCGCTCAAAAGTACTCCATGATAGCACTCGAAAGTCTCTCGTGTAAGCCCCAGCATAGCAGCTCGAAATCAACTCTTATTTATAGATCTTGGCTCTCGTTTGAATCGGTAAAAGATACCTTGAATATCTCCTCGAAGATCTCTCTAAATATAGTATATATTTAGTTCGAATCTTCTCACATAATTGGCCGTCTCTTATTACTATTTATTGTAACTGATTGACTGATTCTCCTTTGATAATCAGATCTTCTAATTATGGTAGTTGCTTGACTTGAACTCCAAGCATGCTATGTTTAGTATGCTTCCTTCCAAAACTCGTTCAAGCTACTCCATATGCTTTCCACACGGTTTTGACTCGTTTCACCACTTTACCACGTCCTGCATATCACTAAATAAAGCATCTAAAGAAAGGTTAAATGGTTTTTGGGCATGAAAGATAAAATCGAATGTTGACCAATTCACAAACAACAATGTTGGTTGGAATGTTAGCTCGACATTGTCAATGCTGAGGTCAACATTAACAATCTCCCCCTTTTTATCTTTCTTCCAAAAATCCGTGCAGAATTAAAAGTTCCAAAACTCCCCTTGAAGGCAAAATCTACTCAATCACAAAAAACATTAAAATATGGTTAGATTAGACGCAAATAGAATAGTTAATAAACTATTAAAAGTACTAATAAGTACACACCGATGAGAGGTCAAAATGATAACATCTGCAAATAATAGAAAGTTCATACGCACGCTAGCAAACCACATAATCATATAAGCTGAACGAACCAGATCAGCATGCACAAAATAAAAATAAAATCAGGCATGCAAACAAATCATAGAATCAAATTCAGAAGATCAAATCGGCATGCACATAAAAATCAATTAGGCATGCGAAAACCAAAAAGGATCAGAATGCAAACTTATGTTCAATTTTAGCTCCCCCTATCGGCTATAGCTCCCCCTGTCGAAATTCCCTCAGCACCACCAGCAAATCACCATCTGCACAATCTTCTCACCCTTTTGGGAAGAAAGAAAAAATTCAGAGAACTTCTCTGTTAGCCAACTTGCAGATGTTGAGGCAAATGTGGGACCGACATGTGGACCAACATTCTGAGACTCAGAAATAGGTTAGTTCGCCATAAAGAAATCAAAGATAAATTCAGTAAATTTAGATGCAATACAGTACGGTTAACCCTTGATTATATCAAACACAGTCAATGCCAAAGAGTAATTTCAGCGTGAAGTTCGAATTATGTAATCGGGTAGCGAAAGTGATAAGAGCTCAAGTCCAACCTAAAAGAGAGAAATATCCAACGGCACAAATAAAACGATCACTCAGTAAATAGTGATAAATCATGATGTAAGCGAGCCGAGTAAAGCGAACTGTTGGAATAGAGAGCAATTAGACAGTTTGAGGATGAGGTCGAATTAGGTCAAACCTGTCTAAGTAAACATGGAGAGAAATATAGTATATGGAAGAATCAGTCATGCAAGAATAAGGAGCAAATCAGATCATGATTCAACCAAAAATACCAAGTCAAAAGTCATAGAAGACATAAGCGAGACTAACCATTTGAGCATCGATGATGAGCACTTGAGCCAAGTGTAACAAGCTGTTATTCGAGAGTTCTAATGCAATTCTGAGAGATATCTAAACTAGACACACGAAACTGAGAAATGCAAGCCTAAAAGCTAATGCAAATAAACAAAAGCACAAAAATATAGCATGATCAAACTGACAGTCAACATGTGTCGCTCCAACATAAGACTCAACATTCTACTCTGAAATTCGAGACTTTTCTGTTCAACACCTAAACTCAATTCCCTTTCATTTTCTGCCCACTCACCTCAGTTATATATAGTAAAATGCACAACCCTTATAAGATCATTATCATCAAGGTAGGATTTTTGTCGCAAAGAGTGCATCGTCACCGCAAATACCGTGCACCTAGGGAAGCTTATTACCCGAACCTGTATCTTGAAAAAGGATAACGAGCAAAATTTTTTTTTGGAAGTGAGTAATTTCAGGGAAAGTTCTAGGTGAGTCAAATCATTTCACAGAATAACAGAGAGAACATTAAATCAAATATCAAAGCAGTAACAATCAAGTTCGACACATGCTATGTTGATCCAAATGTTGGACCAACATTCAGACAGACTGATGCAAACCTATGGATTTTTTCAGGTCCAAAAACCTTTCAAAATCCAATGCTTTCGTGAAAATGTCAGCTAACTGATGTTTCGTATCTATATGCTCAATGCGCACTAATTCTTTCTCTACCATATCTCTTAGAAAATGATACCTTATATCTATATGCTTCGTGCGTGAATGCTGGATAGGGTTCTTAGATATGTTGATGGCAGTTAGATTATCTCAATACATGAAAACAGATTTGCACTCTAAACCATAGTCACACAACATGCTATTCAACGACATTAATTGCGTACAACAACTACCCACAGCAACATACTCAGAGTCAGCAGTAGATAAAGACACATAATTCTGTTTCTTACTGTACCATGCAACTAAATTATTACCTAAGAAGAAACAGCCGCCACTTGTGCTCTTGCGATCATCCTCGTCACCTGCCCAATCAGCATCACTGTAGCCAACAAGATTCATATTATTATCTTTGGAAAACCATAATCCTAGGCTACAAGTACCACTCACGTAACGAAGAATACACTTAACAGCATTAAGATGGGAAACCTTAGGTTCAGATTGATATCTAGCACAGACACATACGCTATACATAATGTCGGGTCTACTCGCTGAAAGATAAAGCAAACTGCCTATGATCGATATAATGTTGGGTCAACATTCTGTCGAACATTGTCTTTACTTACCTTTTGTGTAGACCCCATAGGCGTTTTCATTACCTTAGCCGTGTCCAACTCGAACTTCTTGACAGTGTTCTTGGCGTACTTCTCCTGGGACAATCCCGTCACTACTTTGTTTGATCTGCAAGCCTAAAAGAATGTTAGTTCCCTGACCATGCTCATTTCGAACGTGGAGTTCATAGCCTGTACAAACTGATCTAGCATAGATTGTGAGCTCGAGCCAAAAATAATATCATCAACATAAATTTGGGCAATTAAAATATCAGAACCAACACTTTTTATAAAAAGAGTGCAGTCTGCCTCACCTCGAGTAAACCCAAATTCTAGTAAAAATGTAGCTAACCTACCATACCAAGCTCGAGGCGCTTGCTTTACTCCATACAAAGCTTTCTGCAACTTAAAAATATGGTTAAAAAGTGCGGATCCGCAAATCCCTTGGGCTGTTCAACATAGATATCTTTATCAGTAAACCCATATAAAAACACACCCTTAACATCCATTTGGTGTAGCATAATGTTAAGCGAACATGCAATAGCTAATAACAACCTAATTGATTCTAACCTAGCCACGGGAGCCAACGTCTCATCAAAGTCTATGCCCTCAACTTGCGTATAACTCTGAGCTGCTAAATGTGCTTTGTTCCTAACAACTCTACCAAGTTCATCCGATTTATTCTTAAAGATCCACTTCGTGCCTATGACATTAATATCCTTCGGCCGTGGGACTAAGGTCCATCGCATTTATCCAGAAATTATCCTTGAGAGTTTCAAGGACATTCTTAGGTTCTATCTCACAAACAAAACAATTAAAACGTATCTCAGCGTATACGTATTCATGCATACGTTTCTTATCATAAACTTATAATCCTTACGCGGCTTGTCTCTGGTTTTCCTACCTTCATTCACATCTCCAATAATTAAGTCTGTGGGATGATCTTTTTGAATCTTAGCTGGAGGGTCTCTACGAACTTCACTGGGTCCAGCCTCGGTGTTCTGTTCTGGCACAGATGTTGAGTCAGTTGTTGGCTCAACATCGTCCTCCACATTAACCTCTGTCTCACTGGCAGCTTGAATAACATCTGAAATATCAACTTGTGGAGCATATCTGCTTAGGTTAGTAGCATCATCAAAAACTATATTAATAGATTCCTGGACAGATTTCAATCGCAAGTTGTATACTCGATAAGCACGACTATTCGAAGAGTAACCTAGAAAGATGCATTTATCACTTTTAGAATCGAACTTAGTCAAGTTTTCACGATCATTCAACATGTTGCAATAACACCCAAAAATATGAAAATACTTGACAGTCGGCTTTTTCCCATTCAACAATTCATACGAAGTCACTTTAGTACCCTGACGAAAATAAACACGATTAGATATATGACATGCGGTGTGCAAAGCTTCAGTCCAAAAACACTTAGAAATACTCTTAGAATGCAGCATAACACGTTCCATTTCTTGCAATGTCCTATTCTTCCTTTCGGCAACCCCATTTTGTTCGGGCGTCTTAGGAGATGAATACTCATGAATAATACCTTTTCCTAACAGAATTCATCAAACAATTGATTCTCAAATTCCCTACCATGATCAGACCTGATATGAAAGATAAATGCGCTGAAATTATTTTTCATCATAGCACAAAAGTTTTTAAAGAAATCAAATGACTGATTTTTCGCGAAGAAAAAATATCCATGCATATCAAGAGTAATCATCCATGAGCACATAAGCATATTTCCTACCACCTATGCTATCTATTCCATAGCACCCATCAAATTCATGTGAATTAATTGAGAACAGTGAGCAGTTTTAAAATATTGGGCAGCATGCTGGTCAACATTATGGCTAGCATGCACTTGCTTACCCTTCAAACATGACTTACACACAACCTTACCAAACTCCTTAAGCTTTGGAATGCCTCTGATCGCGTCGTGTTTGATAAGTTGCTCCAGCATTCGGTAGTTGATATGGCCCAGTTTGTAATGCCAAAGGATGACATCGTCCTCGGCCTTAGAGATTTGGCACACGTCGTTCACACCAGATTTTCACCGACTAGATAGCAGTTGCCACTCGAACACCATTGCTATTAAAAACCTCACAACATCCCTTATTAAATCTTACCTCAAGGTCGTGTTGCATAGCTGACTTATGCTAATCAGATTTGCCACAAGTCCGTCGACATGTAGAACGTTGTTCAGCTATCGGACACGCTCAATCTGCCTCGATCGAGAATCTGCCCTTTAGCACCCCCTCCGAACGTCACAGAGCCACTCCTTAAAGGTATGTAATCACTTAGATACTCTTTGGTACCCGTCATATGTCGGGAACACCCGCTATCGAAGTACCAGGAACCTGTCACGTTAGCTCGCAAAGAGGTATACACTACATTACATTTATACACGGATTTCGCTACCCAAACTTTCTTAGACGACAAAACAACATTTGGAGTCACAGAATTTGAAGGTGAGCCAGCTGAATTGTCCCTAGACATATCATTCAACACTGATTTCTCAATGTTGAGTGAGATGTTGGATGACATCCAGCCGACATCGATTTCTTGGCAGAAATCCCCTTCAATTTCCAGCAGTATGGCTTAATATGACCAGGTTGCATGCAATGATTACATTTTAATTGTCTATCCTTACTGGCAGTATGTACCCTTTTTGACAACCAAATTATCACTACTTTCATTCGCAACATGCTTGGTTTCTTCCTTAACGAAAACTATCTTAGGTCTATCATGCACAACAGAATCTGAAGCATTATTAGGCAAAGAATTAAATCATAACCTTGTCTATCAAAAATACCTAAAGAAAATACCTCATCAAGGGTCGATTTACCCTTGTTCAACTTCGTGAAAGTTTCGTTCGCCTCGTTGACTTGCTTTTGAAGTAAGTCAATCTCTTTATCCTTACGTGTCAGTACAGCTTCCATCTTGTTCATACCATCCACAAGCTTTCAATCATCTTTTCGTTCTTAGCATTCTCCTTGGACAATGTCTTCAGTTCGGCCTTGAGTTCCGCATTCGTCGCCTTTTCGTTCTCATATTGTGCGGACATCATCTTGACGGCTTCATTGACTTGAACTTCTACACAAGTCAGTTTCTAACTCTGCATCATCAGAACTAGAGTACCCATCAAAACAGTTTGAATCATCATAATTGAAAATGATATGTTTTTTCAGATGTTAAGTCAGTTGTTGGCTCAACATCAGTTACCGCAGTGAAGCCGATTTGATGATCTTCGTCGTTCGAGAAGGATTGAATGGTCACTGATGATTGCTTAGTATCCTTTGCACACTGTTCTTCCTCTTCATCATCACATAGATCGACCCAAAGTGATTTCCCATGCTTGCGAAGGGTGTTCGCGCATTCGTTGGCGTAACGACCCCAGCCCGTGCATGCATGGCATCTCACTGAATCCCAGTCAATCTTTGTCTTTCCGTCTGTATTGCATTTGAAGTATGAGGGAGCGGACGAAGGTTCTGCTTTGGCATTCTGGTCTTTCTTGAATGTTGGGCCAACATTCTGCTCGACATTCTTCTTCTGAAGGAACTTTGTAAATTTCTTCACGAACATAGCCATATCCTCATCACTGTCAGGGTAAACGTCAGTTTGCACCTTGGATGCCTGACTGACTAGAGCAATGCTTTTGCCGCGTGAAGCTCTCTTTTGGACTTCGAGGTTGGTCTCATAGTTCTTCATAATGTTCAGCAACGTGTTGAACATTTAACTTCTCAGTTAGCGTACGAATTGCTTTAGAGATTAATACCTTATTTGATATCGAATCTCCGAGACTAGCACACTCGCTCGAGATCGTCAGAATCTTGCCGAAGTACGTGGTAATGTCCTGGTCTTCGTTCATTTTGAGGTATTCGAACTGGTTGAGGAGAAGCCTTAGTCGGGTTTCCCTCACTCTCGCATCGCCTTCGCAATACCTCTGAAGTAGATCCCACACATTCTTTGTCGTAGTACAATTCTGAATGATCTTGAACATGAAGATGTCCATCGAAGAGAAGATGGCGTTTAAGGCTTTGTCATTGAACTCGGCGGCGTTTCGCTCAGGAACCGTCCAGTCGTCGATCTGTTTCTCAAAGACTTCACCATCAGCATCGGGGGCAGACTTGGGTGTCGTATAACCATTGAGAATAGCCTCCCACGCACGCGTGTCAATTGATTTGATGCATTGGCGCACACGAACCTTCCAATAGGCATAATTGGAACCGTCTAACACAGGGACTTTGCCGAGATGGTTTGAGCTTGTAACATCCATAGAAAAGGATTAAAACGCTTAGTCACGTCAAGCGGAGGCTCTGATACCACTTTGAAGTGGTCCCGTTTGATATGGATGTAAAAACACTAAGTAATAAACTGATGTTGGATGAAATGTAGGGTTAACTCTCGTGATCTAAAGTACTCGCTCAGAACTCGATATATCTTTCGCTCAACATGTCGCTCAAAAGTACTCCATTGTAGCACTCGAAAGTCTCTCGTGTAAGCCCCAGCATAGCAGCTCGAAATCAACTCTTATTTATGGATCTTGGCTCTCGTTTGAATCGGTAAAAGATCCCTTGAATATCTCCTCGAAGATCTCTCTAAATATAGTATATATTTAGTTCGAATCTTCTCACATAATTGGCCGATCTCTTATCTTCTATTTATGGTAACTGATTGCCTCTCCTTTGATATTCAGATATTCTAATTATGGTAGTTTCTTGACTTGAACTCCAAGCATGCTATATTTAGTATGCTTCCTTCCAAAACTCGTTCAAGCTACTCCATACGCTTTCCACAGGGTTTTGACTCGTTTCAGCACTTTACCACGTCCTGCATATCACTAAATAAAGCGTCTAAAGAAAGGTTAAACCATTTTTGGGCATGAAAGATAAAATCGAATGTTGACCAATTCACAGACAATAATGTTGGTTGGAATGTTAGCTCGACATTGTCAATGCTGAGCTAGTCAACATTAACAGTACGAATGATCGACTTGTTAACACGTAAAATAACAGTAAGAGTAAAGCTTAATAAAATAGCACGGCGAGAAAAACCCTTATGGAAACAAACATATTTGAGACTCCGAATCCCCCTAGCTCGACCGAAACAAATATCAAGTATGCGTTAACATGGCTATCATTTTAACGACCCTAACTTTCTAATAGTAAGTGGCGGATTTGGCAACGAAAGCCGCAGAAAACCCATTTTTACAAAATTTTTTCTTCGCATAAAATATTATATTAAGAGGTGTTTTATAAAATTCACGTAGCAAAAAGTCTTCAGACACGAAATATTTAAAAACACACAATAAAGCACACGATACAGTTCCAGAGGTCTTCATCCATGTACAGCCTCGCCCTCAAAAGCCCGTGGAGTCAGCGCCATTATCCTGCCTCAGTCGCGACGAATCTCATTGTCAGACTCGGTCATACTTACAACACGTAAAACCTGAGCGAATGCCTAGTAGGTAAAAATATGCAAGTGCAGCATCCGCTCAACACCCTTCCCAATACATCTCGCAATTAATGTAGGCTCGAGTTTTAACTCTCATCTCAATCTAACACATCTCAACATATCTCGACAGGCCCATAGGTTAGACTCGGCACCACCCACGCACAACAAATTACGGGATCAGAGGATTCGCACCCTCAGGTTGCCTACTCAGGTCACTCACGTTAGGTCGCTCCTTCCCAAGGCTCCGCCTGTTCCCATGGTAGTGGTTGCGCACAGGGTACACCAAGGTTACCCGATCTGGTCGCTTCTTCCAATAATAAACAACGGGTAGACAGGTCACTCACGTTTGCCTCCCGAGTGGCGCTTAAGTACTAACCCCAACTCTATTACACAGTCCACGAGCACATATCTATCACATTCTACTCCACTCGTCAACAATTTTAAAATATTACCGTATCAATACGGCCATCATCTCTCGCCCGATATGAAATGCATATGTCGTGCAAATGAAATACAACATCACACTAACCACATTTTCTCCCATTCGTTAATAATTTAACTAAATCCCAATTAATATTATAACGGCGATATTGGACCAAGTCCAAATTTCGCCCAACCCAAAAGTTGAAAATCTATTAATTTATCTTTAACAATGAAAATTTGTCAAAATTCACACCCATACGGAAATTTATTTTAACTAAAATCGTCTTAAAGGCATAGTTATCATTTGAAACTTATTTAGGCTATGTCGAATATTACCATACCAGAAATTAGTTTTAGAAGCCCGAAATTTAACTTGAAATTTAATTCGACTCATTTGAAAATATAGTATATATATATATATATATATATATATATATATTCTTAATAAAATATCGAACCCAGACATCATTCTAAAGAAATCAAAAATAAATATATATATCACTATATTGTTTTCTTTTTTTACATTAAACTCATTTTGAAATTCACTGTGATTATTTTAAAATTTGGTTAAAAATAGGAAGTACTCAAATCATCTAAACACATTCCAAAAAGTATTCATACATTCGAAACTTTCACTTCCTCCTAGTATTCATACATACGTCTCCACTAAGAAAAATAAACCAAACCCAACTCTTATCTAAGTCTAGCACCCCAAACATATTACATCAACATTCAACTTATTTCACCAAATTTATTTCAAGTCCCCCTGTGTATGTACTAAGTAACACAAGTTATCAACATCACATGCTTCAAAGAACGTTTACATAAATACATAAGCATAATATACGCACAAAAACATCAGGCTTTATACGAGTTGAAGGTGCTCGCCTATAAACCCAACATCAAACAATGATTTACGTGTCGTGGTTGAAATTTTACCTACCTCATGTTCGTAGCTTAACGACTTAAAAATTTCCTAGTTCGTGATCTTCAGTTGGTTGAATTCTTGTTTTTGCTTAATGTCTCTTCGTCTCTCGTTTCTCTCTTAGTTTGATGTTCTTCCTTTTTGTTATATTTAGTTAGTGAGGTGAGAGGTATTTTGAGGTTTAGTAACGTGGGTGGTGACAAGGTGGGAGACAAAGTGGTGAGAGGTCGTTTTCACTTTTTGACTAAGCAAAATTTGTCTTCTTTGTATGATATTAATTTCCTATGATTCTTGTCTCTTAGTTATTATTAGTGTTGTAAGTCTATGATAAATGAACTTTTGGCTATTTTACACCTCGTAAAAGCGCATTACTTTGTGGTGAATTATCTGAATTTCATGAAATATCATATATTTACGTTTATATTTCATTTCAACTGGTATTTGGAAGAACGACTACAACTGGAAACATTTGGGCTGGATCAAATTTGAGGAACCGTAAAACAAAATATCAGCTCAAAAACCAAGTGAGACCAAACCAAAAAAAACCCAAAGCCTAAAACTAAGCTCAAGCCCGTGTAGGAATATTAATAAGATAATAGATATAATATACACACACATACACATACACTTACACATGCACACACGCCGCACGCAAAGAAAGAAAAAAAATAACGCTCACTGCTCAAGGAGGAAAATGAAGATTTCACGCAGTCTTAAGTAGCCAATATACATATGTAACGTGGATGATGCTTTGTAGATTCCTTCATCTTTGTTGTTATTACTTACTAGTGGAATGCATATCGTGGGTGATGTGTTTTAGATCACTTCCTCTTTGTTGTTATTATTACTCTTATTATTGTTATTATAATTATATTATTTTATAAAAAAATGCCACGAAAATTAGTTCTAATAATTCGAAAATATTATTTTTTTAAGATCACTATTCATTCGCGAGTTCACTGTTCATTTTGCGAAGTATCCGATCAATCGCAAAGTGACTGTTCAATCGCGAAAAAATCATTGTTCATGCGAAAAAACTCATTTTTGGATAAAAATCCTAACATGTTTCGACCTTCATCTTCATTAATAACATTTCACGGACTCATATACGTACATATACTGGTTAAAAACCATATTTTGGGTTCTTAAACACATAATAAACACATAAAGGTCTTCATCAATGTACAACCCCGCCTTCTAAAGCCCGTGGAGTCACAGCCTTCAGCCTGCCTCAGTCGCGATGAATCTCATTGTCAGACTCGGTCATACCTACAACGCGTAAATCCTGAGCGAATGCCAAGTAGGTAAAAATATGAATGTATGCAGCGTGCGTCAACACTATTCTGAATACATCTCACAATTAATGCAGGTTCGACTTTTTACTCTCATCCTAACACATCTCACATCTCAACATATCTCGACAGGGCCCTAGGTTAGACTCAGCACCACTCGCACAACAAATTACGAGATCAGGGGATTCGCACCCTTGGGTAGCCTAGTCCGGTCACTCATGTTAGGTCGCCCCTTCCCGAGGTTCCGCCTGTTCCCACAGTAGCCTACACTGCTTGCGCACAGGGTACACCAGGTCACTCACATTAGGTTACCCGACCAGGTCGCTTCTGTAACGACCCGTCCCATACCGGGTGTCACTGTAGCATCCGTCCCTACCGGGACTTGTGGGGTTGGGCCCACCACACTCCGACTGATAGTCTGGCCCCACTGTACCACCACTTAACCTTTCAGCGTGCTTCGTCCTCGCTCACACGCACCCTGGGCAAACTTCCCGGGGGGTCACCCATCCCAAGATTGCTTCAAGTCAAGCACGCTTAACTTTGAAGTTCTTTCGGATGGACTCCCGAAAAGGTAGGTCGACCTTGGTGATATGAGTAGTACTATCAATTCTTTTACACGATTCCTAGCCTGACGCCCATACATTGTCAGTCTCAGGATCCCCTCTCATTCGGGTGTCAGATCGGTTCGTTCATGTACCCCTTCGCCTAGAAGCCTGCCAGGAGCCGCTCCTTGTCCGTGCATCTCTTTGGCACCGGCGATCACTCCCCGCCCTCGTCGGCCCCGGGCGTCACATGCCACCAGCTTCCGCCTGGTTCGTCCCCGAACCAGCACCGTACTGCGAGAGGTTGTGCTCTGATACCACCTGTAACGACCCGTCCCATACGGGTGTCACTGTAGCATCCGTCCCTACCGGGACTTGTGGGGTTGGGCCCACCACACTCCGACTGATAGTCTGGCCCACTGTACCACCACTTAACCTTTCAGCGTGCTTCGTCCTCGCTCACACGCACCCTGGGCAAACTTCCCGGGGGTCACCCATCCCAAGATTGCTTCAAGTCAAGCACGCTTAACTTTGAAGTTCTTTCGGATGGACTCCCGAAAAGGTAGGTCGACCTTGGTGATATGAGTAGTACTATCAATTCTTTTACACGATTCCTAGCCTGACACGCCCATACATTGTCAGTCTCAGGATCCCCTCTCATTCGGGTGTCAGATCGGTTCGTTCATGTACCCTTCGCCTAGAAGCCTGCCAGGAGCCGCTCCTTGTCCGTGCATCTCTTTGGCACCGGCGATCACTCCCCGCCTCGTCGGCCCCGGGCGTCACAGCTTCTTCCGATAATAAACAATGGGTAGACATGTCACTCATGTTTGCCTCCCGAGTGGCGCCTAAACTAACCTCAACTCTATTACACAGTCCACTACCACATATCTATCACATTCTACTCCACTCGTCAACACTTCTAAAATATCACCGTATCAATACGGTCATCCTCTCTAGCCCGATATGAAATGCATATGACGTGCAAATGAAATGCAACATCATACTAACCACATTTTCTCCCTTTCGTTAATCATTTAACTAAATTCCAAAAATTAATATTATAACGGCGATATTAGCCCAAGTCCAAATTTCGCCCAACCCAAAATTTAAAAATCTATTAACACTCGTACGAAAATTTATTTTAACGCCAAAAGAATTTCATCGGCGTAGTTATCATTTGGAACTTATTGAGGATGTGGTGAATTACCATACCAGAAATTAATTTTAGAAGCCCGATTTAACATGAAATTTAATTCTACTCATTCGAAAATATAGTGTATATTATATTATATATATATATTTAAATTATATATTATTATATTATACATATCAATATTATATATATATATATATATTCTTAATAAAATGTGGAACCCAGACATCATTCTCAAGATATCGAAAATAAATATATAGATATATATACCATTATATTATATTCTTTTTTTTAAACTCGATTTTGAAATTCATTGTGATTATTTGAATTTTTTTTTTCGGATACCCGACCGGTTCCGGGTTGCCCCGACTAATCCGGTTCGCCCCGCGTCGCGTACCTGGTAACGGCAGGTGAGGCTCCCAAAGGGGGTGTTGCATACACAAGGATTCGAACCCGAGACTTTGCTTAAGCTATACCAAGCCGCTTACCACTTCGACCAACCCCCGCTGGTAATTATTTGAAAATTTGATTAAGAATCGAAAGTACTCAAATCATCTAAAAATATTCCAACGTCCAAAAGTATTCATACATTCGAAACTTCTTCCTCCTAGCATACATACGTCTCCACTAAGAAAAATAAATCAAACCTAGACTCAAAGATCTAAGTTCTTGCACCCCAACATATCACACATCAACATTCAACTTATGTCACGAAATTTATTTCAAGTCTCCCTGTACATGTACTAAGTAACACAAGTTATCAACATGACATGCTTCAAAGAACGTCTACATAAATACGTAAGCATAATATACGCACAAAGATATCGGGCTTTATTGAAGAGTTGAAGGTGAACTAATCGCCTACAAACCGAACATCAAACAATGATTTACGTGTCATAGTTGAAATTTTCACCGTGGTGAGAGGTCTTTTTCCCTTTTTGACTAAGCAAAATTTGTCTTTTTCTATGATATTTATTAATTTCCTATGATTCTTGTCTCTTAGTTATAATTAGTGTTGTAAATAACGTGGATGATGTGTTGTAGATTCCTTCATATTTGTTGTTATTATGGAATGCATACCGTGGGTGATGTCCTTCCTCTTTGTTGTTATTATTAACGTCGTGATCATCATCATCGTCATTATTATTATTATTATTATTATTATTATTATTATTATTATTATTATTATTATTATTTATAAAAAATGTGAACTACAAAAATTAGTTCTAATCATTCGAAAATATTATATTTTTTCGAAAATCACTGTTCATTCTCGAAAGTTATTGTTCATTCGCGAAGTCACTGTTCCACGAAGTTACTGTCATTTCGCGAATTCAGTGTTCATTTCGCGAAGTTACTGTTCATTCGCGGCAAAAATAACTGTTCATTCGCGAAACTTATTTACACGACCCGAAAAGCATTTTTAACACGCGCAAATGCATTGTTCATGCCAAAAAAAACTCATTTTTGAATAAAAATTCTAACATGTTGCGACCTTCATCTTCATTAATAACATTTCACAGAACTCATATTTGAGCATATACTGGTTAAAACCCATATTTTGGGTTCTTAAACAACACATACAGGATCTCATAAACACAAAATTTTGAAACATAATATGGTCTTTTGCCGAAGACCAACTTTTTGTATTAAAACGTTTACGTGTTGTCGATGAATTTTTCACCATTCTTTCTTTAAATAAATCCACATAATTCTTAAACTATCCTATTACACTGCAAATTAAATAGTTAACCCCGTATTAAATTTTTACGGGTATTACAATAATTAGATCGTGGAGATTCCTATAACATGCGTACGAGTTCGTATGACTGACGAAACTGCGCCTTACCAACAACAATTATAAACAACTAATCAACGAATTAAGTAACTGGGCAAGCTTCTATAACTACTTAATTGAAGATCGTATTAAAACACGATGAATCCCGCTATTAGATTAGATTCTAATCCGGCGGGGTAGTTCAGCCACTCTCTAGCGACGATTCGGTCATGAGTGGTCTAATCGTTTGCCCCTCTCTCGAGCGTAGCTTACGATTTCTCGGATTACATTAACTTAAACAATAGACATGATCGAGCTAACAAGACAATTTCAATCACATAGACATAATCGAAGTCCTATGCTTCATTAACGGCTCATACCGATAACAAAACATCAAATACGCTTAAACATACGATCGATTGCGCTAGGGTTCATCTCATATCAAGTACACTATATTTAGCTACTGATAATGATCACAACAAAGACATGATTAACATCGAAGATATCATAAATGCTTCCCTGAATTTGGCTTCGAAGTTAATTCCCGTTCTTTGATGAGTACTTTTATCAAACACGTTGTGACCGAACTAAATATATGTTGAAGTCTTCTTGGGTCTTAGAGAGGAAACGTGTGTGTATGTATGTGAGCTTATGGTGTACCTTTTTACGTTCCTCCCTTCCTTACATTGGCTCCTCTTTAAATAGCGGTTCATCATCATCTCCTTTTGCTCCTTTTCAACGTAGAAGGCGAGTTTTTTTCTAGCCTCCAAGGTCGTATTTCCATTCATCGCAACCCCCAAAAACAGATTTCTTGTCCCTTGCATTAAATTGAATTGATTGGCTTGTCTTATGCAGAGATATGGTCCCAAGCCCTTACGTGTGTGATTTCCTTTGACAAATGTCACACTTTTCGTTCTAGGTAGCAGTGTTTTGTATTCTTGACTTTTAACACGGCCATGTTTTTTGAAAAACAGCAGCAGGTTCAAAAAATCATATCTCCCAATCTAGACCTCGGATTGAAATTCCTTCGGTCAGAATAAAGATTAATGAGTCTTCTATCTTTGGTTAAAAGTTTAGGTCTATCGGACATCGTTTACCCCGTGATTCGGAGGAATTCGAACCTGCCGCAAAACTTCCGGTTAAAGTTTGATATCGCCGTATATTTAAGTGCTAGAATTTTCGAAACGACTTCATTAATCACACAAACGACTTAAAATTAAAAAATATAAACGTAAGAAAATACGTTTATCATTTAGCATATTTGATTATTTGGGATTATATTTCTGCAAAAGACATAATGATGTATTTATAGTGTAGTGAGGTGCCTTGAATTGATGCATCTATTCACCAAAAGCTTATCCGCAACATTTATTCCTTTGAAAGATATGACAACATGTAGAGTCGATCACACATTTGATTTACAGCGACCCATTATCGGTGTGTCCAGTATCCTTAACGAGTATTTCTAAGTCGGTCTCTGGAACTTCTTTTATACGGCCATACACTTATATTCAAATAATCAATCAAGACATCCATGTCGCTTGATAACCTACAAATATATAAAACTTCAAACCATTCTAAATACATATTGTCGTTTACATCGGCGAATGCGATGCGAACGAATTGGTAGTATAAGGAAATTCCGAGTTTGTGCGAGGCACAATTTTCTTAAGACAGATTTCCCCGTACAGAAATGTCTCCCAGGATACGTCGGAAGAGCGTGACTTCATCGTGCGCCGAAGAAATCACCTGCGAACTTGAGCAGAATTTTGCGAACAGTTTTAGCAGTGGGCTTGATTTTCGTAAGCGAGTTTGAATGAATTTTCCAGTTGAGTTTCGAGTTTATTTATAGGGATTGGACAGCCTTTCGCAGAAGCATGTATCCCTTTGTTTGGAACAGACACGGCTGTTCGAACAGCCTTCTGTCCGAAAGGACATGGCTGTCCGACCGAAGAGTCGCTTTGAACAGACATGTTCTGTTTCGAACAGTACTCAACTGTTAAGGAGCCGTTGGGTTAAAATAAAATATAAAATAAAATTTAATTTATTTTTTTGGGAAAAATCATAATTCGGTCGCAAAAGGGCAGGTTGATTAGGCCCGTCAATTTTTGCCCGACATTCGTGTGTGCGGGTCGCGCCCACACACGAGCACATGTGTGGCATAATATTGCCTATTTAAATTTAAACACATAAAACACACAACTATATATAAGGAGGTAGAAACCTTGTGTTCTAACCAATGTGGGACAACCACATTTTCTCATATTATTTCCTCAAGTATTAAGCTCATTCTCATTCAAGCCCAATAACTCCAACAATCCCCCACATGAATGAGAATTGTCTTTCCATTTTCGGAGTTTATAGGTTCGTCATTGAACTCTGCATAGAGGATAGTATAATTTATTATTTGAACTTCCTCCTTGTAAAGCACGTTTAATTTACTAGCAGTCTAGTAGACGCGATGCCCTTGAACTATCCCACCTTTTGTGTAAATAAACCCACGTACAATACACACATGTCATTGCTTTTGTTCAGTTCTCATTGTTTTGTTCATTTTAGCCGTGAACACGTCCTGATTCGAGGGTTTCTGAAGAACTGAGCCTTTTCTAGTCCTCATTTGAAGCGGCTCCACTTCTCCCTTACATACGTGACTTCTCACGTCGAGAGTATTTTCAATCAATAATCTGCGACAGTCATTAAAGCATTATAATGCTAGCTTTTCCATCCTTACTGTTTTCTGACAGGGATGAGCGGGGTTGCCCCCACTGTGAGACTAAGTCCTAAAATTAGGTTGTCCCTTTGAACCTAGATTTTAGGATCTCCAGTCACTTGGGTTGGGTTTCATTTTTAGAACTTTATACTTTAAGGCTTCTCAAGCCCATTCCTTTCGTCAGCCTACAAATTGCGTCTCTGGCTAACCCTTTGGTTAGCGGATCCGATTTTTAGTCTTTTATATCAGATATCCAATTTGCGTCAGTGTACCCTTCTAGTACAGCTGGATATATTCTATAGTGCAATCCGAGATCACGAGTATACCTTACGTATCTCAAAACTCTTATAATTGCAGTCCAGTGCTCCGCACTTGGATTGCTTGTGTATGAACTTAATTTGCTTATCGCATATGCGAGATCTGGCCTAGTACAACTCATTAGATACATTAGGCTTCCAATAATCCGTGAGTATTCTACTTGAGAAACACCCTCACCGCGATTCTTTGATAGGTGAACTCTTCTATCTAGTGGCGTTCTGGCTATACCATTGTCATTTTTATTGAATTTGTCAACAATTTTGTCTATGTAGTGAGCTTGACTCAAAACTAGACCTTCATTCTTTCGTGTGATTTTAACCCCCAAAATCACATCCGCAATTCCCATAGCTGTCATATCAAATTTAGAATTTAACATACTCTTAGTAGATTTGACTATTGTGTCGCTACTTCCAACTATGAGTATATCGTCCACATTTAGACATAGGATGACATAGTCCTCATTTGTTTCTTTAGAATAAACGCATTTATGGCATTCAATGATCTTAAACCACTCGTTATCATTGCGTGATCAAATTTTTCATGCCATTTCCTAGGAGCTTGTTTTAAACCATAAAATGGTTTAACCAATTTATAGATTTTCTTTTCGGTTCCCGGAGCTTGAAACCCCTCGGGTTGCTCCATATATATTTCTTCATCTAAATCACCGTTTGGGAAAGCTGTCTTGACACCCATTTGATGTACTTCCAAATTTCTTAAACAAACATTTTTTCTATCCTTGCTCGTTTACTACGCATTGGTTCAAAATCGAGAATCGTGCTAGGTTCCTCAATTTCTTCATTTGTCCGTTTAGATGAACTGGACCCCTCATTAGACTTATACGAAAATATATTTTCAAAAAACATGCATTTCTTGATTTCATTGTTGAGTTCTTGTGTATTTTCGGAATTTTTGAATCATATACAAGAAACTGGTATGCCGTGCTATTTTGTGTGTACCCTATGAAAACACAGTGTACCATTTTAGGACCGATTTTTACTACCTTAGGTGTCGGTATGACTACCTTGGCGAGACGCCCCCACATTCGCAAATGTTTAGAGGACGGTGTTTTTCCTTTTCATAATTCATATGGTGTTGTGTTTTGATTCTTTCGAGGTATTTTATTTAAGAGGTAATTGCTCGATAAAATTGCTTCCCCCCACATATTGGCTGGTATTCTCGAGCTTAACAACATTGCATTCATCATTTCTTTACGAGTGCCATTTTCCGTTCGGCAACCCCATTTGACTGAGGTGAATAAGGAGCGGTTGCCCATGAATAATACCGTGTTACGCACAAAAGTTACCGATTGGCGCTGCATATTAACCGCCTCGATCGCTCCTTAGTCGTTTTATTTTCTTACCGAGTTGATTTTCAACCTCGGTTTTGTAGAGAATAAATTTCTCTAATGCTTCATCCTTGCTTTTAAGTAAATATACGTAGCAATATTTCGTGCTATCGTCTATAAACGTTATGAAATATTTATTCCCGCCTCGCGTTTGTATATTTTTTAAATCACAAACGTCACTATGAATTAGCTCAAGTGGTACAGTGCTCCTTACTACCGTTGGGAAGGATGACCTTGTTAATTTAGCTTCAACGCATATTTGGCATTTATTTTCCGAGTTGATTCCGAACTTAGGAATGTGGTTCAGGTTAATTAATCGGTGTATCGAATTGAAATTAACGTGGCCTAGTCTACCATGCCATATGTTAGAACATTCGAGCAAGTAAGTAGAAATGTTACTATTATTATCGACGACAGTCATTACATTAACTTTGAACAGCCCTTCAGTTGCATAACATTTTCCTACGAACATTCCTGACTTAGATAAAATAACTTTATTCGATTATATCACAATGTGAAACCCGTGCTTATTGAGCAAGAATCCTGACACGAGGTTCTTGCGAATCTCCGGCACATATAGCACATCTTTCAGCGTCATTGTTTATTATTTTTCCGGATGTCGTCTTCAACAGTACGTCTCCTTTCCCCTCCACAGTAGCAGCGGCTGAGTTGCCCATATAGATACTTTCGCCTTGAATGGGTTCAAAGGTCGAGAAATGGCTTCGGCTTTTGCACACGTGCCTTGTAGCGCCGGTGTCAATCCACCATTCCTTTGGGTTCGATTCAGCCATATTCACAGTTGAAGCATTTACCTTTGAACTTGTACTTTGGTTTCAAGATTCCCCCGGTAGCCCCAAACTTCTTTTTGCCTTGAAACACTTTCTTTGATTTAGAGTTGTGTCCATGACCATGCTCCCTTACATTAATAGCGGACCTTGAGAGTTTTTGTTCCGCACTTTTATTGTCTTCTTCTATTCGAAGTCTGACAATCAAATCTTCTAACGACATCTCTTTGCATTTAAGCTTGAGATAATTCTTAAAATCTTTCCATCCCGGAGGCAATTTTTCAATGATCGTTGCCACTTGAAAAGATTCGTTTAAAATCATTTTCTCCGCATGGATCTCGTGCAAGATTAACTGAATTTCCTGCACTTGACTGATCACAGTCTTTGAGTCGACCATTACATAGTCGATGAATCGTCCGACAAGGAATTTCTTCTAGCCGACACCTTCTGTTTGATACTTTTGATCCAACGACTCCCACAATTCCTTAGCCGTCTTCACTCCACAATATGCATTGTATAAAGTGTCATGACTTGCATTTAGGATATAGTTTTGGCATAGGAAATCTGCATGCTTCCATGCGTCAACGGCAGATTGAGTTGCCACATCAACCTGGCCTTCTATAATTATAGGTAAAAGTTCAGTAAGAAACATGTCTAGATTGAGCGTCGTAAGGTAGAATAACATCTTTTGCTGCCATCGCTTTAATGTCGAAGCCACCCCGGCGAACTTCTCTGGTTTCTCCATGTGGCTTGCCGGAATCGCAAAAGGTATAGTCGTGGATATAGTGACGGTTGGAACTTCAGTGTTGTCTTTGTTGTTCGACATCGTCAAAGGATCTGTCTTAAGATTGTTGTTTACATCGGCGGATGCGATGCGAACGAATTGGTAGTATAAGGAAATTCCAAGTTTGTGCGAGGCACAATTTCCTTGAGATAGATTTCCCCGTATATTCCAGGATACGTCGGAAGAGCGTGACTTTGTCGTGCACTGAAGAAATCACCGGCGAACTTGAACAGCATTTTGTGAACAGTTTTAGCAGTAGGCTTGATTTTCGTAAGCGAGTTTCGAATGAATTCTCCAGTTGAGTTTCGAGTTTATTTATAGGGATTGGACAGCCTTTCGCAGAAGCATGTATCCCTTCAACAGACACGGCTGTTCGAACAGCCTTCTGTCAGAAATGACATGGGTGTCCGATCGAACAGTCGCTTTGAACAGACATGGTCTGTTTCGAACAGTACTCAACTGTTATGGAGCCGTTGGGTTACAATAAAATAAAATTTAATTTATTTTCTTGGGAAAAATCATAATCCGGTCGCAAAAGGGCGGGTTGATGAGGTCCGTTAATTTTTGTTCGGTATTCGTGTGTGCGGGTCTCGTCCACAAACGAGTCAAGCGCGCGCACGCGAGCGGCACTTGTGCGACATAATATTGCCTATTTAATTTTAAACACATAAAGCACACAACTATATATAAGAAGGTAGAAACCTTGTGTTCTAACCAATGTGGGACACCACATTTTCTCATTTTATTTCCTCAAGTATTAAGCCCATTCTCATTCAAGCCCAATAACTCCAACTCATATATCATTGAACTTGAGACTTTTTTACGTATATCAAGTGTTAGGTTGAGATCTACCTGGGTGATTTCAATTTAATGAGCTTGAAACATGTCCCTCGATTTCTTTCGTCATCTCTATCAAAACATCCCCCGCTACCATTCTCGTTATGTTATCTATCTTAACTCTCACAGAAGGTTACTTTTTTTAGCTTGCAGGGAAGGAAGATGGGGAGTAATTAAATTAGGGACATCAGTACAATAGTCTGCAAACTACGGTAACTGACCACACAAATATATGTCCATGTGCGATGGAGTCAATATGTTTTTTAGCTTACCGTTATTTTTATTATTAAATAATTGATTTAATATTTGTTATCAGCATGTGATTTGTAAGTTCAAGTTGTATTCACTAAATTTGTTGTGATCAGTCATATGGCAAAAGACCATTAGAATCATGGCTCTAAAGCTCTGGCTTCTTGCACAATGGTCACTCTTGAGGAGAAAGATAAAATCGCGAGTATATCGGCATCTATTTTTCATTTGACAATGAACTTATTATATATATAATGTATATTTAAACAAGGACATGGATCTACTGATCATAAGGATTCCTAATGCTTCTCATGAAAGTAGGAAAATGAAGAACCACTCTTAGGGTTTTGTTGGATTGACGAACTTGGTTCGATAGTCTCATGATTGGACACAAAAAAACTGAGCATGTTATTGTCCTTGGGACGGCTATCAAGTTTCGAACTTGCATCGGACACTCGACGCAAGAAGATCCTATACTTCTGCATTCGCAAATATTAGATATGCGCCATAAAGGAGAGACAAAATCCATAGTAGAAACATCTATTCGAAATTATTATTAAGAAGCGCTAAATACCTGCAAATGGCTCGCGACATTGTCCCTAGTTAATCCCGGAACGTTCATAACTTCTAAAATCTTCTTCGGAGAAGCACCTTCATAAAAATACGATGGGAAAAAAAAATCAAATATATAAGATGTGGATCTACTAATACTAATTTGTTCAATTATAAGATGTAAGTAACATTAGCTTCTTACTCTCGACGCCGATTGTCCTCAAAGCATTCAAGAAACGGAGATGAAGCGCGTTGTTCCAAGAAACTTTCGACTTTTTTGTAGTTGCTGCTTGAGAATCGTCATTCTCATTGGAGTTATTCGGATCTTCGTCATTCCATTGAGAAGGGCTGCTTACATCGATGGCTTCCATGTCTAAATCTCTCACTCTTTTTTTTTAAGATATGTGTAAATAGTCTACTGTTATCAACGAAATAAAATGATGATGAGATTTGGCTCAAGAGATGTAATTTATAGATGTATTTTTCTGCTCCTTTTGCCGTTTTATTATTTTTACCAACCATCTTAATGGAAACAGCTGTGATTTACATTTTAGGGAAATTTTTGCATGATTGTATGGATAGTGGTGTTATTACAGTCGAGTATCCGTGGCTGACTTTGTAAATTGAGTAAGTTCATAAACTACTAGTATATCTTTTCTAGTTTATGACAATCTCAATACATTGATTCATTGTTAATGAAAGCATATATGAGCATACAGAAAATTGCGTATCATATCAAAAGAAAAAAAAAGGCATTACTGAATTTGACCGTTACCAAAGGAAATTTGAAATTAATTTAAGCATCGTCTAAATATTAGGGCCTAACCATACTTAATGAGATTTGTGTCAGTGCCGAGTAGTGAGAGATCAGCTATTCTTATTATAAGGTGAGCATGGCAAACATTCTAGGCATTCTCAAGATCTTCAAGTTTTCTATATCTGATGCATTCAAGCATTACTAAGCGAAATAATGGATAACAATTTAACCACGTGTGCGAGAGGCAATGGTGGGCATCTTTTGACAGAAAAATAACCTTGGGCGATTATAAGATTTCTTACAATATGAAAGTTAAAATTATGGATCCGTGATTTTTTGGAAAAAAAATTCACAATGGTTCCCGTTGTTTACACACAGATCAATTTAGTACCAAATATTTTCTCTGAATTAATTTTGTCTCCGATATTATATATTTGAACTGATTTTAGTCCTTCAATCAAGATTAACGTCAATTTAAACGGAAAAATGACCGAACAACCAAATTGGTCCAAATGGGCACGTACGACTCTAGTCGTAAAAACCATTCTGGCTGCAATATTTGAAATATTCGTCTGACGGAAATTCTCCTCCGTTACCACTTCGCAAACATTTGATATTCAACCCAAATTCAGATCTTAGCATTTTTTAGTATGTAATTTAATTACGTTATCAAGAAGCCCAACATCATTTGGTCCAAACGACATTCAATTTCTCTTCAAACATGGAACACAGAAGACGTAGTTAGGTATAGCACAAAACCAACAGCAAATGTTCGACGGAACGGACTCGTCCGCGTCGGGACCGGCGGGCGGGAGCGGAAGCGCAACGTCGTTGTTTCATTACAATGAGAACGTTGCGCGATGGGAGTTTGCCAAGTTCGTAGCTGCGAAGCACCTACCATTTCGATTTGCCGATGATCCGATCTACGAGCATTGGATCAAGACCGCATACAACCCTTAGGCAAAGAAGGTTTCGAGGAGCACCCTGACGTGGGATACTAGAAAGACAGTAATCACGCTTAAGCGCGACTTAGTAGCTTTATTAGGTAGTTTAGGAACTAACGTGTCGATTTGCTCCGATATATGGAGCGATTATTGGCAACGTTCATCGTACATGGGCGTGACATGCCACTGGGTCGATGATTCATGGACGATACAAAAGCATTTGATCGCATATAGGGAGTTCGATGAAGCGCACACGGTGCAAAACATTGCGATCAAGCTTAGGACGATCATATCAGAGTATAGGATAGTCAACAAAGTCTTTTCAGTATCGTTCGACAATGCGAGCACAAACAACGCGAGCATTGAACGGTTGAGGAGTATTGTCAACCGTCAGTCGGAGGACGGTTTTTACACGTGCGTTGTTTTTGCCACATACTTAACCTTTGTGTGCAAGACGCGCTAGTTAGTTTAAAGGAGCAGGTGCAGCCTATACGCTACGCAATCACCTACCTGATGCTGCACCCGTCTTTGTGAAAGAAGTGGAAGCATTTCCGCGCTAGAGAGGATATACCAGCCAAGAAGTTTAGTTTAGACGTACCCACCAGGTGGAATTCCACCTACAAGTTGTTGTACAGTTCGATGGAATATCGGACACAGCTGCGCGACTTCTTTGCCGAAAAGAGAGTGTTGTCGTACATTTTAGTTCTAGAGATGTGGGATCCGTGCAACAGTTTATGTGAGATACTTCAAGTAGTTCACGACGCCACAGAGGCGATGTCGGGTTTATATTACCCGGCTTCCATACTTGCATTAGATCATTGCGTTAAAGTCGCAATTATACTCGACGGGCTTCAGTTTAATCCAGTAGTCGGCGAGGCCGTTGGGAACATGACTACCAAGTGGCTCAAATATTATTCTTGAGTTACCGAATATCTTCATTATAGAGAAGATATTGGATCCGAGATGGCGTTTAGAGGGTACGGGTAGACTACAATGATGCTACTATACGAAGGTATCGTCGGGCAGGGTAGTCGATAGCATTTATTGGCAGAGCGTACTCGATCGACCGCATGGCTCTTTGAAGGAGCTCTTTAAAGAGTATAAGCCCGATTTTGGCCACGGCTCGTCTCGATCGGGATCGGGGCGCGGTCAATCTAGTTCTACTAGTAGTCGATCTTCACGATTAGCTGACTACTACGACATCTTCAACGCAAACAAGCGTCCAAGGTCCTCCAAAACCCCTACATAGAACTCGATAACTTTATGTTGACGACTTTCGAGTTCGAGGACCAAGATGAGTTCAACGTCCTTATTTGGTGGTCGAGGGTGTCGCCAACGTATCCAACGTTGGCAAAGAGGATCGCTTGGGAGATCCTTGCCGTCTCGGTCTCGACCGTTGCGGTGGAGCATGCTTTTAGCATGGGCGGTCGAGAAGCATTCGAACTTGAGTATCGACAACCTCGAGTACCAATGTGTTCTCGACGATTGGACTCGAGCCGAGTATCGCACCCAAGAATACCGTGCCAGCGACTCGCCCGACGACCTTTTCGAGGACACCACCGGCACAGAGACAAGCGACGGCGACGGCGGCGGCGACGGCGAGGATTATTATAGGCATTCAGCGAGGTGGACTCCACATCAACAAACAAGCCCGAAAAAAGATAAGTATCCAACTCTTATATTTTTTTTGCGTACAAATATTTATTATGTTTATATTGCTAGCTAATGAATTGTTATTTTCAGGTACTAATTTATTTGAACAGCCTATTACGACGACGAAGCCCGAAAAAGATAAGTATCCAACTCTTATATTTTTTTGCGTACAAATATTTATTATGTTTATATGGCTAACTAATGAATTGTTATTTTCAGGTACTAATTAATTTGAACAAGCCTATTACGACGACGAAGCCCGGGAAAAGATAAGTAAATATTTCTATAATTGCTTCTTGTTCTTCTTTTAAAATTAAACTTATAACGTAACTCATGTTTATGCATTTTTTATAGGGAAGAAGATTACGAAGAAGAGGGGTTCGGTAAATGCAAGTAAGTTAACAACATGTGATCTCTGGATGCTTTTGACAGATCATAATTGATAGTTGATTCATCACAGCTCCTGAGTTCATGCGCTGCTTTCTCGCCTACACTTGCGGAAGTCCGAAAATTCGAAGAATCGTGGCTTCGCCCGTGATGGGCTTCAACAAGTTCAAGCGTCGGGCGCGTTGGGTAACTTTCGCTTGGGAGTTCGGCGATTGGACTTGTTGTAGGCTTTCTCGGATGAAGTCCCGGGACCCGGACGAAGACTGATTTAATTTCCTTTATGTATTGTATGGTAATTGGTTAATTAAAATTTTGTAATTTCTTTGTAAAATGTAAAATGTAAATTTTTTGTAAGTGTTGGAAATTATATAGTAGATTTCGATACATAATTTTGAATATTATATCAAACTTTATTCAAACACTAAGATATTTAAAAAAATTAAATAACCGGCCGTTGTGACCGCCGGTGGTTAACCGTAACCGGCGGTTGGTCTAACCGTCAACCGGGGGCGGCTAACCGGCAACCACCCCCGGTCGATTAGACTAGACTAACCGCCAATCGCCGGTGTAACCGGCGGTTGGGCATGTCTACGTTCAGGTTGACTATGCTCGTATGATCCATTACAATCTGCACAACCCTTTTCTTTTACAACCGGATATGGTGTATCACCTGTGGCGAAGATAAGTCGTTTCCCTTTGTCTTTACGCAGCTTCGAGAGTAGATCACAGTTTCCAATTACACGATGAGAGCAACCTAAATCAATGCTCCACTCCTCCTTGCATTTTCCATGGCTGAAGAGAGCTTCGGCTAATGGTGATTTCGAGTAACTGCTTTGCCCAACTTCTAAAATGAAACACTGCTCCCATTTTAAGTTGATCTCATTCTTCATTTTCGTGGCCTGTATTTTCTTTGGAGAGTTTTACTCTACAATTCCTTTTGATATGTCCAGGTTTACCACACTTGTAACACTAGTAAAAGTTGTTATCTTTGAGCCTTCACATATAGTTTTTTATGTGCTTGACTTCTTTCTAGTGGTTTGCTCCATGATGATGTGTTTTTTCTTGTATTACTTTCCCTTTGAGAGAACATAGCGGAATTTGTGTCATGGCTTTTAGCAAATTGTTTGCTTCATGATTAGAAAGTAGACTTTCTAAGTCCTCCACTAAAATAGCTTCTCCTGTGAGGTTCGCTAGGCTGCATGAGGCGATCGCAACGGAAACTTCGAAACTGAAAGTCTGCATTTATCGTATATATGCTCGCTCCGTGACCGTCGGTTCTTTTAGCGATTCTTGGGACCTTCATCTTTTAAAATCGTGCATGTTGTATATATTTTTCTTTGTTAGGGTTTAGATATACCTACTCTTTAGCTTCTTTTAGTGACGAAGAAGAAGGAATCAATTCCCGGCTAGTGGCAAACACCGTCTTCGTCAGTTATTCGTAGACGTCGCGGTACTCGTACACTCACCGTATGGATTCAAATGTCTCCCCTCTAATTGAGTCCACATTTTGGAGTATGACAGTCGAAATGTTTCCGTTGCTAGTAGAAAACACCCGAGCCTTTGAATTAATTGGAAGGAATAGCAAAGATCTTTTCTTTCTTGAGCGCGCACATCAAATGAGTGGTATATTATATGCATATCATATGAAAGTTTCTTTTTTTTTTTTTTTCTCTCGTTGGAATGAATGACTATCATCTCACCATATGAGTTTTTATACATAATGACATCTTAATGCCTTGTTTAAAACATTCTCCATCATGCCATTTCCATAGAGAATTACTCTCTTTATTCAAAGGAAGCGTTATGCATGATGTATATGATACTTACGTTATTCACTCAAGGTAATAGAAACGTTTCCTCTCTTCTCATATCAATATGTAATTGATCTCCATTAAGTCCATGTGTTAACTGATTTGTTTAAATTCACAATTAAAACGTATAATTGCAAGGCTAGATACAAAACATTTCTTTCTTGGTCAAACAGTTGACATGCAATAAAGAAACTTATTTTCTTTCTTATGGTGGGCTTGATTAGCACGTTTAGGTCTTAACATTATTTTAAAGTCCAACTTCAAAAAAACAACCACTAATTATGTGAAGCCCGAATAATCAATCATATTGACTATTTTATTCCTTTAAAATTTAATGATCAAATTATTTAATATATTAATTCTACTATTGAACTAAATATTAATCCAACAATTGAAATATCAATTTCATATTGTGATTTCAAAACCTCGTATGAGCCTTTTAGGTTCACGATTAACACTATAATGGATTTACAACGCTTTGTAATCAACTTAAAGTAACCCCTTAATATCAAGAATCCACATTTCACGGTAACACCTAGGAAATAGCGTGATTACATAGTGTTAAGTGAAAGAGCGAGTAAACCTTTTGTCAATTGCAAGTGCATACGCGTAAAATTCTTTCGACGACTAATTTCCGGATTAGACCATGGGCATGCAATTATAAGTCGAAACCCAATTGATCCAATAACTATGATTCCATTTCAAGTTTAGCTGATTCATCTTAATTCATCCTGCCTTGGCCAAGGACTTCGACCCATAAACTATGAAAAACATTGGAAATTCACTTATTCAATATAAGTGTCGTATTCTATGTTGCGCCAAATCTCTACACACACTGATACAATATCCAAAATATCCCTTTTGTGATTCTCAAGCAATCAAAGGATAAATATAAGTAAAGCACAACTCGCACAAGACTACTATCGTGCCTTAAATGAGAGGATTAGTCATGTACTATCACAACACGGAAAATATCATTCGACAAACATTTTCAATTAAGAATTTTTCGTGGTGAACATGTTCCCTAACAAGCATTTGCATATATGCATTTGCGTCCACATGCTATTGCTAATGGAACGTAACATCCTCGTCTAACAAGCATGCAACATATGCACAAGTGTTTCCGGGTTATTCAATGTCATGTTTAGAAATACCCCTCGACTTGGAACTTATTTAAGATCACAGCCTAAGACATATTCCATGGTCACCATCAAATGCGTAATCATGTCCTTCAGCTTATAAAATGATCTAAGGACTTTATCATATGTATGAACATAAGATAAATTGCCTCAATTTCCAATAACATATCTTTACAAGTATAAAAAATATCCAATCAAGTTGGAACGTTGGGCATTCGACTCTAACAATCTCCCACTTGCCTTAGTTCCTCCCATGTATTTCAGACCCATCTTCTCAAGATGTCCTTCGAATACTTTCTGTGATAAGGGCTTAGTTAGAGGGTCTCTACGTTTTCTGCTAAAAGCGACTCGATCCACTACGACGTCGCATGATCTCTTGAATCATGCGGTTTCACCTCATAATGTGTTTGGATATTTGATGAGATCGTGGCTCTTTTGCTTGCGGTACAGCTCCGTTGTTGTCATAATAACTCATCATTAGATCAGCAACTGTCGGGTCTACACCCAACCCTTGGATAAAGTTCCACATCCAAACAGCTTCTTTTGCTGCGTCTGAAGCTGCAATATATTCAGCCTCAGTTGTAGAGTCAACAGTCGTCTCTTGCTTGGACTTTTCCATCTAACTGCAGCTCCATTCAAGGTAAAAAAGTATCCGAACATTATTTTGAGTCAGCTTTATCGGACTGAAAACTAGAGTCAGTAAAACCTTCTAGTTTCAATTCTCCATTGCCATATATCAAAAAGATATCCTTAATTTTTCTTAGGTACTTAAGTATCAACTTAACGGCTTTCTAGTGTTCTTCACCTGGATTAGACTGATACTTGCTCGTTTAGAGCATGAGCTACATTAGGCCTAGTACATAACATTGCATACATAATACTACCAATAACAGATGCATAAGGGACTTGAGCCATTCTTTTTCTTTTCCTGCAGGCGTCTTAGGAGACACAGTCTTAAAAGTGAAACACCATGACTCATTGTGAGGTATCTACGCTCTGATTCTTCCATGCTAAACCTCTGTAGCACCTGTTCTATGTACATCGATTGGGACAGGCCGATCATCTTTCATGAGCTATCCCTAAAAATTTTTATCCCTAGGATAAAAGATGCTTCTCCAAAATCTTTCATGGATAACTCTTTAGACAACCAAATCCTTGTTGACTGCAGCATTTATCATTACCAATGAGTAGAATATCGTCAACACAGAGCACTATAATGCCACCTCTTTTCCACTAACCTTCTTATAAACACACGGTTCATCCATAATTTTATGAAAATTAAACATTTTGATCGTTTCATCAAAATGAATGTTCAACTCCTTGAAGCTTGTTTAAGTCCATAAATGGACATTTGAAGTTTGCAAACCATTTGCTCGCTCCCACTAGACATAAAGCCCTCCGGCTGTCTCATATAAATCTCTTCCTTTAATGTTTACATTAAGGAGATAGTCTTCACATCCATTTGCCAAATCTTATATTCATAATACGCAACTATGGCGATCAGAATAGGAATGGATTTAAGCATTGCTATTGGTGAAAAAGTTTCATCGTAATCAACACCTAATAAGTCCCGTGATTCGCGAAACACCTCAGCCCGCGAACCCGAGGTCTACCTGTCACCTAAAATTCGCTATTTCCACTCGTAAACCCCTAAGACTCACACCTTAAATTCTTCAATCCCCCAAACGATTTCAGACCTTTCATTAAAAACAACACGAAAATAAAGATTTATACTCATAGTTTTGGGTTCTAAACAACACCTATAATCGCACAAAATCACATGAAATCGAGCATGGGGAAGAAAGTTCGAGCCAAGTGTAGATCGTCAAATCTGAATTTTATTTAGGGCTTTCACGTGTTCTAAAACTAATTTAATTCACCTACCTCACTTCCCTAAGCTGGGTTAAGTAGTTTGGGTTAAGATGAGCTTGCCAACTCCTTTGCTTCACTTCGTCTTCTTCGGTTCTTTCTTTCTTCTTTATTTTCTCCTTTCTCTTCTTTTTTTTTTTCTTTCGTTTTTTACTTTGATTTCACGTCCCCTCTTTGACCAATAATGATGTTTTTGACTAAAATGGTATGGGGTGACATGCTTCAGGGTTGAGATCCTCTATTCCACTTTCTGTATTCCACTCCGTATTCCAACGAACGAAAATCGTTACACCTCCCCCCGACAAGTGTTAAAACACACATAAACATCATTGCACCTATGAATTTCATTACAACAAGTGTTTAAACAGAAGAAAACCTCATTATTACGTATTTTTTTAATATGGAGTAGAAAAAATCAGTATTATATATTGAAATAGAAAAATACGTAATAATGAGGTTGTTTTTTTATTTAAACACTTGTTGTAATAAAATTCATAGGTGTAATGATGTTTATGTGTGTTTTAACACTTGTCGGGGGGAGGTGTAACGATTTTCGTTCGTTGGAATACGGAGTGGAATACAGAAAGTGGAATAGAGGATCTCAACATCATGCTTCAACGTGGGTTTCCTTACCCTTAATATCCTTTTCATCCTTATCCTAATGTGTTGGGCCAAGGCAAGTTATTTAGTTGGACCATCTTATATTAATACCTATTACTTAATGAATTTCTATTAAGTTGGACCAAATCTTATTTTTTTGGCCCACTTACTTATATGCATACTTCCCTATTTGTGTCCCTTAATTTAATTGGGCTCTAATATTAAATGGGCCAATTTCCTTTGTTATTTAATTTCTTCTATTTGGGCCTTCAACCAATTTCTTTAGGTTCTAACAATAATTTGGGCTATTTTATTTACTAGGTTTGGATCCGTGCGATGCACGGGTTGTTTGAAGAGAATGCTATAGAAAAAATGATTACGCGATGAAGGAGAAGGAATAATTTACCGGGCAAGACTCGAGACCCGTGATTGGGCCATTTATTTTATAGTGGACCCGAGAACCAGGCCATTTATTTTATCGTGGACCCGAGACCCGCCCATTTATTTTATAGTGGGCTTGAGAAACGCCTCAGAAAAAACCGCTCCGCATTTATACATTTTTCTTTATAATTATTATTTATTAAAAATATGTTTCTATATATCTATATAGTATATATAATATTTATATATAAGAATTGGGCGGGTCTCGGGGCGGTTTTGGGACGGGTTGGCGAAATCCAAACCCGTCCCAAACCCAGTCGGGTTAAGTTATGCTAGACCAGGGCCCACCATGTTACCCGACCCAAACCCAGTCAATGAGAGGTTAATATCCAATTTTTATGAGCATATGATGATGATGAGTGCATGTTGTATTACATACTGTATGATTGTTATTAATAATTTACTGCAAGAGTGCTCGTTAATATCTGTCATAATATATAGTACTAAGACCATATAAATATATTAGATAGTATGCAACTATAGATACATGGCACAACATCACTTAGAGAGTTATATTAAGTTCAATAGTGGTGCAGTCGTGCAGCCCTGCAGTCTTACTGGTTCGACAGTCTCGCAACGTCACAGTCATACATGTATTACCAATCGGAATTAAGCCTAATCTACTGTTGCAGTCCAATGGAAATTAAAGGATCCGGATGATGAAAGCTCATCCTGCGTCGAAACAAACAAATGATGGCAATAAATAAATGAAGATTGATAAAACAACCATTCCCACACATGAGCAAGATGTATACTCATCACACGAAGAGTATAAACAAATAAACAAACAAAATCATACTTGATTGTATATTAAACAGTGCTTTAAAGTCTAATATCATATACATTTCATTAATGTGATGTCATGATTGTCATTTTTATAACAATGCTTTGGTACATATTGTGAAGAACCTTGCTTACTCTGCAAGTGCTGTAAACTATTAACTGAGTTCCAGGAGATAAAATGAAAAGCTTGTTAAGCTTCTGAAAACTTTTAGACATTTCATATAAGCATACTTTCCTAAGATAATTATCTAAGATGGCCATAATTGCAAACCTTATCCTGATTGTCATTTTTAGGACAATGCTTTGGTACATATTGTGAAGAACCATGCTTACTCTGCAAGTTCTGTAAACTATTGACTGAGTCCCATGCAGAGATAAAATGAAAAGCTCGTCAACTTCTGAAAATGTCTAAACATTTCATACAATCATATTTCCTAAGATAGTTAGATAAGTGGCCATAATCGCAAACCTTATCCTATATTCAATAAAATAAAAAGCATGCAACTATGCATCACACATTATAAATAATGGATATTAAAAAACTCGCCAACTCAAACACAGCTTCTGACATAAAAAGCATGCAATTGCTAGAGGAACTCAATCACCATGGCAAGAAATGATATCTTAGTGAAAGAAGATATGAATTTATTACTACAAATATTTCATCCCTAAACCAACAAAACTTGTAACATGGTCCACATATTTAATTATTGTACCTTCCAAAGATCTTTGCTCAGTGCAAACAATGAATCCGACGTCCCACGTGCGTATTTGGTGTATTGTACTGAAACATGAAAATTAAGAGAAAGGAAAAATGATTTTCCTAGAAAAGATCAACTCAGTCAGTTAAATTAACATCAACTAAAACATGCTTTCAACTCGATAGCCAACGAAAAGTACATTCATAAATGTAGAACAGTAAACACATATAACACTTAAATACATACTATTTGCACCCATCGAACGTTGAACAAATAATTGTTCAAATACATACTACTTGCACCCGTCTAAATATGCACAACTTCAAAGCGAAAATGATTATGCACTACCTTCTGGACCAAAACATTTGATCTTCTTCACCATCATCGAGTGCAATGCTGCAAGATGAATGCGTAATAGGTATATAGGATAGGTAAAAACATATAAACGAAACAAATAAATAAGAATAAATATCTTTGCACCGGCTACAGGCCGAGCGACTGTATGCAAAAAGTTGAACGACTAACGAAAACGAAACCTGGAGATTTAGACAAAGTGAAAATTATTATGAACAAAAGCTAGCATAAATATTCAAATACATATTGCACACGCAAAAAGTTGAGCGACTGGAAAGAAAACTAAAACATGAAGTTTAGACAAAGCGAAAATGATTACGCACGAAATCTGTACCAAACGTTTGATATTCTTTGCCCCGTGATGTGTGCTACTTCAAGGAGAATGCATAGTTATATAGAACAGGTAAGTGCATATAAACCAAACAAATAAATTATAATAATTGCTCCAATTATATTTTTTCCACCAGCAAAAAGCCGAGCGACTGTAAGCAAAAAGCTGCGGACTTTAAACAAAACCGAAATCAGAAAATTTAGACAGAGTGGAAATGTTTATCAACGAAATCTGGACCAAACATATGATCTCGTCCCCTCATCACGTGCAGTACTTCAAGGCGAATGCGTAATAGTAATATAGAAAAGATCAACTCATTCAGTTAAAGTAACATCAACTGAAACGTGCGTTCAACTCAATAGCCCAACACGAAGCACATTCATAAATGTAGAACATGTAAACACATATAAAGCAAACAAATAGGAACTACTTGCACCCACCAAAAGTTGAGCGACTGTAAACAAAAAAGTTTGTACATACTACTTGCACCCCCCAAAATGTGCACTACTTGAAAGCGGAAATAATTATGCACTACGTTCTGGACCAGACACGTGATCTTTTTTTCCCTCATCACGTTCATTGCGGCAAGGCGAATGCGTAACATTTATATAGAACAGGTAACAAATAAATCGGAATAAATCTCTTTGCACCCGCAAGAAGCTGATTGACTGTAACAAAACTGAAATCTTAAGATTTAGACAAAGCGAAAATGATTATGCACGAAAGCTAAATGTTCCAATCCAATACATACTTGTTGCACCAGCAAAACGCTGAGCGACTCAAAAGAAAACTGAAACCTGAAGATGCAATGTCTAAGGACTATGCGCTACGTTCTGCACCAAACGTTTGATCTTCCCCGCATGACGTGCACTACTTCAAGGCGAATGTGTAATAGTTATATCGACCAGGTAATGCATACAAACCAAACAAACAAATCAAAATAATGTTCCGATACACTATTTGTACCCGTCAAAAGTTGAGCGACTATACGCAAAAAGGTTGACCGACACTAAACAAAGCTGAAACCTGAAAGTGATTATGAACGAAAGCTGGACCAAAAGTTTAATCTTCGCCACGTCATTACGTGTACTATTTCAAGGCGAATGCTTAATAGTTATATAGAAATGATCAACTCATTTAGTTAAAGTAACATCAATTGAAACATACGTTCAACTCGATAGCCCAAGACAAAGCACATTTATAAATGTAGAACATTTAAACACATATAAAGCTAACAAATACATAGTACTTGCACCTTCCAAAAGTTGAACAAACACATAAATCAGAATAAATGTTGTAATACATACTTTTTGCACCCGCAAAAGGACAAAAGTTTCAAGTTATAATGGGAGCTCCCATTTCCGTGCCTCGGCAGCAGTTTTATCAGTGATCTTGTTTTTCTAAACCCAAATCATGTTAACTCAAAATAGAAATAGTAACACCAAGAAGTGTTGAACAATATCAATACGGATTTGTGTATTCGTGAAGATCATATTCGTGAACAATATCTTGTTTTTCTGCCTTGTTCTAAGAAGATCCTATTCATGAATATTAACCATATGTCAGTCCAATATCTGATGATCAAAATCATCATCTTCATTACTGCGGTTTCTGACATCATTTGAGGCAGTTTCAGGGCTGTCGAGGTACGATGTTCTTATGCGATGAATCAGATTAAGATCCTCTGAAACCTTCAGAAACCATAGCAAAGCCACTCAATATTAGCATATAAAGATCACTTCATACACGAATAACCCGATCAGTTGTCCAAGCTATACGACAACTCCTAAATGTGGAAAGCACATTATAGTCTTGATGGAGGCGATCTGAAAAGTTCGATTTCTTAGATGACTGATGTTAGGAAGTCCATGACTGATGTTCTCTGCTGTATCCATGATGGAGGTCATGAACAATATGCTTCCTAACATCAGCCATGGACTTCCTAACATCAGGAATTGGCCGCTCTGAAGAAGTTTCAAATGATCACAGCAGAGAACATCAGTCACAGGAGCTTTTCAGTCAGACTCCTTAAAATTTGTAGGGTTGCCTTGAATGAGCTTGTTGTAGGTCAGGCAAAAAAACCAAATCATTCATCTAATGAAACAGTTTAGATGTGAAGCTCATTTATTTCCTTACCGTCTAATACCATCGGAACAAAAGTAAATAAAAAAAACACACACCCACACATCACAAAGTATCAACTGCGCATAGAACTCTGCAAATCTAACCAACTTACTCTGATCCTAGCGTAATATAGCACGCACTTGAGCGATCTTAGCTAGGCTCCTTACTTCTCGCAGGTCTCACATACCCGTGATTTTCTTATCGATTATTTCGTCAAACACCTTCTTGATTCATAAATGCCTTCAAGAAAAAAGACAAATGTATTTCAAGTCAAATACACATCTTAAATATAAGGAAGAAAATCCATCAAGTTTTGGTGGGGGTGTATACCAGAAATTAGTTCGAAGAGAATAATGCCAAAGCTGTAGACGCCGCCTTTCGTGGTAAACTTGTTCGTTGACATGTATGAGAGATCGATGTACTCGAATGTACCTTTAGGGCACGATTTTTGGTCATCGAATACTTGTTCCTTCGACAGCCCAAAATCAGCAACCTTTCTAACAGAAGAAAAATTCAAACTGTTACCCTTACAGAATAGGTTGCTGCAAGAAACAGGGGCTAACTAACTTGCCTTTGATCTCATGGAATGATCCATGTTCGCTGACTTCAAATCTCGATGTACCACGGCTGGCACTGCTTGTTTTACAATGAAGTTTACGAAGTAAAGGTAATTTTTTTCTGGAAAACTTGTCGATTATAGATATCCCGATTAGCCCAGCATACCCCATCATGAAGATATTCGATCCCATGTGAGATGTCAAGTGCTATTTGTAGTCTCTCATCCCAACTCAAAGCTTGTTCCTCATCATCTAAACATATGAAGAACATTATAATAAGACGATAGTAGCATAAAAAGTATATATTTGACTAGTGCAATCAAATATGACCATCTCAAGTGCAAAAAATGATTGCACTTGACTTTTGTCTTACAAACAACTATGCGGAACATTAAGTTGAACCACATTCCTTTATAATTTCTATTATGTACCTTTTTCTTGAGCACTCTCCTTCCTTGCTGTAGGTCAGGCCAAAAGATCAATACCCATCGTTTAAAGATGGGAAGCACATTTCTTTCCTTATCGTTTAATACCCATCAGAACAAAAAATAAGAAAAAACACACACACACACACACAGGCACAGATCACAAAGTATCAACTGCGCATAGAACTCTGTAAATCTAACCGACTTACTCTGATACCGGCGTGTGGAGTATAGCACGCGGTTGTGAGTGATCTTAGCTGGCTATTACTTCTCGCGAGTCACACATACCCGCGATTTTCTTATCGATTATTTCGTCAAGACCTACTTGATTCATAAACACCTTTCAGGAAAAAAGATAGAAGCATCAAATACACATCTCAAATATAAGGAAGAAAGTCCATCAAGTTTTGGTGGGGGTGTATACCATAAATTAGTTCGAAGAGAATAATGCCAAAGCTGGAGACGTCGGTTTTCGTGGTAAACTTGTTCGTCGACATGTATAAGAGATTGATGTACCCGAATGTACCTTGATTTTTGGCCATCGGTACTTGTTCATTCGACAGCCCAAAATCAGCAACCTTTCTAACAGAAAAATTCAAACTATTAACCTTACAGAATACGCTGCTGCAAGAAACAGATGCTAACTAACGTGCCTTTGCTCTCATGGAATGGACCAATAAGAGGTTGGCTGACTTCAAATCTCGATGTACTACGGCTGGCACTGCCTGTCTTGTCGATTATAAATATCCCAATTAGCCCAGCCTACCACATGTGAGATATCTAGTGCTATTTGTAGCCTCTCATTCCAAGTCAAAGATTCATCCTCATCATCTAAACATAAGGATCAAGATTGGTATAATAAGACGATAGTGTTAGGGATGTGCCCTCGGAATGCCATTCGAGGATTTAATGAATAGGGCATGTATTTAATAATCGAGGTATTATTTGCTATGTATTTGAATAATGTATTCTTATACTATGAAAAGAATTTATATTTATTATTTATTCTTTGAAAGACATATTATTTAATTACATATTAAGTCTTACTAGGCATCCGGTGAGACGGTAAATAAATAAATCATATATCGTGAGTTTAGTCACTGATTCGCATGGGATGAGAGAGGGGCACCGGTGAGCTATTATTCTCCGATATTAAAAAGTCCATAAGTCTTAGACCTTAGTAGGGTGACTGAGCGTCAATTACGACTTATTTGTTGACGACTCTTATATGGTTGTGCCAATCATTCGCTTGGGAAGCGGGAGGTCGTAACATTGGTATAAGTTGAATAAGGGGATTGACTTGCACTTGGACACGACTCGCAATCGACGATCACATGGACCTTATCGTTACTCTGGGTAGCGTCAATGATAAACATCAAGCACTAAATTGGTATGTGTGATAAACAATGAGGACTATATTGGGTTTTTCATTCTTTTTTTTTTAAAAAAAATTATATGTTTTTTTTTAACTTTTTCCTCAACCCCAAATAACAAAAATAAAGATGGATAAGGTCCCCTTAAAACTACGTAATTGTACATGACATTACACAATCCTTTTAACTAATATATATTTCTCACATATGCAGCTGAAGATTGCCTTGCGTACTTCGATCGAGGTTAGAAATTTAACAGTTTATAATTTTTTTAATGAACCCGTTATCTGTTACGTCGTCTTCTTTGATGCTTATATCATTGATTTGTGTAGGCGATGTTGATCTATTTATTGTTTTTTTTCTTCTAGTGCATGATTTATATTAACTCCAAGTAACTTTTAAAAGTTTAGTCACGGCTAACATAAATGGTGATGGCACGAATATCTTTATGATTATATGTTGCAAAAATACAAAATCAGATAATCTATTCCTGAAAAACTATATTATTTTTAGACTCAATATTATATACTCATTAATCAAATAAGAGATTAGTATCGTCTATAGAATGGAGGACAAATTCCATAACATAGTACCAAAATTCTATCAAAACACAAAAGTCCGTCTCGATCTTGTTGCAAAACTTCGTGAGATCGTTTTAGTGTAAGACTGGAACAACTGCAAGCATGCCTGCTTGCACGACTGCATTTTTTTAAATGCAGTAATTTGTAAGACTGCAAAGTTCGTAATACTGCTTCTGTGTAAGACTCTGAACACCTGTATACATAAACAGGAAAAAATGGATCGATCTTTTACTCGTTGCAAGATTATACTTGGTTTGGAATGTTTTGTTCTATTGTAAGTAAGCTCAACATCGTAGCAAGACAACACAGAATCCAACATGGTCATTCTGAAGAAAACATCACATCATCATTCGATCGAAAAATCAATAGTTAAAAAAAGTCGATAACTCAAAGAAAATCGATAGATCATTTATATAGAACATCTACTTTGTAAATCCTATTAAACTAATGTTTACAGATTTGTGCACAGAAATGTGACATCATATACCAACTTGCAATGCATTTAACAATACAGAAATCAAAGGGCTTTGTGCAGCACAACAGGAAAGCCCTAAACTTTATAAGCTAAATAAAATGAAGGAGGGTGAATGATAATTTACTTCTGCCTCCCATTTGTCATCTCCTCATCGACATCAGTTTCGAACTTATTTGCCTGCCCTATAAGAAAAAAGAAAATGGCGAAAGGTTATAGAGAAAGACGAATCAAACCTGTTGAAAGTTATCCAGAGAAATAGGGTTTCCATGGAGGGATATATTCTGCAAACACTTGCAGTCCTTCAATAGGTTTGGAGGTACAATAACTGTGATAAACATTGAATAACAACTATCGAATTTCTAGGGTATGGCAACATAAACCGTATTCGACCAAACAAAAGTGAACATTCCGAGTTTTGCAAATTTAGGTTAGATTCTAACACAAATGTTCAAACAAACATAACCGATTAACATTCATATTATGACAATGTCGATAAAGTTGTAGATTAAGCCGAAACCTGCTTCACGTTATTGTTGTCCAAGAACAACGATTTTAGGATAACCAATTGCAAACTGAAGACGGGAGCTCTTCAAGAGAATTTTCTGCATCGATTAAAATAAGTTTTTAGTTTAAAAAAAAAGCAATCGGCTATATAGATGACAAATGCTGCTCGCAATCAAGAAAGATGAGCTTGTCAGCCCATCTTTCTTACGCATGGTAATTCTATGTTTCATCTAAAAGGTTAGTGAGAACAACCTAACCACCATTACATCAAACGAAGGTGATTGAAGAATACACTAAAAACTTTGCCATTAGCTTGAATTCCCTCCAAAAGGAAACGACTGCCAATTGACTCGGGCAAAGACCAAATACAACAAACTGAAGATTCTTAAGCGATTCTCCTCTTTATTTCCCTGTCCAAATGAGAAAGTAGAGTAAATTTAGAATCTCAATCTCTTGGGAGAAACCCAAAAGACACACTTGCTAATAATATATTTTCACATCAGTAAACCACTTGTAGGACCGCCCAGCGTTATCAGTTGGCTCACCGTCTCCATATCTGCAACCCTCAAACAACTCGATATATAACATGAGACTATTTTAGAATAGCTTTTAGTAAATGATATCATAACATGGAAAATGAGCTATGCAATTCAGAGAAAGTGAACCATCGGCAAAGAAATAGACTACGTGGCAAGAAAGAATAGAGTGAATGACTCCTTCAACTTCTCCTCGTAATCGTCGTCATCCACAGCGTAATCATCCGCATCGCAATCATCCTATTATTATTATAATTCATAAAAATGAATCACAAATTGTATCATACTTAGGCACTCAGTTCATTGAATCAATTTCCAACTACGACAAAAGTTCTTTAAAAAAAAGGAAAAAGTATCAGCATCCGTTAAACACAAACTTACCAAGTCAACTATTTTGAAGGTTGCTCGTGGAAATCTAGCTTCCCCCGCGAGTGCCTAATACAACAGTAAAGATCAACATTTTACCAGTGAAAACCTAAATAAGCGGAATCACACGGCGTAATAACTCAACTCTCTAGGCAAATCCAAACAAATCGAATCATCGTAAGCGGTAATAAAAACCCCCCACACACATGAGACAAGAAATCAACTCTGAGATCCCAAGACCTCTCACCTAGACGTATACAATACTCAACGAAATGGAAAACGAACTAAGAGTTTGTTATTCTTGTTGTCGTTATTATCTTTCTAGGTTGAGGACACTCAAGAGGGGCAGTGAAAGGTTAATTAGATGGCTGAAAGGCTGGAATTGGAAGTTCGAAGTTAGGCGCTAATAAAGGCTCGAGCCAATTGCGTCCCCACATCCTCGCCACGTCGAGTGGTAGCCATCTGTTTACAGAAGATTAGTTTGCTGTGTAGTGAAAGGCGTGTCATCAAATTGTGATACATTTTAAAGTACACTTAATTTACCCATTGCAGTTCAATGACAAACGGTTGGCACCCTTGGACACAAAAAGGCAGAATAACTGAAAGAATGGATTAATTTCGAAAAATACCCTGAAACCCCATTAGCAACTGCAATAATTTCACCTCTGCGTCTGCTAAGAAAGTAGGCATCTTCTCCATCCTCTTCAACCTGCAAATTAGGGCAAAACAATGATGAATAAGTCAAATGCACAAATCATGGGAACACTTAAGCTAAAATCGAAGATTACTTTGTCTGGGTGAGGGATTTGGTGGCTCCGAGGCTTAAGCAAATGCCTGGACTGAATCTGAACTGCCAGATAAAAGTTCATTTAGCTTATTACTCCAATCGAGAATCTCTAGGCAAGTAGGAACGTTTAGGATTTACTCGACAAAGCTAGAGACTGAATTCTTTATCAACTTTGGATACTCATTTAAGGTCTATGAAGCTGACCTCTCTTTATCAACTTGCCCTGATTCTGCAACAACAGCTTCATTCTCTCTATTGGTGCAGCTGAGCTTTTCCCACGTTCGTCGCGTCCTTCTTACGCATGGTAATTCTATGTTTCATCTAAAAGGTTTGTAGAACAACCTAACCACCATTACATCAAACGAAGATGATTGAAGAATACACTAAAAACATTACCATTAGCTTGAGTTTCCTCCAAAGGGAACGACTGCCAATTGACTTAAGCAAAGACCAAATACAGCAGCTGAAGATAAAGGAGTTTCAAAAAGCCAAGTCAAATACCTTCCCCTTGAAAACGAATTGGCTAAAAGAAAAGAAAAACAAAAAACATTATACCTTTCTCAAATTTTAGCGGTGCGGTTTCTCTACTAAAAGTGGTCACTAACGGAGGCTTATTGGCTGAATCAGACTCAGATATAGAGAATTTACTCAAAGGTATTAAAAATGATCCGGTATTTAGTATCAATTAGAAAAATAGTCATGCATTTAAAAATCAAAGAGAGAAGTAAAATGCCTGCGGAATAATTTTCATCAAAAGCACGTTCAAAGAAAATGATGGCCACTACATTACTGATCAATACATAAGTAGAGAGGTATCAATCAAACCTTTAGCTTCTCCACTGTGATTTCTCCATCAAGAAAATATTTCTTATTGCCATCGTTGCCTGCTTAGCCCAACACTTGAAAGGAAGGAATCGATTGGTTAGATATTGACATTGTTATCCTCTAACGAATCAATTCGAACCGTAGTTTGAAAAGCATTACTTTGGGAGCATCTTCAATGACCCCAAAGTAATCTGCAACAGGCTTTCCAACGTCTTCATTGTCAACTTCCACATATACAAATATAAGAGAATTTACTCAAAGGTGATAAAAATGATCCTGTATTCAGTATCAATGAGAATAACAGTCATGCAATTAAAAAGGGTTTGAAAAGCATTACTTTTGGAGCATCTTCATTGACCCCAAAGTATTCTGCAATAGGCTTTCCAACTTCTTCATTGTCAACTTCCACATATACAAATATAAGCTGCATCAAATGGATCAAAAAGCATTACATGTCAGTTAAGAGAATTTACTCAAAGGTGATAAATATGATTCGGTATTTAGTATCAATGAGAAAAACAGTCATGCAATTAAAAATCAAAGAGAGAAGAAAGTTCCTCGGAAGATAAAGGAATATCAAAAAGCCAACTCAAAATACCTTCCCCTTGAAAAGCTTTGCCGCTTCTTGAAATGTCTGGATGACCTTTCCCGAGTCATTGGATTTGGCAAAGAGCAAAAGCTGAAAACAACCCAGTAAAGAAAAATCAGTTTTTAGGACTAATATCCTAAAAAGAAAGCATATAAAATGGCAATGAATCCGAAATAGTTATCTCAACGTTGTGGCTAAACGAAGTGCCTAAAAGAAAAGAAAAGCAAAAAACATTATACCTGCTTTTTAATCGAGCTCTCAAATATTAGCGGTGCACTTTCTCTACTAAAAGTGGTCACTAAGGGTGGCTTATTCGCAGAAACAAACTCAGATATAGAGAATTTACTCAAAGGTGATAAAAACGAACTGGTATTTAGTTTCAATGAGAAAAACAGGCATGCAATTAAAAATCAAACAGAGAAGAAAGTTTCTCGGAAGGTGAAGGAGTTTCAAAAAGCCAAGTCAAATACCTTCCCCTTGAAAAGCTTTGCCGCTTCTTGAAATGTCTGGATGACCTTTCCCGAGTCATTGGATTTGGCAAAGAGCAAAAGCTGAAAAAATCCTAGTAAAGAAAAGTCACGGCCATTGCATTGCACCTTTTTCTTTCTAAACATTTTTCTGCGAGGTTTCTTTTCTTGCACCTTCTTCAAACACTAAACAAACTTGTACCAAACATTAATTAAACTTCGTCTTCTTGGATTTGAAACAAGAAAAGAAAACACATCGATCCCAGAAATAGCAGAGGTTCAAGAAAATGGTACTCTAACATCTTCACATAGCCGTCAATTGACCCTTTTGCCCCCGCGGTTTCCACAACAGTTCGAGCATCATTTAATGCAGCTTCTCCACGAACTGTTACAACACTTGAGCCTCCTCTTCGGGCGCAAAAGCCATGCAGATGCTCAGTTCTTGAACCGCTGCTTCGTATTCTCTGCGTTTTTATTCACAATCGTCACGAAAATAGAAATAATCATAGCAATTAAAGTGAAGAAAAAACAGTTGAGCTTTTCTTACATGTTATAATAGAACATCATGCCATAATCCCTTCTCAAGACCGGTTATGAGGCTGTAAGATTAATAACCTCTCAGCCATTATCGCAATCCTGACATAAAAAAATAATTCTGAAACTTTAGGGGGCGAAACGATAAAAATGGCTAACAAACTCATAACTAACTAACTAACTAACCTCAGCTCCTTAGGACGAAGCAGAGGAGCATTCGGACCGTTGAACTTCTCGTCTGATTCTTGAAGAGACCTCAGTGGAGAAGTCAACATCAATCCGTGGTTTGACATCGAAAACCTTTTCCATTAAAGCCTCTGTCGTAGATTACATATATTCGAATAGAAAACGAAATATACATATAAAAGCGGTTATTTATGAGCTCGCTCACAATCAGATTCATCAGTGATATTCCGATTATATCTCTATTCGTCGCAACATCGAGCCCTAACAATGACCTGCTAGTTATGTCCGAAGCCTTTGACTTGGGATCATTCACGCACTTTCCATTGAAGACCCTGGGACTTATGCTCGAGGACTATTGGACGAGAGGTTTATGGAGGGCCCACCCCTTTAACAAATCTCGCAAGCTAGAAGCTCGGCATTCCTAAGAAAAGAGACTAAGTTCGAGGTTCGAGCCTAGTATATTACGTGCAATCAGTTTCGAACACTATAGGTAACATAAGGTATGTTGTGATAGCTATGTAGCTGTTCTAACATTATGGGTAAAAAATGGACTATTTTCACAATAGTTTACGAAGCAAGTGAAAAAAGACTTGCTTGAGCACTCAGTCACACAATAGAAGGAAATGAAAGGGAAAACATAATCAATCACCTGTAACTTTGAGGCCACGATGGATTCAAAGAATTGGGCTTGCTTCTTCGGCGAGCATCTTCATCGTGCTCGCCTGAGTAATTTGAAGAATCTGAATATTTTTCGTCTTCGTTATCAGAAGCATTTTCGCCGAATAATGGCTGCTTCTCCTCGCCCAACAAACATGGTATATTAGAAAGCCTTTTATCAAAATACGAAGCGTGAAAAAAGACTTGCTTGAGCACTCAGTCGTACAATAGAAGGAAATGAAAGGGAAAACATAATCAATCACCTGCAACTTTGAGGCCACGATGGATTCAAAGAATTGGGCTTGCTTCCCCGGCGAGCATCTTCATTGTGCTTCCCAGCTTCGATCTTGGCGCGATCGAGCACTTTGTTGATTAGGGTTATCAGAGCTTCACCGCAAGCTTGGGCCGTTTGGGCGAAGTTCCTTTGAGTCGAGCTAAGCTCCGGGCCTTAAAGAACGGCCAGCATTCCGACGTTGACGTGAAACAAAGTCGTCAACAATCGCCGCTGTAGTAATTCGTCGAAAGATTCGATTTTTTTTACCTAGGATGCCGTTTATGAGAGTTCTTATTTCGTGGGAAACAGTCACCAAGAACTGCATTTCATCACATACAAGATCAAACGTCATACTCATCGAAGGTACGAAGTATTTAGGGAGGGGTAAAAAACCTGAGATTTTGCCACGTCAGCAGCTTCGGCCTGAACGTTGAGCTTCTCCGTGATCTCGACTTCTTCTTCTTCTTCCTCGTTCTTTCCTGATTATATCATATACGTATAATTTTAATTCATAAGGTACTGTACGCCGGCTCTCTAACCTTTCCCTTGAGCTCATTCATCAGAAAATCATGCCCAAAACAGAGATTGAAAAAGAACGCACCCTGTAGCCTGTGTAAATATCAAGAGTTCGAACCCGGAAAATGATTGGAAAGAAAGAAACTTTTGAGACATGTGACTCCCTTTTCTGAGATATCTCCATCGCCTTCGCCTTCACAATCATCATCAACAGCGCCAGCTTTGGTCCTATCAAACTGTGGCAAAAGAATGGACCAATCTGGGTCGAAGAAGAAGTACGTAAAGCAAGTGACGGGTCGCCACAACGACACGGAGCTCCATCTCGCCGCACAAAGGGGGGATCTTTCCGCTGTAAAGCAGATTCTCGACGATATCAAATCTCAAATGGTGGGAAGTTCGACCGGGGCAGATTTCGACCTCGAAGTTGCTATGATTAGGGCATCAGTTGTGAATGAGGTGAATGAGTTGGGTGAGTTCGAACCCAGAAAATTATTGGAAAGAAAGAAACTTTTGTGACGTGTGACTCTTGGTTTTTGTCTCTTCATCTTCCAACGTGCATAAGAAATATATATATAGATTAATATAAAATGGCATTTGTAGTTCCAGTCACATAGAGGCTAAAATGGTCATTATTTTTACTATTTCCATAATACCATAAATACCCTCCTACTTGATGACGTGGCACATATCATTGGGCTATAAGGGTGGCAATTTTCGTAAATAAATCCTAATATAAGCCTAGATTCAAAGCCCTCTACGAACTTTTTTTATATATGTGATTAGATTATATTTGACTTAGAGAAAGTCTAATTGGGTCGAATATTAATTGGGCAAAGTTCTCCATTCGGCTTTTGATCCGTTCGAATATTAACTCTCTTCATCCGAAGACTTACAATATTATTTATGACATAATCCCGTATTTAGAATTTATGGGTATTGCATCCTCCCCTCCCTTAAAAGAATTTCGCCCCCGAAATTCATTTCAGGGTAACGATCGGTAGGGGATTAAGTTGGCTTGGTTAAGTGATAGAATATCACCTAATTGCTCGTAAAGGTGATCCTTACTTCTCGACTCCACATTAATGGATATCTAAATCTCAGCCATTTTAAGATGAGAGTCGGGTGGCAATGACGGGAGGTCATACACGGTAAGATCATCATAGGGTAGGTTATTTGGCAAAATGATATTCCCCGCCTTGTTTTACTCTACTTCGTCGTTTTCATCAAAGATTTCCATAAATTTATTACGGGGAAAGCATATGATATATTATTGATCTTAACAGTCATCTCCCTTTCTGTCACGTGCTTAAGGCACAACACGATGGTTATTAGTCCTATAATGGAACAACGATCTTTTTCCTAACCATTGATCGACTATGATGACCTACTGCTAAAGCATCCAAACATGTATCTCTTTCTTCGCTCTCATAATACCCCTTGATCTCCAATTGTTGGGAAAATATATTTGTCGACGGCTGAGTCATTGTTTACCCTATCTAAATAATAAATTTCAGCACCAAAAAGAAAATCTACGAATAGTCTATAACTAACTCCCCCCACCCCCCCTAAAAGGTCTACCTAATTCCTATCTCTAGGTATTTGCAAAGAGCAGTGATTGGAGTTCAAGAAAAAAAAAATTTCATCGCATATGAAGTAGGGAAGTATGATTATAAAGGTTAACATCGGATCTTTCATGTCGTCTCGGACTCACATGGTTGATTCCTGATAAAGTAGGGATGATGATCGCTTAAGTCGGTCGGACCCGTATCGCCTTAAAGTTGAACTAACAAGAACAATTAGAATTCTGATTCAGGCAAAATTTAGAGATCATGAGCGTCCACTACGCTTTCGCTGCGCCATTCTGATACGAAGTATGTATAATTTAGAGATCATGAGCATCCACGACCTTGAAGAAGACTGTGAATCGATCGAGAGGATCTTCTGGGGTTTTAATTTGGCCACCCACGAAGGTGCTGAAGGTGCAGAGAAATATCATCGGCGACCTCTCAGATACGATGTCATGGCGAAGGTGCTGATGGTGCAGAAAATATCACCGGCGACCTCTCAGATACGGCAATTGCCCCGCTTTGGTCCGCAAGACGAAGCCTGAGAAACGGTCTGTGGGCAAAAATCCCTGACGGTATGTGGGATTGAAGCAATTAGATCTCTTGGATTTTGGGGATAACATTTTCGAAGGCTCAATCACCCAAGATTTTGGAGAATAACTTCGAAGTCGTTAACTCATCCTCTACCTCGCGAGATTTGCTAGGCTTCGTCTCTGGCCATTGTCGTCCTTGTGTTGTCTGGCATACTTGCTTTCTTCCTCGTCGCAGCCAAAGATGAAACCCCTGTAAGTTATATCTTTTTTAATTTGATGATAACAAATGAGGGTATTTTTGTCTTTTAGAAATATAATCTAGTTTGGATAAATAATATTGCTCAGCCTCATCAGATAACTTATCTTGTATTTGTAGGATTATTAGCACGGACTTTAGTTTATATCGGGCTTTATTCTAATTTTGTTTTTGGAAACTGAACATGATATAGTTGGATTATTGGACCCTTATCCGGGCTAATCCAACAAAGTGAACGCCTTAATATCCTTTTCATCCTTATCCTAATGTGTTTGGGCCAAGGCAATTTATTTAGTTGGGCCATCTTATTTTAATACCTATTACTTAGTTTCTATTAAGTTGGACCTAAACTTATTTTTTTTGGCCCACTTACTTATATGCATACTTCCCTATTTGGGTCCCTTAATTTAATTGGGCTCTAATATTAAATGGGCCAATTTCCTTTGTTATTTAATTTATTCTGTTCGGGCCGCCAACTAATTTATTTAGGTTCTAACAATAATTTGAGCTATTTTATTTATTAGATTATATTTGAGTTAGACAAAGTCTAATTGGGTCGAATATTAATTGGGCAAAGTTCTCCATTCGGCTTTTGATCCGTTCGAATATTAACTCTCTTAATCCGAAGACTTAATTATTTATGTCATAATCCCGTATTTAGAATTTACGGGTATTACATTGGGTATAAGTGCCCAAGTGTGACCTATCAACTTATGCTCAAATCGCACAGAATGTACCGGCCCTTGCTGCCATACGCTTCATGGGGGCGTACTGGTATGACGAGCGGCGTCCAAGATGCACCCGATGCGGTAATACTGGGGCGGGATATACGACGCCAACTTACTCGGACAAATCGCAAAACTCCCCAATGCTATACGTCTTGAGCATGATATAAGTCGTTAACCATAGGGTAGGTTATTTGACATAACGTAGATTCTGCCGCCGTCTGTATGACTAATTTTGGGAATTTTGTAGGGTTCAACATCAGATCATGCTCAAGGGACTTGTAGGATATTATTTTTGGTTGTGCTTTGATTAATTAGCTGCCCTTGTAATTAGGAGCGTTGATAGTAGTAGTCCCTAGTTTAGGACTTAGTTTGTAATTTGTACCAAGTATTTTTGGTATAAATAGATGTACAAACAATGAGCTCAATGAGAAGATTTTGAAAATTGATCCGAAAGGCTTGCAATTCAATTTTTAGAGAGAAACACAAGACATCTTCTCACTCTAAGCTAAATTATCTCTCCCGCTCTTCAAGAAGGTTTACGATCGAAATCTCAATCTCTACAATTCTTATCGATTGCCTTAGAATTCATGCCTAGAATCATAGAGTTGATAAATTAGAACCTAAAAATTGGTATCAGAGCAGATTCATTCTATTTTGACATGGAAATTGTTAGAATTGGATTGAAGTTTGAGTTCGGGTACTGTTCCATCGAAGAACAGTTTGGCGCGAATTTAAATTTCGATCTAATAGCTCAACTCTGTGCTCAATTGCTTTGAATTTGATGTTTTCATGCTCGTTTTAGTGATACGAAACATTTGCAATTAGATCGGTAGCGTTTAGAAGATCATTAGAGCTGAATTGATTGAATTTGAGCTGATTTTTTTCGCGCGATAAACTGTTAGAAAACGTTCTGATTTTTCTCAAATTTGATATATTTTGCTTCATGACGTGTTTAATTGCCTGTTCGTGCGTAGTCAGTAGTTGATTTCGAGCAGATTCGTGTAATTTCAATGTCTAACTCATCGTTTTTGCTTGAATCAATGTTAAGTGTATTCTGTTATTTTTCTCGATTATCTTAATTTTTCTCGCTAGGTTCTTCGATCAGGTTAATTTCTCGATCGAAAAACTCTGCGCGAAAATTTTTCTCGATCGGAATACTTAGTCAGGCCTAAAGTCGCCTCTACCAAGAATGACTTTAGTAGAAAAGTTTCTCGAGCAGTACTTAGCGAAAAACTTTTTCGACGAAGACTAATTTTGACCTTTGTGCGCATAAAACTTACAGTCATTAATTTTTTTCGGTCAGACTTATCAGTTTGACTAATCGAAAATCATTTGCGTGCGAGAAACCTTTTTCAGTCAACGAATTCATTTTGACCCAGCGAGAAACTTACTAAACATACTGTTTCTCCGTGCTCGAAATAAATTCACGATCAAAATGTTTTCTCGACCGAAAGATTTTGAGCAATTTTAAAATTTTTCGCTGACGAACTTTCTCGCATGAGAACAGTAACAGTGCCAATTTTTCTCGATGAATTAATTTTGGATCAAACTTTAAAGATTGAGTCAAAATTATTCTCGAAACTGCTCTAGAATCAAACGCTACTAACTAATCCGCTACTTGTGAAGCACATCACATCAATTCAAGACATCAAAACAACAAACTAAGATCCTACATCAACTCAAAGAAGAAATGGATGCCTACTCTATAGGAAATGATAATCGTCCTCCAATTCTAAAAAGGTGCGAATATACAGTTTGGAGAAGTCGGTTCTTAAATTTCATCGAACTCAAAGATCAGGCTGAAGATCTACTCAAATCACTTCATGAGTGATCGGAAATATTTTACATAAACGAAGAAGGTGATATCTCTAACAATCCTCCGATCGAAACCACTAGGCGAGTAAAATTACCCAGTGAGTACGATGCAACTGAGAAAAGAAGAGCTAGAGCAGATCTTATTGCTAATAACACACTGATGCAGGGCATCCCTAATGAAATCTACAGACAAATAGATAGCATCCCAAATGCTGAAGGGATGTGGGATGAACTGCAGCTGATGATGCTAAGAACCGAAGTCGGTGCTAAAGCTAAGAAGGCTAACATAGTCACAGCATATGACTCCTTCAAGGCCAAAAGTGAGGAGAGCTTACACGATCTTTATCAGCGGTACCTCACTCTTCTCAACGAAATGAGGAAGATTGATATCAAAAAGACTAACAAGGAGATGAACATTCGGTTCCTGCCCGCACTGCCCACCAACTGGAAGAAGATCTCTACCCAACTCCGACAAAATAAGGACTTGGACGAGATGGATATTCATGCTGTTTTGATAACCTCGCACAACATGAAGAAGACATAGGCGAGTTACAAAAGGAGCAAAAGGGCAAACAGGCCGAGGACTCCATAGCTCTAGTTTCTGAGAAGAACAGCTCCTGCTCACGCAAGGAAAAGCACATCAAGCTCCCAAGCTCCTCATTTGGCAAGCAGCTGGCATTAGTCGCTAAGATGATGACAAAGCAGTACTTCAAGAAAAAGTTGTCATCTTATGCCAACAGACTTCGAACTACAAGCTCGAAGAATAAAGAAAAGCCAGTTGAGTCCTCAGAAGCCACACTTTCTAAAGACACAATAAATGTTTTATTTGTGGAAAAACAGGTCACTTTGCCCGGGAGTTCACCCTTCCGAAGAAAAAGGATGCTAATTACTACTCCAGGAAGCTTCAACTAACTAAACAAAAGGAAGCTGGAGTATCTTATGGCAGAGCAGGACCACTGGCTAGAGGACAACTCAGATTCTGACGGCGACAATCTTGCCCTGATGGCACGCCTTGATGATGAAAAGGAAGATGATACTTCCGCAGAGACAGACGACGAGAAAGCATCCACGTCATCTCAGGAGGTATAAACCTCTGACTCTACAAATTTTGACTTGTTAGCCGAGTTAAGCTCAAAATTTGCTAACATGGTAACTGAGCAGAAAAGAGGAATAATAGTAGAGAAAAAGCTTCTTAAGGCTAAGGAAATCATAGCTAGTCTCGAAGAACGAGTTAGGAGTTCTAGCCTCACCATAGACGAATTAACGAAGAAACTCCAAACATATGAGACTAAGCATACCTCATTAGAAAAGCATAGCTCGGTAATAAAATAGAGGACATGCTATACAATAATCACAAATGTCTATTAAGGAACTTAGACGAAAAGAGTCTAGTTAAAAGTATACTTGAATCGGCAAATAAGAAAGTCACTAGTCTCGAAGAGGAATTAGTTAAGGCAAATTCTAAGATTAGTGAACTAGGAAAGAGTCTAGACACCTGTCAAGCCGAAAAGAGCACCGCTCAAAACAACTATGCTACCTTAGACAATGAACGTAAGAAGCTATATTCAAAAATTAAAAATTAGAAGATCTTATAGTAACAAAGGGACAAACTGAACAGACTATCTTTCTGAATCAGCCAAAGGATTTAGAATTTTATGACTATAAGTATGGCTTAAGATTTGGAAACCCACGTCACTTAAAGAAATTTAATTGCAAACAACTTTATGATGTCAAGTACATGGACTTAGGACTAACAAAATTGATGACATCACAACCGCAAAAGAAATAGATATTAAAGAGATAGCCAAAAGAAAAGCCAAAACTAGGGCTTAAATTTCCTTTTCTTACATTGAACTGAATCAACGCGACAAAACTGGGGAACCTCCCAAGGGTTGGAGTCTTGATACAGTTGATTTTGTTGAAGATCATTCTACAAATAAGGAAGCTCAAAATAATCGTTCTGAAAATTCTCTCTACATAACCCCTATTGTTAGGAAAATAGAAGGGTTAAGAGTTTCGTTAGAAAAGAAAGAGAGCATTTTGAAGCTGAAAGAAAAGATTCCGAAAAGAGATGGAAAATCTCAAAACTTTTCTATCTCCCAAGCCACTTCTCACGCATCTCCCTCAAATGATAAAATTATTCCAAAGAGCGTGAAGAAAGAAAAATTGCATTCAAAAGATCAAAAAAATTAATATTTTGAAAAATGATAAATCCAATTCCGTTTCACCTATGTCTACAGGGAGCATAGTACCTGAGCTAGAGGAATCGAAGGCAAAAGTGTCTAGTATAGATATCAAGAAGGAGTCTCTAGACGTCAACGTATTGAATGTATCTCCTCCTTCTGTAAAAAGACTAAACACTCGTAGAAATAAAAGAGCCATTTCCACTCTCAAAGTAATTGCTTCTACTTGCTCCTTAGAACCTACCACGTTTAGAAGCACTAATTATGAAATAGGCTCTTCTTCTACAAAAACCATTATTCATTCTAAAACAAATGCAACTAGGAAGACCCATAGAAAACAAGATCCAGCCATTAAAAAGGCTTATAGCGCTATTCATGCTTGCTCTCACCTAAGGTATCATGTAAAAATCGAATCCCCCAAGCACCTTAGGAGATTGTCAAATGAAAAGATCTTTTCCTCGGTCAAACCTACCAAAACATTTGTCCGTGCTGAAATTAATCTTCCCTGCCAGGTTCAACCTAAATGGGTTGCTAAAACTCCGCCTAAGAAAACAAAAGCCGGAAAACCAAGTCTTCTACAAAGAGCAAACCCAAATTGACTTCTTCGAAGATGCTTGGGTTGCTAAAACACCTACAAGTACTAATTAGGAATCATATCTGAATAAATACCTAAACCTGCTAATCTGCGAGGACCAATTTATGAGTGGGTACCTAAAGCGCTCTAATTGTTGTTGCAGATCCATCATGTGTACCTTGACTCTGGTTGCTCCATACACATGACGGGAATACAAGAGCTCCTGAGCAACTACAAAGACCGACCAAATGGAAAAGTTATATTCGAAAACACGACTCAGCCCCCATAATAGGATTCGGGGACATTAAAGGATGTCTCTTATGTCGAAGGTCTCCGCCATAACTTGTTCAGCATAGACCAATTCTGCGACAAAGGATTCCAGGTGGTCCTTCTTGCTGACCGGTGCAGAATATTGGACAATTAGGACATAGAACTCCTCCAAGGATTTCGGAAATCAAATCTTTACACGATCAACCTGACGTGCGTGCGGCCTTCGACAGTTGTTTGGCTCATTTCTCAGAGAATAGCTTATATGTCTCATCTCAATTTTAAAGCTCTTCAACTGCTTTCGAGGAAGAAATTGGTCCACGGGTCTTCCAACTATAGTATTACAGAAAGAGCATCAATGTTCGGCGTGCGAACTAGGAAAAATAAAGCGAGCATCTCATCACATAAAACAGATTGCATCTACTTCTTGTCCACTAGAATTGCTTCACATGGACCTTTGCAGACCAATGCAAATGCAAAGTATTAATGGACGCAAGTATATTCTAGTCATTTTTTATGAGTTCTCTCGCTACACATGGACGAAGTTCCTCCGAACTAAAGATGAGACAGGAGAATTGATAATTAATTTCGTGAACACTACTCAGAACTTGCTGCAACGAACCATCCAAGTCATCCGAATGGACAACAGCACTGAGTTCAAGAACAAGTATCTCAGTGAATTTTATCAAAAACTTGGTATTAGCCAGCAATTCTTAGCCGCTAAGATTCCTCAATAGAACGGGATTGTTGAAAGGAAGAACATGACTCTAGTGGAGGCCGCGTACAATGCTGATCCATTCAGGCCTCCCACACTTCCTTTGGGCTGAAGCAGTAAATACCGCCTGTTTCACTCAGAACAGGACGGTGGTTCACAAGCGCTTCAATAAGACTCTGTATGAGATAATAAACAAGCGAGTACCCAATATCTCATTCCTCGAGGTCTTCGGGTGCAAGTGCTTTGTGGCGAACGACAGAGAACAACGTGCTAAGTTCGACCCTAAAGCATTCGAAGGCACATTCTTCAGGTTTTCATCAACGTCCAAAGCGTACCGAGTCTACATCAAGTCTCACCGATCAATCAAAGAAAGCTACAATGTCATTTTCCACGAAGTGGCAGAAATGGCTCCTGCACACCTCAATTCAGAACCCGTACCAAACCCGATGGCTTCTGAATACGATAGTTCAGAACCCGTTTACACTGGTGTGTTGGCACAAAACCAACAGAAGATAACAACTCCGGAATCAACGTCTGATGAAACACTGAAACTTGCATTGGAAGACTTAGACTCTCTCTTTGAGCCCATATATCAGCCAGAAACCATTATTGCTACACCTATAATGGATCCCACTCGACGAGGCTGACGTACCAAGCTCTTCAAACATCCCTACCTCACCCGATTCAGAAGTACCACAGATCACTGAAGAACCTCCAACAGTCAATGAGGAAGTCTCATCAGAATCACCAAATTCAAGTGCAGAATCTGACTTACCTCAACCTAATGAACAATCTGAAATCATTGGAAATCTCAGTCCACAAATAGCCGATGCGTCGAGTTTTGTAGTACCACGTGAGCGAAAGTGGACTCGAGCATATCCGGTTGATCAGATTATAGGCGATCCTTCGAGTGGAGTACGGACACATCATCAATGCAGTCTCTTCAGCTGCTTTTTAAGTCAAAATGAGCCAACCAAGGTAGTAGATGCACTAAAGGACCTGGATTGGATACTAGCAATGCAAGATGAGATCAACCAATTCACGCGCCTTCAAGTGTGGACCTTAGTACCCCATTCGCGTGGGAAAACAATCTTCGAAATGGGTATTTAAAAACAAGAAGAATGAAGATGGTGAAGTGATTAGCAATAAAGCGGGATTGGTTGCGAGGGGCTATAATGAACAGGAAGGAATTGACTACGACGAGACATATGCTCCTGTTGCCCGAATCGAAGCCATTCGTCCCTTTCTGGCTTATGCGGCTCATAAAGACTTCAAAGTCTACCAAATGGATGTTAAGACTGCCTTTCTTTGCGAGGGATTCTCTAAGTCTATGCAGATGGAATTTGAGATGGGCTTAATGGGTGAGCTGAACTACTTCCTCGAGTTGCAAATAAAGCAGCTTGACAACGGAACTTTTGTATCCCAGACAAAGTACAGCAAGGAATTACTGACGAAATTCGGGATGAGCGATTCCAATGCAATTTCCACCCCTATGCATCAGACCACCAAAATAGACTGTGATGAATCAGGTACACCAGTTGATCAAACAGAATATCGAGGTATGATCGGAAGCCTTCTTTACTTAACTGCTAGTCGCCCTGATATTATGTTTGCTGTTGGTATGTGTTCGAGATATCAGTCTGACCCTAGGGAATTTCATTTGACAGCAGTCAAGCGTATACTTAGATATATCAAGGGTACTGTGAATTTTGGTCTATGGTATTCATATACGGATGAATTCCCATTAATGGGATATTCCGATGCCGACTATGCCGGCTGCAGGGAAGATAGGAAAAGTACTAGTGGAACTTGCCAATTACTTGGAAATTCCCTGGTAACTTGGTCTAGTAGAAAGCAAAATGATGTCGCCCTCTCCACAACCGAAGCTGAATATATGGCCTTAGGAAATTGTTGTCAACAAGTTCTTTGGATGAAACAAAGCCTTAGTGATTTCGGGTTAGGTTATGATAAAATTCCTATTCTGTGTGATAGTACTAGTGCCATTAGTAATACTAAGAATCCCGTGCATCATTCTCGCACTAGCATATTGAGGTTAAACATCATTTTATACGAGACCATGTTCAGAAGGGGAATATCAGTGTGGAATTCGTAGGAACAAATGATCAGCTTGCTGATATCTTCACAAAGCCCCTAATTGAGGCAATATTTTGCGACATCCGTGATCGATTGGAATCATCGCGCTAAATAAGGTCAGTAAATCTGCCTAATTCTGCCATTGACTCTAGGATATACTATTTTAGGAAGAAATTCGTAGATATCATTCCTGTCCTTCAGTTATTTTAGGAATCCTGGATAATCAAAAAATCCTGTCCACTCAGCTCAGTCAAATCCTTTCCATAATTATGAGATCCCGTCAAATCAGTCTGATATTTCTGACAATCCTTAGAACTGGGATTATGTTATGTTAGAAAGAAATTCCCAATAATTCTATTCTGAGATACTCCTTTCAGCCCCCTAGATTACATTAGGAATTTCAGATCTTATCCTTAAGTGTGATCGCGTTGTTTTAGGAACAAATTCATAGTTATCCATTTCTGAGATCATCCCTTAGCTATCAAGATTATTTTAGGAATTCCGATCATTTAGATCTTATCTAAAAGTGTGATTATATTAGGTTGAAATTCGTAATTATTCTACCTTGAGATATCTTTTCGGCCGATAAGTTATTTCAGGAAATTCGGATATTCAAAATATCTCTTATTAAGCCTTTGATAATATTTTCCTTATTTAAAATGAGATCACATCAGATAACTCTGCAATCTCTGACCGGCGGTTCACCTTGTTTTGAAATACAAATTTGGTTTGGAAACCAAATCTTCTTAATTCTATTTAAGCCGAGCTTATCCTATCTCATTTTATCTCTTGGATAGTTGCCCATTTTTAAATGAGATCACTCGATACTTCTTCCTTTCTTACCTCAGAATTCGAACTTCACAGTTCTCTTCTTGATAATCATCTAAGTTATATTCCAGCTTTTAAGAGTTCCGATAAGATAATAGGGAGCTGAACAAATCTGTGATATCTGCCAGATCTAATAGTGATTTCAGCCTTGAGAACGTTTTCTGATAAGTTATTCCTTCGTCTTCTAGTTATTTTGCGCCACGTTTTTAGCCTTAAAACCTTATTATATCCCTTGTTTATCCTGAAGGGGGAGAAGTATGAGCAATTAATGATATAAGGGGTCTAAGAACTGTCTTTGATATTCGAAATGATTTGTGTGTGATATTCCTTTATGCGCCTACGATATATCTTAGTGCTTATGTGTGTTGACTGAATTTGCATGAAAATATCTGCACATATGCAAGGGGAACTTCACTGTGCGTGCATTCTGACTTTTGCCTATATGATATCTACCTATACCTATGTGGAACTTTGAATTTATGCTCTGGACATTTGGAATAACCTCATTTAGATAGGGGGAGCAAACTAATGTAGCTTGGTAAAATTTCTGAACTTCACTAATATGTTTGATCTGATACTTGAACACTTTACATAGAATATCTGCATAAATGATATGGAATATGTGCACTCACGAATGCAATAGCTGCATTTTTTATTGCTTTTATGCTACGATGCGTGAGCTTATGCTCTGAAACAGTGATACTCTGATACTTATCTGCGCTAATTAACGTGTGTGAGATTTGTTGATAAGTGCTAAGTGCCTGCTGCGATGATTATCTGATTGCTTGAATCATGCTTGGAAAATGCGCACTTAGGCAGGGGAGCATACTCACGGGTAAATTTCAAAATTTTGAACTCATGATATAACTTTGAAAAGGACATGATTTATCCGCACTTAGACAGGGGGAGCAAATTCATTCACGATATATCTTTGCATGTCATATAGATAAATGCACTTAGGCAGGGGGCAAATATGTATCATATGTGATTAGGGAATATCATATGCTCTGCTATGTGATTATGGAACACTTAGACATATGCGCTAGGACTTGCATTATCGAATATGCTTACATGCTTTCGTGCTGCATCAATTACATGTCATCATCAGAAAGGGGGAGAATGTTGACCTTTGTTAGGATATTTATAGAGTGTGTCAATAGTTTAAGTCTTGTGTTATCTTTTGTAATTATCATTTTAGCTTGGGCTTTGGACTAGAATGTAATTAATTAATCTTTATTGTTTGGGCCTTAATATACCTAGGGTTAATGTGGTATATAAGGTTTTACCAACACAATTTTTAAAGTAATCAAAGATCAAAAGGCTAAACCTATTTTTCACACAATACACACACTTGAAGGTGAGAACCTCTCCCTTTTTCATTCCATCAAAGCCTCTTTGATTCCTTGTTTGGTGCAATCGGGACCAACAAGTGCTCTAAGAAAAAGGAGAGGTTCTCACCTTCAAGTGTGTGTATTGTGTGAAAAATAGGTTTAGCCTTTGATCTTTGATTACTTCAAAAATTGTGTTGGTAAAACCTTATATACCACATTAACCCTAGGTATATTAAGGCCCAAACAATAAAGATTAATTAATTACATTCTAGTCGAAAGCCCAAGCTAAAAGGATAATTACAAAAGATAACACAAGACTTAAACTATTGACACAATCTATAAATATCCTAACAATCTCCCACTTTGTGTCAATTGTTGGGAGTCTTGGATCTTGGGCGTTGTGATGGTGGATTAGCGAGTGTGTGTTTCGCGAAGTCCTAGCTTGAACTCGAAGGCACGGAGATTCCTTCGAAGCATGATTCGATCAGCTATGGCGTCAATGAACTTCGCAAACTTGGATCGACAGTGTGGGTCTTCTTCCGAAAAGATGCGGCAAATTCTCAAGAGCTTGTCTTGGATGATGGTGAGTGTTCCATCCGAGAACTTTGCCACTTCGGAGCAGCGCAGTAGCCTCATCTTTCCCTTGTAGTTCGAGTAGGCGACCGCCGGATCATCTCGGTCAATCACATCGCCCCCTCGATAGTCGTCCGTGTTCTTGAAAGATGGGCGAGTCAGGTTCACCTTCTTAGTGCTCCACCGCCATCTGCAGATCGTGGGAGGTGAAGAATCTGACCTGTCGGAGCATGTGTCGCTTGAGAGCCACATAACCCATAGTGACTGGTTCAGCCCGTACAAGATGTCCAGAACTTCTGACGACGAGTCTGAACTGCTTCATGGATTCTAGCATGCTGTACAGATCACCCAGGCGCAGAAACTTGAAGTCCGCCTCGCTCACTTCACTGAAGCTTTCATCATGCCTCATTACCGTGAACACTGGATAGTGGACACGTCCTTTCGACTCCTGGCGCAGGTCAGTGACTTTGCAGATGGGGGCCCGATTCAATTCCAGAGCAATGTTTTCCTCATCGGATAGCGTCCTCTTTGTGCACTTGTGGCAAAGAAGGCTCCATCGTAGAGCTTCTTCTTTTCCTCGCTCCAATTTTGGATGTTCATCAGCTCGTATTCATCAAAGGCCGTGATGATCCGCTCCTTGCGCCGCTAGATCCTCTTCCTGATTTCTTTTTGGAATGGTTCAGGGACCTTCTTGTTTTCCCACGGTGCTTCCGGTATATCCGCCGTGGGCACATCCGATTGAGCAGCAGGAGCCTCAGTTTGCTGTGCTTGAAATTGTAGGATTTCTCGAGTTCGGCGGGTTCAGTGTCGTACTCCTCCCCGTTCTCGTCGTCTACAGTGTCGATCGGTGTAAGAGATGCTTCCTTTAGCAGACGTCGAGCATTCTCCACCAACTTCCTGGCAGCTACTGCGTCGGCGGGTGTGTAACGCCATTCATCGTTGAAGATGTAGGCCTCGATCTCGTTCTGCGCGCAGTAGAAGTCCTCTGGAGCCACGTTGGGGTCGGTATTGAGAGGGGTATGGCTGTGCATTGGAGAGGGTGTTGCGTCGGAGGAGTTTGTGGATTGTGGGGATGGTTGTGGTGGAGATTCTGGTGGTTCGGTTGAGGTGATGGTTTTGGAGAGGATGATCTGGGTGTCGGGTGGTGTAGATGTGGTGGTGGCCCCTAACGTCGATGTGACAGTTAGAGGTTCCGAGATGGTGGGTGGAGAAGGTGTGGAGGTGGTCTCTAACGCCGATGTGACGATTAGAGTTTCGAAGACGGTAGTGGGTGGTGGTGAGGGTGATTTGGCTAGTGACTCGGGGTTAATAGGGTGGGATTTTTGACTGGTGGGGTGTGAGGTTTCTGTTGCAGGCGTCGTTTCAGGTTCAGATGAGGAAGGCGGCGTCGATTGCACGAGTCCTTGAGATTGTGAGCCTTGTTGCCTATTCTCCACCTCGCGGCGATCTTGATCATCGTCTTGATCGTCGCGCCTGATCCCGCTAGACTCGCCTTGAGCTCGACAAGTCATTGGTTGAGTCATTATGGCCTTCATTTGTTGTTCCTCCTCGTCGAGTTCCGTCATCATTCGAATCGGGCTCTGAGGATGTAGAAGAGCTCCTTGGCGGAAATGGAGGAGAGAACAGCGTCTGCGTCCATATGTTGCAGTGGTGGTGGCGTCTCCGGGGCCACACCTTTGCCTTTGTCGATGGTGGACGCATCGAGACGCGCGTAGACTTTATCGAGAATAGACGCCTCAAGAGTCTTTGCAAACTCTTGAAGACGAGTCTCTAGCGCGGTCTCGGAGACAAAACGGGGTAAGTTTAACAAGTTGGACTCACGAAGAAATCCAACTTACACCGAATCGGAGAAGATAGCCGATCGGCCGCCCATTTGCACAGGACGGGAAAAGACGGAGTCACTAAGACTTCCCGTTGGCATCATCGATGAGAGAGACTCAAACGAATGATGGCCTAGGCTCACGGTTGTTGTGATGTTGGCCGTGCTAGGTCTTCCGCTCTCAGTCACAGAGACATCACCGAGCGTTCTGACAGAATCACGAAGACTCTGTAGTGCAGTAGAGGGTGTATGTGTCCTAGAAACATATGAAATTATGGGGAGTGAGGGTACTAGACTTGATGTGAATGAAGAGGATGCAGTCTGAGGCGGGGGACTGCTTGTTTCAACATCGACTATCTCCAAGTGGGATGTCGATGGTATATGTGGTTCCTCGTGGAATGAAATATCTTCCTGTAGGGAGGAAGATAAGTGGATTAGTGAGGTCGTTTGCGTGGTTGAGCCAGATGCCACGTCTTCTACTCGGGAGGTGAACACATCACCTCCTGTACTTATGGGTTGGGCTCGGCTTGTTTGTGACTGAGGAGGTCGATCATGTTTCTATTTTGATCGACGCTCCGTGGTGCGGCTTACGTCATCCTCATGCGACCATTTTTTCGGTACGCGGGTGGAAGAGGATGTGGCGCGACTCGATGACCTTTTAGTAGTGGGGTTGGGGTTTTGGCTAGTCCCGCGGTTAGGAGCAGCAGGGCTGGTCTGCTCCGTAGGGACAATGGATAGTGGATGGGGACTCTCGCGGAATGAGGCGGTGGAGGCGCGATAGTCTTGAACATGTGGTTTGTTGGGTCGGCATAGGCGAGGACTTCGTCTGGGATGATCATAGCGTGTCGATCTTTCGCTGGAGTGTTTTTCTTGGCGAACTTCTCGACAATAGGGATTGCGAAGTGTTCACTTGCCGGGCGGACGCGGATGTTGGTGGGGAAGTGTTTGATGAATGCTGGGAGCCACCGCATGTAGGGTACGAAACGGTTTGTGACTTCCTTGGCAATCTCCCGATCTCGACGTTGAATCATGGAGACGAGATCCATCCATATTATCTCAGCGTAGTTGTATTTGCGGTTGTGGGCGATGCCGGTTAGGATGGTGAGAATTTGGTGGTTGCCGCGGTCCTGGCCAGCATGCTTCCCTGACATGCATTTGTTCAGCAGTAGGTACAGTGTTCGCCAGGGTTGAGGTAGATTGCGTGTGGTGACTTCACTGAGAACAAGTGGGCCCTTCTTCTTCTTATTTTCTGGTAGATAGCCCAGTCTGTCGATGTCTTCTATAAGTTGTTCGTGCGTCGGTAGTGGATCGTAGGGTGAGTAGACAAGGAGTTGAAGAACTTCTTGGACGATCTTGCGAGTGAGGACTACTGTTTCTTGATCGATTTTGGCGGACATTGCTGAAGCGCGGTAGTGTGGTCCAGCAATCTGCAGTGTGTGCCAGAACTGTTGGAGATAGACTTGCGCTTCTGGTTCGCCATGAGTGAGGGCGTGGCGGAGGGGATGCCCTTTGAGGATCTCTATGATGATGGGAGCATAGCACCGGAAGTTGTCCAAGTCCACCATGTGGTTGTTTGGTATCAAGGCAGCCCATCGATTTGTTGGGAATACCTCCTCGATTGGTGGAACGTAGGTTAGCGTATTGAGCTCGATGCGAGCGACGTCCCTTTGAATTGCGGCATCCTCAAGTGCTTTAAGTGCTTCTCGGTTTGTGTTAGTCATATCTGTGCTCGACAGAGATTGTAGCATGATTAGTATGGATTATATTGCGAGAGATGGATTATAATCAAGTCGTGGGTGAGACAATAGAACGAAGCATAAAAGTGCCCAAAATTGTAACGCTAAAAATAAAATTAAAATTAAGGTTAAAGATGACTTAGTGTCCATTTGAAATAAAGATGTTAAGATTGAATGATGATTTTGTGATGGCGAAAGTTGTAAAATATTTTCGCAAGTAGTGAAAATTTTTGCAGCTATTGTAAAAATTCGCGTGTAGTGTTAAATTTTCGCAAGTAGTGGAAAATTTTCGCAGTGATGGAATTTCACAAGTTATCAAAAATTTTCGCATGCTATGAAAATTTTGCTGATTATCACATATGGACAGGTCGAGAGACAATTCGCATTTAGTTGTAAAATTTTCGCATGTAGTGTTAATTTTCGCACATTAAGGAAGTTTTGCATTCAGAGTAAAGTTTCGCATGTAGTGGGAAATTTTCGCATGTAGTGTTAATTTTCGCACATTAAGGAAGTTTTGCATTCAGAGTAAAGTTTCTAATGTAGTGGGAAATTTTCGCATTCAAGTTCTCCAAGAATTTTCGCATGTAAGGGGAAATTTTGCAGATTATCATGTCGTGAGGAAATTTTCGCATGTAGTGTACAATTTTCGCAAGTTATAGAATTGCACAAGTTGTCCAAAAATTTTCGCGGTTAAAATATTTTCTCAAAAGGTATGAAATTTTCGCAGGATGATAAATCTTTGAAGAAGGCCTGCTTAAGTGATAAACTTTCTCGGGTTGGAATTTCTCAGTTTGACAAGAGACAAGAAATTCTCGGTTGATAATTTTCTCAGATTGAGAAAAAGTTTTTGGCATCGGCGAAAAGATGATGTATGTTAGGGCTGAGAAATTATTGAACCACTGTTGCTGCGAAAGGATTGATCAGTATTATTGCGAGAAAAATTTAAGTTTATGGATTGAGAAATTTTTGGGTTACTGTAGTTGCGAAATAGTGACAGTGCGAAAAGATGTAGTATGAAGTGCGGTGTATGAAAATTTCGCGGGTCATGACTTTACTGTAGCTGAAAAAAAAATTTAACGTAAGGGAAAAATTTTCTCGGATGAACATTTTCGCGGGACTTCACATACTGTAGCAGCGAAATAAGAAAATTCTCGGATGAAAATTTTCGCGGGACTTTACTCACTGTAGCAGCGAAAATCTAATGTTTAACGTATTTTTTCTAAAAATTTTCTCGGTGATGAACACTGTACGAAAACGTATGAAACGACGTTATAAATTTTGCCTTACTACCACTCAAATCTTAACCAAAACGCAATAAACTGGACTTAATCGACTCGAAATTGAACGGGTAATACATATTTGGGCGTTTTATACACCAAAATTGTATCACGCGGCCGAATCGAAGCCGAGAAAATAATTCTAACCTAAAAATTTAAACACGAAACTGGGCAAAATCATGATTAAAACGAACTGAGATGGGTTTATTTGAGGTATTCATACCGAAAAGTTGATTTTGACGACGGAGAATGCAGAGAAACGGATTTTGAAAGCGGATTTGATGACAACGATGACGGGAGAGGTTGAGAAATTTTTGAAGAGTGGGGTGCGAAATTTTTGAATTTTTTCTCGGGAATTTGTAAGATTGTGAAAAAGGTTGAGTATTTGGGGTTTTAGGGGTTTTGTGACTGTTCATGCGAGATTTTGAGTTAATGGGCCGAAATTCGTGGGCTTGGTCAAAATTGGGTCCTGATCCGATTTTCACGGGCTTGGTCAAAATTGGGTCGGTCCAATTGGTGTTCAATTGGTCCAATTTGGACTCTGTTTTGACCAAAAATTAAAATTCCAACCCAAAATTCGATTGGTCCAATTTTGACTTCGTTTGACCAGAATTCAAAATTTCAAACCCTTTTTTTTAAATAAAGAAAAGACAGAAACTCCCCCTTAATCGAAAACTCCCCCTTGAGAAACATAATTCAGAGGACACATAGAGAATGAAGTAAAGTGAAGAGATAAATGTACACTTTATCAAAGTTCATGTCGGGTCAATTGATCACAACTGAAGATTCAACATGCCCAACATAGTCACAAGGTGTTGGAATCGTTTGACGTCCAACGGTTTTGTGAAAATGTCGGCCAGTTGATCTTCGGTAGTGACGTAGTGCAATTCAATTGTTCCTTGTTCGACATGTTCTTTGATGAAGTGGTGACGAATGTCTATGTGTTTCGTTCTCGAGTGATGTACCGGGTTACTTGTCATCGCAATCGCACTCTTCGAGTCACAATAAATGGGAATTTTATCAACATGAAAATTGAAATCACGTAGTTGGGTTCTCATCCACAGAAGCTGTGAACAACAACTAGCGACGGCGACATATTCTGCGTCCGTCGACGAAGTTGAGACACAGTTTTGTTTTCGAGAAGACCAACTCATGAGTTTACCGCCCAAGAAGTGTGCAGCTCCAGAGGTGCTTTTCCGATCCATCTTGCATCCTGCGTAATCCGAGTTAGAGAATCCAACCAGTTTGAAGTCCGATCGAGTGGGGTACCACAGACCCAGATTGGGTGTTCCTTTGAGATAGCGGAGAATCCTTTTGACAGCAGTGAGATGGGATTCCTTAGGTGTGGCCTGAAAACGAGCGCAGATTCCTGTCGAGAGAATGATATCCGGTCGACTAGCAGTGAGGTACAGAAGAGAGCATATTATCCCTCGATAGACGGTTTGGTCAACGGGAGCACCAGATGGGTCGCGGGTCGGCCATAGGGAGACATAGGTGTAGCAGCAGTCTTAGCAACCTTCATTCCATATTTCTCGAGGATGTCATGAATGTATTTGGACTGGTTGATGAAGATTCCGTCGAGGAGTTGCTTTACTTGAAGACCAAGAAAGAAATTCAACTCGTCCATCATACTCATTTCGAATTTCTCTTTCATCAATTCTGCGAACTCTTCACACAGTTGTGGTTCAGTCGATCCAAAAATGATGTCGTCGACATAAATCTGTACAATCATGATGTCCGGGTCACTCCGCTTGGTGAAGAGAGTTGTATCCAGAGATCTTTTCTTGAAACCAGACTGAACAAGGAAGTCTGAAAGTACGTCATACCAAGCTCGAGGAGCCTGTTTTAGTCCGTAGAGGGCCTTGTAGAGTCGATATACATGATGGGGAAACTCTTCGCTCAAGAACCCTTCAGGGTGATCAACGTACACTTCTTCTTTGAGAAATCCATTCAGAAAAGCAGTTTTCACGTCCATTTGGTAGACCTTAAAGTTTTTGTGAGCAGCAAAGGCAAGAAAAATTCGTATTGCTTCGATCCTGGCGACGGGGGCGAAAGTTTCATCGTAGTCGATGCCTTCTTGTTGATTGTACCGCTTAGCCACAAGTCTTGCTTGTAAACGTTCAAACTGATTTATTTGTTCTTGAAGATCCACTTCATGCCGATAATGGATCTGTTGTGAGGGCGTAGTACAAGTTCCCAAACTTGTAAACGTTCAAACTGATTTATTTCCTCCTGCATTGCAATCAGCCAATCAGGATCGTTGAGAGCTTCAGCTACTCGTGGTGGTTCGGCTTGACGAGATAGCAAGCGAACATACTCTCATTCATCGTAGCCGAACGCGTTGAAACACCGGATGTGGGATCCCCAATAATCTGATCCGTAGGATGAGAGTGGGCCCAAAGTGGTACATTGGTCTGTGAGGAGCTAGCCACATTTGTGTCGATTGGAGGCTCATTAGATTGGGGTCCGGTGTCCGAAGAAGAGATCTCAACCGTAGTAGATTGAGAGGGTTCAGCATCAGGATCAGCAATGTTCCCAGGGTTGGGTAAAATGTGGTCTTCGTTGAGATTGAGATCATCCAAGTTTGGAGGGACGACATCATTGCCGATAGCTGGTGGTATAGGTGGGGTGGGTGCAGCGGTAGGTTGAGTGGTGGCGACGGGAGTCTTGGGGACCGGATAGAAGTACTCGAAGAGCAGATCGAGATCCAGTTCGCCAGAGTTGCCCTCAGATGAGAAAGTTCCCGTCGATGAAAGTTGACCTTTTGTCAACTACTGTAGAAGACCTGGTTCTGGACGGATATGAGCAGAAGTCATGAGGTCGCCTTCGCTTTCATCAAAGGTGACATTTGTTCTCTCAATGACTGATCGTTTCTCCTTAAGATAGATTCTGTATGCCTTTGAGTTCAGCGAATATCCAACAAAGATGCCTTCAAGTGCTTTTGGATGAAGCTTCCCAAGATGTTGGCGATCATTGGCCACAAAACAGCGGCAACCGAAGACCCTTACATAAGATATATCTGGGATACGGCGATTATTCATTATCTCGTATGGGGTACGGTTGAATCTCTTGTGGATGGAAGCCCGGTTTTGCATGTAGCAATCCGTTTGAATAGCTTCGCCCCAAAGAGAGTGAGCAAGGCCGGATTGGATGAGGAGTGAGGAACTGCAGGGTGATGCGCTGAGTGGCATAGAAATCACTGAGCTTCTTGTTCTTAAACTCAGTTCCGTTGTCAGTTCTGATAAGCCGAACCTTCTGTTGATGAAGAGTTTGGGACGTAACAACAAACTCGATGATTATATCAGGAACTTCATCCTTTGTACGAACGAGCTTCGTCCACGTGTAGCGTGAGAAGTCGTCGACAATCACAAGAATATACGTCTTCCTCCGAGTGTAGCCGTAGGCATAGGGCCACATAGATCCATGTGTAAGAGTTCGAGGATGAGCTTAGAGGACGGTGTTTCCTTGTACATGTGAGACGAGCGCTTCACCTTCCCCAATTCGCAGGCAGAGCAGAGGTGTTCCTTGTGATAGGACAGCTGGGGTAGACCGTTGACGAGTTTATTTTGACGCAGTTTAGTCTTGAAATTGAGATGTGAAAGACGCCGATGCCATAGATCGTTCAACTTAGGTGCAGCACGAGAGAGAAGGCATATTGGTCGAGAGGTCGTAAGATTGAGTATGTAGAGGTGAGACGTGCGCGTTCCAGAAAGAAGAGGCAGTCCCGATGCATCGATAATGCTGCAGATGTCAGATTCGAAGAGAACCTTGTATCCTTTATCGCAGAAACGACCAATGCTGAAAAGATTGTAGCTCAAACCCTCGACGTAAGAGATGCCCTTAATCGTCAGTTTGTCATGGATGAGATCGCCAGTTCCGAGAATTGGCGCCATTTGACTGTTTCCGAAGGAGACCCTTCCATGATAGCGCTCGGAGAAGTTGCTCAACAGCTCCTTATTCCCTGTCATGTGTGTGGAGCAACCCGAGTCTAGATACCACACATGACAGACCTGCAATTATCAACAAACGTTGGGTTCCCATTTACGGACGGGACCTTCTTGTGATACAAGTAGAATTTTCATGCGCTTAATGGGAAATGTGGGGTCTAAATCAGGTTGTGATGGATCTAATTTAGATTTCCCTTTGTGAATTGTTTGAGGCGGTGGGATTATGGTTTTTCTAACCCATATTTGCCTAACTTGTGCTTGTATGTACGGTGCTTTATTCATGAATTGGCGAGGATGATTTGGGTGTCGGGTGGTGTAGATATGGTGGTGGCCTCTAACGTCGATGTGACAGTTAGAGGTTCCGAGATGGTGGGTGGAGAAGGTGCGGAGGTGGTCTCTAACGCCGATGTGACGATTAGAGTTTCGAAGACGGTAGTGGGTGGTGGTGAGGGTGATTTGGCTAGTGACTCGGGGTTAATAGGGTGGGATTTTTGACTGGTGGGGTGTGAGGTTTCTGTTGCGGGCGTCGACCTTTTTGGTCCATGTGTGTTAGAGAGTTTTGATGGACAATGTAATTGTAATAACTTTAGGTCTATAAATTACGGACAACCTTAAATCCATGCTTATGAAGATGCTTTCTATGCAGCCTGCTAATTATCTATAGAACTGTGAAGACAACAATTCAGAGTATGATCGCAACATGTTCACTAATACAGTAACAATAAAATAAACAGTAGTTCATTCATTCCCATCAATATCGTAAACATGCCATTTCAAATCACAAAATCATCGTTCATATAACGGTCATTCATAGGATCCGTAGATCACATGCTATTTTTATATATCTATTTATTTTGATACTCCCGTTATAGACTAGCTAGACTGTACTGTACGCCAGTCGGCGCCCATGCATGGGACTCTGTAACCATGTCGTAATCCCCCTATTTATAGGGATAGGTGTTGCCTGTACAGGACTCTGTAAAATCCATCGATTTGTAGGGATATATGCCGTAGCATCCGTATCATATCATCTGTAGTCGTAGCAGTCATAACGGTTTCTCCTTTCATTATATGTATGCAATGCTATATGAAATACTTTATATAACACATAAATCATATAAAGGTACATTATAGTCACATAGTTCACATTGATCCATGAATAGCATATAAAGTACACATTAGTCAATTAATCCATATAAAGCATGTAAGCACATAAGGCACCTAAGGTACATGTTGCAAATCATACTCACAAGTTTCGCCTATTATCTCGTCCGCTCAATCGACTTTGTCCTTGCCCTTATCCGACTCCTGACCTAAACAATTATTTTATCCGTAAATATGAAATTCTTATAATGACATACGTGCGTGATATGCATGCTTTATTATGCAGGATCGTTCCTATCCGTAGCCTTTATCAGAAACCCTAATTTATATTATATCAAAACCCTAATTATCGAACACTTTATGTGATATTAAAATTTCTTATCTATGTATCGCAATTCTCTTTATTTCGAAATTTTATTAAGTTCGGTATTCTTATTATTATAAAATTCACGTACATCTCGAAATTTATACCTATCGAAAACTTGGTGGTACATGTCGAGATCTTCGAGGTATAACATGTCGAGATCTTCAAGATATAACTTAAAGAATTTCGAAATGTATCATAGAAGATTTCGAAACACACTCGACATTCTCCTAATCATTTTCAAAACCTATCTCGAGATTTTCATATGATATCGAGATCTCTAAATTTCAAAATACATTTCGTCATTCTCTTAGCCAATTTCGAAACACATCTCGACATACTTTAATCACTGAAACACATCTCGACATTCTTTAATCATTGAAACACATCTCGACATTCTATCTAATTAGATTTTAAATCTCGAATTATAACTCGACATCATATACATTATATTATTATTATTATTATTATTAAAACGTTTCCTTTACAATTAAGTTTTTGATATCTGTTCCTAAGAATTGTTTAACTGTCGCATGTTATATATCGAGAACTCAAGGAATCTTGAATTCTTGATTGAAGAATTTCGAGGTCTTCATTGAACCAATCTCGAGATCCTTGTTTCCGATATGTAGTTCTATGAATTATTTAAATTGCTACAATTTCACATCGAGAACCAAAGTTCTCGCAATATCTATGTTAATGAATCTCGAGATCTTTGCTTAAAGAATTTCAAAGTCTTCATTGACCAATTTCGAGGTCCATAGCTAAAGAGTTTCGAAATTCTTCTTTAGCCATACTATAGTATTACTTAATTATTTCTTCCACTTTAAAGAATCTCAAGACTATCATTAAACTTCCTAATTTATTTGATCACTTTAATTCGTACATATAAATTTTCTACTAACCTGAGAAAACCCTAGAAATTCTAACTTAGAAAAATTCTAATTCCATAACATTTACTTCTTCACCACTTATCTCTTTGAGAAGCTAGGACTATAATACTTTAAATATCTTATCCTACATATACTTCTTGTTTTAAAATGACTTATATGAATGCATAAATTTATGTAAATGCATGAAATCATAATATGAAGTTTTGATTCCTGACAATCTCCCCCTTTTGAAATTTCGACCTCGAAATTTCATACCTGTTTCGGCTAATAAACATGGGTATTGGGTCCTTATACTTTCTATTGTTTCTGACTGTCCGTCCGTATTAAAATGCAATTTAGTTCCGAGCGCTTTTTGTAATGTACCCCAAAATCTGGAAGTAAATCGGGGATCACGATTAGACACGATAGAAATGGGTACCCCGTGTAGCCGAACTATCTCATTAACGTATCTTTTGGCTAAATATTCTAACGTAGAACCCCATCGAAATGGCAGAAAATGAGCTGACTTTGAATGTCTGTCGACTATTACCCAAATGGCATCATTTTGCTTGGCCGTAGGAGGAAGTCCATAGAGAAAATCCATCGTTATACGCTCCCATTTCCAAACAGGTATGGGCAAAGGATGTAATTTACCCACTGGCGCTTGGTGTTCAGCTTTGATTTGCTGACACGTTAAACATTTCAGTACATATTCGGCCATATCCTTCTTAATCCTTGGCCACTAATAGTGAGGTTTAAGGGTCCGATACATCTTCGTACTGCCTGGATGCATAAGGAGCAGTGTGTGCCTCTTCCATTATTTCTTGTCGAAGATTATCGATATCAGGAACACATATGCGGCCATTTACTATCAAAGTCCCATTCTCGTTTATCACAAAAGACTTCCCTAATCCTTGTTTCACTTTAGCAGCAATCTTAGCCAGCTTTTCATCTTTAAACTGTACTTGTCTAATTCGATCTATCATAATAGGCCGAACTATCATCGAGGCGCAGATAGCACCAGTATCGTCTACTTTCATCTCCGTATTCATTTCCTGAGATCAATCAAACTTGAGAAAGAGCAAGTTGATAAATAAGAGACGGAACCGTACGATTTCCGACTTAAGGCGTCAGCAACGACGTTAGCCTTTTCAGGATGATACTCTATAGTCAGCCGTAATCCTTTAATAGCTCGATCATCGACTCTGTCTCATATTCAATTCCTTTTGGCTTAATAAATATTTAAGAATCTTATGATCAGTAAATATCTGAAATGTTGTACCGTATAAGTAATGTCGCCATATCTTTAGTGCGAACACCACGGCCGCTAGCTCTAAGTCGTGAGTTGGTAGGATGTTTCGTATGGCTTCAGCTGTTGAGATGCATACGCCACTATTTCCGTGTTTGCATTAGCACACATCCTAGTCCTTGATACGATGCGTCGCTATAGATTACAAAACCATCTGTTCCTAATGGAATAGTTAGTATAGTGGCTGTCGTTAGTCGTTCCTTTTTCTTCAAAACTCCTTTGACATTCCTACACTTAAATGTAACTCCTTTACGTAGTTCGTCATTAGGGCTGCTATCAGTGAGAAATTCTCGACGAACCGTCAACAATATCCGGCCAATCCCAGAAAACTACGAACTTCTGCTACATTTTTAGGACTTTCCCACTTAATTACTGCTTCGCTTTTGCTGGGATCAACTTGGATACCTTTGCCTGAAACTACGTGCCCCAGAAACACTACTTGATCTAACCAAAATTCACACTTCGAGAGCTTCGCATATAACTTCCTTTCCCGTAAAGTCTAAAGCACAATCCTTAAATGTTGTTCATGCTCTTCTTTGGACTTAGAAAATATACTAGAATATCGTCAATAAAGACGATCACGAACTGGTCTAAATAGGGTCGGAAAACATCATCCATTAATGCGATAAAGACTGCAGGAGCATTTGTCAATCCAAAGGGCATAACGAGAAATTCGTAGTGTCCATATCTTGTTCTAAAGGCAGTATTTGGAATATCACCATCCGCAATCTTCAATTGATGATATCCTGATCTCAGATCGATTTTTGAAAAGACCCGAGAACCTTGCAATTGATCAAATAGATCATCAATTCGAGGCAACGGATATTTATTCACCGTTACCTTATTTAACTGCCGATAGTTGATGCACAATCTGAGCGTCCCATTTTTATTTTTGATCAAAAGAACAGGTGCTCCCCAAGGCGATACACTTGGCCGTATATAACCCTTATCGAGTAATTCCTTTAACTGTACCGTCAACTCATTCAATTCAATCGGAGCCATTCGATATGGCTGAATAAATATTGGCGCCGTGCCTGGTTGAAGTTCAATATCGAACTCTGTATCTCGATCGGGAGGTAATCCTGGTAACTCTTCGGGAAAGACATCAGGATATTCGCTGACTACCGGAATATCTTTTATTTTTAATCCACTTAACTGCGCATCTATAACATATGCTATATACCCTTCGCATCCTTTACTAATCATCTTAGAAGCTTCTACGCTTGATATCCTATGTGCCGTCCGTACGCTCTTTTTTCCCTTAAGTATTATATGGTTTGATCTATAGGGGTCAATTCAATTTCATTTTTGAAACAATCAAGTTTCGCCCTGTATCTTGACAACCAATCCATGCTCAATATTACGTCAAAATCCATTAAAAGGAATAACGAACAGGGTTGTCCGCATTTCTATCCCGTTACTGACAACTTTGCATATCTGAGTATACGGTGTTTACTATAACTATTTCTCCCGTTGTGTCAGGACCCATCGTCCCGCTCTCGTATTCCGTTCTAATTCTAAGTGTTAATGCTTTGTTATTGTGCGTATACGTAAAAATGCGAATAAAATTTTTCATTTTAAAACGTGCATGCGGAAGTCTTATATACATGTCAAAAGAATATTCGTAACTCGTTCTTCGAATCATCTAAATCATGTCTACAAAAAATACAAGTGTATGTGTGTGCAGCCAAAAGCTCCCTATGCGCCCGGCCTTCACAGGTCGTCATCCATACACACACTCCCACCTCAAAAGCAGCCGGATAGCTTCAAAAGATCGGCCTCGCGTAATGGTCGGATCACGTACCGTGATCGTCAGTACCTACAATACGTAACATAAAGAATGAGCCACCGAGGCTCAGTAAGCAGAAATTATGCAATGCACGTGTCCTAACGATCGACAATCCACGTCGTCGTTTTCTAATGCTCATACTCTCCTTCTCATTTTCTTGTCCCTCTTTCTGACTCATACTTATTTTCTTATACTCTTACTTCGTACGGGCCCTCGGCTTTCTATCCCACTATGCGCCATTTCATAGAGATCTCATATGTGGAGGTTCTCACACTAGAAGGTCACCCGAAGGAATCTTCCCTTACTCAATGTGGCCTCCACGGACGCTTCTCACTGGTAGCCAACACCGAGGCCACTAACCGCGGAGGTCACCCGAAGGAATCTTCCCTCCCGGTTAGTGCTTTACGCACTAGAAGGTCACCCGCAGGAATCTTCCCTTACTCAGTGCGTGCCCCGGGCCGCATCCTCCAGGTTGCATCTCCCGCATACGGGGTATTCCCCCAGCCTCTTGTACAGGCCTTATGGCTTCTTTTGCCATGGCTGCATAGGGGAGCCGTGACTCTTCATTGAGTCGACACAAACGCCAATATCGGCGAGTTTACATCGCACACGGCGATCTTACGCACGCTCTTACCTCACATCTTACGTACTACTAATTGCGTGCAAGTGCCCATGCCATGCTCATGTAAATATGCAGATCATACTATCATGCATATAAAGTAACTTTGTCGTAACATGCACGTTCTACGTAAAATATACGAGCACGTAAATTCACAAAATCAGACGCAGGCAAGTTACGTATCGTAGTTGGATTTCTACTTACCTGGAATCTACCGCTACTGGTTCGGCGAAATTTCTAGTTTTCGACCTTAATCATAAAATTATTATGTCAGTACGTCATCTAAAATATTGGTTATCTAGGTACTTGAAAAGTGTTGAAATATTTTCCTTAGTTTTTGTATGTAAAGGTCTCGATATTACAAGGGTTCGTTTGCATTATTAAAGTTGATCACGACATTTGTTTTAACATTTATATCAACCTATCATTTCGTCATTTATCAGTTAGGAGGACTCGACATTTTGTGTTCTATTTCGTTCGACATCTTATCTCGCCATTTTGGAGCATAAAATGTCGACATGAAGTTCATCTCGACTTTAATATCGGCATTTAGCTCGACATTTCTATTTTAGCACTTCGACATTTTACCTTGGAATATCTCGACATCTTTTCCTATCATTGCTTCGACATTCTACCTATCATTCGACTCGACATTTACTAAATATCGCTATGCAAGCTTTCGACATCCTATCTAACATCTCGATATTTTCATCTTGGGGTTTCGACATTTATACAATGTGAAATATCGACATGCTAAGTCGACACCTTATCTAGCATTTCATTTCGACATTTTGAAGAAGATGTCGACCTAGCTCCACATGGCTCGGCATTTAAATGGTTTAAGATCTCGACATCGTATTAAAAAGGACTCGACATCTTTCTATCACTCGATATTATATTTCGACATTTGAATTAGAAAATGTCGACATGCATTTCATATGAACCTCGACATTCTGTTTCGACATTTGAATTTAGAAAATGTCGACATGATTTTCGACATGCATCTCGACATTTTATACTCAATTCCACTCGATATTGAGCTCGTCTTTAATGTCGACATTTAGCTCGACATTTCATCTATATCATTCGACATTTATCATTGTCTTCATTCTTCGTCGTTCATCATCCCATTTAAACACGATTCTAGCTTATTCTACCCAACATTTACATGTTCTAAATCACATACTAAGCTATTTGCTAGCTAGTTTGTCCGAATAGAGACCTTATCATGAGTTTACCTCGCATTTAGGGTTCTTACGGCATTCTTCTTCAACTTCTTGCATTTAAGTTCATTAATGATATCCAACTACACCTAGGGTGCGAAATTTAAAGCTTAATAAGGGTATTTACTTACAATTTTCGAGTTCCTTAAGCTAGTTGGAGTGGCCTTTGTTCGATTTTTTTGGCTCTCGGCTCCTTCTCCTTTCTCCTTGCTTTTTCTTCGTTGGTTTCTTTCTTGGTGGGGTTAGGGAGTTGAAAATGTGTTTTGATATATTTTAATCATGTTAGAGAAGACAAGGTAGCGTGGGTTTTCCTTGAAGTGAGGGAACTTGTCTCCTATTTTGGGCTCTCATGGGCTTGGGCTTAAATTAGGTTCTAACCCAACAATAATTAAATTTCTAGTCCAAGTTTAATAATTCATGGCCCATGGAAGTCTTAGTCCAACTCCTATCATTCTCTTCCACTATTTTCGAAAATTATTCTTCTCAATCTAGGGTCATCACGAGCACGAAAATTCCTGGTAGTAATTGCACATAATTCTCGTAACATTCACGGCATAAAATTCATAACATCACAAGAGCATGTAACACGTACGTAATTAACACAAAAATTACGTAAGTCATAGACATAATTTATTGGCCGACCTAGTTCGCGGGGACTGGGGTCCTACATCCTCCCCCCTTAAGGAGGATTTCGCCCCCGAAATCAGCCCGTGTGAAACAACTCGGGGTAACGAATTCGCATTTCGTCCTCCCGTTCCCATGTAGCTTCTTCCGTGGACTGGTTCCGCCACAGTATCTTCACTAACGGGATATCTTTATTCCTTAGTTTCTTGGTTTCATACATCAATATTTCCACCGGAATCTCTTCGTAGCTTAGATCCGGTTTCAATTGTTGATGTAGGGACTCGTTTCCCAGAACGTGGTTCGGGTCAGCTATGTATTTTCGCAGTGTCGAGACGTGGAACACCTCATGCACTTGCGATAAAGACGCAGGCAGCTCCAGTTGGTATGCTATCTCGCCAACCTTCTTCAGTATCCTAAATGGACCGATATATCTAGGGCTTAGCTTCCCTTTCTTCCCAAATCTTTTCACGCCCTTCATCGGTGATACTTTCACGAACACCATATCTCCCTCTTCAAATTCTAATGGTCGACGTCTTCGATCAGCGTAGTTTTTCTGTCGACTCTGTGCCGTTCGCATTCTTTCTCGTATGGTGGTAATGGCTTCCGTCATTTCTCGTACTACGTCAGGGCCTAACACTGCCCGTTCGCCAACCTCGTCCCAATGTACTGGGGATCTGCACCTTTGCCCGTATAGCGCTTCGTACGGTGCCATCCCAATGGTGACGTGGTAGCTATTGTTATAGGAGAACTCGATTAGCGGGAGGTACTTACTCCAATTCCCTTTGAAATCGAGTACACACGCTCGGAGCATGTCCTCCAGGGTCTGGATGGTTCGCTCGGATTGACCGTCCGTCTGCGGATGGTAGGCGGTATTGAAAGATAGCTTCGTTCCCATCGCCTTTTGCAAGCTCGTCCAAAATTTCGAAAGAAATCTGGAGTCGCGATCCGAGACTATTGAGGATGGAACGCCGTGCAGTCGCACTATTTCTTGGATATAGAGCTCCGCGTACCGTTCCATGGAAAATGTCGTGCTAATCGGCAGGAAATGGGCAGACTTGGTGAGTCTGTCGACAACCCATATCGCGTCGTGCCCCTTCGTGTTCCTCGGCAGTCCTACCACGAAATCCATGGTTATGTTATCCCATTTCCATTCCGGAATGGGTAACGGTTGTAGGGTTCCCGCCGGCCTTTGATGCTCGGCTTTTATCTGCTGGCACGTCAGGCACTGACTCACGAAAGTCGCGATGTCCTTTTTCATGCCTGGCCACCAGTAGTTCTCCTTCAAACCTCTGTACATCTTCGTTGCTCCTGGATGTACTGAGTATGCAGTGGCATGGGCTTCCGTCATTATCGTCCTTCTTAGCCCAGCGTTGTCTGGTACGTACAACCGATCCTTGAAATACAGTCGCCCGTCTCCCCTTATCATGAGGTCTCCGGTTGTTTGTTCTGGTTGTGCTTCCTTAATTTTCGTATACAATTCGTCCGTTTCCAGCGCTGTCTTGATTTGCTCCAGCAACGTTGGTTGCAAGGTTAAGGCTGCTAGCTGCGCCTCAACTTCGCCTAACCTTACGACTTCGACTTCCAGCAGTTGCAGTTCTGCACTGACTGCTTTTCTGCTTAAGGCATCGGCTACTATGTTCGCCTTGCCTGGGTGGTAGTTGATTACGCAGTCATAATCCTTAACTAACTCTAACCACCTCCTCTGCCTCATATTCAACTCCTTTTGCGTAAAGAAGTACTTGAGGCTCTTGTGGTCAGTGTATATCTCGCACCGCTCTCCGTAGAGGTAATGCCTCCAGATCTTGAGAGCAAAGACCACTGCTGCCAGTTCCAAGTCGTGCGTCGGGTAGTTTTTCTCGTACTCCTTCAGTTCACGAGAGGCGTATGCTACTACATTCCCGTTCTGCATTAGCACACACCCTAACCCATTCTTCGACGCATCACTATACACCGTAAACCCTCCAGTTCCCGATGGTATTGTGAGAACTGGGGCCGTTGTGAGCCTTCCCTTCAGCTCCTGGAAACTCCGTTCGCATTCCACGGTCCACTGAAAAGGCGTGTTCTTCTTGGTCAGCCTCGTCAGTGTCGATGCTATTTTCGAGAAGTCCTTTATAAACTTCCTATAGTATCCTGCCAGACCGAGGAAACTTCGTACTTCCGTTACGTTCGTCGGTCTGGGCCAATTGCTAATGGCTTCTATCTTCTTTGGGTCTACAGAAATCCCTTCTCCTGATACTATATTCCCCAAGAAGGCGACTTGGTCGAGCCAAAATTCGCACTTCTTGAACTTGGCGTATAGTTGCTTGTCCCGTAGTATTCCTAGAACTGTTCTCAGGTGTTCTTCGTGCTCCTCCTTCGTCCGTGAATAAATTAGGATGTCATCAATGAAGACGATGACAAACCTATCTAGATAGGGTTTGAACACCCGGTTCATTAAGTCCATGAAGGCTGCAGGCGCATTAGTCAGCCCGAATGGCATCACCAGAAACTCATAGTGGCCATAACGGGTACTAAAGGCCGTCTTCGGGACATCTTCCTTCCGGATCCTCAGTTGATGGTAGCCCGATCTTAAGTCAATTTTGGAGAAAACCGTTGCGCCTTGTAGTTGATCGAACAGATCGTCTATCCTAGGGAGTGGGTACTTGTTCTTAATCGTTAGCTTGTTCAACTCCCTATAGTCTATGCATAGCCGCATGGACCCATCCTTCTTTTTCACGAATAGCACCGGCGCTCCCCAGGGAGAGAAACTCGGCTGTATGAACTCCTTCTGCAGGAGTTCGTCGAGTTGGTCCTTTAACTCCTATCCGTCGGTGCTAGCCGATAGGGGGTCTTAGATACTGGCGCCGCTCCAGGTACCAGATCTATAGCGAACTCTATTTCTCGCTCGGGTGGTAGTCCCGGTAACTCCTCGGGAAATACATCGGGGAAGTCCTTCACTATCGGCACTTCCTCGAATTTCGGGGAGATATTCCCCTCTGACTTGATGGCGAATACCAGGTAGGCTTCGCACCCTGATCTGATCAGTCGTTGGGCTTTTAACGCTGATATCTTTGAGATCATGGTCCCCTTGCTGGTTCCTACGAACTTAAGGGGGTCATCCCCGCCCGTGTTGAGCGTGACTATCTTGCGGTGGCAGTCTATGACAGCTCCGTACTTCGATAGCCAATCCATTCCAAGGATCACCTCATAATCATTCATGGGAATTATTATGAGGTCTATGGGCAGTTCCTTGTCCCCGATTACTATTGGACAATCCCGTAAAACCTGATTGGTTTGGGTGGGATTCCCGTTCGGAACTGTTACCCTAAACTCGCACTCAGCTTGGTGAGGCGTGACTCCTACCCTTATGACATACTTAGTAGATGCGAACAAGTGTGTCGCTCCTGAGTCGACTAGGATGCACGTGGGGGTTTCGTAGACGAGAAGGGTACCTGTCACCACTGCCGGGTTATTTTCCGCTTCCTCGGAGGTTATAGTGAAAACCCTGGCTGGTACCCTTGGTGGTGCTGCTTGGTTTCCGGCTTGGCTTCCGAATCCACCTTCCGGACATGCCCTCAGATAGTGGCCCATCTTGCCACATTTGAAGCAGACGGCATTTTGGGAGTTGCAGGCTCCCATGTGCCTCCGTGCACACTTCGGGCATACGGGTAGGTCGAACTGTGGTCTACCCTGGTTTGGGTTAAATTGTGGGGGTGGTCCTGGTCGATTTTGGAAGTTCGGTTTTCCACCCTTGGCCACGAACTGCCTCTTTGGGTTGCCTCCGCTCCCTTGCGGCCCTTGCACGAACTTGCGCTTTGCTTCTTGGGCGCGAGCAATCCTTGCCTCGGCTTGCTCTGCCACCAGCGCTCTCTCAGCCACTTGGGCGTACGTGGCTCCTTGTATTCCGGCCATACTCACGTCTCTGTACAGCTCGGGTTTCAGCCCTTCCATGAAACACTCAATCTTGAGCGTGTCGGTACTGACCATATGAGCAGCGAACCTTGAGAGCTGCTCGAACTTCCTGATGTACTCCGCCACTGTCATTGCTCCTTGGCGGAGGTTGATGAACTCGTTCATCCGCTGTGCTCTGACAAGGGCGGTGTAATACTTTCCCCTGAAGATTTCCTTAAACCTATCCCAGCTCATCGTTAAGGGGTTTTCGACGGCTGAGACGGTTTCCCACCAGTGTCCGGTGCTCCCCCTTAGCAGGTAGGCAGCGCACATGACCTTTTCCGCCTCCGGGGTGCGGCTGACATGTTCTCCAGCGTCCTCAGCCAATCCTCGGCGGATGTGGGGTCTACAGCATCCTCGAACAGTGGAGGATTTAGTTTCCTGAACCTCTCCCCGATCATCTCGATTCGTTCAGGTGGGGGAGGTAGGTTAGCTGATTGTCCACCAGCATTTTGCTGTTGGATCAGTTGCTGGATTTGGGCCGACTGTTGCCGGATCAATTCGGTTAGTTGCAGGATGGTAGCATCCCGGCTATCAGGGGGATTATTGGTATCTCTACCCTGATCAGATTCCCTGCTTCCTTCACCCCTAAGTCTAACCATTTTCACCTATCCTGACAATTCCTAAGGCCAATAAATCAAACCATACAAGCAATTCACATAACATGATACTTACAAGCAAGGCCGCTTCCGCGCTTTTGAGTGTGTGTGTATGGACAGTCTGCAGGACCTGTGACCGAAGCTCTGATACCACTCTGTCAGGACCCGTCGTCCCGCTCTCGTATTCCGTTCTAATTCTAAGTGTTAATGCTTTGTTATTGTGCGTATACGTAAAATGCGAATAAAATTTTTCATTTTAAAACGTGCATGCGGAAGTCTTATATACATGTCAAAAGAATATTCGTAACTCATTCTTCGAATCATCTAAATCATGTCTACACAAAATACAAGTGTATGTGTGTGCAGCCAAAAGCTCCCTATGCGCCCGGCCTTCACAGGTCGTCATCCATACACACACTCCCACCTCAAAAGCAGCCGGATAGCTTCAAAAGATCGGCCTCGCGTAATGGTCGGATCACGTACCGTGATCGTCAGTACCTACAATACGTAACATAAAGAATGAGCCACCGAGGCTCAGTAAGCAGAAATTATGCATGTATGCACGTGTCCTAACGATCGACAATCCACGTCGTCGTTTTCTAATGCTCATACTCTCCTTCTCATTTCTTGTCCCTCTTTCTGACTCATACTTATTTTCTTATACTCTTACTTCGTACGGGCCCTCGGTTTTCTATCCCACTATGCGCCATTCATAGAGATCTCATATGTGGAGGTTCTCACACTAGAAGGTCACCCGAAGGAATCTTCCCTTACTCAATGGCCTCCACGCGGACGCTTCTCACTGGTAGCCAACACCGAGGCCACTAACCGCGGAGGTCACCCGAAGGAATCTTCCCTCCCGGTTAGTGCTTTACGCACTAGAAGGTCACCCGCAGGAATCTTCCCTTACTCAGTGCGTGCCCCGGGCCGCATCCTCCAGGTTGCATCTCCCGCATACGGGTATTCCCCCAGCCTCTTGTACAGGCCTTATGGCTTCTTTTGCCATGGCTGCATAGGGGAGCCGTGACTCTTCATTGAGTCGACACAAACGCCAATATCGGCGAGTTTACATCGCACACGGCGATCTTACGCACGCTCTTACCTCACATCTTACGTACTACTAATTGCGTGCAAGTGCCCATGCCATGCTCATGTAAATATGCAGATCATACTATCATGCATATAAAGTAACTTTGTCGTAACATGCACGTTCTACGTAAAATACACGAGCACGTAAATTCACAAAATCAGACGCAGGCAAGTTACGTATCGTAGTTGGATTTCTACTTACCTGGAATCCGTAGATTAACCGCTACTGATTCGGCGAAATTTCTAGTTTTCGACCTTAATCATAAAATTATTATGTCAGTACGTCATCTAAAATATTGGTTATCTAGGTACTTGAAAAGTGTTGAAATATTTTCCTTAGTTTTTGTATGTAAAGGTCTCGATATTACAAGGGTTCGTTTGCATTATTAAAGTTGATCACGACATTTGTTTTAACATTTATATCAACCTATCATTTCGTCATTTATCAGTTAGGAGGACTCGACATTTTGTGTTCTATTTCGTTCGACATCTTATCTCGCCATTTTGGAGCATAAAATGTCGACATGAAGTTCATCTCGACTTTAATATCGGCATTTAGCTCGACATTTCTATTTTAGCACTTCGACATTTTACCTTGGAATATCTCGACATCTTTTCCTATCATTGCTTCGACATTCTACCTATCATTCGACATTTGTATAATGAAGATCTCGATTTAACTTATGTGAAGGTCTCGACATTTACTAAATATCGCTATGCAAGCTTTCGACATCCTATCCAACATCTCGATATTTTCATCTTGGGGTTTCGACATTTATACAATGTGAAATATCGACATGCTAAGTCGACACCTTATCTAGCATTTCATTTCGACATTTTTAAGAAGATGTCGACCTAGCTCCACATGGCTCGACATTTAAATGGTTTAAGATCTCGACATCGTATTAAAAAGGACTCGACATCTTTCTATCACTCGATATTATATTTCGACATTTGAATTAGAAAATGTCGACATGCATTTCATATGAACCTCGACATTCTGTTTCGACATTTGAATTTAGAAAATGTCGACATGATTTTCGACATGCATCTCGACATTTTATACTCAATTCCACTCGATATTGAGCTCGTCTTTAATGTCGACATTTAGCTCGACATTTCATCTATATCATTCGACATTTATCATTGTCTTCATTCTTCGTCGTTCATCATCTCATTTAAACACGATTCTATTCTACCCAACATTTACATGTTCTAAATCACATACTAAGCTATTTGCTAGCTAGTTTGTCCGAATAGAGACCTTATCATGAGTTTATCTCGCATTTAGGGTTCTTACGGCATTATTCTTCAACTTCTTGCATTTAAGTTCATTAATGATATCCAACTACACCTAGGGTGCGAAATTTAAAGCTTAATAAGGGTATTTACTTACAATTTTCGAGTTCCTTAAGCTAGTTGGAGTGGCCTTTGTTCGATTTTTTTGGCTCTCGGCTCCTTCTCCTTTCTCCTTGCTTTTTCTTCGTTGGTTTCTTTCTTGGTGGGGTTAGGGAGTTGAAAATGTGTTTTGATATATTTTAATCATGTTAGAGAAGACAAGGTAGCGTGGGTTTTCCTTGAAGTGAGGGAACTTGTCTCCTATTTTGGGCTCTCATGGGCTTGGGCTTAAATTAGGTTCTAACCCAACAATAATTAAATTTCTAGTCCAAGTTTAATAATTCATGGCCCATGGAAGTCTTAGTCCAACTCCTATCATTCTCTTCCACTATTTTCGAAAATTATTCTTCTCAATCTAGGGTCATCACGAGCACGAAAATTCCTGGTAGTAATTGCACATAATTCTCGTAACATTCACGGCATAAAATTCATAACATCACAAGAGCATGTAACACGTACGTAATTAACACAAAAATTACGTAAGTCATAGACATAATTTATTGGCCGACCTAGTTCGCGGGGACTGGGGTCCTACACGTTGGGAGTCCAACGTATAACTCATTCTCTAGGGGTTCGAGTTTAACAGGTAATAATGATGCAAATGTTCGTGAAATGAATGAATGAGTGGCGCCTGGATCGAATAAAACATATGCATCAATATCACAGATAAATAATTTACCCGTAATTACGTGTGATCCCTCTTTGGCTTCGTCACGAGTCATAGTGAAAATTCTTGCTTGTGATGGCGGCCTATAGGCTTGGCTTCCGGAGTCTCCTCTTCCAGAACTTGTGCTAAACGATCCTCGACCTCTTCCTCTTCCGCGATTTGCATAATTTCCGCCGACCCTTTACTGATCGACTGTAGGTTCCACTCGTAATGTCGGGCAATTTCTTGCTAAGTGCCCCGATTGTCCACATCTAAAACATTCGCCTGTAAGCCATCTACAGACGCCCAGATGGTTCTTCCCGCAACGTTCACATGCTGGTATGGTCTGTGCAATTCCTCGTCCGACCGGTCTCATTCTGCCCGTATTGCCCCTTGCGGAACTACTTTGCGTGCTCATTGGTCTAGGTACACTATATGTCTTTTTCGTCTTTCTATTTGATGATTCTTCCCCCGGCCTTCTTTTATTACTCTGAAAATTCCTGGATTCGGTCTCTAATCTTTCTGCCCGTATCGCTGCTGTTCTCAATTTCCTGTAGGATTCCATATCTGATGGTGTGATGCGATTTCTAATCATATAGCGGAGTCCTGCTTCAAATCTTCGACACTTATTTCTTTCAGTAGCAACCATATGCGATGCATAACGGGATAGCTGATTAACAGCACTTCATACTCGCCTACGGACCTGTTACCTTGTTTCAATTCTAGGAATTCCTTCTCTTTCTGATCCTTATAAACTTCAGGCATGTACGTATCGTTAAATTCCCTCAGAAACCTCCCAGGCCAGTACTGGAGATTGGTCATACTATCTGGGACAGTCTCCCACCATTCCTATGCATGTCCCTGTAAGAGTGAGGCAGCATAGTCGAATCTCTCTTCTGGGGTGCATTACATCATATTAAACACCCTCTCCGTTCTTTTCAACCATGTTTTCGCTTCAGCGGGATCGGTCGTACCCATAAAATCCATAGCACCCATCTTTCTTAACTTGTCATATCTTCGTTCTCGGGGAGTTGTCAGGGGGTGGTCAGATTCATACTGTCTAAGAGTATGCGATGAATGGGATTCAGGTATGGCCGTTCTTCCTCCTCCCTCTATAGTTGGTTCATCACGTTCTGTAGGTATCGGATCACCTATTGCCCTTTGCCTATATATGCCTGAAAAGTTTAAGGGCAATCCATAACATACACATACTATGAAAATGTCTTCAGAACCTAAAGCCTAGGTTCTGATACCACTACATGTAGCGCCCCATTTCCTATTACCTTTTTACGCAGCTATAAAATATTCGTATAAAATTTCTCGCGATTCCCATAACCATTTCCTTTAACAAAAACGGGTGCGTACATCTGGTCTAGTTCTTTCCACAATAATGTACATGTATGTACCTATCATATGAGTCACAAAATGCAATGCTCTAAGTCCGTTTCTATCTATATGCTAACGATGAACCAGAGGGGAGCAGGAGAGCGTAGCCGGCCGACCTTGAATCCATGCTTATGAAGATGCTTTCTATGCAGCCTGCTAATTATCTACAGAACTGTGAAGACAACAATTCAGAGTATGATCGCAACATGTTCACTAATACAGTAACAATAAGATAAACAGTAGTTCATTCCTTCCCATCAATATCGTAAACATGCCATTTCAAATCACATAATCATCGTTCATATAACGGTCATTCATAGGATCAGTAGATCACATGCTATTTTTATATCTAATTATTTTGATACTCCCGTTATAGACTAGCTAGACTGTACTGTACGCCCAGTCGGCGCCCATGCATGGGACTCTGTAACCATGTCATAATCTCCCTATTGTAGGGATATGTGTTGACTGTACAAGACTCTGTAAAATCCCCCGATTTGTAGGGAGATATGCCGTAGCATCCGTATCATATCATCTGTAGTCGTAGCAGTCATAACGGTTTCTCCTTTCATTTATATGTATGCAATGCTATATGAAATACTTTATATAACACAAATCATATAAAGGTACTTTATAGTCACATAGTTCTCATTGATCCATGAATAGCATATAAAGTACATATTAGTCAATTAATCCATATAAAGCATGTAAGCACATAAGGCACATAAGGTACATGTTGCAAATCATACTCACAAGTTTCGCCTATTATCTCATCCGCTCAATCGACTTTGTCCTTGCCCTTATCCGACTCCTGACCTAAACAGTTAATTTATCCGTAAATATGAAATTCTTATAATGACATACGTGCGTGATATGCATGCTTTATTATGCAGGATCGTTCCTATCCGTAGCCTTTACCAGAAACCTTAATTTATATTATATGAAAACCCTAATTATCGAACACTTTATGTGATATTAAAATTTCTTATCTCTGTATCGCAATTCTCTTTATTTCGAAATTTTATTAAGTTCGGTATTCTTATTATTATAAAATTCCCGTACATCTCGAAATTTATACCTATCGAAAACTTGGTGGTACATGTCGAGATCTTCAAGGTATAACATGTCGACATCTTCAAGGTATAACATAAAGAATTTCGAAATGTATCATTGAAGATTTCGAAACACATCTCGACATTCTCCTAATCATTTTCAAAACCTATGTCGAGATTTTCATATGATATCGAGATCTCAAAATTTCAAAACACATTTCGTCATTCTCCTAGCCAATTTCGAAACACATCTCGACATCCTTTAATCACTGAGACACATCTCGACATTCTTCAATCATTGAAACACATCTCGACATTCTATCTAATTAGATTTTAAATCTCGAATTATAACTCGACATCATAACTCGAAATCTTTCTAATTCATTTCGACATCCTATCTCAAGATCCATCTAATTCATTTCGACATCCTATCTCGAGATCCAGCTACTTCATTTCAACATCCACCATAGTTTCTCTCGACATCTCATGTCGAAATTCTTCTCGAATTTTTGAAACTTCATACTGTTCATATATATCGGAATTTTCATACACTTAAGGATACGAACCTGCCATTACATTTAGATATGCAACTCATTCATAGTTATTAATTCTAACATGTGTTCTAACATCGAAACTATTCAAACAAATAAGAATGAACTCTTTTCAGAAATCTAGAAACCCTAATATATCTAAGTTACCAAATTTCTTATGATCTTAAAGTATACTGAACCATCGTTATTACTCCCATATGTACACATACACAAGTTTCAAATTATATAAACAAGTAACTTTATATATAAGATTTCCATACCTCCTTTAGAATTTTGTTTTCGACATCTGAGTGTTCAAGCTTGTCTCTTCTCGGTCTATCTCCTTTATGAGTTATTGAAAATGACATCAACACCTTTGTTAGTACTTATCACAGGTTCCTCTTATACACATTATATTATTATTATTATTATTAAAACGTTTCCTTTACAACTAAATATCTGTTCCTAAGAATTGTTTAACTGTCGCATGTCAGATATCAGAACTCAAGGAATCTCGAATTCTTATTGAAGAATTTCGAGGTCTTCTGAACCTAACTCGAGATCCTTGTTTCCGATATGTAGTTCTATGAATTATTTAAATTGCTACAATTTCACATCGAGAACCAAAGTTCTCGCAATATCTATGTTAATGAATCTCGAGATCTTTGCTTGAAGAATTTCGAAGTCTTCATTGACCAATTTCGAGGTCCATATCTAAAGAGTTTCAAAATTCTTCTTTAGCCATACTATAGTATTATTTAATTATTTCTTCCACTTTAAAGAATCTCAAGACTATCATTAAACTTCCTAATTTATTTGATCACTTTAATTAGTACATATAAAGTTTCTAATAACCTGAGAAAACCCTAGAAATTCTAACTTATTTGATCACTTTAACCCTTCTTATTTTTCGTAATAAGATTTTGCCGTTTTTGACTCCCACTTGGACTAGACTCTTCGGGTCTTGTCCTTTTTTGGCTCATGTTTGGACCACGTGCTCCTGATCTTGCCCTCGTCACTGTCAACGCCTCTGCCTGTTGGGAAATTATCAACTTGTCTTTTTTGTTATTGCGCCGACTTTCTTCTTCGAGAACCACAACTAACAATATTATCGAGGATAAGTTTTCCCGCAGCTTGGTTGTTGCTCAGATTGATGATGAGTTGATGGTAGGAGTCTGGCAGGCTTTGCAGTAGAAGCTCAGCACGTTCACTTGGCTCTATTTTGTAGTCCAAGTCTTAAAGTTGAGATAATAGAGTATTCAACTTGTTGATGTGCTCGGTCACTAAAGAAGATCCTTCCATTCGTAGATGGTATAATTTTCTTTTCAGAACAATTGGGTTGTGGAGTGACTTGACTTGATACAGCTTCTCAAGATGGTCCCAAATTTCTTTTGAACTAGTTTTCTCTTAGAAGCTTGATAATATATCATCTGCTAATGTCAGATGGATATTGCCTATGGCTCTCCGTCTATCTTCTTCTATTTGCCATCACTTGTAATTGTTGTTGGTCTGCGAGTGATCGCCTCCAGACAATTTTCATTCAGTAAAATTGCCTTAATCCTCATTTTCCACAGTGAATAGTTTCTCCCGTTGAATTTCTCAATTTCATTTTTTAGCTGCCATTTTTCCCCACGAAGCTATTATCGGAGAAATTCAACAGTCTAGCCAAATAGTACTGATCAGATAATTTGCAGAAAGGGTAGCGACCAGCTTTTAAGACAAAATTACCCTTCTAAGTAAATTCCCAGATGAGATTTGGTGGGGTCACTATGTGTCCCGCTTGGCACCAGCCACCTAGACAGAACTTACTTACACAGTCTATTGCCACGACATGCCAAACAACTCTTCCGTAACGATAAACCTTTTCGATATCCTTTCTGATGTGGAAGATCAGACAAAGCTACAACCACAGAGCATAATCGGAATATCAATCAGGGCTGGCTGATGCCACTTGTTGCGAAATGGACAGCGAAACGAACTTGAAAATAACTGTGAGGATAAAATGGACACGGGAATTTACGTGGAAAACCCCTTTTTGACTTGAGGTAAAAAACCACGGGCGAGGTAGAAATATTATTGCTGGGGTAAAACAGGGGTTACAACCTATCAATCTATAAAGGAGAAAACACTCACTATCCCTCTTTGTAGTTGGAGCAAATACCGAACAAACCCTCTATTTTTTTCTCTTTCTTTCTCTCTCTCTCTTCTATTCTTTCTTTTTGTGTGTTTTCTATCGCTTCCTTCGCTGCCTTTTTCTAGGCAAAGCATGCCTCTGATAGAATTAGAATAATATTATAATTAAGAATTAATATTATTAATGATAGAGTAGTTGAAGTGGGTTGGTTCACCAACCCATTCAACCTACTCTTCATCAAGAAGTCCAATCGACGGAGTCGAGCTTAAGCTTGGCGGACAAATTCAAAGCGAGATCACCGAAGGTCTCATGAATATCGTATGAGAGAGAGAGAGAGAGAGAGAGAGAGAGAGAGAGAGAGAGAGAGAGAGAGAGAGAGAGAGAGAGAGAGAGAGAGAGAGAGAGAGAGAGAGAGAGAGAGAGAGAGAGAGAGAGAGAGAGGAAGGGCAAAGAGCTAATGCTGAGGACAAAGGGTCGAAATTTGAATAGTGTATTTCCTTTGTTTTTGTATTTTCTTATGGGGATTCAACACTTAAATACCTAGAGGAATTAAAAAAAACGAATCAGTCCCTTGTCAGGCATTTTATAACCTAGGTACCCGCTTGAATTTTATTTTACTGATAGGTACCTAACTGAATTTACCCCATCTAAAACTGGTTTATTACAACCTTACCTGGGGATTCTTTTCAGCGTAGGTTCCCTCATAAAAAATACATTCATACACCATCCCAAACCTAAATCGCCCGACTTTCTTGCCGACATCGACCCGTGGTTGTCTTGCTTCAGATTCATCGTCGTGGGCTCTCGCTTCCTCGTGGTATTCCCCTTCTGAAATCTATAGGTAAGTCCTTCGCATCATGTTCGTAACATAGCTGCGTATTTTTCGAATGACATCGATTTGTTGTTTGATTAGGGTTGTTTTGGAATGATTCAATTTACTGCGGTAGCTTTGTGCGTATATTTTCGATTGGGTGGGTTGATTGTTGTCGATTTGGGGGTTTTGGAATGGGTCGATTTGGGGTTTTTCGAGTGGGGTCAATTTATTTTGGTACTACATTATCACTGTATTTGGTACCATCTGTTTGGGCTAATTGGTACGTCGTGTGTGAATAAAATGGTACCGCTTGTTAGCAGTGGATTTTTTTGCAAACATGCCTCCGCGGGACAGATTTGAGCTGTCTTCCAGGTGCCATCTTACACTCTTTCGATCTACCATAAGCAATTAGTAGGGTAGCATGACCCCTGATAAAAAAGAAGCTATAAGAAGGTCCCCGTTTCATTGGTAGAATTTGTTTTGTTTCTAACTGTTGCATGAATTATGAGTGGTTAAGGTTGATGGAGGAGTTTGCGGATCACATTTAGAGTGGAGTGCTCGTGTGGAGCGGTTGGAAGCCGATTTGAGATTGAACGAGGTTATAAGAGATCTAAGGTCAAATGTTCGGACATGGAAGGATGATGTGTCCAAGGAGGATGCGATGGAAGAAGAAGAGGCTAAGGCTAATGAAGTCAACATGGATGTGTATCGTGCTTTTATGACTGCTCGCATTTTACGTGACGAGCACAGTTGTACGCTATATTTGTTTTGTTAAGTTATTTGACTTGGGGATGAGACTGTTTGGAAACTTTGTTGTTTATGTTCATTAAGTTGTTCTTTGACTTGGGGATGAGACTGTAAGGAGACTCAGTGATGTCGTTTATTGTGTAGTTCTATGAGGCTGTCCTTATTTTATGCAGTACCATATGTTTTTATATTAAGGTACCTTATCTTTTACATAAAGAGTAACATAATATGCAGGTCAACCATACCATTATGTATATATAGTGTACCATAACCAAAATATATGAAGTACCTAATTTTTTACATTGACGTACCTTATCTTTTACATACAGAGTACCATAATCTGAAAGCTTACCGTACCGTTATGTATAAGTATAGCGTACCATAACCATCATATATGAAGTACCTTATGTTTTACATATATCTTGTATAGTACGTACCTTTTCTTTTACATATATAGTACCATAATCTGCATGTTTACCGTATCATTATCTATACACATACATTACCTAATCTGCAAGTATACCGTACCATTTGTCATACCATCGAAAATACAATCGAAAATAAATAGATTCCTAAGGAAAGCACGTTGTTCTGCATGATTTTGACCAGATCTAACAATAATAAAATGACTAAAAAAGAAAAAACAATTCGCACATTTCGGAGTCACCAGATTTTTCAAAATATGTTGTAAGATGTTCTTGCTTCTATCCTTTTATTCTAATGAATCTTGGAGTTCTAATGTTTAATTCATGCGTGTAAGGCCTAATGTCTATAATTTGATACGAAACGTAACTAATACCTTATATTAGTGTTTTAGGGTGGCTCCAGATGAAAAACTAATTCGTACGACCTCGAAAAATACTAACCCTAGTATGACGTATCACATATTTAAGGGATGTCGTACCTTACCTTGCTTTGTAGGGGTATCTGTTGTTTTGTTTCAAGCGTACCGTCTCAAACGCGGTTGTAGTACCCAAAATCACATATGACAGCAAACATTTGATCAAAGCCGACGACATGTCAGATGAGCTGTCATTTTTTATTTAATACCTGGTATGTCAGGAATATGTGCACTCATGACAGAAAAAAGTCATAAATATGTCCAGTCATGACAGGAAAACGTCATAAATTGTCTCTTTCTTTATCACATCAAACATGAGGCTTCGTTTGTGACGAAAGATCCCAAAGTCTTAAATTCGAGTTCTTACTTTAATTTATACGGTACCTATTTCTGAAACGATACAGTACCCTCCATGGTATGTCAAGTGTACCTTAGTTTCCTATATTACAGTACCATCTTGACATATATTACAGTCCGTTGTTGGCTTAATTTACAGTACTTTGTTGACATATATGCCCCAGTCTCTTTGTTCTCATATATTACAGTATCATGCTGGCATAAATTACGGTACCAAACTGGCATAAATTACGCTACCAAGCCCGCATATATTACAGTACCAAAATTGCATATATTACAGTACCATGTTGGCATAAATTACGGTACCAAATTTGCATATATTACAGTACCAAATGGGCATATATTACAGTACCATGCTGGCATAAATTACGGTACCAATCTGGCATAAATTACGGTACCAAACTGACATATATTATAGTACCAAATTGGCATATATTCAGTACCATGTTGGCAAAATTTACGATACCAAATTTGCATATATTACAGTACCAAACTGGCATAAATTACAGTATCAAATTTGCATATTACAATACCAAATTGGCATATATAACCATACCATGTTGGCATAAATTACAGTATCAAACTCGCATATATTACAGTACAAAATTTCCATATATTACATAATGTGCCATTACTTTCTAGCATCATTTGGATAAAAGAATGTGCCATTACCATATAAAAGAGCAACAAAAAAGGTTGTTGGGACAAAAGTAATAACAAAATACATGGCAAATATGGACACTATGTCGATATGGCTTCTCTATAAGTACGACTCTCGTATTTCTCACATATTTTGCACTTGTTGGATCTTCTGTCTACCTGAGAAGGAATTCTCCGCGTCTTTCAGCGACCGGAAGAACATGAATGTCCGGATCACGAACAAAATCCCTGACATCGGTTTGGGGATTCATCTCGTGTGTCGTCGCTTCATTGATCGATACTAGAATGACTCCCTTTTATACTCACACAATGCAAATAACGTCCTGCGACTAACCGATAAATAGTACGCCTGTATAGTTTACAATGGTACTGCGTACGCGGACATCTTGATACCATATAAAAACATACAATGGTACGTAATAAACATAAATGGTACGTAATATACAAAACAGATGGTACATCGTAACAGTTATATAAAAAATCCGAAATCTCGATGGATTAGCCTCAATAACTATCAAATCCTAACATTCCACCCTTATATCGAGCTCTTGGATCGCATTCAGCTCCAGATTTGGGCTAAACCTTGAACAAACGAGTGCAATCGATTAACCAAACTCAAAGCAAAGCAAAAGCTTACCTGACAAAATCAAGATCCAAAATCGAGAACCCAACGTTCAGGAGACTCGTCGATCATTGTCCGGCGCCGGCACGAGCGGAAGGAGGTGGTCTGCAAGAAGAAACTTCGTCGACGGCGGGATGGGGCTACATAATTGCAGAGAAAAAGTACTGAAATGAAATATCAATTAACAAGGATATTTTGGTAATCTTAGGTGATTAGGTACCTAAGTGTAAAATTTTTGTTCAATCGGTACCTAGCTTAAAAACATATCTGACAAGGGACTGAAGTGGCTTTTTAGTTTTCTCTTAGGTATTTAAGTGTTGATTCTCATTTTCTGATTTCTTGAAAGAATTAAAAAAATTCGATGATAGATTCTTTTTCTTTTTGTCGTGATGTAACCTCACAACGTCGAATGTATTTTCCAAATTTCGATAAGTTCAATTTGAGGCGAATTCAAATTTATTGATGGTTGACCTCGATGACCGACGTCTATAGGGGGGACAATTCCTCTTTATGAATACTATTCAAAGTCCGCTAAGATCATTAAGTAGTTTGGATAAATTCGAGCACTTGTATTTCCATATGAAAATATCATGACATCCTGCGTATAGTGGGTCAATGTTGTCAGCCATTAATTATCTCTTTATATGTGTAATTCCATATAAAATCAATAGCATACTACTAGTAATTGATATCCTTAGTTAACGGCGTTGGTTGAATATGAAAAGACAAGTAATTTATTTTATGTGCACAAATTGCAATTTTTTATGTAAAAATATCATTGGTTAGCTATCGATATTTTATACAATTTCTTTTGTCAAAAGAGTTCATTTTCGCATTTGGGATCAAATAGCCGCTTTGCGTTACGTTGCTTCGGGATAAAATAGTAAATTATTTTCGGATTACGACATCGTACTCGTTGTTGATAATTTTGCTCAGTATCCGTATTTGTTTATCCGAAATTAGTTGGTATTTGATTTGAAAATATTATGATCCCATCCAAACATTTACCTATTTTATTCGTTAAAACTTGCTACACGGGCCACCATGTTGGAGATGGCTTTTGATATGTACTAGGTTTAGACCCGTGCGGTGCACGGGTTGTTCATTGATGACGTGTCAATAAAAAAAGGAAGACATCGTATTTGATTGTATGAAATATATGAATCAAATATTTGTCATTTTCTTACCTCCAGGGGTGTTTGCTACTTGGAACAAAAAAGTACCGCAAGATCATAGCGAGAAGAGTCCCGAAGCTTATTTAAAAAGTAAGATTTTCATTTTTAGCTCTATATGTGAGTGAAATTACATAGATAAATTGTTACATACGTTGAGTTCAGAAGTTATCATATATTATATATATAAAACTTTGATATGGAATACCAATCTAGGCTTATATGAGGCTTTATTTACTAATTGCCATGTCGCATGGCTATATAAAAGTTGGATATGGGATACCAATGTAGGCTTCTATGTTGATTTATTTACGAAAATTGCCGTCCCCTTATAGACTATTGATATGTGCCACGTCATCAATATTGAGGTTTTTCATAGTATTATAAAAGTAGTAAAAACAATGACCATTTTAGCCGTCCATGTAAGTGGAATTACAAATGCCATTACTGTCCAAAAATAATGTCCGCTCGATTCCGGGGCTTTTCATTTCTTTCTGCCTTTCCATTTCTAGCGCCGCCTAGCTGTCCAGACCGCGCTTGGCCTCCCTAATCGAGCCGACATTATTCTTGGTCATATATAGAATGGCATTTGTAATTCCACCCACATGGATGCTAAAATGTTCATTATTTTTACTACTTTTATAATACCAACAAACCCTCAATATTGATGATGTATCACATATCAGTAGTCTATAAGTGGATGGGAATTTTCGTAAATAAATCAATATAGAAGCTTTTGGCAATTCGTTAATAAACCCTCATATATGCTTAAGTTGGGAATCCATATCAAACTTTCATCCTAACTAAATTTGTTAATAAGAATAATTAAACGTATTTTGGATAGAATAGTCCATACTTACGAACATGTTTGATATCAGATGGAACAATCCATACATACGAACACGTTTAATATCAGCGACACGGAGCTACCCATCGATTGACCTCGGAGAACGAAATGCCAAGAGTTTATAGAAATCTTATTTTGGAAGACTGTTGAGGTTACTAGTAATTGAATAAATTTTTGTTAACCCTGTTCAGTTTTTCACGCATGTATCCCGTCAAATGAATACAATGTATGTAAATTAAGTTCGTACCAAGATCGATTCCATGAAAATGCACGAAATAACTCCGCATTAAACAAAACATTACCCGGAGTTTTGACAATTCGAGTTTTGCTTCTTGGCGGCTGACACTTGGCTTTAGGCTTTCAAGAAGCCCTAGCCGTGTACCAATCAATATATAGCTATCAATGATAATGTTATATACTTTATTGGGCCGAATATTATGCATTAGTATTGGGTTTTTTGCGCTTATGATCCAATAAGTAAACAAGTCCATTTAGCTTTAGAATATATATCAATCCGATATTGATTAGATACTGTTCAATTACGCAACAAATAATATAATTGCTATGCTTAGTGTGTGACCCATTGGGTTTTTTTAGGGTTAGGATTCAACTGAATCTAATTCAATTTATGATATACAATTTCGTGTTTCCATTGATTTAAATGTAAGAGTATTTATCGCCTATATGTTGGAACAATAACTTTATGAGATTTATGATGGTTGGTAGTTTTCTTATCAACTTCAGAAATTAATACCGTCTGTAATGATGATTGGAGAATTCAGTCGTGTAGTTTTCAGTCATCTATTTTTCAGTCGTGTAGTTTTCAGTCGTGTATTTTGGAAAATGTGAAGTTTATTTTAAATCTTTATCAGCACTGTGAAGTAAAATCTTGTAATTACTGGGGAATCTAGCGTGTAGTAAATCTTTAGATGTATTTTATTGTAAATCTTTGTCAGAATTTATGGATGTAAGTTTTTGTAAGACGACGTAAGAATTCTAATATGTCTATACGTTTATAAGACTGCATAAGACTGCAACAATGTAAATCAAAATTTACATAGGTAAACCCTAGAAACGAAAGTTTGCAAAACAGTAAGAGTGAAGGCGTTAGATTGGTTTTTATTCACTACTCTTTGAGAAGATGGTACCCGATCTTGTAAGAGACAAAATCATCGATAGAAGCATACTCTATCTGATCGTAGCTAAGAACTCTATTCTCCCAATTTCTCATAGTCACACGTTTGTGCTTACTCATCACCATCCCACAAAGCACCCAAGCTAGTTCTTTCAATCCCGGTCCTCGGAAATACCCTGGCGGCCAACGTGCTTTTGCAACAGATGCCACGTCGACGACATTCTTGCTGTTAAACAACGCACTGTCACGGATTAGTTTCGCCATATCTTCCACAACTGCAACGCCGACGAAGGTGACATTATGGTTTAACATGAGATTCTCGAGTGATTCTCTGATTTCGTCGAGATGAGCAAGCTGAATGATGATGCATTTACGGTCGATGCCCAACTGCAGAGTTGCTGCTTTGTTGACTATGTCGCGCGTCCAAACCGGTCTACACTCTACGTCGAGACCAACCAGTGTTGGGATGGAAAGGTCAACTTGCTGAAGCCATTCGGTTATAGTGGTTGAGTCGCTGGTCTCTGTTGCTTCGGTGATCATATTGCTGAATTGTACATTAAATATCCTCATTGCCATTATAGATGATAATCTTGATTCTATAGAATTTTTATTAGTGTAGAACCTTCGGCTCTTCATTTGTGAAGTTGGCATATTTATAGTCAGATGCGATGGAAAGCAAAGAGGCATATAATTTGTATGCGACTTTTGCTATGCACTCATTAATGTTTATGGAACGACAAAATTAAGATGGGACTCTCTGAATGCATTCCTTAGTGAGTATAAGATACATGAATGTTCATAATGTAAATTAATTATAGTTTCATTTCATTTCTTCATGGTCCATTCTTCATTTCTTCATGGTCCATGGGACTTTTGCTATGCATGGTCCATTCTTCATCGTTTCATTTCGGGAATCCAAGTCCATGTAATTATAGTTTCTAAAACTTGTTTTTAGCATTTTATTAACGTCTCTAAGACCGTTAAATTAATTTACATCTCATATTAGTCTGACACTATCAAAGTGATTATTTTTAAGCCCGACTCTCTTGGTTCGTCTCAACTCGGCAAGGGAGGAATCCAAGAATTCGGTAAGCGCCTAGCCAATCCCGTGGTACCGAATAGAGCCCGTGTTGAATACGATCTTCGATCTACGAGCCAACTATAGATTATCGTCGTACGTATAGACCCTTCACGTACGTCCCGTTCGAGTGAGAGTCATGATTACGTCAAACTCACTAGACTCGACCTATGACTAATTCGTGACTGGCGAAATTACTAAACTGCTATCCACGTCCCACGTGAGTCAGTTTATAGATTCGGCACAAGACTTTGTAATTTCCCGTGCCCGAATATGCATAGGACATTTATCTCGGTTACTAACGAGATAGTGAATCCCTCACGATAGTCTAAGCACGGCAGTTATCCTACCGCATGTCGCTGCCGACCCATGTTCGTTCCTGAACAAGGTAGACCTAGCAACCTAGTGACAAGTCAAGACCCCGAAGTCAGCTCCGTCAAAGACCCTTCGGTCTAAGGTCCACGCACACTACTATAGTCAATCAATTGATCATTGACGCTACCCAGAGTAACGACAAGGCCCATGTGATCGTCGATTGCGAGTCGTCTCCATGTACAAGTTAATCCCCTAATTCAACTTATATCAACGTTACGACCTCCCACTTCCCAAGCGAATGGTTGGCACAACCATATAAGAGTCGTCAACAAATAAGTCGTAATTGACGCTCAGTCACCCTACTGAGGTCTAAGACTTATGGACTAATTTAATGTCGGAGAATAGTAGCTCACCGGTGCCCCTCTCTCATCTCATGAGAATCGGTAACTAAACTCACGATATATGAGATTTATTTATTTACTGTCTCACCGGATGTCTAGTAAGACTTGATAGGTAAATAAATAATATGCCTTTTAAAGAATAAATAATAGAATATAAATTCCATTAATACGTATAATAATACATTATTCAAATACATAGCGAATAATACATCGATTATTAATACATGCCCTATTCATTACATCCTCGAATGGCATTCCGAGGGCACATCCCCAACAATCTCCCACTTGCACTCAATGCCATGCGCTATGATATCGTAACCCCATTTTATGGAGGTATCGATCAAGCACTGCCTGTGAGAGAGGCTTGGTGAAAGGGTCCGCCACGTTATCTGCCGTGGCTATTTTCTGCACAGCTATGTAGCCATTCTCAACGAACCCACGCAGCACGTGGTATTTTCTTTCTATGTGTTGAGACTTTGAATGAGACCTTGGTTCCTTGGCTTGTGCTACTGCCCCACTATTGTCGCACCACAATGGTAGCGGGCGATCCACTATGCCTGGAACAACTTGGAGTTCTTCTAAGAACTTCCTCATCAAAACACCTTCCTTTGCTGCTTCAGAGGCCGCAATATACTCCGCCTCAGTGGTGGAATCAGCAGTAGTGCTTTGCTTAAAACTTTTTCAAGACACTGCTCCACCATAGAGCGTCTAAACGAAACCAGAAGTAGATTTCGGTCATCCACATCTGACTGGAAATCTGAATCGGTATAACCATCCACCTCTAATTCTCCATTTCCATATATCAGTACCATATCTTTAGCCCGTCTAAGGTACGTAAAGATATTTTTTACTGCATTCCAATGTTCTTTATCAGGATTAGACTGGTACCGACTTACTATGCTCAAAGCATACGCAATGTCAGGCCGCGTACATAGCATCGCATACATTAGGCTACCTATCGCTGATGCATAAGGAATTTCACTCATTTCCTTCCTTGCTTCCTCGCTTTGAGGACACATGGAATTCGAGAGATGAATCCCATGTCGCATTGGCAAGAACCCTTTCTTAGATTCATCCATTCGAAACCGTTTCAGGATCTTTTCTAAGTAAATGGCCTGAGATAAACCTATCATTCGATTCGCTCGATCTCTAAAAACGTGAATTCCAAGAATATAGGTTGCTTCTCCCAGTTCTTTCATGGAGAACTCGATCGAAAGCCAAGCTTTCACCATCGAGAGCATCCCAATATCATTTCCCATCAAAAGGATGTCATCAACGTACAATACGAGGAACGATATCTTACTCACACTGACCTTCTTGTAAAGGCAAGGCTCATCTTACGAATCTGTAGTTCCTAACTACCAATCCAAGATTCCAGCTTCTAGACGCTTCCTAACTACTTTGTGAGCATCTGTTTGCGATGTAAAACCCTTGGGCTGCTCCATATAGATTTCCTCCTAGAGGAATCCATTTAGGAAAGCAATTTTCACATCCATCTGTCAGATCTCATAATCATAATATGCTGTTATGGCAAGCAGAATTCGTATAGACTTTATCATTGCAACAGGTGAAAAGGTTTCCTCGTAATCTATGCCATCTTTTTTATTATACCCTTTCGCTACTAGCCTAGCTTTGTAGGTTTCAACCTGCCCATCAGATCCAATCTTTCTCTTGTAGATCCATTACACCCTATAGGTCTAAAATCCTGGGGGTAGGTTTACTAGAGTCCAGACTTGGTTGCTGTGCATTGAGCCCGTCTCTGCTTTCATAGCTTCGACCCATTTCTTAGAGTCGACATCCATCATTGCCTGGTCAAAGGTAGCGGGGTCGTCACCAAAGATCCCCTCAGTCGCAGCACCCTCGTGCTCGACGTGTACCATACCATATCTCTCAGGTATGCGAGATATTCTACCCGACCTGTGCTTCTGGGCGCATCTCAGACTGCTCATCGGTAGCCCCAGGCACTGATGTCTCTGGAGGAGCTTCGTCTAACTCTCCAAGAGTTACTTCTCTGCCAGCTCCACCTTCTCGAATGAACTGTTCCTCGAGAAAGTGAGCATGAATAGCTACGATGATCCTCTGATCATCGTAGTAAAAATAATATCCCATGCTATCATCGGGATAACCGACAAGACGTCCTTTCGTGGACCTAGATTCGAGTTTGTCTGCAATTAGCTTTTTCACATAGGCGGGGCATCCCCAAACCCTTAAGTGATTCAAGCTAGGCTGCTTACCATTCCAAGTTTCGTAAGGTACCTTATCAACGGACTTCGAAGGGGTTCTGTTCAAAACATAAACCGTAGTTTGCAAAGCATATCCCCATAACGATTGGGAAGATCTGTATAGCTTAGCATAGATCGAACTTTATCTAATAATGTACGATTTTTGCGTTCAGTAACACCATTCAGTTGTGGTGTTCCAGGCGGTGCAAACTGTGAAATAATTCCATTTCTTTTCAAGAAATCGTCAAATTCAAGACTCATATACTCGTCGCCTCGATCTGATCGTACGACTTTAATTTGTCTCGCAGTTTGATTTTTCACTTAAGTCTAGAATTCCTTGAACTTTTCAAGCGTTTCAGACTTGTGCTTAAACAGATACACCAAGCCGTAGCGAGAGTGATCATCTGTGAAAGTCACGAAATAGTGGAAATTACCTCAGGCCGCTACACTAAACGGTCCACAAACGTCTGTATGGATAAAATCCAAAAGATTAGTGGCTCTTTGAAAAGTCCCTGTAAAGGGAGACTTTGTAATTTTGCCGAGGATACAAGACTCGCACGTTCTAGAAATCTGATTCCGTCGACTTAATAATGCTGCGTTTCTCCAACTCTTGAATCTTTCGAACTCCGGCATGACCGAGTCAACATGCCACAAATACTTTTTATTTAACTCTAAGTTACGTTTGTCAGTAACTACATTCGCATGTCCCTGGACGTTAACGTAATATAAACTATTTATTAACGTTGCATTCCGACGCATTTATTTCCAAAATAAATCTCACAGATATTATTATTGAACCAAAATTCATAACCATTCTTACTCAAAGCAGGAATGTAAATAATATTTTTCAGCCCCTTGGGCAATACAAGTACATCGGATAAATATAATACATGTCCAGAACTTAATACAAGAGTCTTCAATCCAACATGACTAGCAGGTACACTATGTCCGCTACCAACGTTGATAAAGACTTCTCGTTCCGCCAGCTTCCTACTTCGTTCCACACCCTGGTTCAAAATAGAAGGCACCTATCAGTCGGTGGCTTTAGGTACGTTCATTTTGGCCTTGCCCTTTTTCTTAATCCCTCCTTTTGGCTTATTAGGCTTTGGCTTGGGCTTCTTCGACTTAGATCTCTTAAACCTTGTAGTCGCGACAAGTGCAACCTCTTTTCCCTTTCCTTTCTTTAGCTCACTCGAAGTCTGAGCCAGCGTGGTCATGAGTTTAGGAATTGAAAATAGCATATCGCTCAGATTATAGTTTATAATAAACTGAGCAAATGAAGCTGGGAGTGACAGAAGGATCAGGTTAATCTGAAGCTCGTTATGAATGGGACAACCGAGAGAACTTAGTTCCTCAATGTACCCAATAAGCTTACGCACATGTGCGGCGACATCTACGCCCTCATGCATCTTGGTATGAAAGAGATTATCGGCGGCACGGTATCGAGACGATCTCGAGTGCTCGGCGTACAACTCCTTCAGATGGATCAATATCTCGTGCATTTGCATACCCTCATGCTGGCGCTGCAGATCATTATTCATCCCAGCTAACATATAAGCCTTGACACGGGCACTATCAGCCATCCATTTGGCATAATATTCCTTGTCAGCATCACTCGCACCCTCTTGGGGTTCGAGTGGTATGGGTCCCTCAAGGACATACTCTAGGCGTTCCAAAGTGAGGACTACCCTTAAGTTACGGAGCCAGTCCGCAAGATTTGGACCCTCCGAACGATTTTGCGTGATCAGTAAATTGAATGGTGATGTCATTTTGTATACAAACATTGAAGGAGTCAACGTATTATTCTACAAGCACAAATAAGGACTTTAACAATAAGGCTTGGCTCCCACTATTTTTCTCAAAATCTCATTCTCCCGATAGAGATTTCGGAAACCTTGTTGATGGTTTCATAGTGGAGTTGATTTCCCCGCTGCGCAGAAATGAGTCTCAACCTAACAGGTTGTCGGCCCATTACTCGGACGGTGCCATGTCCCACACGAACCCATAGATGAACCCATGTCCCACACGAGTCCTTCTCATGAGTATTTCAACAATTTTGTCTCCGGTCAGGAACCCTCACCCTAACAGGAATAATTGGGAAATAACCGTCTAAGTGTAACCTATCAACGTCTGGCTCAATCCTAACATTTAGAAATTCCCGCCTGTAGGATAACTCTTATAAGGCATGAATATGTTTCGGAGAGCGGCATTTAGACAGTCACCCAAAATATCCACGCCGAGTGTAAAATATTTGGTGCCGATAACTCGGAACAAACCACACATACACCCAATTCGTTTCGATAATGAGCTTGACTTTATTGTCTTAACGCACCAGAACCAACTACGACAAGAGCGAGATGATTGGCGCCGATAACTCGGAACAAACTGCACCGACACTCAAGCCGCAATGGTTTCAAGCTTGATAGAAGACAGGAACCTCGTCCCTTTACCCACTTGGTATTTTGTCCAACCGGGAGAATTCGTTTCACATACATTTAAGCACTTAACTCACACGTAACGTCAAACAAACATGCAAGTGTCCGCGGTTAACCTAGTTTGCCTATAAGACCGTCAGCGTGGACTATTTCTACTCTACTACATTTATTTTTATAAAATTACATTTCTTCTCTTCGGCTTCACACTATGTTCTCGAACGACTTCTAAGTCTTCGACCGGCCTTCTCGTGGACCCGTGTCGTACTCATACAACCATCATACTTCAAACTAATTTTCTAAAAATTAACTAAAGTTCAAAACGGGGGGATCAACTGTCTCGGACAACCCGTATAAGATCAAATAAAATACAAACCGGTGGGGACCTTGTCACCCTTAACATATCACCCGGAAATAGAGCATAAGTCCACGCCGACGTCTTAATACGTGTCATACATACGTGCATACAACATAAACACGTTCGCGACAACAAAAATGCTCAAAGAAACCCAAATGAAATTTGGGCTAGTCCTAGACTTACGAGCCCAATAGGGTTTTTAATTGGGCCTAAACTATTTAGATCCATTATGATTAGAATTGGACCAACACCCTTGTCAGCCCATCGAGAAATTCGAAATAACACGGAACTCAAAAAACAATGCCACCGACCCTCGTCGCTACTTAATCGGAGTCAGACTTCGCCGTCATCGGAGTTCATACCCGAATCGGTTGAACCTCACAGCCCCGATAAAGTAAATACGAAATATTAAGCACGACCAAGGGCAGTAGTTCATTTTTGAGCTTTCGGCGAGTCCCTCAAACTCGAATCGAAAGTCGTTGACATCATGGCGTCGCCCCGACTCAACAAACCTCTCTATTCTCGTAATCGGGGTCGCTGAAATTTTTCAACCACATAAAGATTTAAGATGACGACCACGGATCCTAGATCATGCCATCTACGTAAATAATATCTTGAACTTACAAACTAGCGTCAAGTTACGAACCGTGGCAACTCCCACTAGGGTTTTCTCTCCACGTCGCTACGCTACGTCAGAGCAATCGCAACTAAGCGACCTCCAATCAAGCGAGCACTCAGTTTGCAAACTCGAACTAAGTACAACTCATGCTATGACGCTTGAGCAACTTAGTGACTTGCACAACCAAGTTCGTTTCGGACTCATTTATGTCATTTCTTAGAACCGAGCCTATGGCTCTGATACCACAGTTGGGAAACCCCGGGTGACCCGAAGCCTTACGCCGGACGCAGCAGAATTTAAAAATTTTTCCCGAGTTCCACATACGGTTTCCCCAGGATACTCGGTTAAATAAAGAAAACGCACGTAGACACGTGAAGGTATAAGATCATACCCTCGTTGCGATGATCCTTAGCTCCCGTAGCTCATGAATCGTGCGGAAGAGAGTCACGCCGACCCCTTGATACACCACCCCAAGGATGGCTAGTGATGGTGTGGAGTATTGTGTAGAGATGTGTATTTGTGTGTGTGATTTCTAAAACTCACAAACACTTTGGGTTTTCTTAAAGATCACCCTAAATGCTCTAACGTGTCTCTAAAATCTCTTAGATAGTGTGAGAAAGAGCATTGAATTACTATTGGACGAAATTAGCTCAAAGCCTAATAATAAAATTCCATTTGCAACCTTGAAAATGATTTTAAACTTAATTAAATGAGATCATGTCCTACATGACTCATTTCTTGTTTGATTCCTTTGAATTATGACATCTAGTGACTAGACATTGTCCCACGAGTCTAACAAATGAACAAGGAACGAAACTGGATATGATTTGGATCAAATTTGACCAAAAAACTGTCGGTCACGGCCTCTGACAACGGGCTTCATGGTCTGGGTCAAGTCCTTCACGGCCGTGACACTATCTGGGCGCAAAATGAGCTCACTGCCACCTGTCACGACCACGTGCAAAGGCTGTCACGGCCGTGACTGCCCTGAAAGCTTTGCGGCAGTTTCACATTTCGATTCGATCGAGGGGTAAACAATGTCTGATGGACCTGAAATTTTAACCATAGTTAAAAGACTCACAAATCTTGATTCTAACAAAAGGGATTCTCAATCCGATGTCTATACTGTGAGATATGAATTTTTAACCTGTTGCTATTTTTCAGGCGGGCTTCACAGGCGTGACGAGCCTTGCTCGTGACTGTGAACCCTATTTCCAGTCCATTCTTCATCATTTCGTTCCGAGAATCCAATTCCATGTAATTAAAGTTTCTAAAACTTATTTTTAGCATTTTATTAACGTCTCTAAGACCGTTAAATTAATTTACATCTCATATAAGTTAGACACTATCACATTGATCATTTTTAAGCCCGACTCTCTTGGTTCGTCTCAACCCGACAAGGGAGGAATCCAAGAATTCGGTAAGCGCCTAGCCAATCTTGCACTACCGAATAGATCCCGTGTTGAGTACGATCTTCGATCTACGAGCCAACTATAGATTATCGTCGTACGTATAGACCCTTCACATACGTCCCGTTCGAGTGAGAGTCATGATTACGTCAAACTCACTAGACTCGACTCTATGACTAATTCGTGACTGGTGAACTTACTAAACTGCTCTCCACGTCCCACGTGAATCTGTCTATAGCTTCGGCCGAAGACTATAATTTTCCATCCCCGAATATGCATAGGACATTTATCTCGGTTACTAACGAGACAGTGAATCACTCACGATAGTCTAAGCACGACAGTTACCCTTCGTTGTCAAGACCACATGTCGTTGCCGACCCATGTTCGTTCCTGAACAAGGTGGACCTAGGAACCTAGTGACAAGTCAAGACCCCGAAGTCAGCTCCGTCAAAGACCCTTCTGTCTAAGGTTCACGCACACTACTATAGCCAATCAATCGTTCATTGACGCTACCCAGAGTAACGATAAGGCCCATGTGATCGTCGATTGCGAGTGGTGTCTAAGTACAAGTTAATCTCCTAATTCAACTTATACCAACGTTACGACCTCCCACTTCCCAAGCGAATGGTTGGCACAACCATATAAGAGTCGTCAACAAATAAGTCGTAATTTACTCTCAGTCACCCTACTGAGGTCTAAGACTTATGGACTAATTTAATATCGGAGAATAATAGCTCACCGGTGCCCCTCTCTCATCCCATGAGAATCGGTATCTAAACTCACGATATATGGGATTTATTTATTTACCGTCTCACCGGATGCCTAGTAAGACTTGATAGGTAAATAAATAATATGCCTTTTAAAGAATAAATAATAGAATATAAATTTCATTAATATGTATAATAATACATTATTCAAATACATAGCGAATAATACATCGATTATTAAATACATGCCCTATTCATTACATCCTCGAATGGCTTTCCGGGGGCACATCCCCAACATATCCATCATAAATTTACGACGGAGTTTCTGCTAGAAAACTTAGCGATCGAAATTCGGTCACAAAAAATGAACGCGGGAATGAAAAAATTGAAAGTCACCTCAAAATAAACGTTTTGTTGTTCTCCCACGCTCTTATCACTCCACTTGCTTTATTTATCGGTCTTCTCCTTTTTCCTTCATCTCTTCCTTTTCCTTATCTTCATCTTTTTTTTCAGTTATTTTTCTTCTATTTTCGGTTGCACCAAGGTTGGCTAGGGAAAGGATGCTGGCGGATCCGGCGGCATTTTGGTCCAACGGTGGCAGATCTGGCGGCGACAAACTTGGGCGGTGGCGAATCTGGTGGCGACGAGCTCGAGTGGTGGCGGATCTAGCAGCGATGAGCTCGGATGGTGGTGGATCTGGCGGCGATGAGCTCGGGTGGTGGTGGATCTGGCGGCGATGAGCTCGGGTGGCAACGACGAGCTCAATCGGTGGTGGATGTGGCAGCGACGCGCTCGATCGGTGGTGGATGTGGCGACGACGAGCTCGTGTAGTGGCATGTCTACGGTAAGGACGCGTGTGTTTGTGCATCTTGCCACGGCGAGGTCCTGTGGTGGCCGGTCCTGCGGCCGCTAGGTCGGGTTCGGGTAGTGGTAGACCTCACGACTGTGAGGTCTGGTGTTGAATGTAAGGTGGCTACATGTTTTTGATGTCGGAGCTGGATGTCAGATCCCGGCGAGGCACTGCCGAGCTTTTTTTCTTAACTTTTTACCAAGATTTTGCGGCAACGCTATTGCAAACTAGCGACTGTTTTGCCGTCGTAAACTGGCGACGGAATTTCTGTGGCAACTGTCCGTTGCAAAATTTAGCGACGGAGATTAGTGATCGAAATTGATTTCCGTCAGCAACTTTAGCGACAGATGTTTTCCGTCGCAAATTTGTGTTAGCGACGGATTTCTAACGGATTCCGTTGTCGCTCTCTGATCTCTTTTTTTTAGTGTTGATATGGTAGAAGAGCTTTTTGGTTGCTGGAAATAATATCGACGCCTTAAGATATGAGGAGTACATAATATGCATGATATTTGCATATTTAGAGATAGTCAGATCAACTAACGATATCCGTAAGACACCGATGCCTTAGTTATATATACATTGTTTGGTGACAACATACATATATGCACAAATATATATGACATTGTAATAATATAACATTTAGGTTTCTAAGCAGTTGGGTAAGAAGCTTGCATGGAAATGCCGCAAAGACCCTGCGGGTCACTAATGTCCCTCTGCATTCTAATGTAACCATTCTCACCCCAATTGGTTCCCCACGAATTCTTGACCAACCAATACTTTGTTCCGTCGCTCGCTTCATCGTAGCCAACAGCAGTGACACCATGGTCTAAGTCAGTTCCACATAGTCCCGTGAAAACTCCGCTCGAATAGAATTGAAAGTTCGATCCACTTGCATCTATTGCAACAGATACTGGTTGGTTAGCTACTGCCTTCTCCAGTGCCGATTCGCTATTGGCCGGAACATCTTCGTATCCAGTGATTTTTGCAGCGTGGGAAGATTCCGCCTTGGCGTTACAACTATCATCGGTTCCTTGATATGGGTAGTTTGATTCAGTTGTAATTCCGTGGTTTTGGATAATAAACTCAAAGGCGTTATCCATGAGACCTCCTCCGCAACCCATGTCTTGGCTCGTGTCGCAGTCAACAAGTTCTTGTTCGGATAGAGAGAGGAGTTTTCCCGTACTGATCTGATTGATGCCTTCTGTTGCCGCAACGGCCGAGAAAGCCCAGCAACAACCTACAAGATTATTTAATTTTACTATTTATTTGCCAAAGAAAACTCTCACAATTGAGATGAAATAATCTATATACCACATGTGCCCTGATCCTTGACAGGTGTGACGGCTCCCTTTTTTCTCCAGTCAATGCTTGATGGAATTGCACTCACATTTTCAAACCTAAACAATGGCGAAGAAGAAGCTTTAGGCACCTTCGACTGCAACTTCGTTTTAAATCCATTCCGCGAGGCCGTGAATTCCTCATTGGTCAAATCAGCAAACTCGTTTACGGAAAGTTGATAAGGTTTAGATATGTCGACGTTGGAAGACTCGATGTACTCCACGTTCCTCTTGAATATTTGATATCTTAGGGCCTTCATCTGTGTAAGCACGCTTATATTTCGCCATCCATTTCTCATGTTTCTCCACCATTGACGATGCATCAAGCAATGTTCGTGCTTCGGAATGATTAGCCCAAACATCTAATGCCACTGCGACAAGGCTGATTTTGAGTGGAATGGCCATTCTTACAATAGTAGAACCTTTAATTTGTTTTTGGGTTTGATGCATCAGCCAACAAGGTTTCGGCTCTTTATAGAGTTCATTAATCTTCATTTAGCATATAAACAGATTTGAAGTCTACGCACGGCATTATCGATGGACACAAATTAGAAATCTAAGTTACGTACATGCAACTTCATTCAATCAATATATTGAAAGACGATATATATATATATATACATTGAAAGATCTTCGTCACATTAATTTCTATAATTTTATATTCGTACAATATAAGCCTCTTGGTCACTAATTATGTGGAAAAACAATAGTTGGAGGGCAATGCAACGGCATCGAAACAAAACTTTGTTTACCCCTCTTTCGTCCCATTCGATATGAGTCTATTATATTTCGATACAACAACAATGTTGGTATTTGTCGAATTAAACTTCACAAAACTGACTGTAATAATATTTTGTTGTTTTTGAAGGCAAAACAACATTACGTATATACGTTTTTGCTTGTATAAGGCATCGAACGTGCGTAATCATATGCACACACACACACACACACACACACACACACATATATATATATATATATATATATATATATATATATAATCCGATTAATAGAAGTATTGAGTTTGCATCAAAATTTCCAGATCAAATTTTAGATAAAACTCAGCTTCAAAGATTTTTAGGGAGTCTTAATTATATTTCTCCTTCAAATCTTGCTATAGATACATCTATTTTATATGATAGATTAAAAAAGATTCCTTGTCAGTGGACAGATAGTCGCACTTAGAGCTGTCAAAATGGCGGACCGGGCCGGGTTGGCCCGCCGCCCGCCAAAGCCCGCCACTTGGCGGGGCGGGGCGAGCTGGCCCGCCACCTGGCGGGCCTAAAACATCAGGGACCGGCCCACCCTGCGGCGGGCCGCGGGCCAGGCGGGCCAGGCCCGCCCGCATATAAAAAATATTTATTTTTTGTATTTTTATTTTATAATTTAATTTATTAACTAGTTTTAGTTAATTAAGGTATTTAATAACAAATTATGGATAAATAATGTATTAACTATATATTTATAAATACATATGCTATTAATTATGGTATAATTAAGGAATCATTAACTATTAAATTAATATGTTTAAACATAATATATGATATAAAATATATATATAATTATTTAAACTGGCGGGCCGGCCCGCGGGCCACGGGCCCATTTTACTGCTCTAGTCACATGAAGTAATTAGAAAAATTAAAAAAAAGGTTACGCATTTACCTTGTTTAATGCTTGCTAATTCTAATTGGCAAAAAATTATTGAAACTGATGCTTCTGACTTAGGCTTCGGAGGAATCTTAAAACAAGTTTCTCCAGAAGATAAGAAAGAATTAAATTTTGGATAAAGGTTATAATAAAATTTGATTTTGATTAATTCTTTGTCGGCTCTTGGCAAAGCCCGTGTTGCAGAAGATTGGCGTTTGAGGGCATATGGCTGTTACCGATTGAATTAATTGAATAAAAATTTTATTATGTAAAATTCCTTGTATTCGATGATTTAATTCTAAAGATCACAAAAATAATTTTAATTTTGATTTAATGGTATATAGGCTGGAATACCTTGGGTCCGAACGGGATCAAATTGTTTACAATTTGATAACTGGACTAATAGGTTTAACAACGCCACGTACCATTTTTCTTTTGACGCTGGTATTTTGGATGAACTACCTTTGAACAAAACTTTCTAACGAAACTCTGATTTTTGGTATTTGGCTTGACTACCTCAGGTCCGATTGGACTAAGCTGGTTAAACAAAGCCTTATATCATTATCAAGGTTCGATAGGTTGTTTGTACTTTTATCAATCATCATTTTTTTAAATTTTTTGTAAAAAGATCCTAAAATGGTATCAGAGCCATGGTGGAGGTATTAAGAAGTTACGGTGTAGTTTAACTATCATTCTCTTATGATTTAATGCGAAGAAAGATACTGTTAAAAACAGTATTAAAGAGGAATATGATGTTCCTCAAGATTTAGAAAAATTAAATCGTTGGACAATTCCTAAAATAGATTATAAAATAATCTATGAATTAGGAACTTTTGAAAAGTTAGGTTTAAAACAGGTAGTCAAAACTACCGAAGAAACTCTCTCTCTCAACAACGAAGAGATGGTTATTAGGCTTCTAAGTAATAGAGACTTAGAAAAATATAGAATAAATCATAAGTTTATTCACATTGGATTAGTACAAGTAGCTTTTAAGCCTTTGACTTTAGAAGGCTTACCAGAGAGCTTTATAGCAGCTCTTAGAGATGGTAGGAATCTTGATTGGAAACAATCCGTTATGGGAATAATTCAATCTAGTCTGGCACATGGACCAGTTTATTTTAATGTCTATCCTAATCTCCAATTATCATTAACTCATGTTAATATATTGGATGCTCTGACATTAAATGTCAAAACTCATGGATATAATTAATTTTAAATTAAAATCAATTTCTCAAATTTAGAAAGAAGATTTTCTAAATTAGAAAAAGGGAAAGAAATAATTAAAGAATTAGAAACTAATGAAGAATTTGCTAGTACTTCTGAAAATATTCAAGAAGATAATTTTCTTTCAACATTAGAAGTTATTACTTCTCAAAAATGGCTAGTTAAAATATCATTACTGATAGACGGAAACTTCCAAAAGAATCTGATTGCACTAATTGATAGTGGAGCATATTTAAATTGTATCCAGGAAGGAATAATTCCTACTCAATATTTTCATAAAACAACTCATTCTCTAAGCTCTGCGAGCGGAGAAAAGTTGCAAATAAGCTATAAAATTCCCAAGGCCCTTATTTGTAAAAATAGGGTCTATATTCCTACTTCATTCTTGCTTGTCAAGAATATTACAAATCAAGTAACTCTTGGTACTCCGTTCCTTAGGAAAATATTTCCTATTCAAAATATTAATGAATATGGATTTAAAGGTAACTTCGATAACAAAGAAGTTTACTTTGAATTCATAATTGAACCTTTTACTAGAATTCTTAATGAAATTAAGGATTCTATTCTTATTAAAGCAAAAGAAAAACAGGTAAATTACCTTAAGCAAGAAATTAAAGTACTTACGATTGAAGATAAACTTCAAAATCCTAAGTTACAAGAAAAAATTAAATTATTACATAATGAATTCATGTTACAAATATGTAACGATCTTCCTAATGCTTTTTGGAATAGAAAAAAGCATATAGTTTCTTTACCTTATGAAGATGATTTTAGTGAGAAAAATATTCCCACTAAAGCTCGTCCTTGTCAGATGAATTCTGAATTATTAGAATTATGTAAAAACGAAATAACTTCTCTTTTACAGAAGGTTTAATAAAACCTTCGAAATCACCTTGGTCATGTACAGCCTTTTATGTCAATAATGCGGCAGAAAAGGAAAGGGGAGCACCTAGGTTAGTTATTAATTATAAACCCCTAAATAAAGTTTTAAAATGGATTAGGTATCCCATCCCTAATAAAAAGGATCTTTTAGATCGATTATTTGATGCTATAATTTTTTCAAAATTTGATTTAAAATCAGGATTTTGGCAAATACAAGTGGCCGAATAAGATAGATATAAAACTGCTTTTACAGTCCCAATTGGACAATTTGAATGGAACGTTATGCCTTTTGGTTTGAAATACGCTCCTTCTGAATTTCAAAATATTATGAACGGTATTTTTATTCCTTATAGTAATTTTATTATCGTCTATATTGATGATATTCTGATATTCTCAAAAGACATCGAAACATATTTTAAACATCTTGATATATTTAAGAAAATTGTTATTCAAAATGGATTAGTTATATCAAGTCCAAAATGGTTTTATTTCAAACTAAAATACGATTTTTAGGTCATAATATTGAAAAGGAAAAAATTAATCCGATTAATAGAAGTATTGAGTTTGCATCAAAATTCCCAGATCAAATTTTAGATAAAACTCAGCTTCAAAGATTTTTAGGGAGTCTTAATTATATTTCTCCTTATTATAAAAATCTTGCTATAGATACATCTATTTTATATGATAGATTAAAAAAGATTCCTTGTCAGTGGACAGATAGTCACACTGAAGTAATTAGAAAAATAAAAAATAAGGTTACGCATTTACCTTGTTTAATGCTTGCTAATTCTAATTGGCAAAAAATTATTGAAACTGATGCTTCTGACTTAGGCTTCGGAGGAATCTTAAAACAAGTTTCTCCAGAAGATAAGAAAGAATACTTAATTACATTCCATTCGGGGAAATGGAATAATGCTCAGAACAATTATGCTACTATTGCTAGAGAAGTCCTTGCAATAGTTAAATGTGTCCTTAAATTTCAAGATGATTTATATAATCAGAAGTTTTTAATAAAAACTGATTGTCAAGCTGCAAAATTTATGTTTCAAAAGGATTTCAAACATGATGTATCCAAACAATTTGCGAGATGGCAGGCTCATTTAGCCCCATTTAATTTTGAAATTATTTATAAAAAGGAAAGTGATAATAGTCTTCCTGATTATCTTACTCGAGAATATTTAACATGAGTTATTATTCGCAAATTGCAGCAATGTCCCAATATGGGAGAGGTTTCGCCTCTAATAGAGGTGGACGTAGACGTGGTCGTGTTATCGCCCAAATGGGTAACAAGAAACTTGTGAAAGAAAATCTTTCACAATTTTCTGCATCTTCAAGCAATGCTTGGAATGAGGACGATCCAATTTACAAAGAGTTTCTTGAATTCAAGAAACAAAAGGGACAATCTCAAAATAAAGAAGGTACTTCTTATGCAAAAATTATTGCAGAAGACGACGAAGACGTCGATTATGAGAAAAAGAATCATACAGAGGTAATACTTCTGTTAGAATTCAAAGACTTAAAATGGTCTGATGAACCCTGGACAATTATGTCTAGATATTTAGAAAGAGCATCATATGCTGCTCAATTTTATAAATCTCGTGATAATTACGAGAATATTTTAAAAGCTACCGGAACAGCTGACTTTGAGCATTTTAGTGCGGGCAATACCCAAACTGCTCAAAGAAAAGGTTACACCTTTAGTAAAATTATTATTAAGCATATAATAACTGCTGAAAATTGGGCACTTCACCCTTTAAGGATAGAGAATATCTTCATCCTGAATCAAAAATTTTATTTAAATTTAATTATTATGATTATATCGAAGCCTTTAACAAGGTATTTTTATATCAAAATGATAACAAAAACACTCTTGGTGGATTAAAATCTGCTCAGATGTTTACAAAAAGGATATTCCTAATTGGTTTTATCAATGGTGGCTATTATATGGCGCATCTATTGAAATTTTAAAAGAACCTTTCTTTGGTTTATACCAAGAATGCGTTAAAGTTTCTCCATTTCTAATAGAAGCGGAGCATAATAAACCATGTATAGAAGGAATGGCTTCTTTACATTTTTACATTGAATTCTCTATTCCTTGGATTTGGAGATGGACTCCAGAAATGGGTTATACCCAACAAAAAATTCCTTGTTTACAGAGAAATTTTTATATTAAATTTTGGAAAAAAAAATGATTCGAAAAACTCAGACTGGTGAATATGAGAGCCAGCAAACGATTGATAAGATCGAAGAGAAAATTTCTCTATATAATGATGCGATTAATAATCGTCAACAAAGGGAAGCTCCTAGTCCCTTTGAGGCTATTTCTAGAAGAATTAATCTTCAGAAGGGTAAAATGAAGCCTAATGAGATAATTGATGTTTATCTCGAAGAAGTGAAGAAGGATATTGCAAAAAAATTTGGTATGGAAATCGGAGATATTTCGATGGAGACATCTTCAAAAATTGAAGAAGATGAAGATTTTTGTCTTGCTGGCGAAGGACAAGATCCGGAAGATCCGGATAACATTATTATCGAAGATATTGAAGAAGAAGAAAATTCTGATAACCTGATGGGACAGGAAATTGCTATGATTAAAGACAAAGTAGCTCAAATTGTCAAGACCCGTGAAGAAATCAAGGAGTCTAGAGCTAAACAAGTGCAGAAAATTAAAGAAGCTATTGATGGAATCAAATAAAGTTGATTATGACATCAACGGTGGAAAATTGGTCACTATTCGCTTTATTAAAGCTAAAGATAAGTCCGAAGACTTTTTTGCCAAAATGGGTACAGCTGTCCAGATTCCCTCGACAAGTTGGATTGCTTTGAAGAAAAATTTTCTTTACTTTAATAATTGTACTTTACTTTTCTCTTCTATATATAGATTGGAAGCTTATACGCTTCAGGTGTGCTTTCTTTTACGCTCTTTTGTATTCTCACTTCCCTCTCTTGTTTTCCTTCTCTTGTAAAATAATCTAAGAAATAAAAGCTGAAGAAGTTCTTTGTACGACTCATCTCTTAAGTTGTTTGTTAAGCTTTATTTCATTACATAAAGCTAAACCTTCTTGTATACAGGTTCCTATTAATCTTCCATAAGTGTAGGAATTATAATCTATACTAGATTCTCCATTTCTAAGGATTTTCTTTACCCTTTCTGCAAAAAGAAATGGTAAACCATCTATGAATTTGGATTTCCAATGAGTACTATTTGACTCAGGAAGTTCCATACATCGACTAAGGAAAGTATCCTTATACCATCTAAAGGATGTAAGAGTTTTACACCTAAGATTTTGAAGAAGTGTTCTAACATTTTCAGAATTATCAGACCATCGGCCTGTAAAATGTTCTACTATGTTTATACATAGAGTATAAACAGCATTTTCATATTTTCTTCTTTTACAGTAAGAAGAATATTATCACGGTCTTGTTGAGATATATAATTATCCCACCAACCCTTTAACTGACCAGTAAAGCCAGCTACAAGCATTTGAGCAATAGTTTTGTTTGTATTACCTTGAGTTTTACAGACTGTACTATACATCATCATTCTATGAACCATACCGAAAGTTTGTCTTTCAGTATGACCTTCTAGGTTCCATTCATAGATACAATGACCATTATAAGAATTGTTAATAGTAAGATCATGTTCTTCTATTAGAACATCTTGAGGAGTTGGTCTAGGGAATAATATTTAGTTTGAATTGATTTACTTGCAAATTTTGAAGAATTTCTTAACTTATTTATTTCTTCAGTAAAAGTATTATATAAATTATCAGAATTTTCGAAGTTGATTTTCAAATTCTTCACTAAGAGTATTAAGTTTTAAATTCTTCAGTTTATTTTCAATCAAATCTTCAATTTGAGAAATTGATTTTAATTTAAAATTAACGATATCAGGAGGAGGTTGAATACTGGGAGAAGCCATATTAGCTATTTTATTTTCACTTGTCTCTTTATCTTTATTTATTAAAAGATGATTTTTTATATCTTTAATAGAAAAAGAGATATCTTCAATATTTTTCTTTGATAAAGAAATTTGTTCTCCTAAAACAATAACGTACATATTTGTATAATTTTGTTGTAAAAGACAATTAATATTATTAATAGTTACTGCAAGCGTATCATTTTCAAATAATTTTTGAAAAGCATTATAATATCTAATTTCATTTTCTTTTTCCATTTGGAAACTAGTTTGAGGAGGATAAATAGAATTTAAATTTTTTCCTGATGAAAGTTTATAATTTCTTTCAAGTACAGAAATCATATTTTTAAAATATTTTGTCAAAAACCAAGGAATAAAAGGTAATTTCTTATTTTGTTTTGACAAATCATTATAAAATTTTTCTTGAATAATAATTTTATCTTCATTATTAAAACTTGAGAAAAACCATTTTCTAAATAATTCCCATTTGGGCAAATTAAATTCTTGTTGAATTTCTTTTCTTGCGGAGAACCCGGACTAAAATTAATTTTTTTGTTTTAAATCCATTAAGCATAAAAATTCATTTCTGACTCGGTTATTTCCTCGTCTTTATCTTTAGAAACTCCATGAACTATATTATCTGAATTAATTCTTAATTCATCAACTTTATTTTGCAAATAATCGCTCGAAGTTGATTCCCTAATTTGGGAGGTCGAAGCTCTAGAAGGAGATCTTACCATATGATCACATGGTGGTATATGATAATGAGATGAACTCGATCTAAGTCTAGATCTTAGAGTTTTTCTATCAACAGATTTTCTATCCTGCTCAAATTGTATTTGAACAGTTCCATCTGTTGTTTGTATTATTTGTGTAGGATTGTTTTTTATTTTTGGTTGTAGAGGCATAGCTTTTTCAATTATCCAGTTTTCCGGAAATTGTATTTCTTCCCATTTAATAGATCTACGAGTTGTAATATTAGATCTACTAAAATTAGTTTCTATTAGAACAGTTTCATTGATAGGTTTATCAACGATTTTACATTGAGGATTGAGCGTGTATAAATGCTTATAATAACTTCTATAACATATACATATTACTTCCGAACCCGTAGTGTAATTATATCCATGAGTTTTGATTTAATGTCAGAGCATCCAATATATTAACATCAGTTAATGATAATTGGAGATTAGGATAGACATTAAAATAAACTGGTCCATGTGCCAGACTAGATTGAGTTATTCCCATAAGGGATTGTTTCCAATCAAGATTCCTACCATCTCTAAGAGCTGCTATAAAGCTCTCTGGTAAGCCTTCTAAAGTCAAAGGCTTAAAAGCTACTTGTACTAATCCGATGTGAATAAACTTATGATTTATTCTATATTTTCTAAGTCTCTATTACTTAGAAGCCTAATAACCATCTCTTCGTTGTTGAAAGAGATAGTTTCTTCGGTAGTTTTGACTACCTGTTTTAAACCTAACTTTTCAAAGTTCCTAATTCATAGATTATTTTATAATCTATTTTAGGAATTGTCCAACGATTTAATTTTTCTAAATCTTGAGGAACATCATATTCCTCTTCAATACTGTTTTTAACAGTATCTTTTCTTCGCATTAAATTCATAAGAGAATGATAGTTAAATTACACCGTAACTTCTTAATACCTCCACCATGGCTCTGATACAATTTTAGGATCTTTTTACAAAAAATTTAAAAAAAAAATGATGATTGATAAAAGTACAAACAACCTATCGAACCTTGATAATGATATAAGGCTTTGTTTAACCATTTTGGTCCAATCGGACCTGAGGTAGTCAAGCCAAATACCAAAAATCAGACTTTCGTTAGAAAGTTTTGTTCAAAGGTAGTTCATCCAAAATACCAGACATCAAAAGAAAAATGGTACGTGGCGTTGTTAAACCATTTAGTCCAGTTATCAAACTGTAAACAATTTGATCCCGTTCGGACCCAAGGTATTCCAGCCTATATACCATTAAATCAAAATTAAAATTATTTTTGTGAGCTTTAAAATTAAATCATCGAATACAGGGAATTTTACATAATAAAATTTTTATTCAATTAATTCAATCGGTAACAGCCATATGCCCTCAAACGCCAATCTTCGGCAACACGGGCTTTGCCAAGAGCCGACAAAGAATTAATCAAAATCAAATTTTATTATAACCTTTATCCAAAATTTAATTCTTTCAATCGTTTTTAAAAGATTTTTTCTACATCATATTAGTATATATATATATATATATATATTATATATATATATATATATAAAATATAAAACAATAATATAAAACCATGAATTAAGGTATTAAGGCATCTTGGTGTAGTTTAACTAAATTTTTAGCCTTCCATTAAGGCTAAATGAGAAAGAAAATTATTTAAATGCAAAAATAAAAACTTATTTAAGAGATGAGTTGTACAAAGAACTTCTATTTTATAATACTTATGTGTGTGGCAAAATAAATAGTGAATTTCGTCGCAATCTATATCTCTTGCAACAGTGCCCTATTTTAGTACCCTATTTTTCGTAATGATTCCTATTTATCGATTTTTCCCCTTGATGATATTCCACGATATTTAGCCTGATATACTGTTACTCTATTGGGCTGAGCTCTGATGTTTTCCTTAATATGACGTCTGTGTGAGATAGTTGTATGGGACTATATAGAGTTGTCAAGTAATATATAATATATTACATTGTATATGTAGTGAAGAGTAATCTATTTGTATCATTAGCATTTTTCCAACGACTTCGACATTTTCTTCCTTAATTTTAGAATATAGATATTAAAATTGCAAGTGGTATCGTCATTATTTCACAGTTTATTTTATATCTCTTTTCTTTTTCTCGATTTGTATGGTATCTTCTATTGGACTATACTAACATATATTTCATTATTTACACGCAAATGTTTAAATTAAAAAGTAACTTATCTACCCCGATAGAGAAAACATTGTGCGGTGGTTGGGTTCTTCATTGATGTTTTATGTATGTCTTTGAACCACGTCATCTTTTAAATTAAAATTTTTTCGATAACTAAGGTACTTCTCTTCATTTAGTTAGTTTTAATAAATTTAGACTATACATTTATTTGAAATATGAGTTCTTCTCATTTTGTTGCCATTCGCTGCTATATCCGTTGGACAAGCCGAGTTATTATGTAACAATTATTTGCATCTTTGTCTGTGTTTACTTCCCTAAGATCGTCTCCAACCGAGAAAGGCATTCTCAAAATCAAAATGCAGTAACTCTTCTCAAACCAATCAACTCATTCTCAAACTCAATAGACTATTTTGTAATATTAACTTTCACACCAATTTTTATAAATTTCAATACTTCCCACATATTTTATAACTTTACAAATTAAACTACAAATAACTTATTTTAGATTTAAGGACATGGCTTCTACTTGATCAGCCCTTCGGTACCTTTTTATGACAGCTCAAATTGTCACCGTCTTGTCTACTTTGTTGACTGTCATTCCTCAGCTTTTACTAAAATAAATTATTAATTTATTAGGGGTCTTTTTATAGGAGTACAAAAATTATGCCTTGGTTCTTTTTGCAAAAGCATACATGCGTTTTGAGCTGAGAGAATTCTGAAAAATCTCATTTTCGGGTTGCGTTATGGTATTGATTGGATAACTTTCCTGACATGCGTTCCTTTTTGCGAATCGCTTGGAGATGGCCTAAAGATTCTAATATGAGCACTAGAATTAGATCGGATCTTAAATGTCTTAAATTCTTGAATAAATAGAAAAATTGTTTGGAGTAGTTCGTTTCATACCTACCTTTTGAATGTGAGTGGTAAAACATATTAAGAGGCACTGGTTGTAGTAGCGAAGTCGTTAAGATGTGCCAAACAACTAAACATAATATAATAAAACGAGAAGGGAGCTATATATGGTGCTTCATCATAATAGTTAGAGTTATAGCTTGTTGTACTTCTTTTCAAATTGTCACGTTGGTTGTTGAAAACGAGATTTATTGTTTATGACTTTTGCTTAGCTAGAAATGGTGCACAATCGATCTTGGTTTTGACATTTGTTTCCTCTCTAACTTTTGGTCCTTAATCAAACCTTCTAACACTAAGCACGGCCGGCACAAGAGCCTGGAAACTTTCACTCTATCGTCCCCCAATATATTTATCGTATTGACCAAACTTGTGAGACACCTTGCTTTTGAACTTGTATGGACATGCTCATTATGGTATGGAAAGATGGAATGCCTAATGACGTTCAAAAGGAAGAACCAAGTCATAAGTAGTTTTGTTCTTTTATGTCCACTTATGAATGATAGTGAAAATACCATCGAAGTATTGCATTTTATACTGTTCGTCTTATAATATTTGTTTGATGACGTCTTCCGATTAACTCGTATGTCATTTTCAAAGAAACATTGTAGGATAATCTAAACGATTTTCTTAATTTAGAATGGAAATTAATTGGATCTGATATATAATTAAGTTATCTCATAGATGATAACTTATTGAATTGCTAAAAGAAGTACTAATTTAGCAGAAATTATGGCATTTATCGCCGCGCGCCTCGTGCGCGGCTTCAAAATTCTAGTATATATATATATATATATATATATATAATATATATATATATATATAAAAAATAAGATACATTAATGAACATTTAGTTTGGCAGTTATTAATCAAACTACAATGGCTACTACCCAAGTTGAAAATACATTCCAGGCCATGTTACATCTACCCTAATATATGCAAAATATATTGAAATCAAAAATTCGTTTTTCAAAGTTTGCAATCAAATGCACCTATTTGTTGAGCGACTTGACACGCTCGAATACTAGCAACTGTATTAGGTCGTGCAAGTACTAAACCGGACGAAGTCCGAGTATCGATCAACGAAGACAGATCGATTAATTTTAAGATATTAATTCTAACTCTAATCACACTAACCGTATTTTTATATAGTATGATTTCATTAAAGAGATAAAAGCGCACATAATAAAATAAGCAAACAAAATAGACGAGGATAGAGCAACTGACGACGAACGTCATCAAGATAGCACAAATTACTCCTACGTCTTCAAGCAATATAATCTATCTTATCAACATGAATCAAGTCAAGGTGGAATTTCCTAACATACGTGTTACCCGTTAGTTGCGTGTCTAGCAACCCTACGTAAACAGTGAATCAATCAACTATATTACTATATGAATGTAGTTCATACACGTGCATTCGATCATCGTGAAATTCTCCGAGTTTAGGAGCTTTTGGCGCCTAACGGCTCGGAAACCACACATACGAAGTTGAATTCCATCTCTGGTCGGTTTTACCTAGTAAGTTCGATGTTTTATTCTAACCGTTCTAATTGCGTTTCCGGTGTCATGTACTAGGTCAAGAATGATGTGGGTGTTCGCCGATCACACACGACATTAAACTCAAATAAAGAACACGTAGCGTAAATCGTATGATTAAATAAAATACATATAGCATATAATACATAGTCATAATCCGGCCTAACACGGCCTTCAATCACAAATGGAATTAGGCTAGCATATTAATAAACGAAAACGACAACGAATCGAAAGAAAACATTGTTGGAAATGAAATTATTAATGTCAAAGAAAAGGAAAAAGATTTTGTATTTCATGGCCAAAATAAGTGATGCACTTACCAACAATAGATGATATGAAGATCATATGAGATCTTGTCTTACATGCCCAAAATAGGAGATTGTTTTTACCAAAGGTAGAAGATATGAAGATTATGGGTAAATAAGGCAAGAAGATATGGGATCGGCCAATACAGTAAGGAGATTATCAAGGGATATCTTACCAATTCGTAAGAGAGTCAATTCCTATAAATAAGTGGAGATTTTCGAGCTGCTAACAAGAGCTTTTTACGGAGTAACTTTTGAGCAACAACGAGCGAAACACACAAGAGACTTTTAGTGAACGAGATCTGAAAGAACTAGAGAGCATTCATATTTTTTAGCCTAGTATTTTGTCTTTGCAAAAGTCGTAACACTTTGTAGTTTTGGTAGGATTGTAAGATTTGTTTTTCTAGGCTTGTTCTTTTCGTAATCCATTTTCATTAGTTGAATTTTGCCATGAGGCTCGCAATGAGTTTTACAACTTGCTGCACAATTTAGATCTCGTGTTTCAGTAGTTTTCCATTACTAAGTTATGTCCGCTGTGCGAAACTATGTGAGGTTCAATTCCGCTGTGCGTTCTGTGTGGGGTTCAGTGTTACCTCAATTAATAACTTTTTATAACAAAATAAGTTGGCATATTTTGCATGATAGGGATTGATTATATCTCAACGCGTTAATTACCTTTTATGCTATTTTACATCCTTTTCAAGTACGGAAATCCATAAATCTTAGTCATGTAGCCAAATTTATCACGACTAATCTTTGTTGGGTTTAGTCCTAATTTTTACATTGGTTGGCAAAAGAAGGTATCGGTGTCATACCCGAACAACTCTAATAAATATTTCATTGAAGCGAGAATTAAGGCTAGTGTGTAGAATTACCATTTACCAAGGGGCACCAAATGAAAAAGTTTACAAAAAGAAGTGCTCTATCAACACTATATTTTGAAATATATATATATATATATATATATTATATCGCATCAATATGCCACATCAGCATCCGAAATATCGATTAATGACGCCTACAAGGTGTTAATTAAGACGACATAACCTTATATGTCGATATGGGATGATCGGTGTCACGGCAACAGGTGCCCACATAAGGTGAGCACCATAAAATTCCTCTATTATATATACTTGATTCATTTCACTGATACGTAACATGTGTTATTAAGGCGTTAATATGCCATATCTGCATCAGGGACGTCGATGATTGGCACATTGAATGTGTCAGTTAGCACGACATAACATCGGATGTAGATATTGAATGTTGACATGCCATGAATCGGTGTCGCATCAATAGGTGCACATACAAGGTGCTCATATAAGGTGAGTGCCATAAAACAAGGAAGACGAAAATAATTGCAGAGTATTATTAATATTATTTTGGCAAAATGAGGACGGGAAAATTGTCACTTCAACAAGACTGGAGACGTAGAGAAAAGTTGACAAGAAAAAAGAAGGGTGAATTCCGTATCAGGCCCTTTCAAATTTTGAACTTCCTTAGCAGTATCCCCGACAAAAATTATTCCTTATCAGTACCCATCTGTGAAAAAGTTGCGTGTTTAATACCCCAAACAGAAAACGGACGAAAATACCCTTTTCTGAAATTAAACTGGACATCATACCAACTGTTTTGATTATTATACCAATTGTTATTCCAATTATACCAATTGTTATCATTATTATACCAACTGTTATAGTGTACAATCTGTTGGTATAATTCCGACAACAGTTGGTATAATTTCTACAGTTCCTGGTATAATTTCAAAATCAGTTGGTATCACGTCTAATTCCACTATATAAAATTGGAATAACGTTATTATGTTAGGGAGTGTGCCCTCGGAATGCCATACGAGGACTAGGAATAGTATAGGGCGCACGATGATGTATAGGTTGATAGACAGGTTTATTGTATATACCGTCAAATAAATTAATGAATATTATTTTCATTATAATGAAGGCATTATCATTTATGTATCGAATTTAAAGTCTACTTGGCATCCGACAGTGCGATAATTAGATAAGACCGAAATGTTTGAGTTGGACGTTTGATTCTCGTGGGGACGAGAGAGGAGACACCGGACGGTCCTTAATCTCAGCATTAAATAAAAAGTCCGTAAGTCTAAGGATTCTAGGTGGGTGACTAGATATCCGAATATGACTTGTCCATTGACGACCACATAGTATCGGTAGTGTCACCGATTACCTGAGAGGTTGTGGGTCATGATGGGGATATCGGTGATCAGAGAGGTCGCATATTCGGACATTCGGCTCGTATTTGTTTCAATCACATGGCTTGGATGTTGTCAATGATTGAACGAGTGACTATAGCAGCCTCAGACCGATAGGGTCATTGACGGATTTGCTTTCGCAATTTCGGTTTGTCGCTAGTTGACTAGGCTCGTAAGTGTTCATAAATGGGACACGGGTCAGCGACGAGACGCAACCGACTTTACAGAAGGTGATTGCCGGGCTTTGACTGCTATCGAGATTCACTGCCTATATTCGTATAGGTTAATGTCCTATGAGGTAATCGGAGAGCGACGATTATAAAGCCTTCGGTCGAAGCTTGGAAAACTTGCTTGTATTAGATACGGAACGGAGTTTAAATAATCGGTTCGGTCTCGATTATAACATAGTGTTAGGTTAGCGAGTTTGACATTTGCATGGCTCTCACCTAACCGGGACGCAAGTGAAAGACGTAAGAAGTACATAAATGTATACACTATAGTCGGTTCGCCCGAATTTCGATTAGATCAAAATTCGTTCTATCTGTCCGGTACCGCGAGATTGGCTAGGCGAATACTGAGACTCGTGGATTCCTCCCATGCCAGTTGAGACGAACCTAGAGAGTCGCGCTTAAAAATGGTAATGAACTCGAACGAAATCGGCAGGATTTTCTCTGAAACCTAACGAATGAGATTCGTTGAGTTTCTGGCATAGTTGATACGAGGTGTCAATGACTTAGTTAAATTCCAGTGACGGTCATGGAAATAATTAGGACTTAAGATTGTCTTAAGTGCTTAATTAAATAGCTAAGTGAGGCTCAATTGCAAATAAAATAATTAGATTGGATTTAATTATTTTATTATTTAAAACTGAGAGACTAAATTGAGAATTTAGAAACCTCAGGGGCCGAATTGAAACTATCAAAATAAAAAAAAAAAAAAAAGTAAAGGAAAAATCTACACATCCCACGTTGGGTGTGAAGAACAAGTGACTCACTTGTTTTTTATTTTATTTTGCCAAGTGTTTCAATTATATATAAAAAATAATTAAATAAATAAGCATCATAAAGCAACGTTGGTTGCTAAGATGAATGTGTGACTTGTTTTTTTTTTCTTAAGTATAACAAAAGAGAGAAAAGGTAGCAACATTCTACAACTTCTCAAGCCACTTTGAACCGACGGGATCGTTCGACGAACCCGACGCCAAAACCGAACTGCGCTAGACATCGGGAGCAGTCTTGGAGGTTCGCTCGAGGTCATACCGGCGTGACGATCTAGCCCGGAGGCCCCAGGATCCAGACGGGAGTAGCCACGTCCATCCGAGGCAACGACAGAAGAAATCCCATTCACCGAAGGTATACCTCGAACCCTAACGAATTGATTTACGAAAAAATACCAAACGATATTGGAATAATTTGCAAGACCCATTGTTACGAACACTGGGAAGTGTAGAATAATTCTGGAAAATTTGGTAATGATCGGAAATCGTTTCTATCGTTAAATAGTCAAAAGACGGCAGACCGCCCCTTTACTCGAATTAATAATTTCGAGCCACAGATTTGATTTTGTGAAAAATATTAAACGACATCGGAATAAGTCAAAAGACCTATCGTTGTGAACTCTGGGAAGTGTTGAATTATTCTGGAAAATTTGGTATTGATCGGAAATCATTTATATCACCAAATAAAATTAAATTCGAATAAAATCGAAATAAATTCGAATTCTTGGAATTCGAATTAACAGTGGTCTCCCCAGGCTTAGGGCAGTATCTCAGATCCTCGGGAGAAGCCGAAGGGCGTAAGGTCGAATTTAGATATTAAAAATTGAAAATCCGCCAACCGACGCCGCTCGGTTCAAAACGCGCTTCCGCTATTGCCACGTTGCGCTGCTCGGGGGCCGGCGTCGATTAATCGGGCTACCCCAAATTGGTATCAGAGCCAAGGCTCATGAATGTTTCGACCGAAGGCCTCGATGCCGATGTGGCGAACGAACGGCCGATGTAGTTTGGAGACTATCATCGCTCGTGACGTTGGTCGGGCACCCGGCGTCAAAATTCTGTGTTGCATGTTTATGTGGGACATTTACGCGGGCTTAGGTTATCACCGTGTTATTTGTTTAAGGGCCGTTTGCTACCGCCGGTATGTACATGGATTACGGGATGTTCGGGAAATAAGTTCCCCCGTGTTGTATTTTATCGCTTTATTCGATAAACTAGATAAAATGATGGCCGTTCGATGCATGTCGCTATTGGAGGGTTCGACGACGATGGAGACAATGGTCGACGTTTGAAGATCGAAAACCCCGGTCATTTTACGACCCATGTAATAGGACCAGTCTAGAAATAGCCCGTATATTTGTCCATTTAAATTGCTTTCCTAGGGTTATGAATTTATTTAACGCATTTACGTGCTCGTGCTTAATTTTAATATGCTATGAGTTACAAATATCTCCCGTACGAATACTAAGTGAGTAAGGGGATTGTATGCCCTGTCTTCTATCAAGCTCAGGTCTAGTTGTTACAAAACCTAAAAGTAAGGTTTGATTTCGGGTATGCCGGCGCCTTGCATTTGCTTTTGTTTCGGCTTGCTCGGGTGCATTTGTGCCGCTCGCCAAGACCACACTGTGCGGTAAAACATACAGTTCAAGTGTGCGGTTTTGAGCAAAGCTGATAGTTCGCACTTAGACAATTACACCGCCTTGTTCCGGGTTTGCCGGCGCGGTCCCTAACTAAGACAAAGATAGTTGCGACATTCGACAAGGTCGAATTCGTGCGGAGCACGACTTCGTGGGCTGCTGCAAACCAATAAAATGACAGAGGTTGAGGTTTGCATCCGTCCACGGGGACATCAACTCCACTATCAAAGTTATCAATGAAACTTCCAAAACATCCATAGGGAGAATGGAGTTTATGAAAAGATAGTGGGAGTCAAACGGAATAAAAGTCCTTGTTCGCGTTTGATAACCTATACAATCGACTTAACATGCCTTTTATTTTCTGCAGCATTTTCTCTCTTTGTGAAATTTTGTCGACCGCTTTAAAAGTACTGCTCAAGGAGAATAGGTTGACTGGGCCAAACTATTCAAACTGGCTTCGCAACTTGAGGATTTTCCTCGAAATTGAGAACCTAATTTATATCCTTGACTCCGAAATGCCACCGGCCCCAGGGGCGCGGGCATCCGAGCAGGCTCGTGCCGCTTATGACAAGCGACTGCGTGACGAGAAGCTCGTAAAGGCTCATGTCCTTGGATCGATGAGTAACACACTGCAGCGTAGCCACGAAAGTATGGCTGATGCTCGAGTGATGGTTCAACATTTGAAAGAGCTTTGCGGTGAGACGTCTAGGACGACTCGTTAAGCGACTTCGTCGCAGCTCTTCCGATCGAGGATGTCTGAGGTTGAGAACGTTGATCGGAAATTACAAAATGATCTCATCTTGCAGTCTCTGCCTCCGTCCTTCAACGCGTTCATTGTGAATTACCATCTAAACGGCATGACGCTATTGCTTCCTGATCTGATGAATCAGTTAGCTACGGCACAAGGTCAGATGAAGAGGGCAAAGCAAACTGCACTTGTCGCTACCTCTTCGAAGCCCAAAGGCAAAAAGAAGAAGGGCAACAAGCTCAAGCCGACAGGGAAGGTTTCCAAGAAGAAAATATCTTCTGGGAAATCAAAGCAGACCAGTGTAAAGCCGACGGATAGGTGTCTGCATTTCGGTGCGCTGGGCCACTGGAAGCGGGACTGTCCGAAGCTCAAGGGTGAGCAGGCTGCGTGAGGTATGAAACTTAATGTTTTAGAAACAGTTTGTTCTACATCTGTATACTTTACTTCTTGGATATTGGATTCAGGGGCTAGTACTCACATTTGTGTGTCCACGCAGGGTCTGGGACCAAGTAGAGCGCTTGGGGAGCGTGAGATCGAGGTCAGAGTGGGAAGCGGGGATAGTATCTCGGCAAGCCACGTCGGATCAAGATCTCTTATTTTATCTTCTGGGCATGTGTTGCATTTGTACGATTGTCTTGTACTCTCGAGGGGATGTAAGAACATCGTCTCCATTCCTGTTTTGAGCAGGAATGGTTATGTATTTAGTATTAATAATAATACATGCCACATTATGCATAGATATAAAAATCTTGGCAGCGCGACACTATTAAATGGTTTGTATTATATTAAATACCCAGAACGATGTATATGTGAGTACTGCTACAAATAAACGGAAGTCGGGAATAAATGTGAGATACTTGTGGCATCTTCGATTAGGTCATGCTGGAGATCGCAAGATCCACGAGTTGGAGAAAAATGAGATATTGACAACGTTGGGATTAGATCCCTATCCGACTTGTGAGTCGTGCCTCCAAGGTAAAATGACCCGATCACCCTTCACCGGGACTTTTAATAGAGCCACGGAAATTGTCGACTTAATTCATACGGACGTTTGCGGGCCATTCAATGTGAAGGCTCGAGGTAACTTCCACTATTTTATTACCTTTACGGATGATCACTGTCGTTATGGACTAGTGTATCTGATGAGATATAAAGCTGATGCACTTGAAAGGTTCAAGGAGTATAAGGCGTTGGTGGAAAACCAAACATCGAAACTCATTAAAGCCATTCGATCAGATCAAGGTGGCGAGTACATGAGTGTTGAGTTTGACCAGTTCTTGAAGGAGAACAGTATTTTATCACAAATGACTCCGCCCGGCATGCCACAGTTGAATGGCGTGGCCGAACATAGAAACCGAACTTTATTAGATATGGTTCGTTCTATGTTAAGCTATACAGATTTACCGATGTAATTGTTGGATACGCGCTTTTGACAGCGGCATATACCATTAACCGGTGTCCCTCGAAGTCTGTTAACGGCATTACGTATGAGATATGGACTGGTCGTTTACCAAGCTTATCACATATTAGGATTTGGGGTTGCCCCGCCTATGTGAAAAAGCTGAAAACAGACAAATTGGAGTCTAGGTCAATAAAAGAACGTTTCATAGGTTACCCCGAAGACTCTATGGGGTACCTATTCTATTTTCACGATGATCAGAGGATCGTTGCGGGCCTACACGCACATTTTCTCGAGGAAGAGTTCGTTCGAGATTGTGCCGTTGGCCGTGAGGTCACTCTCGAGGAGCAGTCGACCGAAACGCCCACACAGGATTTGGATGGTCCGAGCAAACCAGTCATGCGACGATCTGAAAGGGTGCCTCGCCAACCACAGCGGTATGGCATGTCACACGTCGAACAAGATTATGTTGCGACTAGGGGACTTCTAAGAGAAGATCTCGCTACTTCCGATCAAGCTATATCCGATATTGACTCAACGAGATGGATTGAGGCTATGCGAACAGAGATGACTCAATGTACTCCAACAAAGTCTGGACTCTTGTAGACCTACCGAGCGGTTTTAGACCAATCGGTTGTAAATGGATTTGCAAAAGAAAGATTGGATCTGACGGACAAGTTGAGACATATAAGGCAGGTTGGTTGCCAAGGTCTATAACCAAAAAGAGGGAGTCGACTATGAGGAGACTTTCTCGCTTGTAGCCATGATCAAGTCTATCCGCATAATGCTTACGATAGCTGCGCACTATGATTATGAGATTTGGCAGATGGACGTCAAAACGGCGTTCCTTAACGGATTCCTCAAGAGGAGATTTATATGGAGCAACCAAAAGGTTTTGAGTAGCATGCAGATGCTCACAAAGTGCGCAAACTGAATCGATCAATTTACGGACTGAAACAGGCATCTCGGAGTTGGAACCTACGTTTCGATGAAGCAGTTCGAAACTTTGGATTCGTGAAAAACGTAGATGAGCCATGTGTCTACAGAAAGAGCAGTGGGAGTATGGTGTTGTTCCTCATATTGTACGTGGATGATATCCTTTTGATAGGAAACGACACTGGGATGCTCGGTGAAAGCGTGGGTTTCAACCGAGTCCTCCATGAAAGACCTGGCATTGATTCAGGGATCGAGCGAACCATACGATCGGCTTATCTTAGGTCGTTTACTTAGAGAAAATCCTGAAGAAATTCAGAATGGATGACTCTATGAGAGGGTTCTTACCTATGCGACATGGGATCCATTTGTCGCAATCAATGTCACCTCAAAGTGAGGAAGACAGACGACGGATGAGTGGAATACCCTATGCGTCTGCAGTGGGTAGTCTGATGTACACGATGTTGTGTACACGCCTGGACATTGCTTACGCTGTGAGCGTAGTTAGTCGGTTTCAGGCAAACCCAGGGGAAGAACATTGGACAACCGTTAAGAATATCTTTAAATACCTTAGACGGACTAAAGACTTAAAGCTGGTTTATGGAGGAGGGAGAATACAAGTAGTTGGTTACGCCAATTCGGACTTCCAGTCGGACGTGGATGACCGAAAATCTACTTCAGGTTTTGTATTCGTGCTCAACGGTGGGGCAGTGTCTTGGAGAAGCTCCAAGCAAAGCACGACTGCCGATTCCACGTGCGAGGCAGAATACATAGCAGCCTCAGAGGCAGCTAAAGAAGCTGTTTGGATGAAAAAGTTCTGGGAGGAACTTACTGTAGTACCAGTTGCTGATAGACCGCTTACACTTTGGTGCGATAATAGCGGTGCGGTTGCGCAAGCAAAGGAACCACGATCTCATAGCAAGTCCAAACATATTGAGAGAAAGTATCACGTACGTGAGTTCGTTGAAAACGAGATGGCCGCCGTGCAGACAATCGCCACCGCAGAAAACGTGGCGGACCCGCTCACGAAGCCCTTGTCCCAAGCAATTATGGAACATCATCTGGAAAAGATGGGGCTACGATACCATTGCGACTGGCATTAGGTGCATCGCATGGTATTCGAATGCAAGTGGGAGGCTGTTAGGGAGTGTGCCCTCGGAATGCCATACGAGGACTAGGAATAGTATAGGCGCACGATGATGTATAGGTTGATAGACATGTTTACTGTATATACCGTCAAATAAATTAATGAATATTATTTTCATTATAATAAATGTATTATTCTTTATTTATCGAATTTAAAGTCTACTTGGCATCCGGCAGTGCGATAAATACATAACACTCAAATGGTCGAGTTGGACGTCTGATTCTCATGGGGACGAGAGAGGAGACACCGGACGGTCCTTAATCTCAGCATTAAATAAAAAGTCGGTAAGTCTAAGATTCTAGGTGGGTGAGTAGATATCCGAATATGACTTGTCCATTGACGACCACATTGTATCGGTAGTGTCACCGATTACCTGAGAGGTTTTGGGTCATGATGGAGATATCGATGATCGGAGAGATCGCATATTCGGACATTCGGCTCGTATTTGTTTCAATCACATGGCTAGGATGTTGTCAATGACTGAACGAATGACTATAGCAGCCTCAGACCGATAGGGTCATTGACGGATTTGCTTTCGCGATTTCGGTTTGTCGCTAGTTGGCTGGGCTCGCAAGTGTTCATAAATGGGACACGGGTCAGCGACGAAACGCAACCGACTTTAGGGAGGTGATTGCCGGACTTTGACTGCTATCGGGATTCACTGCCTATATTCGTATTGGTTAATGTCCAATGAGGTAATCGGAGAGCGACGATTATAAAGCCTTCGGCCGAAGCTTGGAAAACTTGCTTGTATTAGATACGGAGCGGAGTTTAAATAATCGGTTCGATCTCGATTATAACATAGTGTTAGGTTAGTGAGGTTGACATTTGCATGGCTCTCACCTAACCGGGACGCAAGTGAAAGGCGTAAGAAGTATTTAAATGTATACACTATAGTCGGTTCGTCTGAATTTCGATTAGATCAAAATTCGTTCTCAACTGGGATCTGTCCGGTACCGCGGGATTGGCTAGGTGAATACCGGGACTCGTGGATTCCTCCCATGCTAGTTCAAACGGACCTAGAGAGTCGCGCTTAAAAATGGTAATGAACTCGAACAAAATCGGCGGGCTTTTCTCTGAAACCTAACAAATGAGATTCGTTGAGGTTGTGGCATAGTTGATACGAGGTGTCAACGACTTAGTTAAATTCCAGTGGCGGTCATGGAAATAATTAGGACTTAAGATTGTCTTAAGTGTTTAATTAAATAGCTAAGTGAGGCTCTTGTAATTAAAATAATTAGATTGGATTTAATTATTTTATTATTTAAAACTGAGGGACTAAATTGAGAATTTATAAACCTCAAGGGCCGAATTGAAACTATCAAATTAAAAATAAAAAATAAAAATAAAAAGTAAAGGAAAAATCTACACATCCCACGTTGGGTGTGTAGAACAAGTGACTCACTTGTTTTTTTTTTTTTTTTTTTTTTTATTTTCCATGTGTTTCAATTATATATATACATATATATATATATAATATTAAATAAATAAGCATCATAAAGCAACCTTGGTTGCTAAGATGAATGTGTGATTTGTTTTTTTTTCTTAAGTATAACAAAAGAGAGAAAAGGTAGAAACGTTCTACAACTCAAGCCACTTTGAACCGACGGGATCGTTCGATGAACCCGACGCCCGAACTGTTGCTAGCCACCGGGAGCAATTTCGGAGGTTCGCTCGAGGTCATCCCGGCGTGATGATCTAGTCCGGAGGCCCCGGGATCCAGACATGGAGTAGCCACATCCATCCGAGGCAACAACAGAAGAAATCCCGTTCACCGAAGGTATACCTCGAACCCTAACGATTTGATTTACGAAAAATACCAAACGATATCGGAATAATTCGCAAGACCCCTCGTTGCGAACGTTGGGAAGTGTAAAATTATTCTGGAAAATTTGATAATGATCGGAAATCGTTTCAGTCATCAAATAGTCGAAAGACTTCAGACTGCCCCTTTACTCGAATTAATAATTTCGAGCCACATTGTGAAAAATACCAAACGACATCGGAATAATTCAAAAGACCTGTCGTTGCGAATGCTAGGAAGTGTATAATTATTCCGGAAAATTTGGTATTGATCGGAAATCATTTATGTCACCAAACAATCGGAAAACGACTGGCTGCCGCTTTGTTCGAATCGTTTGGAATTAAATTATTAATTCGAATAAATTCGAAATAAATTCGAATTCTTGGAATTCGAATTAACCGTGGTTTCCCGAGGCTTAGGGAAGTATCTCAGACCCTCGGGAGAAGCCGAAGGGCGTATGGTCGAATTTAGATATTAAATATTGAAAATTCGCCAACCGACGCCGCTCGGTTCAAAACGCGCTTCCGCTATTGCCATGTTGCGCTGCTCGGGGACCGGCGTCCATTAATCGGGCCTACCCCAACAATTTACTGGTATATAACATTATGAAACGGAAATCATTTATGTCAATAGATGAATGTTGATCTCAATAGATATATAAACATATAGTCCTTCATTGCAAAACGTAGACTATCACCTTCTTTCAATGGAACATAACATTATGAATTGCACCACGAACATGTTCAAACGTCAACATTAAAGTACTAATAACATTTATAGACCACAAACACAAAATACGAAGCTCAAAATCCTAAATCCGAGGCCCGAAATCCTAAATCTAAACCTTAAACCCCGAACCCCCAAACCTTTTTTAGGTTGTATCTTATACTGCACAAGTCGTGGATCGTTCTCCCAAAATTTCATGTCGTAAACCCTTAATCTTAACCTCGAACCCGTAAGTCCTAAACCCCACAAACTACCCAAAAACCCTAGCGCATAATACTCTATTGGTAACAATTAAACCCTTATGGGTACCACATTAAACTGTCCAGAAATTTTTTAATATCCTGCCAGAACAGTTCAGAAATTCTACGGTGGCGCGAGAAACCCTGAAAAAACAAACAATAGACCCAATACGGTGGCGCGACGAAATTTTAAGGCTATGGATTTCTCGAATCGACGAAATTTTAAGATTACGTCCCGACACAGTCGCGCTCATGAGATCCGCAACGGAAAATCAATATTAATTTGTAAATGGGTTAACCAAGGCAACTATCGATATTATTAAAAGTGATAAACCCAAATCAAAGAAATTGCTAAGATTGCAGTTGCTATGACCAGATATGCTGAAATTATCGTCAATTTCATATGAATGTTGATAAGTTTCACAAAAATAACAAATATCTTCAGGATAATAGCAAATGTTGACTCAGAAATAACACATAATGGAAAAGTAATAACGCCTTGTTTGTCCTAAATAACACATTCTGTATACAAATAATGGATCAGGATAAAAAGAACGAAAATCACAAACGAACACTAAAAACGATGAAAACTCCATAAATCACGTCGTTATTGACTCGATAAGGTAAAATAGACCTCAATTTCTCATGGGTGCCTCGAATTTATACCGATTAGTTGCAAGAAACGGATATTATATTCCCTAAATCGTGTAAAAACGAAATAACATAGCAAAAAACAAATGTCTTATGGTTAATAACAACGTCGCTGAAAGGTAATAACGCCTTGATTGTCGTAAATAACACATTCTGTATACAAACAATGGATCGGGAGAAAAAGTACGAAAATCACAAACGACACTAAAAAACAGATGAAAACAGCATAAATCACGTCGTTATTGACTCAATAAGGTAAAATAGACCTCAATTTCTCATGGGTACCTCGAATTTATGTCGAAATCTAGATTCGATTTACCATTATGTTTTCGAATTTGTACCCTGATTTGACAAGCAAATTCTACCTCGTGCATCGTCAACATCATAATGAATCCAACATGACATGTCGAATCGTTTGGATGGGTTAATCGAATTTTTTTGTGCTCGATTCAGTGTAAGAAAATGAGTTCGAAAAAAATTTTTGTTGATAACGTTTTGCAATAGCAAAGTAACACAATATTATTATAAAATAACGTTTGTGTTTTCTAAAGTAACAATATGCTTTAACTGCGTAACATAAACTGAAGTAAAAGTACCGCTTCATATTTAGACCAAAAAAGCACATCATGAAGTTCGCTGGAAAAAATAGAGCAAAGGGTATTTTCGTCAAATTCTATTTTTGGGTCATTTACTCGACTTTTACAAAAAAATAGGTCCCTTAAACATATTCAATTTCCGACAGGGTCTGACAGGTATATAGAAATATTAGGGGGGCCTGAACAGAAATCTTCCCTAACTTTAAACCGAAAACATGGAGAGAAGACAAGGTGACCCTGTTTCTCCATTACTTTTTGTGATAGTTATGGAATACTTGACTAGGAATCTTCAACTAGCTGCGAAGCACCCACAGTTTAGATTCCACCCTATGTGTAAAGCTGTGAAACTGGTAAATCTTTGTTTTGCGGATGATTTAATGATATTTTGCAAAGGTAAAGCAGAACCAGTTAAGGTGGTTAAGGAAGCATTAAACCATTTCAAATCTGTGGTTGGGCTAGAGGCTAACCTGCAGAAATCTAATGTATTTCTTGCTAGTGTATCTGCTACAGTTAAGGACCAGATCCTAAGTATTACTGGTTTTCAGTTGGGAAGATATCCCATGAGATATCTAGGTGTTCCGATTGCACCTACTAGGTGGAGCAGATCTACATGCCAAGATCTTGTGGAAAAAATAACAGCTCAAATTAGGTGTTGGTCCTCGAGGAATTTATCATATGCAGGGAGGCTCAGCTTGATTAATTCAGTGCTACTTGCCACACATGGATTCTGGGGTGCAATGTTTCTGCTTCCCAAATCAGTGGCTAAGGAGGTTGACAGGATATGTATGGAATACCTATGGGGGAGGAAATCTCATGGCAAGTGCATACCTCTTGTCAGCTGGGAGAGAGTTTGTCTGTCCAAGAGCAAAGGAGGCTTAAGCTTGCGTGATTGTGTGACCTGGAATCTAGCATTGGCTGGAAAACAAATCTGGGACCTCACAATGGCAGTTGAATCGTTATGGATTAAGTGGGTGCATGTGGTGTACTTAAAAGGCTGCAGCTTCTGGGATTTCAGGCCGGCTGTGGACAATAGTTGGCACTGGAGAAAACTGAATAGAATAAAGGAAAAATTCCGGGAAGGGTATGTAGGCAGAGTTTGTATCTCCTCGGGTGATGGTAGATATTTTGTAAAATCAGGGTATGAGTGGCTTAAAGGTGAATCCCCAGTTTTTCCCTTGTCTAAAGCTGCGTGGAACAGATTCAATTCTCCCAAACATTCTTTTATGCTATGGTTAATGATCCAGAAAAGATTGCTTACACTGGATAGATTAATTGGCTGGGGGGTCTGTATTAATAACAGAAAATGTAGGCTATGTGATGCGTTTGATGAATCTATTGAACATTTATTTCTGGAATGTCAGTTCAGCCAACAGGTGGTAGGCAAAATCTGGGAATTACTTCATCTTGATGGTGATCTGAGATCTTTCGCTGATCTATATCACTGGTTGGAGCTAATGGGAGGCAAGAAAAGGTGGAGAATTACCATTGCGTATGTGGCAGCTACGATATAGCACATTTGGAGGGAGAGAAACAGACGCATACATGAGCTAAAAGCGAGTTCAGTGGAGCAAATAGTGCAAGTAATACTACAGGAATTGAAGTGGAGGACAAGGGCAATTACGCGTGTTAGGGCTGCAGTTGGAGTTATCTCATAGATGAGATTTTATTGTTCACTCTCAGGATAGTTAATTTCTATTTCTGTCGCTAGCTATGTGTACAAATTGAGTTGGTGGTAATGAATAATCCTATTCTACCAAAAAAAAAAACATGGAGAGAAGAGGAGAGAGGTGAGCAAATCTGTGTAACAAGTATCTGACCTCTGACCCAATCCCATCACTAAAAAACATTGATGCGGTAATGGAAGGAAGAAAGGAAGCAAGGCCGGCCACTACACAACTAACTCGTAATCATTTTATATGAGTTATTCGTCCTCCGCACTTGCGAGGACTAGTAACTTGTATAATCTTTTTACGAGTTAATAACTCGTATAAAATGATTACGAATTTCTTTATTTTGTTAATGCTTTCGATTTTATGTTTATTTTATTGATGTTTGATTTTTTAATTATTTTATTAAAAAGCCCATCTTTATGTTACTATTTCTTGAGATGTATCTTTGGTTTCTTGACTTAAACTGTACGAGTGACTCACACCGTTGCAAATAATATCATTTCCCTATTATCAACAGCTCTACCTAGTCAAATGAAAACCACGTTTTTGTCTTGACGCAGATGTTGAGTTACTTAGATAATAATAATATCTAAGAGATTATTCATTGGAGAATGTTCATGTGTATGGGAGCACTTGCTTGCCTTTCTCTTCAAATTTTTTATTGTACGACGAGAGGTTCTTATATAGTTAATAGGGGTGAAATTAGAGTGGTCTCATGACCGGCCATGATAAGGTCATTTTAGGTTGATATATATCATATTGTGCCTAGAATATATTTATAAGAATTATTTCGTAATGTTTATAACATATTGATGTCTTTATAATGACACCATTTTCAATTTTCTTCGACACAAACAATTTGTATTTTTTTTTTATCATTTTCGTAAAAATTATTTATAGACCCGAGGATCTTTCATATCTCCAGTAAAACATTGTCATATACAAACAACTGTTCATAGATAGCTAAATTAAAACAAACAAACAAACAAACAAACAAACAAAACAAATGTAAATACTATCATAATAGCCACCGTACATTTTCTTGTTGAAAACAAAGTATAGAAAATTAAAATACGCGTATGAATCTCCACGATCACCCGTTTAAGAAAATTACGTGTAAGGCTAGATACAGAAATAAATCATACACGAGGGTAAGCTTCTAGGTGAAACGGTCATTTAATAATATTTCTCCCTTTCTTTTTGCTATTTTAACTCCGCTGCAATAATTAATTAGATTTGGTTGTTTGTGGGACTTTCATTGGATTGGAAAACTTGCTGAAAAGGCTAATATAGCAATCCTTCCGAGTAGGGGTGGGCATTCGATTCGGGTTTCGGGTATCCGATCCGACCCGATCGGGCTTTAACCGGATCGGAAGAAAAATCGGGTTGGATGTCGGGTATCGGGTCCTGTATATCGGGTCGGGTATCGAGTAGCAATTTGCTGTCAGATTTACCCGATCGAGTACCCGACACATAAAAAAAGAAATTTAATTCGCCAAATAGGCCACTTTAATAAATTAACTGAACAATCAGTTCAAATTATTTATTTATATAAAAACTTTAACTAAAGAAAATTCAGGTGCCACTGAAATTAAATGGAAAATTAGCGATATGAAAATCTATGTAGTAGTTAGCATATATATATAGAAGTATTTTCACCCACAATTTGGGTGAACAACCGATGTGGGACAATGGGATTCCCCAAATAAACTGACCCATGTCGTACTGGTGGAGCTTATGCAAAATTTTACTCAGAAATTCGTTTGGCTCAATGGTTGAAGCAAAATTGATAAGTGTTTGCCTCCACATGAGTTCGATTCCCACATTGTGTTTATTTTTAACTAATTTTTTAAAAAAAAATAAAAAAAAATAAAAAAACCCGCCGACCCGCGGGTACCCGACGAGTTTCGGGTACCCGAAAATCGGGTACCCGCATTTGTGCGAGTCGGATCGGGTATTAAATTCACTATCCGATATTATCGGGTACCCACCCCAAAAAAACCCGAAACCCGAGAAACCCGACCCGACCTACCCCTACTTCCCAGCCCATCGTCTAGCTAGGAATTAGGTGTTGACTCACTTGTTGGAGAAGAAAAGTAGTTAAAACAGAAACCAAGACCAAGTCAACTTTCACCCAAGCTTAGTTTTACTACAAAGCTCGCCTCAACAAACTCCTTACACCACAAAGAAACTAAATCTTAAAAAAAAAAATCCAAACATGCATCTCCTCTTCTTCCTCTTTATAGTAGTATCATTTCGCCCAACCACCGCCACCACTAACAACATAACAGCCCTCTTCGCATTCGGCGACTCAATTTTTGACTTGGGAAACAACAATGACCTCCTAACCGTCTTCCGTTCTAACCACCTGCCCTACGGCTCGGGATTTCCCGACCGCATCCCACAGGAATGTTCTCCGACGGGAAGCTAGCCACCGACTCTTGGCCTCGGCCCTCGGCCTAAAGCAACTCCTCCCACCCTATTTGGGCCACGCCCATCCCTCGTAGCCGGAGACTTGCTCACGGGCATAAGCTTCGCCTCGGCGGGCTCGGGATTGGACCCGTCGACGTCGGGCGGGGCCCACGTGCTCGGCCTCGACAATCAGTTGAGGTACTTTGGCGAGCCATTAATGAGGATGGAAGGGCTCGTAGGGTTTGAAGGGGCGAATGAGGTGGTTGAAAACGCCGTGTTTGTGGTTGGAGTGGGGAGTAATGATATTTTGTACTATCAAGAAAGGTGTTTTGTGTGTGAAGACTCAAGGAGTAAATAAAAAACCTTCGATTGATTTTGGAAATGAGTTACAGAATGTTTACATAAAGGGAAATACAAATCGACCGTTAAACTTAACTAACAACTGAGTCGGCTACTAAAAGAAACGCTACACGACTTATCATATATTTATATAAGCAATTTATTTATAATATAGATAACTTATAGAAACTCCATCGCTGGGGGTGACTTGATTGGATGGATTTAAACTTCGCGGGTATTTGTTCTTGAGCTTCTTAACTTGAGCTGTTTGAATTCTGTCATCTTCTGATCGAGCTTGTTGGTTGGAATTCAATACGCCCCCGCATGATGGAAGGTAGAAGTTTTGAACGGCCATCTTGAATAGAGCACGTTGGAGTAAGGGACCAGTCAGAGGCTTGGTAAGAACGTTCGCGACTTGATCTTCAGATTTCACAGGTAAAAGGCGAACGCTGCCATCTAGGACGTGACGCCGGACAAAGTGGCAGTCCACCTCGATGTGTTTGGACCGTTCGTGGAATGTGGGATTGGCAGCTACGCGGATAGCAGACTGGTTATCACATAGATGACAGGAACCTGGACTGCTGGTATTTTAAGTTCTTCCAAGGGCTGCTTGATCCACAAAACCTCACTCAGGACAGAACCTAAGGCACGGTACTCAGCCTCTGTGAAATAACGCAACACGGTGGCCTATTTCTTGGCCTTCCACGTGACCAGGGAGTTTCCTAGGAACGTACAATAACCGGTCACTGATTTCCTCGAGTTTGTGCAGGCTGCCCAATCCGCGTCTATGAAAGCCTTGATCTGCAAATCAGGGATAGAGCTCATAAGTAGACCTTGGCCAGGAGATCCTTTGAAATACCTGAGTAGGTGATGGGCGGCCATGAGATGGGCAGTCCTCGGTGATGCAATGTATTGGCTCAGCTTGTGAACCGCGAAGGCTATGTCTAGCCATGTGAAGGTTAAGTAAAGGAGCCGGCCAATCAATCTTCTGTAGGTGAAAGGTTCAAGTAAGTCTCCATCTTCAGCTGATAGCCTGTTTTTGGATTCATGGGAGTTGACAGGTTCTTCGAGGCCAAGTATCCCGTGTCTTCTAATAGTTGAATGGTGTATTGTTTCTGAGATATGTATATTCCTTCTTTGCTTCATGCTACCTCAACTCCAAGGAAATATCTGAGCTCACCAAGTTCCTTCATCTTAAAACAGTCATGCAAGAAGGCCTTTGCTTTTTGTATTTCCTCGAGAGATGGTCCTGCAAGAACGATATCATCCACATATACTAACAAAACAAGCAAGTAGTCACCTTTGCCCTTGATGAACAAGGTGTGGTCGGATTGAGTTTGGATGAAACCAAACATTTCCACAGCTGCGGTGAACCTTTTGTTCCATTGCCGAGATGATTGTTTCAAACCATAGATAGATCTTTGCAGTTTACAGACCATCTTCTTAGGGCCTTTCCTCGAGTAGTTCTTGTAGAAACCAAGGGGAAGATCCATGTATACCTCTTCAAGCAGTTCCCCATTAAGGAATGCATTTTCAACATCCATTTGGACTAAGCACCACCGAAGCTTTGCAGCAATGGATAAGATAATTTTGATGGTACTGGGCTTTGCTACGGGAGCAAATGTGTCTATAAATCTATCCCTTCCATCTTGTTATAACCCTTAGCTGCAAGTCGGGCTTTGTGCTTTTGAACTTGACCACTGGAGTTAAACTTTAGCTTGTAAACCCATTTGCAACCGATGGAGTTCTTCCCTGGAGGCAGGGATACAATGGTCCAAGTTCTGTTACTCTCAAGAGCCTCAAATTCTGAGTTCATTGCTCTTAACGAGTCACTAGACTCTGATGCTTCTGTGAAGCTCCTAGGTTCCTTCTGCATAGAGACATTGCAGAGCAAGGTCTGATAATGGTTAGAGAAATGTTGGTAAGTCAGAACCTGGGACAAAGGATACAAGTCCTTTCTGTCAGTCACACTGCCACAATGGTAATCTTTTAAGTATGAAGGTTTCTTCTGTTGTCTGTATGACCTTCTGTGCAGTCCTTGTCACAAAGGTGGATTTTACCACAAGTCAAGCACGCTTAACTTTGAAGTTCTTACGGGTGGACTCCCGAAAAGGTAGGTCGACCATGGTGATATGAGTAGTACTATCAATTCTCTTATACGAATCTTAGCCTGACACGCCCATACATTGTCAGTCTCAAGATCCCCTCTCATTCGGGTGTCAGATCAGTTCGTTCATGTACCCCTTCGCCTAGAAGCCTGCCAGGAGCCGTTCCTTGTCCATGCACTTCTCTGGCACCGGCGATCACTCCCCGCCCTCATCGGCCCCGGGCGTCACAGCGATCTTAGCTAGGCTCCTTACGCGGGTCACACATACCCGCGATTTTCTTAGCGATTGTTTCGTCGACACCTTCTTGATTCATAAACGCCTTTCAAGAAGAAGAAAAGACAGATGCATTTAAAGTCAAATACACATCTCAAATATAAAGAAGAAAGTCCATCAAGTTTTGTTGGGGTGTACAGCAGAAATTAGTTCGAAGAGAATAACGCCGAAGCTGTAGACGTCGCTTTTCGCGGTAAACTTGTTCGTCGACATGTATGAGAGATAGATGTATCCGAATGTACCTCTAGGGCCAGGATTTTGGCCATCAAATACTTGTTCCTTCGACAACCCAAAATCAGCAACCTTTCTAACAGAAGAGAAATTCGAACTATCTTACAGAGTAGGTTGCTGCAAGAAACAGAGGTTAACTAACTTGCCTTTGCTGTCATGGAATGAACCAGTAAGATGTTGGGTTGACTTCAAATCCAATGTACCACGGCCGGAGCTGTCTGTTTTCAATGAATTGAAGCAAATTTTTCTGGAAAACTTGTTGATTATAAATATCCCGATTAGGCCAGCCTACCCCATGTGAGATGCCTAGTGTTATTTGTCGCCTCTCATCCCAACTCAAAGATTAGTCCTCATAATCTAAACATAAGGATCAAGAACGGTATAATAAGACGATAGAAGCATACAAAAGTATACATTTGGCATTTTCTGAATCCTAAACGCTTACTAAAAATGAGGTTGTCCAAGCTTCCATGGCTATGTACACATATGTTGACCCTTATCGACGCAAAATCCAACTAAATTCACCAAATTTCGATGATGCCGTCTAGCCAACAACGATACTTCATAGCATATAAGGATAATGATTGTCAAGTTTAAGAAGCTGATGTGATATATAGATAAGCTAGTGATGAAGACTTCCATATTATATGCATACCTCTGTTTGAAACTCCCTTTCGCCTTGCTTTGAATGAGAAGTAAGAACTTTCATAGCAACCACTTGACCAGCGGGCATTACAGCATTATACACTAGGCCAAACGAACCCTGGCCGAGGATAGTTGTAAAGTTCTCTGTCCCCTTCTATATAAATAAACATCATTAGGTGAAGCAACATCGGCAAATAGGTTCCTGTAATCGACAAGCTCAGACCAGCAAGCCTCATTTGTAAAATCGAGCTGATGACTGTCCATTTCTGTTATCAAGCTTCTACCTTCCTCATCAATAATTTAATATACGAAACGCAGAGAAGAGATTGGTTTTTGGCAATGGCGACTAAATTGGACGCACTGTTTTGATTAGAATGAAGCTCGCGAATAACTAAAGAATTACCTGGAAGGCGTACTGGGAAGTGCTTTTTGGGATCTCAATTCTTTCCTCCTTTGACCTTGCGATTATTGTCGTCGACATTACCGTAACATAGCTGCAGGCGAGCATCTTCGAAGCCAGATAGATGAAAATGGTGGTTGTTCTCCGCTGCAATTGATGATGAGGAGCTTGCTGAAAAAAAAACCATTTGCTTGCTGAGGATTAAACCTCTGCGACAGAATTAATTCAGACGATAGAGATAAAGAAGAATTATTGGACTGAAGGTCTCCCTATCGAAGGGCCCAGAGAAGAAGAAGAAGATGATGATGACGATGACGACGACGATGACGATGATGATATAATAGCCAAGTTCGTCAGATTATTGCTTTCATTTCAACCCCCAAATGTCAATTTCATTTCAACCCCAAATGTCGATGACAGATGATGATGCTATTGATCCTTAAGCCCTTGAGTGCCGAAATAATGATTGCATTGCTGCCGTCGTCACTGCCCAATATCATCGCCCCACCACCACCCAAGGGGTCTGTTTCATCCAAAGAACTTGTTGATAACAATTTCCTAAGGCCATATATTCAACTTCAATTGTCGAGAGGGCGACAGCATTTTGCTTTCTACTAGACCAAGTTACCAGCGAAATTCCAAGTAATTGGCAAGTTCCTCTAGTACCTTTCCTATCTTCCCTACAGCCGGCATAGTCGACATCGGAATATCCCATTAATGGGTATTCATCCATTTAAGAGTACCACAGACCAAAATTCACAGTACCTTTGATATATGTAAGTATACGCTTGACTGCTCTCAAGTGAGATTCCCTAGGGTTAGACTGATATCTCGAACACATACCAGTAGCAAACATAATATCAGGGCAATTAGTAGTTAAGTAGAGAAGGCTTCTGATCATACCTGGATATTGTGTTTGAGCGACTGGTGTACCTGGTTCGTCACTGTCTATTTTGGTGGTCTGATAGGGGTGGAAATTGCTTTGGAATCACTCATCCCGAATTTTGTCAGTAATTCCTTGCTATACTTCATCTGGGATACAAAGGTTCCATTGTCAAGTTGCTTTATTAGCAACCCGAGGAAATAGTTCAGCTCACCATCAAGCTCATCTCAAATTCCTTATGCATAGACTTAGAGAATTCCTTGCAAAGAAGGATATTAATACTTCAAAATATGATATCATCAACGTAGATTTGGACCAGTATCATGTGATTACCTTCTTAATAAACATTGTATTATCAATAGTTCCAGTCGAAAATCCTATGTCAATCAAAAACTTGCTTAACCTTTCATACCATGCCCTAGCAGCCTATTTTAAACCATATAATGCCTTATTTAATTTAAACACATGATTTGGAAAATCTCCTCTAGCGAAACCCGGTGGTTATTCTTCATAGACCTTCTCATTTATAAAACCATTTAAAAATGCACTTTTTACGTCCATTTGAAAAAGTTTAAAACGTTTAAAGCATGCATATGCAAGTAAGACACGTATAGACTCTAATCTAGCTACCAGAGCAGAAGTTTCATCGAAATCAATACCTTCCTCCTGGGAATAACCTTTTGCAACTAACCTTGCTTTGTTTATAGTGACATTACCATGTTCGTCGAGTTTGTTGCGAAAGACCCATTTGATTCCTATGATGGATTTTTCATCTGGTCTCCCTACGCTTGTCAAGACTTGGCTCTTTTCGAACTGAGATAGCTCATCCTCATGGCAGAGACCCGAGATATCATCTAGAGCTTCATGAACCATCTTTGGTTCCATCATTGAGAGCAGTACATCGTGGGATTCCTCCGTATCCTAATTTCGCGCAGTTGCTCGAGTTTTGATTCCAGATGTGATATTTCCTATTACTTGATCGGTTGGATGACTGGAAGCATGTTTCCATTTTCTGCGTGGTTGTTCATCAGCTTCTGGTTCCAGTGTCTCAGCATTTTCGTCTTTTGGAATACCTTCCTCGCTGTCTTTAGTATCCTGTAATTCTCCACAAGGCAAATCTATACCGCCCTAATCAGTATCATCTGCATTAGGTATCTCATCAAAAGTAATTGGATTCCTCAACAGTCAGCTTCCTTTTATTATACGATATGCCTTAGAATGAAGACTATAACCAAGGAATATCCCCCTCTACCTTAGAGTCGAATTTTTCTCTTTTATCCCTATCATTCAAAATAAAATATTTACATCCAAACACACGAAAGTAACCTATATTTGGAGTTCTACCATGCCAGATTTAATAAGAGGGTTTCTTTAATATCAGCAAGTTGTACCAACAGCTTGCGCCCAGAACTGTTTAAGAATAGCATACTCATGTAGCATAAAATCTAGCCATTTCCTGTGACACCCAGTTTTTCCATTCAACTACGCCCATTCTGTTGGGGATTTATAGGGGCAGAGAAGTTACGACTATATCCATATTGATCACAGAATGATGCAAATGACTTACTATCAAATTCTAGTCTATTATCACTGCGTATTCTACATAGATTCATTTCTTTTTCATTATCAAGTCTCTTTACTAACAATGCAAAGCTATCTAATGCCTCATTCTTATGTGCAAGGAATATCACCCATGTATACCAAAATGGTCGAGATGAAGCAGTTCCAGTGGTCTGGGTGTGGATATCACATTCTTTGCTTTGAACAATGTTTTGGTCTGCTTACCCATTTGGCATGCTTTGCATGTTTTGTCCTTGACGAACATTATGCCAGGAACACCTCGTACTAGTGCATTGCTTGTAATATGAGACAGTACTTCCATGTTGGCATGTTCTAAGCATATGTGCCATAACTAGGTGTTATCCTGTGTAACTGAGCACTTGACATTCTGGTCAGTGATATCGTAAAGAGTAATACATTAAATATTTCTATCCCTAGACGCACTAAGTAACACCTTATTATCCTTTCTAACAACACACTTATCATTTTCAAGAAGTAACCGTATTACCTTTATCACATAATTGACTAATACTAATGAGATTATGCTCTAGATTCTTAACCAGCCATACGTCATCTATAGTAGTATGTAAAGTGTTACCGACGGTTCCAACTCCAATAATCTTAGCTTTTGTGTTGTCAGCGTAGGAGACATATCCTTCGTCATACGCTTTCACCGACACAAACTTACTGATATCACCTGTCATATGGTGGGAACACCCACTGTCGAGGTACCACTTGTTTTTCTTGGTGGATTTTCTTCTTTGTACCTGATAAGTCAGTTCTTTTCTGAGGTCCCCAACTTTGATTGGGTCCTAAAAGGTTAGTGACAAAATAACTCCTGTTAACACGTGATATATCATGTGTCACAGACTGTGTCTCTTAAACCCAGGCAGGCCAGTGTTAGAAAATTAATTCTCAGGAACTTGCTTTGGCCTCCAGACATATCGAGACTTATCAGCTCTCTTCAATAAACAGTAGTTGGCATAATGACCGTGATGGCCGCATGAAAAACATTTAGGCTTCCTAACATTTTGTGGATGTGCAGCATGTTCATGTGTCGTGGAATATTCTATCCCTGATTTCCCAACATTTCTAGGAATACAAAGTAACATATCAAGATTTTGTTTTCCTTCAAGAAGTCTATCAACAGTACGTGCTTTTTCTTCTGAGGATTCCTTAAGAACAGACATGTCGCTAGATATATCATTATTTTGCTTCCTAAGCTATTCACAATTACAGAAGGCTTTTTCTTTCTTAAGGGTTTCTAGCTCGGCTCTCAAGCGTTCATTTTCTAGATCCGTTTGGTGCTTTTCTCTAGCTACAACATCTAGTTGCCTAGCCAGACTCTTTATTTGTGAATTGGCCGACTTAATCCTCCTTTCTGCGTTTTCAATTATTTCAAACATCTCTTCCTTTTCATCTACTTCAGGAACTGAGGAAGCGTTATCATGAGATTCATCTTGCCTGCATATAATTCGTTTCGAAAGAGTATTTTCTTAATAGTGGATGAAGAAGATACCGATCATCATCATCGGCCATGTTGGCGAGATCTTCCTCCTCTTCACTTCTGGCCTCTTCCCAATTGGTGACCATTTTCCATCGGGCAGTTTGAGGCGAAGTGGCCTGACTTGTTGCACTTGAAGCATTTCTGTACATTCTTTCCGAATGACGATATTCCCTTGTTCCTAGGTTGGAACTTGGAGTTTCCATTGAACTTTCTTCTCAGCCGAGACTTTTCAAATTTCCTAGTCACCATGGCGATCTGCTCCAGTAAATCTTCCTCAGTTTCTTCTTCGCCCTCAGAAACGTTCTATTGTTCAGTGTTGAAGGCAATATTCGGTTGATTCCGGACTGGTGGTTTCTCTTTGATGGAGATCTGAGTCATCTCGTAGGTGGTCAGAGATCCAATCAGTCCTGAGACGGAAAGTTCATCCAAGTCCTTCGCTTCGTAGATGACAGTTACTTTGGATTCCATTCTCTTGGAGGAGATCTCAGTATTTTTCGCACTTTCTCACCATCCAGTATTTTCTTTTCCAACGAGAACATTTGATTGATGATGTTCATGAATCTCGCGGACAAGTGGCTTATAGTCTCATTGTCCTCCATTTTGAACAGCTCATATTGGTGAGTCAAAACGGCTATTCTTTCTTGTACAACTCGAGTGGTTCCCTCATATATGACTTGAAGCATGTCCCACATATCTTTGGCAGATTCGCATGAGCTCACACGATTGTATTATTCTCTTGCAAGTGCAGGCAATCATGTTCTTTGCTTTTGCATATCCCACGGATCATAGTCAGCAGCAAGCAGGAATTCCTTCATATGGTTTTTCCATATGGCGTAGTTAGTTCCATCGAAGAGTGGTGGCCTGGAATGGGATTGTCCCTCTACAAAAACATCAAAACTCGAAGAAGCTATTAGATTTTTAACTCAGGCTTGTTAGGCCCGTCGTTTGAGTAACCCGCTCTGATACCAAATGAAGATAAAACGTGCCTAAGAGGGGGGGGGGGGTGAATTAGGCTTAATAATTTTTGCTTCTTCTTTTCACAATGCTAGTATGTAGTGACTTAGAGATGCCTACTGATGCTTGTGATGAGTATGCCTGATATATCCTAGTTACATCAGATGTGTGTCGGGTCTGTCTCACAGTGATACGGAAATAACTGAAAAGTAAATGCGAGACAGGATTTTTATAGAGGTTATATCCCCAACTGGGATTTACTCCTCTCCTTGGGGTTTGCGCTCCATGAGTTTAACCAATCACTATAATGCACCATAGCTGGATTCAAAACTGATTGATTAGCCCAATACACAACCGAAACAAGTCGAACACCAGACACTACTAGGTTACCACACGCCGAGTTTCGTTCCTCGGAATCTCCTGATCCCGACAGACACAGTTCCCTACCGAAGGGCCCTCGGAACTCATCCTTCCCTTCACGTGTGCGTAAACGTCGACCTTGCCTCTTTGGTATTGCTCACGTCCGAAGACAACACGTCCGAAGACAGAATATATGGTGGGAGGTAGGAATAATAGGATGAATCACTCGTGTAGTGATGGATTCGCAAGTTAAAGTTTAATATGGTAGAAAGCTATCACAAGTGGAGGCTCAGGGATCACTCAATACGTTTCTGCTCAAAAATCTCTCGTAGGCGTGTGTATGTTTACAAGTTCTAAGTGCCTCGAAATTCTGAACTGTAGCTCATATATAAACCTTTTCAATCAGCACTTCACATGGAAAATCATATTATATAATAATCACCAAATCGAGCATAGTTTCCATGTAATTTTCGAGAGTTAACATGCCATACAAATCATACTTCTAGAAAGCATCACAACAGTTATATAGCACATTAAAGCATGATTATATTACATATAAAGCTCAGATTCGTTCTCAAGTCATACTTACTTATTTCGAATTATATTTACCATAACAAAACTTTCCTTAAGTGATTTTCTGCTATCAATTTCTAGAATAAATCAACCCAAATTTACTTTCCAAGTATAGCACTTGAGATAGCATCAGATCAACCCGTTTTCATAATATTAAATCGAATATATTTACCATGTTTAGCACATGAATCACAGCATATCATATTCGAATTATCATATCATGGCACCGCTTTCCACATTTCAAAGATATTTACCAATATCCATATACTAGCACGTCATCCACAATCAAATCAAATCTTTCCCAAATATAATATTCCAATCGGTATAAGAAAGTCAATCATCATTTGTTCTCTTCTTGTCAAGCGTAACGAATCTGGTAGGAGCTTCCAATCATCCTTAACCGCTCTCCTACTACCGTGTCGTTTCTTGGTGGGTCCTCAGACTTGTCGATGTCCACCAAATAACTAGGTTGGACGCCATCTTCTTCTTGGTGTCCTTGAGTGACTATGGCCATTCCTCCCCGCGGAATCTTCTTTTTGGCTAGTGCTCCGTGTAGGAAGCTGGAAGCTGGGTTTATCACTTTCACCTCGTCCCAGTCCGTGAACGGCATCTCAGACATAGCTTTCTTTGTCTTCGACCTTTCTTTTAAGTTCTTACTGATCTGGAAGAACTTCTTCACTTCTTCGTAGGCCGACCTGAAGGTCTTAGCATATCCTCCTGGAGCATTGTTCTCCTTATGCCTAGCCATTTGTACACGTTTGTAGTGGTCTGAGGAGAACACCGGTTTTTGGCCAGTGGCTCCGAGGCTTCTTTAGGTTGTGACGCTTGTTCTGACTAAGGATTTTGAAAATTCTGGCTGCGAGGTCTTTTGGACAGTGGCCGCCAGGGTTCGATACCTTCAGCAAACGAGATTTCTTCTGTCGTCGCCTCGGATGGATGTCGAAGCGCCTCTTCTGGATCCCGGGACCTCCGGGCTAGATTGTCACGCCGGTATGACCTTGATCGAACCTCCGAGGCCGCTCCCGATGGCTAGATGTAGTTCGGTTCGGGCGTCGGGACTCATCGAACGATCCCGTGGCTTGGGTTACGTTGCTTAAGAATTTTTCAAACTTAGCCCACGTAGTTTCTTTCGTTTCTCTCTAATTATTTTAGAAAAATGTACCAAGTACCTTCTTCTCCTCTCACCCACATTTTTATTTTCATTTAAATATATATATATATATATATATATATTCTTACTAAAATAAAACGCTTTCATGTTATTAATAAAATAAATGGTGAGTCATATAATAACTCATGCCCAACGTGGCTAGTAGAATTGTGTATAGATTATTTATTATTATTTTTCTTTTTTATTTATTTTATGATAACTTCATTTTGGCCTTTGAGGTTTCTAAATTCTCATTTTAATCCCTCAATGAAATAATTAAATCCAATCTAATTATTTTATTAAAATTGAGCATCACTTAGTTAATAAATTAAGCACTTAAGACAATCTTAAGTCCTAATTACTTCTGTGACCGTCACTGGGATTTAACTAAATCGTCGACACCTCGTATCAACTATGCCACTACCTCAACGAATCTCATTCGTTAGGTTTCAGAGAAAAGCCCGCCGTTTCCGTTCGTGTTCATTACCATTTTTAAGCGCGACTCTCTAGGTCTGTCTCAACTGGCATTGGAGGAATCCACGAGTCTCGGTATTTGCCTAGCCAATCCCGCTGTACCGGACAGATCCCAGTTGTGGACGAATTTTGATCTAATCGAAATTCGGGCAAACCGACTATAGTGTATATATTTAAATACTTCTTACGCCTTTCACTTGGATCCCGGTCAGGCGAGAGTCATGAAAATATCAAACTCGCTAACCTAACTCTATGTTATAATCGAGCCCGAACCGATTATTGAAACTCCGCTCCGTATCGTCGTTCTCCGATTACCTCATACGATGTTTACCTATACGAATATAGGCAGTGAATCCCGATAGCAATCAAAGCCTGGCAATCACCTCCGTAACGTCGATTGCGTTTCGTCGCTGGCCCGTGTCCCATATATGAACACTTGTAGGCCTAGCCATCTAGCTACAAACCGAAATAGCGAAAACAAATCTGTTAGTGACCATATCGGTCTGAGGCTGCTATAGTCATTCGTTTAATCATTGATAACATCCTAGCCATGTAATCGAGACAAATACGTGCCGAATGTCCGAATACGCGATCTCTCCAATCACCGATATCTCCACCCACAACCTCTCAGGTAATCGGTGACACTACCGATACTCTGCGGTCGTCAATGGATAAGTCATATTCGGATATCTAGTCACCCACCTAGAATTCTTAGACTTACGGACTTTTTATTTAATGCTGAAACTAAGGATCATCCGGTGTCTCCTCTCTTGTCCCCACGAGAATCAGATTTCCAACTAAAACATTTGGGTGTTATTAATTTATCACACTGTCGGATGCCAAGCAGACTTTAAATTCGATAAACAAATAATAATGCCATTGTTATGATGAAAATCATATTCACTAATTTATTTGGTAGTATATACAATAAAACTGTCTAGCAACCTATACATCATCGTGTGCCATATACTATTCCTAGTCCTCATATGGCATTCTGAAGGCACACTCCCTAACAAGCTCCCACTTGCACTCGAATGCCATATGCTGTACCTAATGCCAGTCGCAATGGTATCCTAGCCTCATCTTGTCCAGATGATGTTCCATAACTGCTTGGGACACGGGCTTCGTGAGCGGGTCCGCCACGTTTTCTGCGGTGGCGATTTCTACACGGCGACTATCCCGTTTTCGATGAACTCACGTAATATGTGATATTTTCTCTCGATATGTTTGGACTTGCTAGGAGATCATGGTCCCTCTGGTTGCGCGACTGCACCGCTATTATCTCACCAAAGTCTAAGTGGTCTGTCAGCAACTGGTCCCACAATAAGTTCCTCCAGGAACGTTTTCATCCAAACTGCTTCGTTAGCTGCCTCTGAGGCTGCTATGTATTCTGCCTCCCAAGTTGAATCGGTAGTTGTGCTTCGCTTGGAACTCCTCCAAGACACTGCCCCACCGTTGAGCACGAATACAAAATCTGAAGTAGATTTTCGGTCCACGTCCGACTGGAAGTTCGAATCGGTGTAACCAACTACTTTTAATCCCGTCCTCCATAAACCATCGTTATCTTTTATCCGTCTAAGGTATTTAAGGATATTCTAAACGGCTGTCCAATGATCTTCCCCTGGTTTTGCCTGAAACCGACTGACCACGCTCACAGCGTAAGCAATGTCCGGGCGCGTACATAACATCGCGTAGGCTGTTCCACTCTTGCGTCGTCTATCTTCCTCACGTTGAGGTGACATTGATTTCGACAAATGGACCCCATGTCGCATAGGTAAGAACCCTCTCTCAGAGTCATCCTATCTGAATTTCTTCATAATTTTCTCTAAATAAAGGGCCTGAGATAAGCCGATCGTATAGTTCGCTCGATCCCTGAACAAGTGAATACCGAGTATATATGTCGCTTCTCCCAGGTCTTTCATGGAGAATTCAGTTGAAAGCCATGCTTTCACCGACGAGAGCATCTCGATGTCGTTCTCTATCAATAGGATATCATCCACGTACAATACAAGGAACGACACCATACTCACATGCTCTTTTTGTAGACACATGGCTCGTCTACGGTTTTCATGAATCCAAAGTTCTGAACCGCTTCATCGAAACATAGGTTCCAGCTGCGAGATGCCTGTTTGAGTCCCTAAATTGACCGATTCAGTTAGCACACTTTGTGAGCATCTGCATGCGACTCAAAACCGTTTGGCTGCTCCATATGGATAAGTCATATTCGGATATCTAGTCATCCACCTAGAATTCTTAGACTTACGGACTTTTTATTTAATGCTGAAACTAAGGATCATCCGGTGTCTCCTATCTCGTCCCCACGAGAATCAGATTTCCAACTAAAACATTTGGATGTTATTAATTTATCACACTGTCGGATGCCAAGCAGACTTTAAATTTGATAAACAAATAATAATGTCATTGTTATAATGAAAATCATATTCACTAATTTATTTGGTAGTATATACAATAAAACTGTCTAGCAACCTATACATCATCGTGTGCCATATACTATTCCTAGTCCTCATATGGCATTCTGAAGGCACACTCCCTAACAAGCTCCCACTTGCACTCGAATGCCATATGCTGTACCTAATGCCAGTCGCAATGGTATCCTAGCCTCATCTTGTCCAGATGATGTTCCATAACTGCTTGGGACACGGGCTTCGTGAGCGGGTCCGCCACGTTTTCTGCGGTGGCGATTTCTGCACGGCGACTATCCCGTTTTCAACGAACTCACGTAATATGTGATATTTTATCTCGATATGTTTGGACTTGCTAGGAGATCATGGTCCCTCTGCTTGCGCGACTGCACCGCTATTATCGCACCAAAGTCTAAGTGGTCTGTCAGCAACTGGTCCCACAATAAGTTCCTCCAGGAACGTTTTCATCCAAACTGCTTCGTTAGCTGCCTCTGAGGCTGCTATGTATTCTGCCTCCCAAGTTGAATCGGTAGTTGTGCTTCGCTTGGAACTCCTCCAAGACACTACCCCACCGCTGAGCACGAATACAAAACCTGAAGCAGATTTTCGGTCCACGTCCGACTGGAAGTTCGAATCGGTGTAACCAACTAATTGTAATCTCGCTCCTCCATAGACCAACATTATCTTTAGTCCATCTAAGGTATTTAAAAATATTCTAAACGGCTGTCCAATGTTCTTCCCCTGGGTTTGCCTGAAACCGTCTGACCACGCTCACAGCGTAAGCCATGTCCGGGCGCGTACATAACATCGCGTAGGCTCTTCCACTCTTGCATCGTCTATCTTCCTCACTTTGAGGTGACATTGATTTCGAAAAATGGATCCCATGTCGCATAGGTAAGAACCCTCTCTTAGAGTCATCCTTTTTGAATTTCTTCACAATTTTCTCTAAATAAAGGGCCTGAGATAAGCCGATTGTATAGTTTGCTCGATCCCTGAACAATCGAATACCGAGTATATACGTCGCTTCTCCCAGGACTTTCATGGAGAATTCAGTTGAAAGCCATGCTTTCGCCGACGAGAGCATCCCGATGTCGTTTCCTATCAATAGGATATCATCCACGCACAATACAAGGAACGACACCATACTCACATGCTCTTTCTGTAGACACATGGCTCATCTACGTTTTTCACGAATCCAAAGTTCCGAACCGCTTCATCGAAACGTAGGTTCCAGCTGCAAGATGCCTATTTCAGTCCATAAATTGACCGATTCAGTTAGCACACTTTGTGAGCATCTGCATGCGACTCGAAACCTTTTGGCTGCTCCATATAGATCTCCTCCTTGAGGAATCCGTTAAGGAACGCCGTTTTGACGTTCATCTGTCAAATTCTCATAATCATAGCACGCAGTTATCGCGAGCATTATCCAGATAGACTTTATCATAGCTATAAGCGAGAAAGTCTCCTCATAGTTGTCCCTATTTTTCGTTATAGCCCTTGGCAACCAATCTGGCCTTGTATGTCTCAACTTGTCCGTCAGATCCAATCTTTCTTTTGTAGATCCATTTACAACCGATTGCTCTAAAACAACTCGGTAGGTCTACAAGAGTTCAGACTTTGCTAGCGTGCATTGACTTCATCTCAGCCCACATGCCTCCATCCATCTCGTTGAGTCAATATCGAATATATCTTGATCGAAAGTAGCGAGATCTTAGAAGTTTCCTTGTCGCAACATAATCATGTTCGACGTTTGACATGCCAAATCGGTGTGGTTGGCGTGGCACTCTTTCTGATCGTTGCAAGACTAGTTCACTCGGACCATCCGAATCCTGTGTGGGCGTTTCGGTCGTCTGCTCCTCGAGAGTGACCTCATGGCCAACACCACAATCTCGAATGAACTCTTCCTCGAGAAAATGTGCGTGTAGGCCCACAACAATCCTCAGATCATCGTGAAAATAGAATAGGTACCCCATAGATTCTTCGGGGTAACCTATAAAATGTCCTTTTATTGACCTAGACTCCAATTTGTCTGTTTTCAGCTTTTTCACATAGGCGGTGCAACACCAAATCCTAATATGTGATAAGCTGGATAAAGAAATAGTCCATATCTCATATGGAATGCCGTTAACAGACTTCGAGGGGCACCGATCTATGGTATAAGTCGCTGTCAAAAGTGTGTATCCCCACAATGACATCGGTAAATCTGTATAGCTTAACATAGAACAAACCATATTTAATAAAGTTCGGTTTCTACGTTCGGCCACGCCATTCAGATGTGGCGTGCCGGGCAGTGTCATCTGTGATAATATACCATTCTCCTTTAAGAATTGATCAAACTCGACACTCATGTATTTGTCGTCTCGATCCGATCGAATGGGTTTGGTGAGTTTTGATGTTTGGTTTTCCACCAACGCCTTATACTCCTTGAACCTTTCAAGTGCATCGGCTTTATACCTTATCAAAACACGAGTCCGTAACGACTGTGATCATCCGTGAAGGTAATAAAATAGTGGAAGTCACCTCGAGCTTCACATTGAATGGCCCGCAAACGTCCATGTGAATTAAACTGAGAATTTTTGTGACTCTATTGAAAGTCCCAGTGAAGGGTGATCGGGACAGTTTACTTTGGGCACGACTCACAAGTTAGACCGGAATCTGATCCCAACGGTGTCAATATCCAGTTTTTCTCCAACTAGTGGATCTTGCGTTCTCCAGCATGACCTAATCGAAGATGCCACAAGAGTCTCGTATTTATTCCCGACTTTCGTTTATTTGTGACAGTATTCACAGATACATCGTTATGGATATTTGTAGGATATTAGATTAATTATGCATTGATTTAATTAGCTGTCCTTGTAGATTGGGGCTTTTATTGTAATAGTCCGTTGTTTAGGACTTAATTTGTTATTTATACCAAGTATGTTAGGTATAAATAGATGTACAAACATTGTTATTAATAGAGAATTTTAGAAAATTGATCCGAAAGGCTTACAAATCTAATCCTAGATAGAGAAAATCAGAAATCATTCTCTCACTACCAAGTTTCTCACCCGAGCGCTCAATAGAAAATGTTTTTGATCGATATTCAAATCGTATAATTCTAATAAGTTTCTTAGGATTCAAGTCTAGGACCATTGAGTTGATAAATCAGGACCTAACAATTGGTATCAGAGCAGATTCGTTCTGTTTTTAATCGAAATTCATTTCTGTTACCGTACCATCGAAGAACAGTTTGGCGCGAAATTTAATTTTGATCCAATAGCTCAAATTCTGTGGTTAATTGTGGGGTGAATTTGATGTTTCTGTGCTTGATTTAGTGTTAACTTTGATTACGATTAGAAGAATCGATCAGATTTGGTTGATCACTGTTCAAGCGAAATTTGTTTAGAACACATACTGATTTTGATCAAATTCGACATGTTTTGCTTCATAATATGTTTAATTTTGTGTTCGTGCGTATTCCTTATCTGATTACAAGCAATTACCTGTAATTTCAGAGTCTAATTCATCGTTTTTGCTTGAATCAGTGTTAATTGTATTCTGTGATTTTTTTTCGATTATCTCAATTTTTTCTCGCTAGGTTCTTCGATAAGATTAATTTCTCGATCGAAAACTCGGTGCGAAACTTTTTCTCGATCAGAATACATCAAACTTAAAGTCGTCTAGTTGAAAAAATTCTCGAGCATTACTAAGCGAAAAACTACTTCGACAAAGATCAATTTTGACCTCTGCGAGCGTAAAACTTTCCGTCGAATTTTTTTTTTTCGGTCATTCTTTCTAAGTTTGACTATTACCGCAAGCATGTGAGATTCCTATGATCGGCTTGGAAACGGGCGCAGAATAGGTGGCAAACATGATATTCGACCGGCTTGAGGTGAGATAGAGAAGAGACCCGAGGATGCTGCGATAGAGTGTGATGTCGACCGTTTTTCCAGAGGGATCAGCATCCAACTTGCAGCTGTAGACATAGGAGTGCTGAGTGGCTTGCTATGATCTTGATGGAATTTCTTCAGGATATCCTTGATGTATTTCGTCTGACTGATGAAAATCCCATCGGCGAGCTGGCTGACTTGAAGGGCTAAGAAGAACTGAATCTCTCCCATGTGACTCATTTCAAACTAGCTCTTCATTAAACCTCCAAACTTCTTGCAAAGCCGTGGATTTGTTGATCCGAAGATGATGTCGTCTACGTGAACTTGGATGACCATCAAGTCTTTGTCTTGCCATTTGATGAAGAGTGTCGTATCGATCGTTCCTCGGTTGAATCCAGACTTAACGAGAAATTCGCTCAAGACATCATACCAAGCACAATCACCCGATTCTAAACTCTGTATCAATCGCCCGATTCCATCGACTTTAACTGAACGATTAATTCTCAATCGCCCAATTCTGACTTCTGATTTAATCGACCAATTTCGTCAATTTTACTTAAAGTCGTATTACAATCGCCCGATTCTGCCTTCCTTGATATTTTCGCGATTGAAGTCACACGATTAAACACATCACGCGACTTCACATCCTTAGAGCTTTTCACATCTTTCTGATCCTTATCGCCCGATTTTTACTTTAAAATTAAATTTTCGATTCGTCCCACTTTGCAAATTCACACGATTCTTACCTCATTCCAAATCCCACTTCATCGCCCGATAGTCATCGCAATCAATTTGCTAGAAGTTTCTAAGTCACGCAACATATATAATGCGCAATAGTGCGACAATTACTCAATCATTACAAAAATGAATTGTTACTTCGCCGGCACTTAGAAATTTCTTTCTAAGTGTGGCAACAATTATTTTAACAAGCAACTGCGTAGTAATAACTTGATCCTATTTTACAGATTGTTCAACATGGTGCGAGAAATTGACGAAGTTTTCCATTCCAAGGACTGGGCACAACGATTACCCAACAACGTGCAGTTAGATTTTGATAACACACCGTGCCCAGATCCCATTATCCCCAAAATCCTACAAAACCATCCCCTAGAAACTGCCTTAATATCACCGAGTGTGTCCTCGAAGTTTACGTTCAATAATTTTTGGCCACTCTTCAAAACGCGACTGATAACCCAGAAACAACTCGTCTCTCAGCAAAAATAGACAATACCATTGTCGTTTTGACCCCACCAGTCATTCTCTCCCAACTAAATCTCCCATACTCAATAATCTACGACACACATCCCACTTGCACAGATCTAATCGCTGACTTCCTTTTCATGGGATACAAACTGAACCCACAAAACACTATCCATCTCCTTGACTTCTCGGCCAAAGACATACCCCAACCATGGCGGACCCTGTTCCTCATAGTAAACAAGTGCCTATCTCCGAAGCACATCGGGTCGGATCGAGCGACGTCCCCAAACCGAAGGCTACCAAGTCCCAAAGCTCGGCAAAATACAATCAACAAAGACCAAGTCCAAATTTGAACAAGAGGCCATGCTTCAGGCCTACCTACGAGCAAACAACCTCCAGGACATCCCCACAGTTCTACAGAAGCCTGTTGAGCCTAACCCGGGGATCAGCCAACCCCACCAGCCAAATTAGGTCTAGGACGACCCCCATCCCCACAACGAAAACAAAATAGAAAATCGAAAGGGGATGACGGAAGCAGCAAACAGGAACGGCGTACAAAACAAAAACATGACCGTATACCTCAGTCCTCTAGTCCACAAATAAGCCGGACATATACAATATGCGCAAGGGACGACTTGTCTTCCCCCGAGTAGAAGTCGTCGGTCCAATCGCGCAAACTACCCCACCTAGCCACTTAATCATCTTCCAAAAGATGGTTGTTTCACATACACACAAGGCGTCACGTCAACCGTCACCACCTCGCTCAGAGGGGGTCGATGTTGCGTCAAGTAGTCCTCAGCCTCAAACTGCACTTTCTTCGACCACAACGAGTCTAGTGTCCTCACCACCTATATTTTTTCCATTTACTAGGAACAAATACCTCCTACTACACCTCTAGATCCTAGTGATCTGGACAGAATGCTCCACAACCTCTACATACTAGAAGCTAGTACGGAACAGAGTGGAAGATCCAAAGTAGTCAACACCAAAGCGGCTACTAATTTGGGCCATCTATCTGAGTCCGTCTCAGCATCAATGTCAACGATGAGCCTCAGTGGCCCCAGTTTCTCAAGTCCTGTGCAAACAGGCGGCACATCAGGAACACTTTTTCCTGATGTTGTGACGACGGAACGTCTTCGTGACTCCGTCCCATTATTTTCCCCGTTCCTGACGGAGGCAAGGCTCAATGCCCGATTTGAAGAGTTTGCGATGGGCCTTGAGGACTCTATCATGATCCGAGTCCACAAAGTACTCGGTTCATCCACTCGCGACAAAGGCAGTACCCCGTCATAGAAGAAGAATGTGCAACCCCTGAGTCCGCTGATCCTGATAGCCCATGGAATGTCCCAATAGACGAACTCATCGACGTCCTACTGGCCAGACTACGCACTACACCGAACCTTAGCGAACGGGCTCAGGAGGTTCTTAGACGGCTCGAGGTTCCCCTCACCTATCCAGGCGAGGCCGGATCATCAAGACAACCACATGACGACCCAGACGATGAGGGTCATCCCGAGGGCGAGAGGACGCAAGACAAAGGGTCACAGCCTCAACAGTCGCAGCCAAGAGTCACCAGAACACCCACCCGTACCAAATCACATACATCCACACGAACCAAACAATCTACCCGAACTACTACCAAAACAACCCAACAAGTCTCCTCACCAGACATAAGCCTTTCACTAGTCCCACAATTCAAAGAAGACCCTCCAATCCTCCATTCTCACCTACTCCATCCCTTCAGACAGATGAACCAATCGTATCTCTCGAAGAGCTTTATAACCCTCACACCACCGTTGAAAAGTACATCTTCAACGATGATTGGATGACAAAGCCAATGGATTCAGCCAATGGCTTAATGGAGAATACCAGATACTTCTTGATGAAGGCAAACATAAGCCTGGCCCTCAACGACGATGATGAACTCGAAGGTGAAGACTATGAAGCTGATATTCCAAAACTTCTCGAGCTTCTCAAACATGCCGTCGTAGATGAGGAGTGCCCTCCCTCGAAGTCGAAGATAAGAGCAGAACCGAATCTGCCGTGGGAAAATGCCAAAGTGGTTGCACCATATCAAGAAGATATATGAAGAAGAATTTGAAGGAAGGAAGATAGGATTAAGAAGTTAAACGAGCTTGAACTCAGAGGCCTAACTCATCTCTCAAGTCCAACTGTCGTTCGGTACCTGTTCTCTCTCCGTCGAGGACTTACGCTCAAAGGAAAAGAAGCTGATGTTGATACTCTTCGAAGAGAAGAGAAGGAAAGAGCTGGAATCAGTGCAGTCGTGGGAGTACGACGAGCTTGCATTGACTTCTACGAATTCCCTATCTACAAGGTGCGGCGAGAAGATGGAACGATCAAAGCACTGACTGAAGGCGATCTCTCCTACATCAGAAGTGAGGACATTGATCAGATGCTGGGAAGCTAAAGGCTTCTTGGAACACTTCACAACGCAGACCTCAATGTTGGATATGTCGTTCTTAAGCGATTTATGATGCGCCAAGTCAAGATCAATGCAACCCACGACCTCCAAATGGCAGTGGAAAGCAACATGAAGAGGGTAAATCTCACGAAGCATATTTCGAAGTCCCAGAGCCAGGTTTTGGTGAAGGCCACATAATAAATCAAGATGACGATCCGTTAGTGGTCAACATTAACTACAAGGGAGAGAAGAGGCTAATGAAAACGTCAGAGATTAACTGCGTGAAATATTTCATTATAATACAAAAATCTAATGAAAATCCAAAAATACTATACATATAAGTATAATATTAGGGGAATGACGATATCTTTAGGATGATCGATCTAAGTCCCTGACACGCGACTAATTAATTGCTTAATTTTGTCAATCTTAAGTCGCATTCTTGTGTCTAAATTTCTTTCGTAGACTCCAGACACAAGGCCACTTTATATAAGTGAGATTCTAGCCTTTTATTTCATTCAATGGATCTATTTTTGAGCGAGTCACACAATCATTGATTGTCTTAACTAGTGATTCTTGGTCTCATATTCGCCTTGCGTTAGAACGTTAGGATAATGATTAGGGTACTTAGAAAATTCCTCACTCGGCCGAAGCGGAATACGTGGCTGCCGCCAGTTGTTGCTCCCATATGCTGTGGATGAGGACTCAGCTTCGCGACTATGGGTACAATTTAATTAATATACCCATATATAGTGATAGTCAAAGTGTCATCGCTATTACTTGCAATCCTGTTCATCACTCACGCACAAAACACATAGACATTAGATATCACTTTATTAAATATCACGTAGAAAAATGCACCATAGATATGTATTTTGTGAACACGGAGTTTCAACTAGCCGACATCTTCACCAAGGCTTTGGATGAGAAACGATTCCAATTCCTTGTCGGAAAATTAGGCATGTTGAATCTTCCTTAATATTTGCATTACCTGATCTTCTGTGCTATCACATACTCTATTCTATGTGTTTCCCATGCTTATTTGTCTTTATCTTGCGTGACACATGTAATACCCATAATTAAAATACATGATTAAGGCGTAAATTATTTTGCACACATTGGGTAGAAGAAGTTGGTATTCAAACGGATGAAATGCCGAACGAGGAACTCAGCCTAGTTAATATTCGACCCAAATAATCTTGGCCCAATTAAGTGGAAAATATCAATAAATAATCTATATTAAATTAAATAGGTTAGCCCAAATAAAAGTTATTAAGACCCAAATGAATTACAACGGGCCCAAATTAATAAAATTTAAATGAGGATGTGAAGATTTCGTGTATTGAATCATATGCTCACGTGAATTATCTGAATTTTTGTGCTTATGTGACCCTATGAGTTTGTGCATTATTTACGTGCGTACGTGATTACATGTATTTTGTATATTCAATTTTACATTTATGTGATGACTAACTTAATTAGGGATTTTCGAAAAAAGAGGAGTAGGGAGATTGAGTTCATGAAATATATATATAAATATATATATATATAAAATAAAACGAAACTGGGCTATAATTGCAATTGGACTTGGTTGAAACCTAAAACTCAAGCCCAAGTCAATTTAATAAGTTTGGACCAAATAATATACCTCCTTGAAACAAAGTGGCCCAAACATAGGAGGGTTTAATAGCTAATAACAAGGCCCTAGTAAATTGATTTCTTTGGCCCAAAATTGTTGGAAATAGCTTCTAGAAACAAGTCCCCAAATTAGGGGATATTTTCGATAACCATGTCCCATCACCACATTCCAATGTTCATCTCCAACTCTTCAATACCATAAACACCTAACCAAGAAACTAACGAGACCTTTAGGAGAGAAGAATGATGAAATCGAACTAAAAGCTTGGAAAGGTACGAATTCTACCTATGATTCTGGTCTTCTTGATTAGGTAATAGGGTGTTTTAAGGATTGTAAGCACGAGATGTTAATTACTAGGTTTTGTGCGAATCATAATCCCCAAATGAAAACCTCCTTGTTCGACTTGGTGTTTTGGCTCTAGAGCATGGTTAAGGAACTTATAGGCACGAAAGTGATAGAGGACTAGGGTTCGTACGAGTAGCTCACGAGAGTCTTGGGAAAAATATTTTTAAGGTCCGGAGGGTAGTCAAATTTGTTCTTTAGAAAAAGGTATAGTTTGATCGGGAATTTAGTAGATTCGCAAATTGAAAGGTGTTTTTGGTTCCGATGGGGCCGCGAAATAATGGCCCCGCGAACCGTGGTTCACGAACCCTTGGGAAAAAAAAAGAAGTTTGCGAACTCAAAAAGGGGGATTTCGCTAGCATGGGATCGCGAAGCGAGGGTCGCGGACTCCACAAGCCGCGAACTCTGTGAAAGTCGCGAAGACATGCAAAGTCGAATTTGGCGAACCCTAGTTCGCAAAGTATTAGTGAGGTGTACTTGGCGAATGGAGTTTGCGAGTTCGCGAACCCGTGCAACAAATAATTGGCGAATTCACATACAATTCGCGAAACCCCAGTTGATGAACTCAAACGAGTTTTGCCAATCCACATGCAATTCGCTAACCCGGCGAAGTAGGCGAATTAAAGACGTTTCACGGGCCGCGTCCATTTTGCGAACTCGGCAGCTTTCACGGCCCGAATCATTTGGCGAATTGAAGATATTTTGCGATTCCACACAAGCCGCGAACCCACTCTGCGAAGTGAAGTTTCGCGGGCCTAACGAGGGTTGCGAACCCACGCAAACCTTATTTCGCGAACTCCTCCTTTTTCACGGGCCGAGCAACTTTGCGAACTCGACATGCTTCGCGAATTCGTGCACTTCAAGAATCAAGCGAACTTTGCGAATCCAATCAAGAACTTTGAGATAATTCGTGAACTATACTTAACCCTTTTTAGCTAAAGTTCACGAGATTATCGAAGTTGGCGAACTAAGCAACTTCGCGGGTCTTGTTTCACGAACCCATCACCTTTTACGAATCCGATCAAGTAGTGAACCCCCTAATCATTTAATGGCCAATTCGCGAACCATACTTAGCGAAATTTAGCTGGACTTCACGAATTCAACTAGAATTCTTAGAACGCGTTTATAACTTGGAAGAATATTTGCGAACTCTTTCCAATTAAATAATCCTTAGAAATGATAGTAGCTATAACATAGCGACACTCAAGTATTAATTTAGGTACTAACCTTCGTATTTTATGCCTAAGGGTTGGACTTAGGAAATTCGACACTTTAGCTAGTTAAATACGTTAAATAAGGTACTAACTTAATTATTCTTATGCTAAGGTCGACACCTAGGAGTTACATCGGATCAGGTAGCAACTAGTCGACGGACGACAGGTAAGTTGAAATTAAACTACAACACATAACTTGTCTATACGTGCGTAAATTGTATGACTAGGTGCTTCGATGCCTACCTGATTGTGTATGCTTGATATTACGTGACTATGCGCCTCGATGATTACATGATTTACGTGGACTAATTGATATGCTGTCTCTTGGTAAGTGCGTATGGCATTTGTTGCATTTTCATACTCACGTGCATACACGATCATATGTGGGAGGGTTGTATGAGTCGAGTATGTGTATATAAGGTATCGCTTGAAAGCGACTGATACATTGCCGATATGGGCATGTATTGTCGACTCGCAGTTGAGTCAAGGGCTGTCCACTATGCTACCAGGGCGGCGTTTAGCGTCGTCGTAATATTATGTAAATATGTATATGTATATGAAGTATATTAGGGCGGAGACCCGTTGGCGAAAGGGCCGTATACATATATTACTATTATTGTATATGCAATGAAATATAGTAGGGCGAAGACCTGTTGGCGAAAGAGCCGTATACATATATTATTATTATGAAGGTAATGAACTATATTAGGGCGATGCCCGTTGGCGAAAGGGTCGTATACATATCTTATTATCATATATATAATGAAATAGATTCGTTGGCGAAAGGGCCGTATACATATATTATTATCATGTATATAATGAAATATATTAGGGCGATGCCCGATGGCGAAAGGGACGTATACATATATTATTATTATGTATATAATGAAATATATTAGGGCAATGCCCGTTGGCGAAAGGGGCCGTGTATATGTATGTTTATGATATGATTGGGCAATGCCCGTGGCGGTAGGGAGTGACCTGGAGGGTGCGACCTGAGGGTATAAGCGACACAGGGTGGAACCTTGGTGTAGGCAACCTCAGCGTGGGCTACCAGCGTGAGCGACCGCCGACAGTCGGGGACGACCGGGTACATATGGCAACTTAGGGGAACGGTGTGCATCCTAGGTATGGCCATCCGGCGTGGACCGCTGTCATATTTGTCCCTAGTGGACGTGAGCTCATTTGTGGTGCATAGTGAGATTAGCCGAGGGCCCTGAGTGAGGTTTACGAGTATGATGAGCATCGGCGCAGATCGTTGCGGAGTGTTAAGTGCATCGACGCGGATCGCCTTTGCGTAGTAGTTTATGCATTGGCGTGGATTGCCTTCGCAGGGATGGGACACGTGCATACATGTATAGTTTCTACTTACTGAGCCTCGGTGGCTCATTTCTTTATGTTATGTGTTGTAGGTACATACGATCACGGTACGTGATCGCCTAGCCGGCTAGGCCTATCTTTCGAAGCTTCCAAATGTCTTTTGGGGGTGGACGCGTGTGTATGGATGACGACCTGTGAGGGCGGGCGCGTAGGAGCTTTTGCTGTGCCATCGCAACCGTCCCGAGTGATTACAAACTAGGATTAGTGTGTATTATAACTCGAAGAATTTCTTTTGACGCGGAAACATTCCTTTGGCATGTATTGGACAAAGTTTCGTCATGTAAATGAAAAATTTCATACGCATTTCCGCAGTTCCTTCATTTAACGCCATTAGGCACTTAGGATGACGTTAGAAATGGTGGCGATGGCTAGGGTCGCTACAGGTGGTATCAGAACTTCGGTCACAGGTTCTGTAGACTGTCCATACACACACACCCAAAAGCGCGGAAGCAGCCTTGCCTGTAAGTGTTATGATTGATATGCTTATGTGCTTTTAATACGTGCCACTTTGTTTCACTAATTGAAGAATGACTAGCGAGTCTAGAGAAATGATCGGCGAGTCAAGTCGCGGGGTGACATCTGGATCACCTACGAATGAACAAAGCACAATGCTCCTGCACCTCACCGAATTGGTCGAACAACAGTCGGATCAAATCGGCGAACTCAAAGACCAAGTTGATGAACTTAAAGGTCTACTCTATGATTTTATCAACGGGCAAAGTTCATCCGAATCCCGTAGATCCCCGCTCGCGGGAGTTGTAGGAAAGGAATTCCCGGAGCGAAATCCCCCAACTCCTACGCATATTACTAATCCTACTAAGAAGGAGGCCCGAACTTCCAAGACTCAGAAAGGAAAGAGAAAGACGGACGGTGGGACGGAACAAGAAGGTCACAAGAAGCTCCAATGGTTCAGAGATCTCGGAGATGGACAGACTAATCGATGGTCTCAAAATTGGCAATCAAGGTCAAACCCGACGAATGTTATTTTTCGTGCCTATGTTCCAAACCCGGTTCCTCGATGCCAACAGTGTGGACGACAGCATGGAGGCATCTGCTACTCGCAGAGTGGCAATTGTTTTAAATGCGGAGGGCGAGGACACTTCGCTAGAAAGTGCCGAGGGCACATCCCTTTGGAACCTGATCAAACCTCGACGCAACCCTCCCCAGCTCCCCCACGAATGTCCAACTTAAACCAAGAGGAAACGGGAGTTCCTTCCGTAGGAATGACAGGTACGCTGACAATTTATAATGCACCTATGCTCCAGTAGGTTATGGAATAGTCGTAGGACTTCACTTTCCGCACTGAAAAATAGAACGACTGCTAAGACCCCGAATACACCCTACAATTAGCACGATAGGAGCCTGCGTAGATCCTAGAACATTAATTTTCGGGAACTCGACGAAGATAGGATGAGCCAAGGCGAGGACACCATTACAGTAGACCACCCACTTACGGCCTTCCATAGTTGCCATCCGGTTCTCATCTGAGAACGACAAGGTTGCGAATGCGAGAAGCGTGAAATCAGGAATTAGGGTCATTCTCCCACAAGTTATTTCTACAATCAAGTCCTAGGCAAGAAAGATCAATACAAGAATCCCAGTTGCTTCCTGAAAATTATTAGTATTTTCAAATTCCCGAGCAAATTTCGCAGGATTAGTGGTGTCGAATTTCCACGCTTGATTCAGCCTTCCCTGTTCTATCTTCTACCATCTTTGGGAATTTTCCGAACTCGCTACTGACCTTCTATCAACAAGAGAGAATGACTCTTAGCCGATGTCATCAACTGAGACAAAAGAGGTGATGACAAGCTCCACCCCTTTCTTACTCATTTAAGCCCTCATTTTGTCCTCAGGAGGATACGTTTTCTTTCTTATGTGAGAGTTGTCTTTGAGGGCAACCAGGTGATTTTCCTAACCGATCGTTACCCCGAACGATTCCAGCTGACGGAATTTCGGGGGCGAAATTCTTTTAAGGGGGGGAGGATGTAATACCCGTAATTAAAATACATGATTAATGCGTAAATTATTTTGTACAAATTGGGTAGAAGAAGTTAGTATTCAAACGGATGAAATGCCGAACGAGGAACTCAGCATAGTTAATATTCGACCCATATAATCTTGGCCCAATTAAGTGGAAAATATCAATAAAAATATTAAATTAAATAGATTAGCCAAATAAAAGTTATTAAGACCCAAATGAATTACAACGGGCCCAAATTAATAAAATTAAATGAGGATGTGAAAATTTCGTGTATCGAATCATATGCTCACGTGAATTATCTGAATTTTTGTGCTTATGTGACCCTATGAGTTTGTGCATTATTTACGTGTGTACGTGATTACATGTATTTTGTATATTCAATTTTACATTTATGTGATGACTAACTTAATTAGGGATTTTCGAAAAAAGAGGAGTAGGGAGATTGAGTTAATGAAAATATATATATATAAAATAAAACGAAACTGGGCTATAATTGCAATTGGACTAGGTTGGAACCTAAAACTCAAGCCCAAGTCAATTTAATAAGTTTGGACCAAATAATATACCTCCTTGAAACAAAGTGGCCCAAACATATGAGGGTTTAATAGCTAATAACAAGGCCCTAGTAAATTGATTTCTTTGGCCCAAAATTGTTGGAAATAGCTTCTAGAAACAAGTCCCCAAATTAGGGGATATTTTCGATAACCATGTCCCATCACCACACTCCAATGTTCATCTCCAACTCTTCAATACCATAAACACCATAACAAGAAACTAACGAGACCTTTAGGAGAGAAGAATGAAGAAATCGAACTAAAAGCTTGGAAAGGTACGAATTCTACCTATGATTCTGGTCTTCTTAATTAGGTAATAGGGTGTTTAAGGATTGTAAGCACGAGATGTTAATTACTAGGGTTTGTGCGAATCTTAATCCCCGAAATGAAAACCTCCTTGTTCGACTTGGTGTTTTGGCTCTAGACCATGGTTAAGGAACTTATAGGCACGAAAGTGATAGAGGATTAGGGTTCATACGAGTAGCTCACGAGAGTCTTGGGAAAAATATTTTTAAGGTCTGGAGGGTAGTCAAATTTGTTCTTTAGAAAAAGGTATAGTTTGATCGGGAATTTAGTAGATTCGCAAATTGAAAGGTGTTTTTGGTTCCGATGGGGCCGCGAAATAATGGCCCCGCGAACCGTGGTTCACGAACCCTTTGAAAAAAAAAAGAAGTTCGCGAACTCAAAAAGGGGGATTTCGCTTGCATGGGATCGCGAAATGAGGGTCGCGGACTCCACAAGCCGCGAACTCTGTGAAAGTCGCGAAGCCATGCAAAGTCGAATTTGGCGAACCCTAGTTCGCAAACTATTAGTGAGGTGTACTTGGCGAATGGAGTTTGCGAGTTCGCGAACCCGTGCAACAAATAATTTGCGAATTCACATACAATTCGCGAAACCCCAGCTGATGAACTCAAACGAGTTTCGCGAATCCACATGCAATTCGCGAACCCGGCGAAGTTGGCGAATTAAAGACGTTTCACGGGCCGCGTCCATTTTGCGAACTCGACAGCTTTCACGGGCCGAATCATTTGGCGAATTGAAGATATTTTGCGATTCCACACAAGCCGCGAACCCACTTTGCAAACTGAAGTTTCGCGGGCCTAACGAGGGTTGCGAACCCACGCAAACCCTATTTCGCGAACTCCTCCATTTTCACGGGCCGAGCAACTTTGAGAACTCGACATGCTTCGTGAATTCGTGCACTTCAAGAATCAAGCGAACATTGCGAATCCAATCAAGAACTTTGAGATAATTCGCGAACTATACTTAACCCTTTTTAGCTAAAGTTCACGAGATTATCGAAGTTGGCGAACTAAGCAACTTCGTGGGTCTTGTTTCACGAACCCATCACCATTTACGAATCCGATCAAGTAGTGAACCCCCTAATCATTTAAAGGCCAATTCGCAAACCATACTTAGCGAAATTTAGCTAGACTTCACGAATTCAACTAGAATTCTTAGAACGCGTTTATAACTTGGAAAAAATTTTGCGAACTCTTTCCAATTAAATAATCCTTAGAAATGATAGTAGCTATAACATAGCGACACTCAAGTATTAATTTAGGTACTAACCTTCGTATTTTATGCCTAAGGGTTGGACTTAGGAAATTCGAGACTTTAGCTAGTTAAATAATTTAAATAAGGTACTAACTTAATTATTCTTATGCTAAGGTCGACACCTAGGAGTTACATCGGATCAGGTAGCAACTAGTCGACGAACGACAGGTAAGTTGAAATTAAACTACAACACATAACTTGTCTATACGTGCATAAATTGTATGACTAGGTGCTTCGATGCCTACCTGATTGTGTATGCTTGATATTACGTGACTATGCGCCTCGATGATTACATGATTTACGTGGACTAATTGATATGCTGTCTCTTGGTAAGTGCGTATGGCATTTGTTGCATTTTCATACTCACGTGCATACACGATCATATGTGGGAGGGTTGTATGAGTCGAGTATGTGTATATAAGGTATCGCTTGAAAGCGACTGATACATTGCCGATATGGGCATGTGTTGTCGACTCGCAGTTGAGTCAAGGGCTGTCCACTATGCTACCAGGGCGGCGTTTAGCGTCGTCGTAATATTATGTAAATATGTATATGTATATGAAGTATATTAGGGCGGAGACCCGTTGGCGAAAGGGCCGTATACATATATTACTATTATTGTATATGCAATGAAATATAGTAGGGCGAAGACCTGTTGGCGAAAGAGCCGTATACATATATTATTATTATGAAGGTAATGAACTATATTAGGGCGATGCCCGTTGGCGAAAGGGCCGTATACATATGTTATTATCATATATATAATGAAATAGATTAGGGCGATGCCCGTTGGCGAAAGGGCCGTATACATATATTATTATCATGTATATAATGAAATATATTAGGGCGATGCCCGACGGCGAAAGGGACATATACATATATTATTATTATGTATATAATGAGATATATTAGGGCAATGCCCGTTGGCGAAAGGGGCCGTGTATATGTATGTTTATGATATGATTGGGCAATGCCCGTGGCGGTAGGGAGCGACCTGGAGGGTGCGACATGAGGGTATAAGCGACGCAGGGTGGAACCCTTGTGTAGGCAACCTCAGCGTGGGCTACCAGCATGAGCGACCGCCGACAGTCGGGGACGACCGGGTACATATGGCAACTTAGGGGAACGGTGTGCATCCTAGGTATGGCCATCCGGCGTGGACTGCTGTCATATTTGTCCCTAGTGGACGTGAGCTCATTTGTGGTGCATAGTGAGATTAGCCGAGGGCCCTGAGTGAGGTTTACGAGTATGATGAGCATCGGCGCGGATCGCCCTTGCGGAGTGTTAAGTGCACCGGCGCGGATCGCCTTTGCGTAGTAGTTTATGCATTGGCGTGGATTGCCTTTGCAGGGATGGGACACGTGCATACATGTATAGTTTCTACTTACTGAGCCTCGGTGGCTCATTTCTTTATGTTATGTGTTGTAGGTACATACGATAACGGTACGTGATCGCCTAGCCGGCAAGGCCTATCTTTCGAAGCTTCCGAATGTCTTTTGGGGGTGGACGCGTGTGTATGGATGACGATGTGTGAGGCCGGGCGCATAGGAGCTTTTGTTGTGCCATCGCAACCGTCCCGAGTGATTACAAACTAGGATTAGTGTGTATTATAACTCGAAGAATTTCTTTTGACGCGGAAACATTCCTTTGGCATGTATTGGACAAAGTTCCGTCATGTAAATGAAAAATTTCATACGCATTTCCGCAGTTCCTTCATTTAAATACGCCATTAGGCACTTAGGATGACGTTAGAAATGGTGGCGATGGCTAGGGTCGCTACAACACAAAAAATAAAAGAAAATAATAATAAATATATGATATATATACCTATAACATAAGGGGGGATGACGAAATCCTTTAGGATGCTTTGATCTAAAGTCACTTAGAATTTTACCCCAACATGCGATCGATTTAATTGCTTAATTTTGTCAGTCTAAGTCACATTCTTGTGTGTAAAGGTCATTAGGTTGCTCCACTAGACACAAAGCCACTTTACATCTGTGAGGATTCAAGCCTTGTTCCTTTTTTCTTTCTTTGGATCTATTTCTCGAGTGAGTCGCACATCAATTACTTGTCTTAACTAGTGATACTTGGCTTCATACTCACCTTTGCCTTAGATCATTAGGATAATGATAAGGGCGCTTACGATACGAATTCCATAACCGTGAACTTTTCCAAAAAGATAATCTCTGAAACCTCTCTAGAGATTAAGAGAAGAAGAGCACGGTATCGGCCCGAGAACAGACAAAGAAGAATTTCGCCTATGATAATCTCCTATAGCCTCGTGGAGAAGCGGAGCTTCAGCTTGAGCATATCATAAAAAAAAGGGGATAGCTCTTAAAAGAAAAGAGGGAGAAAAAATTGAAATAAGAAAGACGCTGAACCAAAAGTAGACGGACGTAGAAATGGAATATGACGAGGAGATAAGCTCACTTTCCTCTAAATTCCTTCACGTCTAAGTCCTAGCCAAACTATAACCCTTACACCCCTTTGATTCCAATCGACGGTCTCTCGCTTAGGTGAAATGATTAAAAAATGCCTCGATCACAGGTAAATTGACTTAATATTGCTTGTGCTGACTTGAGTGATATAATATAAAAATCCCAAGTTAGAAATTATTGTGTGCAAGAGCGAACCTAGTGAGAGTTGTCGAAATGGACCAGTCTATGAACTTAGGACTATAGTTTGACAACATGACTTGACGGCATTTTCTTCTTTCAAATGTCTCGTAAAATTTTAGGTGTGACGATTGATCGAAGCAAAATAATCTGACCCCATACTATAACAATATTAAAATACGAAATAAAAACGTGAAAGAAAAAAAAAACTTCGCACAGTTTGACATGAAATGTTATGTTTCATATGCGTTGAATTGAATAAATGCGAATTTATTTTGTCATCGCACATTCTAAATGCAATGTTAGATTGCATTGGTACTAAATTGTTTAAAATGCAATAAATTTTCCATTGCTCTTACCCTCACGCAATATCTTCAATACATGTTTTTGGGGACCATGTATATGTGCTTACTAGGTAAATTGCGTATTTTTATATGCTAGTGACTTGAATTGATTTCATATGCTTGCATACTCAGTCAATCT